>CM062820.1:1164792027-1165398427 GCA_031772625.1 Pinus tabuliformis | reverse complement strand
CCATTTCCTTGTGGATAATATGAGGTGGAATGAACAAGTTTAATACCCATAGAATCACACATTTCCACCATTATTTTGCCCTGAAGGCTGCCACATTATCTGTTATTAATTTATGTGGACAACCAAATCTGCTGAAGATATTCTCTGTCAAAAACTTCACGACCACATTATGATCAGCCTTCGTGGTAGGGACTGCCTCAATCCACTTGGTAAAATAGTCAGTGGCTACTAATATCCATCTATGCTGGCCACTAGAATGTGGATTGATTTCTCCAATGAAATCCAAGCCCCACTACTGAAAAGGTCCTTTTGCCTAAATTGGTTTTAGGGGCAGGGATTTCAACTGTTGTTTTCCTTCAAATCTTTGGCACCTGCCACAAGATTTAACAAAAACAAATACATTAGAAAATAAAGTGGGCCAATAATATCCAACTCTGACGATTTTATGGGCTGTGGTCTTCCAATAATGGTGCCCTCCACACATTCTAGAATGAAATTGCTGCATAACTTCTATTGACTATTCTTTGTCCAGACACCTCAAAAATATTCCAGATTGATCCCTCCAGTAGAGCAGATTTTCATTGATGCAATATTTAGCTGCCCTGAGTTTTAAAGCTTTGGCTTGATTTGTGCTTAAGCCTGAAGGGATTTCTTAGCTAGTTCTTCAGCAAGAAATTAATTATTCCAGCATACCAATTACAAGAAACTAGATTCTCGGCCACTGACTGCTTTCTCTCTGTTTCAGTTGTTTCCTCTTCTTCATTTGTCTAACCACTTTCTGCAATTGTGCACAAGAAATCAATATCTAAAGACCTGCAATTTTCTTCAGCCAATAACTTGGCAAGCCCCTGACCTCTGACCAGTTTAGTGGGCTTCAACTCTATGTTAAATTTTATCATATTTACAATCCATTTTTCCCTTCTTCCATCAGCATCAGGTTGTGTTAAGATATCTTTTATTGGAGCAGAGGGTACATATGCGATTATCTTTGAATGCAAGATATAAACTCTGAAAGCTTTCAAGGATTTATTAAGAGCATATGCCTATTTTTCAATAATATCATACCTCGATTCAGAATCCCTCAAATTCTTGCTGAAAAATGCTACTGGATGTTCTGAACCTTCCTCATATGCCTGCAATAAAACCACTGCAATAGTATCTTCAGAGGAAAATGAAAATATATGAAACTCCTTGCTGTAATTAGGACTTATTAAAGTGGAGCCTCCATAATAGCTTTTTTGATGGAATCAAATGATTTTCTTGCTGCATCAGTCCATCTTACCTCTGACCCTTTTCTTAACATGGAGGTAATATGCTTCACTAGTTCTGCAAAATTTGGAATAAACCTCCTGACAAAATTAATTTTGCCCAGAAAGGATTGATGTCCTTCTTTGATCTAGGAACAGACAAGGTCTATATTGCTTTTATTCTTTTTGGATCAATCTGAACACCTACAGGAGACACCACATGTCCCAATAGCTTGCCTTTTTCTAAAGCAAATTGTAATTTTTTTGGATTGATTGAAATTCCAAACCTCCTGCACTTCAGAAATACTTTTTTAAAATGCTAAAAATGATTTTGATGGCTGCTGGAGTAAACTGTTATATCATCAAGGTAGATAAGGACAAATTTATCCTTCTCTCTCACAAATGCTATATCCATAGCTCTCTGAAAGGTGGCCCCAGCATTCATCAACCCAAAAGGCATTTTGGCATACATATAAGTTCCCCAAGGAGTGGTGAATACAGTCTTTTCTTGATCATTTGGGTGCATAGCAATCTGATTAAAGCCTGAAAAACCATCCAAGAAGGACATTACTTTGGCTCCTGAGACCTTTTGCAGCAAATGCTCCATTTTCGGTAAGGGATAATTATCTTTCTTCGAGCATTTGTTCAAGCTTCTGAAATCAACACACAATCTGATTTCTCCACTCTTCTTCCTCACCACCACTAGATTGGCTACCCATTTAGAATATCTAAGAGGAAATATGATTTTGGCAGCCAGCAACTTTTTAATTTCTTTTTCATTCAATGGAAGAAGCATAGGATTTATTGGTCTCAGCTTCTGTTTGAAAGGAATAGTGTCTTTCTCCAGAGGGATTTTGTACTAAATTATGTTCTTATCATATGTTTTTAGGTCACTATACTCCCAGGCAAACACATCAGCAAATTTCCTCATTAAATTGCAGTATTCAACACTTTGATTAGCTAACAAATGAGTGGAAAAATTTACATATCTAAGTTGACCTGGACTTCCTATATCATGCTTACAGATTGCAGATTGGTATTCTTTCTGGACAACCTTGTAAGGCACATCATTTTGGTCAAACAATCTTTCAAGAGGAATTAAACCCTTAGGAATATGATTACTAGGAAGTTGGACAATGCTGTCTTTACCAATTTTATTTCTAAGCTGGGACTGGGGGTTTTCTAACAAGGTTTCATTCTCTTGGTCAATTTGCATTTCAAAAACTCATCAATGACTTGTAGAAACCTATTTATCTCATCATCATCTTCAAAAACTTTCCAATGCTGGACATTATCAGGCAAGGATGGTCTATACTTCATTTGGACTTCATAAACTAGTCTGGGAGGCATTGGAGGGATAAATAGACTAGCAGACACAACAAGGGAATCAGCAAGCTGATTTTGGGCTCTAGGAATGTATGAAATACAGAAATAATCAAAAGAATCTCTAATTCTCCATACCTCATCTCTGTATGCTTTTAGCCTTGGGTGCTTTGCTTGAAATGTTTTATTTACTTGCTGAATGATCAAATCAGCATCTCCAAATACCTTTATGCTTCTAATTCCTCTATCTTTTGTTGCATTAAGGCCCAACAGCAGAGACTCATATTTTGCTATGTTTTTGTGACTTGGAAAACCAGCTTAAAAGATAGTTGTATGCTTTCTTTCTCTGGAGATACTAGCACCACCCCTGCTCCTGCAGTCTCCCTGGAACATGCTCCATCAAAGAACATCTCCCAAACCTGACTTCCTTGCTCTTCTTCGGCTTGAACTGGTTTCCTGATCTGCATTGAGGCCTTCTGAGATTCTTCTATTTGGAGAATACATGCTCCAAAATCAGTGTCCACTGCATATATGGGATGATTGGTAGGATTCTTTTCATCACTGATGATGTATGCGAACTATGCTTCTCTGTACAATCTCCTGCTCTCTCCTCCAAAAGCTGGGACAGTTGCATAAGATAGATCATTTTGTAATGTCCCACCTAGTCTCTTAATCCAACCTCTAGACAGTAGCATACCAAACTTGGGAGGGACATCTGCTACCACAATATCCATCATCATACTCTTCATGGGCAGCTGAGTTAAGGTAATGGCCAGGTCCTTAATTAATCCTAGACATTTCACTTTCCTTGAATCAAAAGAGAATAAATCATGATAGGGTCTGGTGATATCAAGGCCTAACTCTTCCATGACAGCTTTAGGCATCAAATTGTGGCTGGCCCCTGTGTCTAGCAGGTAGTTATGGAGGATTTTGTCATGGATGGTCAATGAGACATAAAAATATGGAGAATTATTATCAGCAGGATCAATCATGGGGCTAAGCACAATGGCAGGTTTGTCATCTTGCAAATTGACAAGAGGGGGAGGTTTGTGTGTTTCTAGCTCAAGAGCTTCAAGGATAGGCTTTCTAAACATTTCACTCTTTACCAACTCTACCAGAGGCACAGATATTTTCAATTTTTGGACCTCTGACTCAAAGCTGAAAGAGGAGGGCAACTTATCAGAACCTCTTACCTCTTGAACTGGTTCTTTGAGGATGACTAGATCAATCGTTGGTCTTTTTTGCCTGATATTATGTGATTCTGCTTGGGCAGCAACTCTTTGGGCAGGATTCTCTTTGACATTTTTTGCATTCGACCTTAGGTTATATCTCTGTTGCTGCTCAGTTTGTAGAACTGCTCCTCTGTTCCAGTCCTAACTATTTTTTTCTTATAGCAATGATTGTTCATAAGCAGCCAATGTCAGAAATGCAATGTTGCCTTTATCTTCCATGCAGTGAATTTCATCCTCATCTTCTTCAAATTGTTCCTCCTCCATGACTACATTTTGGAAAGGAGTTTTAACTTTCTGATCTTCTTTTGATTCTTCACCCCTCTGCATAATTTGTAACTGCTCATTTGCTCTTCTGAATGGATTCTGATTTCTTGGAGCAAATGCGTTCTGTTGCCTTGTTTTTGCTGAATTCTACTCAACCTTTAGCTTAGAAATTTCAGCAACCAATGACTCTATCATCTTAGTCATTTTGTCTAATTTAGGCTCTGAAGATGAAGCAGAAGAAGTAGAAGCCTGACCTCTCTACCTCCTTCTGTCAGCTTGACTTTTAGCTTTTTTGTAGCCATGATATTAGACTCTACTTCTAGGGCTACATCTTGCATGTCTGCCAGCATAGCACATCTCCTTTCTCTCAACAATAGGTAGAAATCTGAGTCAAAAGCATTGGCATAAGTGAGTTTGGCAGAGGTGGGAGTAGGCTTTACCTCAGCTGGTATCTTACTATACGTATGGTTGAATCTTTTATTAAATTCAGGTAATGATTCCCCATTTTCCCTCTTCAGATTACCGAACTCAGTATGATAATACAACAAGTCTTTTTTATCTCTCCAGTCCTTCAAAAATGCATCATCTAATGCTTCAATATCAGTTATAGATCTCTGGGGTAATTCTCTGAACCACTTCCTAGCCTCTCCATCAAAGCTCTAGACAAAAACTCTCATCCACACATCATTTTCACTTATATCTAAATTATCAGCATAACTGTAGAAAGCTTCTAGGCGCTCTTCTGCTGTTACTCCCTCTGTGCCAGTGAATTTAGGCATATATTTTTGATATTCTCCCACAGGCATAGGATTCATATGGATAGGCAGGACTAAAGGTCCATATCTAGTAGCAACAATTCTCTCAATCTTCGTGGGTGCTTGCTGTCCTGCCATGATTGGGATATGTGGAGGAACACTGGTAGATTGAATGGTAGGAAGTAATGTGGTGGATGGCAGAAACAAAGGGATGTTTTGGAGTGAATGGGAACCTTTCTTTGGACTGAGATTCAAAGGGGACCTAACTGTACAAGGGGCTGAATTAATCTCTGAAGGAATTTCCTTATTAACAGTGCTGGGCTCTAAATCTTCAAACTGTAAATCTTCAGCTACAGCTTTATCTTTCAGAGAAGAATGAGATTTCTTAGGCTTACCTGATCCTAATGCCCCTTTCTATAATGCTTTCTTCGATTTGACAGTCCTCTCAGGATCAGGCACTGATTCAGCTGGTGATTTATGAGGATTTCTTCGAGTATGTCTTACAAACTGAGCCAGAACTTCAATGTGGAGTCACCAAAGGATGGTATTCCTCCAATGGAGTTGCCAGATAGATGATTACAAATAGAAACTGTGTTCAAACCTTGTCTATCATCAAAGCTTGAAGCTGTGTCATTTTCCCAAGGAAGCTGATCTTCAATTCTCCTCTCCCCGACAACGATGCCAATTAATGTTATCACCCCAATAAACTCTCCTAGGTTTTATATCAAAGATGCTCAGGAACATTACAAACTCAACAAAATGTTGGAAAATGGTGGATGAATGAAAGAAATGCTGCATATTCAAGCCAGACAACCACTTCTACTATGCTTAACCCAGACATGGGTGAACACCCCTAGACTACAAGGCTTTAGACCACCAATTACTCACAGTTCAAGGAAAATGTGATGATGGAGAACACTGATCACACCAACAGATGCACAGGACCCTATGATGGCTAGCTGCAACCAGTTAAAGGTCTGTAAATCTATTTCCTAATGCACAAACAGAATGACAGCTCTCTGGCATTAAAATAAAAGAAACTTGCATCCAAATTCAATGATACATGCTAAATTCTAACACAAAGGTGGGATGATAGCCCCTCTAATGCTAAACATCAACAGCACATGAATAAATGCATAATAGGCATAGCCTGGGACAAATAAGAAGAAGTGGAAAGTGAGAAATTAACAGTAAAAGAAGCTTGCATTAGTTGAAAATGAAAACCAAAAGCTGCAGGTATCACAGTAGTTGCACTCTCAGAAGCTGAAGTCTACATCAAGATAACATTCATCAAGCTCATTACATCTTGTTTTTCAGTATATATGGAGTTTTTTCACAAAATTTCTCTACTTCCCTAAGCGTGGAGGGGTCATAACTGGCCACCAACCATCCAAGAACCCAAGTTGAAAAACTATCCAAGAACCCAGCATCATCAATCCTTGTCTAAAGAATTAACCGGGGCGAGCGCCATGGTGTGGTACTTGACCCAGGGGTCACATTTTTCTGCTCCATAACCCATTTCATTTCCTACATCATTTGTTCCAATTTTCCCAGCATCAAATTGTTGCTCGTTGCCTGTAACTGGACCACCGCAATTTCTTTCAGAAATATAGACTTTAAATTGTCCAATTCCTCTTGTGTCTGGTTCCTTAGTTGCTCCTCTCTCTGCTTTCTTTCCTCTTCTTCTTCCTCCCGGACTGCCTGGTTCATTTCCATAGCACGGGCTACCACGTGCTTCATAATCCAATAATGTTGGATCGACTTGTTAAACAGTGAGTTGCAGCTCCTGGTATTTCCTGGGTTTGGAACCAAATCCTCCCACTCCCCCCGAGGAATCTCCTTGTTTGAGCTAATGGATCTCAGCTCCCGTTCCCACCCATTAATTTGTTCTCGAATTTCAGGGGAATTCCCAGCCATATACGCATTGATCATGTACATTCTTTTCTCTGACTCTGGTTGCCTTCCTCGCCTCTTCAAGTCGCTGCTCGATCCTTCCTCCTGGGTCCGAACTTATTTCTCTTTCTATGGAACCATCTTGCTATTTTCCTAGAACCTTTTCTTGATTGTGTCTAGCCTACCTATCAAGACAATAGACCACAAGTCAGTACCTCTGATTCGAATTTCTGCTTCAACCCACTCACTTACCCCCCTTGTAATAGACTGATGTTCCCGATTTTTCTTCTGGTCCGAGGCCCCGGGCCACTCCATGACTTGCCCTACCAATCGGCCCCTTATCCTCACTCCACTCTCAACTTCTCTGGAATTTCCTCGAAGACCCTCGTGATGGCTCTCTCTGTAAGACGCCATCATGCCTCGTCTCCCCGACTGATGGGGTAAACTACTTTCCCACCTGGAAACCGGTGGCGTTCTGCTCTTGGCCTTCAGGGATTTGCCTAAGTAGCAGAGATGTAAGTGGTTCATGCGGCCAGTAGGGAACCCTTCTTTTCCCGACATAGCTACCCTCCCCACCCAACAATTTTTCCTGGACTTGGGTTTTTCCCTCCTCAGAGGTCCGTGTTTCTCTCGGCCTCGAACACCATCATCTCTGATGGGGTAACGATTTTTCTTCCCATTTCTGGGATAACCTTCTCCCTTCCTACTACTGGCAATTGACTTCCTTTTCTTGGACATCTCTGAGGAATGACAGAAGTTTTTACCTCTAACTATCACGAGAGCTGCAATGAAGGGAAGTGAATATACATACCACCTTTCCTCGCTAGAACCAGAGCTATGGGCTGATCGCTGCACCTTGCTGCCACCTTTGTCGTTCCTTCTTGCTTCGTGCTATGCTGCATGTAAACTCCTGCTGCCACCTCAGGCCCTTGTTTGTATAATCCCCTTCATCCTTCCATCCTTACCTCCCCCTGTCCTTCTGATTTCCCTACTCTCATCCCTGCATCCCTTCCTCAGGATTTGTCGCTACTTGTATGACATCCTTTACTTGTCATAACTACTACATTCTCCCGGCTGCTCCTGCTGTACCCTTTCTGTAATGCTGATGCCACTTGCCATCCCTACGCGACCTCTTGTCCCGACTCCCCACACTCCCTCCAATTCCTTTCTTAATGACTCCTCCATTCTCTCTTCTTCCCCGTCAAGTGAACCTATCCTTCCCTACCTCGTTAGCTGCCCTGCTTCGTCACTTGCACCATCCCTATCCGTTCTCACAATTATCCTGTCCATCCCCACCTGCTGTGATCTTTCTCCACATCTGCCACGTACTAGTGTTTCCTGGCCATTCTCCTCGGAGTTTCCATGGCCAAGGTTATCAATGTTGAGGAGATGTTGTAATTGTTTGCGCTCCTCCGGGAGTAACAGCTCCATTCCTTCGTTGTTTATCAACTTTCACCTGCTCCGACTGCCCCAGTTCGCTAACTAGTCTGCTGGTTGGTTGCTCGAGCGTCTTACATGGGTGGGGATTAGATAATCGATTTTGGTAAGTAGCTTCCCAATTTCACCGATGAGCCACCCTATTCTCCAACTCTTACTTATTTTTTCCACCGATTTTTTCTGTTGCAGCTGCCTTACCATATCCACCACCAACTTTGAGTCGCCTTCGATTTGGAGGCTCTTAACCTTTTCCTGAATCGTAATTTCAAGGCCGCGCTTCAGTGCGTGAAGTTCCGCTTCGTTATTAGTCACCTCCCCACAGTCCATCGCGAAGATTCTTAAGGTTTTTCCTCTGTCATTCCTAAAGACCCCCTCGATTCCTACAACTCTCGGGTTGTTTTTGGCTACCCCATCGAAATTTGATTTCGCAAATCCTTGTGGGGGGTGCCTGTACCGTTTAATTTCTTCCACCTCTCTGACTTAGTATTTTCTTTGGTCACTGCATATCATGCTCTGGGTTAATTCTAGCCTCTGCAAGATCTTCGCCTCTGTTTGTAACACCTTCCAGTCCTCTTCCTTCTAGCGTTCCATTAAAATTGTTTCTCTCATGTTCCTAATTGTTTGGTCCCATATGTCTGTCGAGGTGTGGTTTTCTTCCTTGAAGATCACACTGTTCCGGGCCTTCCAGATGTTCCAGAGCAGGAACCCAATGGATAGCAATATAGATTAATGTACCTTTTGTATGCTTTTTGGAATGTGGCTCTGACTTTGGCTCTGGTTCTTTGAAGTAGCCACTAGCTTTGGTCCCTAACTTTGGCTCTAGCTCTAATTGTTGGCTTAATATTTTCCCCAACATATAAGTCTCCTCATTGGCTCTAAGTTATGAGAAATCTCCAAATCCAAACTTTGGACTCAACACTCATTCCCATCTCTGTTTGTCTTGGAGATGGTCCATCTTGGAAAAATCAAGTCAAATGTAAGTCTTGTTTAGTGTGACCTTAGCACTTCCATGACATATCACCCCAAAAAAGGAAGTGTAGCTTGCCTTATCTTTCTAGGATTAGAGTGTGACCCTAGAACTTCCATGACATATCACCCCATAAAAGGAAGTGTAGCTTGCCTTATCTTTCTAGGATTAGTTTATTCTTAGCATGGAAACAAATCTTTATGATTGCAAGCATATAACGGAGTTCTCAATAACTCCTCCAAGGTCATTGAACTTTGTGCACTAATTTTGGTAACATCTTCAAGAACAAACTCTTATGATACAAGATAAAACAATAACCATTGAAATGCGGCTTCCATTGGCATCACTAATATCCATCTTATTTGTGTCACCATCATCCTCTACTACGATAGTTCCTCGAATAGATTCTACTCCTTGGACTAGAGTTGCAAGAAACTCTTCTATCTTCACTCTCAATACTCTTCTCTTGGATGTATGGTTTCTTAGGTGAAGCTACCAACACTTTTATTCTTAATGTCCACTCAATTTACAATGGTGGAAAAAGGTTCCTATCACTATGGTATATGGTGATTGAGATATTCCTTTTCTTCCCATGCCTTTGAATTTGTTATCATAGAGAATTCTTCTTGTTCTTCTTCCCATGAAAACATTCAAGTTTGTGGAATATGGTTTGCTTCTCCTAGCAATATGCCTTATGATGCCCTTTGTTTTTAGAAAATGAGTATGCCTCCACATACCAATAATTGGTAGCATTATCGTATCTCTTATTATAGTGGTGGAAAACAAGGAATGTCTTATTTGAGGTATACCCTCTGGTTTTCTTCTTCATATTTCCTTTGCTAATATTCTTATTGATTTATATGTGTGTAGGTGTAGGTTGAGTCTATGAGCTCTTCTTGTCACTTCCCTCCTTTAATCTGCCATAAGAGTTTGAGGTTGGAGTGGGCTAGCACCTTTAGTTACAACTACTCTTTCTCCCATTGAATAAGCCACCTTCAATATGTATTTTTCCTTTATGAAAGTGGTCTTCATGGTAACTAGTTTTTCACATTTTCCATCAAGGCCTAAGCCTTCATGCTTGACCCACGATGTTTTTACGATGACGAATTAATATGCCTTATATTCTCCTGCTTTTCCTTTATCCATCACTTCTCATCTAATTTAATAGTTTCAAGGAAATGCCCTTTCCATCCTTTTCAAATTCATTAAGTTGCTCTTAAGAAATTTCTATGGAAGGTGAACTTACCAAAGTGGTGTCAATCATGGTGTCGGCTTGGGTATTAGGAATGGAGGGTGGCCTTTCTTCCTAGAGATCTTGGTGAGTGACATGGAGTTTTCGAAGGCCTCCTCCTTCTTTGCTAACTATTGTTGTAGATGTGGCATCATCCGAGTGAGTCTATATTCTTTCCAACTATAATTTAGATGACCTTATCACAAAGGCATACAAGCTACTCTTTATACTTGTCCCATTCTGTCATGATTATAGTGAGGGAGTCTTGGATCAACTAAAATTGCTTCATTATAAATGGAAACAATTTGGTAGAGCTCTTAATGTTTTGCTCCATCTCTTCCATCTTCTTGGTTAACATTTATACCTACTCCTTCAAGTGCTTGTTCTCTTCTTGAAGCTAAACATTGATGGCCCTTAAGTCTTTTGGCTTTTCTTTACTTTCTTTACTCATGGTAAGGTCTATACTATTCTCTATAAAATTCTAGTAGATGTGTCATTATCAAGGATGCAACTACTATGATACCTTATGCTCTGTAAGTGAGGGAATTATAGCCCGCTTACTTCACAAACACATATACCGTGCATAAATTTCTTCTAAGTTATATTATCAAGGTTGTACAGAGTGCTCTATTGATAAAAAAAACCACTAGGCCTATGTTCCTCTTGCTCTATACAAGAATATTTAATCTTCTAATTGATGTAAGCCTTGAATCTCCTAGTTGTAACTTTCATAACACAACTACTAGCTAGTAACAATAATTAATATGTGAGATCAATAGCCAAAAAATATCTGCAAACATTATACCCTTGAGAAATATTGTATGTAGCCAACTATAAAATATGTTAAGTAGGCCTCTTAATTGTGAATAACGTAATGGAAAATGTATGTGTTCTATTTGTCAACTATGTGAGTGAAACATACAACCCAATTGCATTAAAAATAATAATGGACACCTCCAATGACTCACCAATACACCTGTTAGTGTCCTAAAACCATCATTCAACAATAAGAACCATGTAAGCATAATAATATGGTGTTAAAGCATGATTATTTCTCCCAGCAATGAAAATTAGGATTTTTCAACATAACATGCTTAACATGGTTATTGTGTGTAATATTGAGTGAGCACTAAGAGATGATTCTTGTTTCAAGATCAACCAATTTATGCATTTCCATTTTCTTTAAAGGATGTGCACTAATCCAATAGGAGGTTTCTTTCAATATCAAACTTTGATAAAATAGATGCTCAACATATTGTCACTACATAAATATCAGTTAAAAAACATGAGCTTGAAGGCTAGAGTTAAATTGAAAACATTGTTGAAGACCATAAACTCATTGAGCATTAAGAAAAAAATTCTTGAGGATCGAACTGTATTCTTGTCTCAACAAACATGGTATTGGTCTTGTCTTTAACATCTATATTCCCTATGATCAATAGATGCAACACATGTAGCTTCTTCAATGCACATTTCAATAAACGAGTCTAGTTTTTATTAGAGAAATAACTCACAAGTATCTTGCATGCATCCTATGAAGAAGGAACCTATTCATCCTAGAATTTATTTCTTATTCTACTTATAATTGCTTCTTCATTCTTTGAACTTGAAAGTAATCTCACACCACTATGAAGTCAACCTTGTGAGAGGTAAAGTAACCAAACAAAAAGAAATGTTACTCAATAAAAGAATTCAAGTAGGTAATTTGTAATTGCAATGTATGATTTGTAGGAGTGTGGAAAATTTTCAGGTAGATATTAAAATTGATCAAAGAATTAAGGAAATCATCCAACATACAATTTAAATGGTGAAGAAATTAGTAAATAAATGAGAAGGTGATTTAAATGCTCAACATACTATGGGAACATCTAACCATGAAATAAAACACCCAACAATGAAATGGAATACTCAACAATTAATCGATCTGAGAGAGAGAGAGAGAGAGAGAGAGAGAGAGAGAGAGAGAGAGAGTCTGGTATGACTATCATATGGCAAAATGGGAAAATCAACTTTGAATGGGGCTGAATTAATTCATTGTAGCAATCTCTAGCTACATTGTTATCCTAGTTCTATTCCTCTTCCTCTTTTGGCAAAAATCCTCGTAGAGAATGAAGGAAAAAAAAGAAAGAAGAAGAAATTGAGAGTAAAAGGAAAAAAACAACTATAGCCATTCATATCTGATTCCTTAATCTTCTTTCCTATTTTATTTATTTTTTCTTTTCGTTAATTTCTTTTTCACTCTCCCAATTTGACTTATTCAACTTTTACATTTGCTTTATTTTATAATATTTATCAAACTTTCATTAATTGCGTAATTGCATTTTAAGTTAAAAACAAAGAAGTAAAGTTAGAAAAGAAAAAACTCTACATAACACAAATTTTAAAAAAGGAATAAACTTAAAAACAATTAAAACAATGGTTTAAACCAAAATTTAAAATAAAACAAAAATGAAATAAAGATATAAAGGATTTAGCTTAACGTTTAGATAATTCCATAATTTATGAATTCTGGGAATGATATTGTTACAAAAGTCATACAATAATTTGATAGAGCATTGTGGATGTGGATTAATATGATGGTTGTCCAGTTATTTAGAAGATTTGTAATTTAACAATTTGGAGACATGAGATTTAAGAATTTTCAAATTTAATTTTAAAATTAGAGGTTTAATGGATATTTGTATGGTTTAAGAATTAAAAAAGAAAAGTTTTAGTTGTTTAATTTTTATTATTTTATCTCTAGGATTACTTATTTTAAAATATGATTTCTAGAATTTTAATTTAATTATCAATAATTATTAAGTGGATGGTTGGGATGTAATCTCCACCAAATATCCTAGAATATTTTTACTAGTAGTCACAATGTAGTTATGGCCCTTTTTTAACATGTGCTATTAGTAAGCCATGACATTGGCCCATGGTATTGTAACAAAGTCTATTTACAAGTTAAGGATCTCCATGGTAAAATAAGGGTGAATCTCTAGGGTTAAGAATTTACATGTTTTTATTAAATGCATATATGTTTAAATTAGCCCAACTGTATAAATTAAATGGTTGGGAAATGATGATAGACATCAACCCATAATAAGCATCAAAATGCTTACTTCATCAAGTTGCTAAAATTAAAAAACTCATAAGAATTAACTAAATTATAATTTTAAATATGTGAAAGATTCTTAACCATGGAGATTGACCTCCACTTTATTATGGAGATTCTTAGTCTATAAATAGACTTTGTTACAATACCATGAGCCAATACAATGACTCATCAATAACATATGTGTAAAAAACCATAACTCATTTCATATTGCATTCGTTTTTAATTAATGAATTTAATTAAAAGGACAAAAAAAACATAAATATTTTGAAAATAATTCTCAACTTTTTATTTTTGTATATTGCTAAAAATATTCTATGAAAATTAAATCCTTACTATCAAACTAAAAATGATTGATTATTAAATTAAAATTGAGAAAACCCTATACCAAAATACATATATCTAACATATCATTAATAATAATAATAATAATAATTTAAAATAACATTATAATTTAGTTTATGTTATGTTTTTTTCAAAAATATTAACAATATGATATATACTAATAAATATATTTATGCCTTTCATAAATTAATGTTTATTAATATTTATAAACTATTTAATTTATATAAATACATTAATATTTATTTTGATTTTAATTTTATCATTATAAAATTCATATTTAATATTTATTATAATTTAAGTGGGTTTAATAACTAAAACATATATTTCCTTCTCAAAAACGGCAAATCCAAATAAAAAAAACATAGTATGTTTACCTCCTTAAAGATAATGGTAGACCTACTTCTTTTCATTATTTTTTTTTCCCTCTCCCAATTTGATTTTTTCAACTTTTACGTTCGCTTTATTTTCTAATATTTATTTAATTTTCATTAATTTCGTAATTACATTTTAAGTAATAAGTCATATATCAAATTAATTATATATATATATATAGCATTTAAACTATTTTTCGTTTTTAAATATTTTAAATAAGACAAATAAAAAAGAATAAACTTAAAAAAAGCAATGTTTTAAACTAAAATTTAGAAGAGAACAAAAAGGAAATAAAGATATAAAGGATTTAGCTTAACATTTATATGATTCGATAATTTATGAATTCAGCGAATGATATCGTTACGATGGTACAGGATAATTTGATGGAGCATTGTGGATATAACTTAATATTATGATTTTTTAATAATTTAGAAGATTTGTAATTTAATAATTTGTTAAAGGAGAAATTTTGAAATTTTGAAATTTACTTTTAAAATTTGGAGTTTAATAGAGGTTTATTTGATTTGGAGCATTGTGGATATAACTTAATATTATGATTTTTTAATAATTTAGAAGATTTGTAATTTAATAATTTGTTAAAGGAGAAATTTAAAAATTTTGAAATTTACTTTTAAAATTTGGAGTTTAATAGAGGTTTATTTGATTCAAGTTTTTTTTATTATTTTATCTCTAGATTTATTTATTTTAGAATATGACTTCCAAAATTTTAATTTAATTATCAATAATTATTAGGTGGATGGTTGGGATTTAATCTCCACGAAATATTCTAAAATTTTTTTAGTAGTAGTCACAATTTAGTTATGCTCATTTTTTTAACATGTGCTATTAATAAATCATGGTATTAGCCCATGGTGTTGTAACAAAGTCTATTTACAAATTAAGAATCTTCGTGGTAAAATGAAGGTGAATCTTTAGGGTTAATAATTTAATTACATGTTTTTATTAAATGTATATATGTTTAAATTGGGGAACCATATAAATTAAATGGTTGAGAAATGATGATAGGCATCAAGCCATAACAAGCATCAAACACTTACTTCATCAAGTTGCTAAAATAAAATAAAAAAATCATAAGAATTAACTAAAATATAACTTTAAACATGTGAAAAGATTCTTAACCATTGAGATTCACTTCCACTTTATTATTATGGATATTCAATAACACATGCTTAAAAAATCATAACTCATTTTATATTACATTTTTTAATTAATGAATTTTATTAAAACAGAAAAAAAAAACATAACTATTTCGAATTTTTTTTTAGTGTTTTATTTGTGTATATGATAAGAATATTCTATAAAAATTAAATCCTTACTATCCACCTAAAAATTATTGATTATTAAATTAAAATTAAATAAACCTTATTCCAAAAAACACATATCTAACCACATAATTAATAATAATAATAATAATAATTTAAAGCAATGGGATATATATTAATAAATAAATATATCTCTTTCATAAATTAATATTTATCTATATCTCTATTGTTGAGATATAGTTCATAAATTAATATTTATCAATATTTATAAAATATTAAATTTATATAAATACATTAATATTTTTTTATTTTATATTATCATATAAAATTTAATATTTATTATAATTTAAATAGAACTACACATATCTAACCACATAATTAATATAATAATAATAATAAAATAAATTAAAACAATATGATATCTATTACTAAATAAATATATATCTGTCTTTCATAAATTAATATTTATAAAATACTAAATATAAATATAAATATATATAATATATATATATTTTTTTCATTTTAATATTATCTTATAAAATTTAATATTTTTTATAATTCAAGTGGGGTTAAGAACTCAATCATAAAAATACATATTTCCTTCTCAAAAGCCACAAATCCAAATAAGAGCAGATATAGTACGGATACGGAAATGAGAGAAGATATAGTACGTCTACTTCCGTATCTGTAAAGTAAACGGTTGAAACCTTCGTAAAATTAATGATCTTATGGGTACATATATCATGGGAAAAATCATTATACTTTACACGGTTACTCATGGAAATACACGTCTTTTTTGACGAGTCCTTGTATTCTTAAGAACGCTGAGGGTCATATTACAAAATGTATGTATGCTGACAGATAAAGGAATAGGGCAAGGAAGCTCAACACGATCACTATTTGTTAGCTTTGTGTCGCTTATGGCCTGGCCTCTCTTCTGCTTTTGCTATTTTTACACGGCGGAAATATTCATGAAGACTCATAATTTTCAAACCATGTTCACGATCTGTTCTCCTTCTCCTGAACATCCCATGAGATCGAAAAGAGCTCCAGTCACATGTCACACTCTATCACAGGAGTAAAGTTTTTTTTTATTCTTACTTACCAACTTACAATAAACTTGCACATAAACCTTATATGGAGATTTCTCGTACCATTAACAAATATATATATATATGTATTGACACGCACATGATAAGCAACACAACTAAATTTCCACTCGACATATTGTAATGGTTATGTTTTGGAATACATGCATGCATGGGTTAATTGTTTTCCCATACCCGTTTATTAGAAATGTTTATATATGTTAACTTTTATGTGTGGCGATTATGGTTTCGAAACCACGGCAAGTCCCAGGTACAGTGGACCGTTCACCTTCTTAAATATATCCTTTATGGCATTTACCAAGTATTGTACTCGCTTGCCTCCCCGAGATGCTGATGTGGTGAAGTTCTGCCGCTTACGGCTTCCGCTTATTGTATGCCGTCCACCTGGCTTGATCAGTGGTCAGCCTTCATACGACCATGTGCGGTGGCGTGCCTCAGGCTCCAAGTGTTATGAGGCCAGGTACCTCGATCTTACCATTTCACGCCCATAATCTTTCCCGGTTCCTCCTTGTCGATCAAACGGTTGAAAGAAGATCAGTCAGATCGAAGGTTGCAAATTACGCCACAAAGCAGGGTTTCACAGTGAAATATTTAAGTGTTGTTTCCTCTCGGCTTATTCTTGTTTTCACTTCAGAGCAACTGTGTGCAGCCGAGAACTTTGGTGGCTCTCTGCCATACCGGGGTTTCATTCTCAAACCCAGAGCACGGTGTCATGCCGCGGCTTCTCCTTTCGACACAGGTATAGACGTGCTCGTTCTTTGCTTAACTTCTGGAGTTTTTCTCATGATGCCGGATTTAACCTTTTCCGCTGTTAAATTGTTTGTCATTGTTCACAGCGATTCCAATAGGGCTCTAAGTTTAATTGTCTCAATGTATTCAGGAGGTGCTTCGGCGACCGGTCGGCGTTGGGAAAGAGTCTGGCTTTTCCCTCCCTCAGCCGTTCCACTACGGGTAAGAGCTGGTTGCTTACCCTAGGTCCTGCTTTCGTATTCTTTTTACAGGGTATTGTCTGAACCACTGTTCCACTGAACAGGGATGCCGAGGTTCTTGCTCTTGCAATCAATTTCCTCCGCCATGCATCCAGGGTTTCTTTAATGAGAAAGCTATATGACTCATGTTTCTAGTTTGTATGGTTATTTATATCTGGTTGTTTTTATGGCCCAAACTCAGGCGGAACTCCGCCTAGGCACGGTTTGCCGGCTTAAGTTGTATATATATATGTACTGTTCTTTTATTCTAAGTTCTGCCCGGCTCACGGACGTTGCTTCTTAGCAAATATTGTTACAGTTTTATAATATTAATCCTTTATTGTTTCGGTTACAAGTTTGTCGTGCGATTCTGGTATTTTGATATGGCTATATTATGTTCTCGGTATGGATTGGCTTTTTCCACAACTGTTACTTTGAACTCGTTTGACATACGAGTCGCCATTCGATTTCTTTTCAAGTATATGAGTTATTCTGTAGTGGCTATATCTTGGTTCTTAGTTCGGCAAAGGTGCCCTGCCGGCTAAGCACACGCTTACGCCGCAGCGGTGGCACCTTAGAGCCAGAATTCATTGCAAATAACTATACGCATGCATAATGTATTGATCTTTTCATTTGTTACTTGAACAGGAATATCTTCGCCTGTAGATTATGTCTATAATATGCATGTACATAATTTCAGTCTGTCGTTTTACTTATGTAATAGCAGAGATATTGTTTTTTCCACTTCAGAGTTTGTATTTAGGCTGCCGACGAATGTTCGGCCCGCTCTTGCTTTGATAATGGTTCGATCTCGCCACTGTTTGTTGCTACTTTGAATTGATATAAGAAACGTAGCTGTTCTGTTTTATGGTTCGTTTTATTTCTTTAAATATTACTCGCTCCAGGGTACAGATTAGGGTTAAATAGTTCCTATCTGTTTAATATTTGGTTTACTGCCTGTATTACAAGTTCTCAGTTCAATATATATTCAATGTTTACATTCTTAAATGGAAATGCAGTTACGGTCTCTGCCGAGCACATAGAGGGTTTTCTTTTCTAGGGAATAAACAGTTTATTTCCCTCTAATTTATTTGGTTCACCACAGAAAGATAAAGTCATTTCTCAGTTAATAGTCTTACCACAGATAGATAAAGTCATTGCGCAGTTAATAGGCTTACCACAGAAAGATAAAGTCATTTCTCAGTTAATAGGCTTACCACAGAAAGATAAAGTCATTTCTCAGTTAATAAGCTTAATAAGCCATACCTGCTTAGCCGCAAACCTGTATGTAATGCTTGTCTACCACCCGTCCGTAGGAAGATCCTTCTCGATCTTCCACCCCCAAGCACATCTGCAGATCTCGTCTGCAATCTCACTGGCTATGCCAGTTCTCGCTATCTGATCCTAACCAGACATAGCGGATTCAGGAATTCTCTTCCTCATAAACATGCCATCTGGTCCCAACCAGACATAGCACTTTTCTTTCTTCCTTCTGCCATCTGATCCTAACCAGACTTGGCATTTTCCCCTTTTTCCTCTTGGGGACTCAACTGCCTCCTCAAGGCAGTTAGGGTTTCTTTTATTTAACCACCTTCACAGTGGTTAGCCACAGTTAATCATATACTCACATTGAATAATGATAACACAATTAATTATCATAATGGTTAACAATACTTAACAACAGAGTTTATATATTTCATCAAACAGAGTTTATCTCACAGTAAAATTTACTAATTTACCAACATTACTCCTCACGAAGGGCATCACATCACAGAATATAATTATAAAGATGGAGAAGCCGCCCCCAATAAATAGTTTTGGCTGTACAGGCAGCTGCAGCTGCGCAGCTACATGATGGTGCAGGAATTCGTATTGTCTTCACTGAGCATGGAAGTGTACTGCTGGTCTGTGCGATTAGGGTTCATGAGAAAACCCGGGTCCACGTTCCGAACGTAGCCGCGAGGAGCCTTCCTGTCGTAAGCCCCAGCAGCGTAGGGATGGTATGCCATTTCGGCAGGTACATAAGGCCAAATCTCCGTGGGCTTACCGGTGCGCTTCACCCTCCTTAGCACTTTGTATACCTCCACGTATCCAGTAACGGTTAACTTTTGCTCCTTTCTGTCCACATCCACCGATTGCACGCCTGCGTATGTGAGATTCATCGCATGAGATACGTTGTTCTAAGAGATGATACAATCACCATTAAGGTTTATATTTATGATAAAGTATCGTATAACTGATCATAATATCTGAGAACATCTTAATATGATTTATAATACTAAAAGCGATGCACCATGTGAACAAACCCAGTTAAAGAACCACACCGAAAACTCAGTGCTCACCTTTCATGGACGAGACTGACCTCCTCACTTTCTCCTCACAGCCGTCACAATCTATATTGCGGACCCTCAACACCACAGTCTGCACCAGTTCCAGAAATTAAAACAATGATCAGCTTTGCAGGATCAAATTTACGGCGTTGTCTAGGTTTTGGAGTTTGGGGCGGAATATAGTGAAACAATTTAAGAAAAAAATAATAATTTAAAATTTAAAATATACTTTGGTCAGTATAATTTTTTAACCAGTAATATTTATTAAAAAATTTAAGTTCAAATTTGTGATTACAATAAATTTCTACCATATTTTTAACCCTAAAAAATTATCAACTCTACCCAATTTTTAATCCATTCCAACTCATTCTAACTTGTAATTACAACAAATCCTTACCATATTTTTAATCCTAAAAAATACCAACCCCATCGAATTCGTAATGCATTCTAACCCAGAAAAAAACCTACCAAATTCTTAATCCATTCTAACCCAGGGAAAATTCTTAATCCATTTTAACCCAAGGAAAAAAAAACCAAAGGAACCAAAAAAAACAGAAAAACATTACATACTCATCTAAACTGGAAATTAACTAAATATATATCATAATTATTTAATAAAAACTTGTAATTACAATAAATCCCGACCATATTTTTAATCCTAAAAAACTATCAACCCCTACCGAATTGTTAATCCATTCTAACTTCTAATTACAACAAATCCTTACCATATTTTTAATCCTAAAAAACTACCAACCCCTACCGAATTTTGAATCCATTCTAACCCCAGGGTAAAACCGCTACCGAATTCTTAATTCATTCTAACCCCAGGGAAAAAATACCAGAGGAGCAAAAAAAGAAAGCACAGAAAAGTATCACATGCTCATTTAAACTGGAAATTTAAATGATGGCAGTGTTTTAGCAATAGTCATTTGGCAAGTCGGTTCCACGTGCAAAGAAATTGATGATAAAAAGCGGAAAATAAGGATTGGTTTTTTGAACGGAACAGCGAGAGACACCCGCTTCTACACGATTACACGGTTTTTTTGGAAGATGAAGGATAGTCCGTCATCATATGACAAACATACGAGGCGGTTCAATGGCCGAAGTAGCGATTTCTCATGGCCGTAAATTTTGTGGTATCGTAATGTAATGTAATTTAATTTAATTATATATATATTATATATATATATATATATTTTAAACGGGTAAAATTGTAAAGGAAATTGTATGAGTGGAATTTAGTTTAAAAAAATAATAAAATTGGCCACAAAGATATAAAAAAATAAAATTGGTAAAAAAGAATTAATAAATTTTATTAGTGCATAAAATATTAAAAAATTATAATTCAATGAAATAATTTACATGGTTGTGTCTAGTAGAAAGATGTGAATATGCACTAAACACACAAATAATTTTAGTTAAATGGCTATGAAGTCATCAATTAATTATCTCACGTAACAGGTAAGTGGAGATAGTAATAGTTAAGTAAATGACCATGTTTGACGGAGCTTGTAAGGTCATTGTGGAGCAAGGATGATTCTACACAACTTTTCACATTTTCTCTTTAAAGTTGGGCCTATGAAATGACACTAAACAAAAGGCTGATTAGTCTTTAGGGGCTGCTACATTTTTTGTTATTGAAGAATATAAAGAGGATGAAAGTTTATGGCAATTCAAAAACCAAGTTGAATGGGAAAACAAAAGATTTAGGTTCCATTGTCTTCATCTTGAGGTTTGACAACCTAAAATTCGAGCTTTGCAAGAAGAATAGTCAATTCTGTCCCTGACGTAAATTTTGTGTGTATCCCATGTGCTCACTCAGGCCTCAGATTCTTTGAATCACGGTTCACACATTATTTCAATCAGCGTTTCACTAGCTTCTACAAGATTACACGGCTCCTAATTTCCTTGGACGAATGGAAAATGGAGCACGGTGACAAACATGCAAGACAATTCAATTGCTGAAGCATTGCCTTCATTTGGCCGTAACTTTTCGTAAATTTTGTGGGTCTCTGGTGATTTCAATTTGCTTTATTCTCACTCACGCAGCCGCATTGTTTGAATCAACGGTTCGCCTCGATGATTGAAGCATTTCAATGCCAGCGGACATGTGGATCAGGATCAAATGTGAGGGTCATAATATGATGATTTGAAGGGTTGTGGTTGATTTAATTTTTCTGATATTTTTTTAGTGGATAAAAAGTGTGATTAAAACCCAATTAAGATATGTATTGTTAATTTTTCTTGAATAATATTATATTTATTTTTTTAAATATATATATATATATAAATATATGTGTATGTGGTTTTAAATATATATATATAAATATATGTGTATGTGGTTTAATAGTTGAGTGTGTATAATGGTTAAATGTATTTGTTTTATTTTATTTAGGCATAAGTTTAAATCTTAAAAGTGTGGAGTCTATCTATTTTAGTAAATTTTATAATTAAATTAATGAAGTGATACTTTATTTTATAAATAATAAAATTTCAATTTAATTTGATATTGATTTTAAAATTATATTATTATTGTTATTTTATAATTTTGAAATATAATTATAAAATAAGTTAAATATATAAGTCAATTTTATAATATATTATTAATAAAAAATCTAAATAAGTGATATAAATTTCAAAATATTATAGGTATTTCAATCTAATACTTTTAATATCTAATTATTTAAAAATGTCTTTATGTTTTTTTTATTATTTTCTCCACCCTCTATCCTTAGAAATAAATCTCAAAATATTATAGGTATTGATTTTATGATTTTTTTTTTAATATTTAAATAGGTTTTTTGACAAGATTTTTTGGCGTAAATCACATTGAAATGCATTTGTCTATGACTTTCGAACCAACATTGTGATTCATCGTTAGGACAAGCTGTCAGAGCAGAACATCCAACAACTATATTGAACTAGTGAGCTAGAATGGTTAACGACTATATTTGACTAGGAAACGGATAACCAACTAGACCAAGGGATATGGACAGGAGAACATAATTGGTTACATAGTTAGTAATTCAGTTAAATGCCTATTACCATATTTAAATATAAATTAATTAATGAGAATTAATTAGTTATTGAAATGACCTATATTTAAATAATATAAATAAATCTTTAGTTAGTTAGTTTACTATCAAATATCAAATATAAACTAGGTAATGTATTTATTCAATATGAACTAAAAATATTAAAATTAAATATATATAAGTTATATAATTAAAGTTACATAATTGAATAATTAGTAAACCAATAGTAAGTTAGTTTTACTTATATTAAATTAAAAGGGGCAATATTAAATTAACATATAATTAAATAGTTAATGGAAAGTTAATGTAATATCTATATAAGTAAGGTAACGTAAAAAGGGGTTGACATTAAATTTATATAAGAGTTATATAATTAAATATTTAGTATTATATTAAAATCATATAATTAAACATTTAGTTAATTAATTGTAAGTTAGTTTTTTATTCATATTTAATCAAAGGGGTTAATATTAAATCTATATATAATTAAAAATCTAATTGTAAGTCAATATTGTTAGAGTTATTACCATAACAATTAAATGTTGTTAAATCTATTAATCGATCTTATTAATAAAGCTATTAAAATAAATATAAACTTAAGCCTTATCTACTTATATATATTAATAAAATATAATAAGAATAATTCTTAAAAGGATAACTCAATAAGTTAGTGGAATAAGGGACTAAGGATAAAAATTAATTAAATCAATGGGTAGAAAGTAAGAACATTAGAACATTGTTTTAAAGTAGGTTAGTTAATATTTCTTAAGCAAACAATAAAGTTTATAATATTAATCGAGATGAAGGGAAAGAGAACAGGCGAATAAAACATAAAATCAAAGGGACTACAATCCAAAAAATGAGGGGGAACAACACCAAACGGAGCAGGGGCAGGGGGAAGAGAGGGCAGGGATTCCAGCCATCATCTCTATTGAGATTGTTTGGCCTTTTTTCAATTTCAATGGCTTCCCTAAATTTCCGGGATGAAACTGAGCAACCCTAGCAATAACACGAGCCTCCTAAATTCAACAATTTAAATAAGTTTTTTTTTTAATATTTAATTAACTAAAAATGTTTTTTTTAAATGTTTTGTTTATTATTTTCCTTACCCTCCACCCTAAATATGTTTAATATAGATTTCATAAATTTTAAAAATATATTTAAATGGAACAATTTTTATATCTATTTATCCAAAAACATTTTTATATTTTCTTTATTATTTTTCTTACTCTCAAAAATATGTTTTCCAATAATGAAGAAAATATAAAAATGTTTTTATGTTTTCTCTATTGTTTCCCCTCCGAGACTTTAAGAAATAATAGAGAAACATAAAAATCCTTTTATGTTTTTCTCTATTATTTGCCTCACCCCTTACTCTCAAAGTTGATATAAAAAATAATAACTTTATATTATAAGACACTTAAATAACATATTTCACTCCACCCCACCCTACCTTTATATTTTACCCAACATTTCCTCTCACCCACACCTTTGTATATATGTTATACGCAATATTTTCCTCCACCCCCACAAGTTAAATTTTATTTCTGTTAATTTCTTAACACCTAACTAAATCCATACATACTTGA
Organism: Pinus tabuliformis; assembly: GCA_031772625.1. NCBI lineage: Eukaryota > Viridiplantae > Streptophyta > Pinopsida > Pinales > Pinaceae > Pinus > Pinus tabuliformis. The sequence goes on along the minus strand of CM062820.1, from coordinate 1,165,373,950 downwards.
GGGTGGAGGATGAGGGAAATTATAGAGAAAACGTAAAAATATTTTTAAGTTTAAGGGTGACAAGTGGGGAAATAATACAGAAAACATAAAAATGTTTTTATGTTTTCTTAATTATTTGCCCCACCCTCCATCCTTAAAATTAAAAATAAATATTATGTTTTCTCTATCATTTCCTCCACAACCACCCTTAAACTTTCTTTTTATATTTCTTGTATTTTTCTCTCCACCCACTACTCCAAACTTCAATATATTTGTGTCTACAATTTTACATTTAGAAATATCCTTTTTATATTTTTTTGTATTATTTCCCTCATCCCCATCCCCAAACTTCAAGAGGTTTATGTGTATATTTTTATGTTTTTTATCATTTTTTTCTAGTCTTCTCCCTTAACTTCAAGAGGTTTTTGTGTACCTTTTTACATTTAGTAATCTTATTTTTATGTTTTTTTGTATTATTTTCCCTATCTCCCAATTTCAAGAAGTTTTGTGTATTTTTTCACATATAGTAATATTAATTATTACATGGTTTTATAAATATATTTTAAAATATTTGACAATTAGAATTTTAAATAGAAATTTATGTCCTTTATAGGGGATGTGTTAAATATACTTTCATTTGAGCTCATTAATAGTGACTATAATGGTGAAATTGAAAATTAATAAGATTTTGATATCCAATTTTGAAATTGGTGAGCTATTCATAAAAGATCATAGTTGTTGAAAAATATGAAATTATATTATGAAAAAGATGTCAATTTTTTTATTGTAACAATTGTTAATTTATGCAATACCTCGATGGGGGTGGGTGAGTAGGTGGTATGGGACCTAGCTCGCAGAAGGTGAAATGATTTCGAATGACACATGCTCCTCGACATGACGACAACGAAGTAAAGTGACATAGGTCACCTATAAGAATTGAGAAGGTGTCGATTTATTACATATTCAAACTGAACAACGTTCTAAGCAACATTTGGTGTCTTGGTATGGGCGGGAGGGTGAGAAGAATCAACTTGACTGAGTGTGCACAAGCCTATTACCTGTGCATGCCCGTTGGTCTAGGTGGCTTGAATTTGAATTGGTCTTGTTGTTGGAGGTATGTGTACAGGGGGTATACAATTTGGGTGACTTGCAGGATGGTGTGGGGTACAGGAGAGAGGAGTTGGGGTTGTTCACATAACAAACTCACAACGCTGAATGCAACAATTGCAGTGCTAATTTGAGTGACATTGCTCAGCCCTAGTCATAATTCCCAAGCCAATGCTAGAATTTTGGTAAGTGGAGGTTTTTCCTTCGGTCTTAATTACCAACTTTCTTATGATTTTGGTTAATGTTTGGTGGTCTTGGTCTTGTTTCTATATTGGGAAGGTGTCGCTCTGAATCATAATTTGGTACTAGGCATCTAGAGAGGTGGTATTCTGTGGACCTATTACATAAGAGGCACTATAAAGGACTTTTTTTTTAAGGTTGGGAGTAATTTGGGTCATAGTTGGGGTGCTGCTAGTGCCTGTGGCTATTGTGGGCATGGGGTGAGTTCTTTCCCTCTTGAGTGTCAGACGAGCCGAAAGTGAGGGTGTGGTTTAGGCACTCCCTCCATTATGAAGAACTAGTGATGTTTTAGTTAGGAGGGTATGACTCACCAACGAGCGTGTGCTAGGCATGGAGTTGAGCCTAAGGGTTAGTCAGGGGAACGGATGGTCTGCGTAGAGGAAATGAACAAGAATGTGGAGGAGGTTGCAGCCATGGAAGGGGAAGTCGCATATGTTTCTTACCAATCATTAGGTTGGGTGGAGTAGTTGCCATCGTTGGCTTCCATTGCAGAGTAGTTCCTTGACATTCAGGCCATCTTGGAGGTCATCCGTCAGCAAATATATGATGACAGAAATGATACCATAGCGTACATCAATGAAATCCAATTTAGCAAGGGGGATATTGTTGACAGACTTATCTCTGTGCATGGAAGTCAATGCCGCACCGAAAAACAACTGGATGAGATAGAAACGAGACTTGCCCACATTGACTTCCATGTTCATGAAGGTCACGACCCTCCAAGGGCCCCGAGTCCTGGTCATGCACTGATTCATCCTGCTTGACATGTCATCTGCTAATTTTTTTTTGGTTTTGTGAGTGTTTTGGGCTATATTGCTAGTTTTCCTTCGGAACTCCTATAAGAAATTGTATTTTCTTCTATATTTTTGCACTGATCTCCTCGCTAACAAATCTAGTCGGAGTGAAGCCGGAAGAGAATAATACATGGATTAAACGATGTACCTTTATGAAATATTAATGAAAATGATTTGATCACATTTTTATCGACAAAAAAAACAAAATTATCTTCATGGTCATGGGTCTTACATATTTTCCATCAAATCCTAAGCCTACATCTTTTCCATCAAATCCTAAAACTTCATCCTATTCCGATTGTATAATGGAAATGGGCGGTCATTTCCATAGACTTCATTACATGTCTTCCAAGGACATCGAGGCAACATGATTCTATCATAGTTGTGGTCGATAGGTTGGGAAAGGTAGCTCACTTCATTTCAGTGAAGACTACTTATTCAGCTAGTGAGGTGGCACAAGTATTCATCAGGGAGATCCTTAGATTGCATGGTGTTCCAAAGAAGATTGTGTTAGGCAGGGATGCTAAGTTCACTTCCAAGTTTTGGAAGGAGTCATTTGCAGGTTTGGGGACAGAGTTGGTCTTTAGTACAACTTAACATCCGCAGACAAATGGACAGACATAGAGGGTCAACAAGATTTTGGAGGATATGTTGAGGATGTATGTGATGCATCAACATAGGAGATGGGAGGAGTACCTTCCATTGGTTGAGTTTTCTTACAACAATGGTTACCAGGAGTCACTGAGGATGAGTCTGTTTGAAGCACTGTATGGGCGAAGTTGTAATACTCCCATCAGTTGGAGTGATCAAGTGAATAGGGTACTTATTGGACTAGACATGTTGGCAGACATGGAACAAGAAATGCAAGTTATAAAGAAGAATCTAAATGCAACACAATATAGGCAGAAAAATTATGTAGACCAACACAGGGCATTTAAGGAGTTTCAGGTTTGGGAGCATGTGTATTTTCACATCAAGCCCAAGAAGATCCCCTTGAGGATTGGATCATGTGCCAAGTTGGCACCTCGGTATTGTGGACCTTTTGATATCCTTGAGAGGATTAGACTAGTGGCCTACAGACTTGCACTGCCTCCGACAGTGGAATTCCATGATGTTTTCCATGTTTCATTGCTTAAAAGATATGTAAAGGATGTTGATCATGTTATTGATTAGTTTGTATTGTAGGTGGATCCAGAAGGAGAATTCTAGCCAGAACCTCAGTGCATATTGCAGCGGAAACAACTCATGCTCCAGAATAGAGCAATCGAGCAAGTTAAAGTGTAGTGGAAGCACTTTGGGCCTGATGAAGCTACATGGGAGATGGATGATCAGATGTGGGATATGTATCCTTCATTTTTTTCCAGTTGAGGCAAAGAAGTTTTGGTATATGTACATATTCATGTATGGATGTTATTGTAAATACTACAATGAGTTGTGTTATAAAGCTCCAATAAGCGGTATGGTTGTCATGTTGTCATGTTTTTCATGATGGTTTTGATTTTGAGCAGGTTGTTCATTGTAAATATTGCAATGAGTTGGGTTATAAATCTCCATGTGTAGTATGTTTTGGTTTTCAACGGTTTTGCTAGTTGTAGGTATCATAGAACACCGAGGACGGTGTTCTCCTAAGGGGGATGGGTCTGTAACAACCCTGATTTAAAAGTTCACGTAATAAAGTTAATAAAGGAAAAATAAGACCAAGGTAATGGGACACTTATTCCAAGTTAAATGTTTGACAAAATATCCTAGTGGGCATCACTTGTTGTGTTTATGGCTAAGGGGAAATTGGCAAAGGAAATGAAAAAGTCTTTGAAAAGGAAAATAGGCATAAATTGGTATTTTTATTTGTGAAATAATGGAAAATATGAGAAAAGGGAGGTGAAAGGTCATAGGTTGCATGTGAGGAGGAAATTAAAGGAAAATAGAGGAAAAATGAAGAAATTAGAGGCATAAATAATAAAAGGCATCAAAGCATCAATTTGTATCCTTTTGTTAGTTCAGTTTTGGAGTTAGTCTGAGAGAGGAGAAGAGCACCAAGAGGAGAAGGAAACCAAGAAAGCAAAGAACGGATAAGGAAAGCAGAGGAAGGACAAAGAAAGCAAAGGAAGGATAAGGAAAGCAAAGGAAAGAAAAGATCAAGAAAGGAAAGGTTGGATCAGGCAACTTTAGCAGGAATACTTGCAAGTAATAGATTACATGTATGGTTTCCTAGATGGTTTTGGCATGCATGGCATATACATGTGCATATTTTGGTTTCTTACTATTCGTAGCATGGATTTTTCCAGGTTTTGATAGTGGTTTCAACCTTGCCTTGCCATTTTTGGATATTGATGGTGTGATGGATTCTTTCTCTGTTGAGATTTTGATTGCCGGAAGGTTTTAGATCTGGGTGAGGAGGTCTCAAGAAAATCCCAAGGGTTGGGGTGGAGATGATTTTCTATGGAAATACCTCAACATGTGGGTGGAGAAAGGAAAATTCCTCAAGGAATGGTGAAGAAATTCTGAGGCATCCAAGCTCGGTTTTGTTTTGTGATCTCGAGACCGGATTAGGTGAGATAATAGTATGGTGAGGGTGGAGGTGGTTTAAACTCAAGATTTCCTTGGTTTTTTATGGATGGTTTTATCCCATGATATCCCACATTCATGCTTAGAATATGGCATGAGGGTGATTAACTGAAAGAAATATTTGGTTTAGCCCAATCTATGGCTGGGTGGTATGTGGAAGTCCTTGACATGGTTGGATTTTGCAAATGCCTAATAAGAGCTAAGTTCCTCTTACTTTTGATGAGTAAATGTACTTGTTATGATGTGGTTTTAATGGCTATTCTCTCATTTTTATTTATTTGGTTATATGTTGGTTATAAGCATAGTTAATTAACATATCTAAGTATGGATCTTAACACATTTCTATTAATGAATGTTTGGATAATGAATGCAAAAAATAATTGGTGTTATGGAAACTATTGTGAAAAGGCATATACCCTTCTTATTAAATCTCAGATAAGTTTTCAGATCATTATGTTCATATTTGCATTCATGACTTGTAGGATGCATGTTGACCATGTGTTTGACGAAATGTCAGTCTTGATTGGGAGGGGTCAAGCCAATTCCTAGTTCAAGATTTGGTTTATAATATTTTTTTCTATGTCATTTGCTATCTCTAGAGGTTTCACTAAGTTCTGGGTAGAGGCCCGAGTCATGGTCCTAAAAAAGTGGCTCAGAATTCGGGTCACTGGTATAGAATTGTCTGGAAAAGTCCACAGTCACATGGAGGCATACTTAACAATGCGACTGGAGGGTTACAATCATTTTCATGTCTCGGAAAGGGAGCAACTGAGGCTCTAGGTCAGTGAAAATGAGATTTATCTCAAGGGTTGGACATCTGGAGGGGTTGGGCTGCTCCTGGAGGTCCTGTAGCACCCGAGGGAAGTCAATAAGGTCTTAAGTTTTCGAATCCATTTCGTTAAGGTCATATAGGAAGTTTAATCTTATCATAGTGACCCTCAACTCATGTTTACCCGGGCAATCCAGTGAAAGTGGGTAAATGTGAGAGGATACGATTACAACGATCTATCATGTAGTCTATAATGAGCATATACCACTTAAGTGAGGGTGCTCAAGTATTTATTAGGTAGATCTATCATTGTCCATGTTGAACATTCTTTGGGTTCCAAAACACACTTCCCCATTTTATGGTTTTGAAAATAATTCTAGAGAAATGGATCATTTGGTTACGAATACAACCTTCCTCAAATGAGATGGCCTTAAAAGGATAATCAAGAAAAATGGAAGTGATCTTTCAAACACTAAATGTTTGATTCATTTTCAAATTTTCCGTATTCAATTCTTCATTTGAGATGGAGAGTTCCTCAGATAGGCATGATGCTAGACTTGTTGTACATATATTGTGTTAAAACTAAATCCCATGCACATATCTGAGTACATTGGGCGTTGATAATAGGCTGATGATGATACATGTGTCCTTTTAACGCGTTTCAAAGATTTGATGCCTGAGATATTTTCTGAAAGGTATTCCTCTAGACCCCTCAAATCATGATATATTAACATGAGAAAAATTCTATAGTAACAAGGGTTCTCTATGAGAAGTTCATTCTATTGTATCCAAGATAAGTCATAAATACTTTCAGCACTAGGGCATCCCTCCACCGTTATCCATCAACTAAGAACAACATGATGATGACAAGTAACCATTGATACAATATGCCTTAGGCATATCTATTGTGTAAAAGGGTTATCCTTGTGTAACAAAAAAATAGCATTAAAGTTCATATTATTCAACTTCATCTCTATTAGACTTACATCCTCATACAATATTCTAGCAAAAGATGCAAAGTAAAAGAGGACAAGCCATAAATCTGTACCATCAACCAATTGCCAAGATGCAAACTGTTCCTTCACTTGAATTTTGACCAATTGGTATGATTCTACTTACAAATAGATGGTTGATGAATAATACACATTCAATATCATAAGAGGGGCTTATACCATGAAGTTTTCATGCCTTGATTTCACATTTAAGCTCTCTAAAAAAGTAATGGTGGTTGATAACATATTATCATTAGTTGTGATACAAGGAGAGTATACCCCATATATATATATATATATATATATATATATATGTGGATATATATATATATATATAATATATGATTTCTAACCGTAAACAAAATGATAATTGTAGACTTAAATTTGATTCTTAGAGATTGAACCCTATTTTGTGAAGCAAGCTTACAAAACGTCCAACCAGGTCATGGGGTCTATCCACCATCCAGAATACAGGGCTCTAAATGATAGCCATGTTTTATGGAATCTTACCTCTTGGAGTCCACATTATTAAGGAATAATGTTCATAACTACAAGTTGGGTGAAGCTATAGATGTGCTTCAGGGATGTATTATTTCCTTGAGGATCTGTTTAAATTCTGTCTTAAATATGTACCAACTATAATAGTTAGTATGCCTGGAATTTCAGAGGCTACAAATGTATATACCTATTCTTTTGGTATAGGTCTGGAATATGTATGGAAAAGCTTACATGATGTACACTGATTTTAGACCCAACATACGGTTCACAAGGGGTGCGATTTGGGGGCCTAGTTTCACTTGTAGAATGAGAGGTATACTAGAATCCTTATAGGTCTTCGTATACCACCAGCAGTGCACAGGGATCTTGGATTTTGGGCCCTTGAATGCATGTATAAATGTAGTTGTAGACGGGAGGAATATGCTTGTATGTGAGCCAAACTGACTCAATACTTATTTTGAATGTCATGCAGGTAACCTACAAGATCATAGGAATTCTATGATCTTTTAAATATATTTAATAAAAATATATTTTTTATTAATTTAATTGAATGCGTCAAATTTATATATTTTAAAAGAATTTTTATAATACAAATTATTTTTAAATTAAATAAATTATTTTTATTTATTTATTCAAAATTATTTATTTATTATATTTTAAAATTATTTTTGTGGGGGGAGGCTCTATACAATTCAATATGGGAGAGTTGTTTTCATTTAAGGTTACATTTAAAAATAATAAAAGAATATTTTAAATTGACAAACTAAAAATAATAATAACAAAAGAATCTAATGTTAACCATAATTAAAATACTTCAATTTGCACCAAAATATTTTATATAGAGATATAAAGTAACCAAATGTAAAAATAAATAAATTACCTTTTAGTATGAGGAAGAGATGTAATCTTTTCACTACTTAATGTGGAGATGAGTAAAATAATTTCATTTATTTTTAGCACAAAGAAGAAATATAATTTCTTCACTGCTTAATATGTAGTTTATAGGGAATAGTATTATTCATATTACATGATGTGTAATTCATTCTACTCAATGGATTTGATAGGAAATAATGATGTTACATGATGTGTAATTCATTCTATATTCAGTTTGGATATGATATTTAAAACAAAAAAATATTAATAACAAAAAATATTTTAATGTCAACCATAAGTAAAATATTTGAATGTGCATATTATATAACATAATTTTATATCTACTTTATAACGAGAAAAATAAAGTAATTTAAATTATTTTTTTCTTTTGAATATGGGCTTGATATATAAGATTTTAAAAATATCAATAACAAACAAAAGTTTAATGTGGGCTATAAATAAAATATTTCAATAGGCAGTTTGAGTAAACAAATTTAACACGATATATATATATATATATATATATATATATATATATATATATATATATATATATATATATATATATATATAGAGAGAGAGAGAGAGAGAGAGAGAGAGAGAGAGAGAATTCTTATTCCATTAATAACTGCATTCTCATTCAATGCATGAGGGAGATTTGTTATTCTTTCAATGCTTAATATGGATTTGATATGTAATATTTTAGAAAATATTAATAAAAATAACTAAATGTATGCATACATGAAAAGATATGGAGAGACATGTTTTAAAATTTTAATATGAAGAACATGAATTATAAATAAAATATTTCAATGTCAAACTACATATATATTATACCAGCCTAGATCCATCTTAATTTCAGATCTACCAAGCTCCTACAGGGATCAAATATCTTTTCACTCTAAAAAATGTTTGCATCTCAAGAGATTTGATCTCTCTCGGGGCTTGGTAGATATGAAGTTAAGATGGATCTAGGTTGGTTATAATATAAATAATTTTATTTAAAATATTTTAATATTGTTCAATCTAGATGTAAATTTGGAGTGCAAGTGTCCAAGTTGATATGACTGCTTCCTCCCTCATTCCAATTAATAATACCAACACTATGCCCATGAGTGGTGCAATTTTTTTCTCTTAAGGCACTTCATGCTGTAAAAGTCTCCGGTTCGAAACTCTATGGGTAAAATTCCAACCATACTAAGAGCTCATGTGGCTCATACCAGGTACGATTTTGATAGCTTAGATGCCCCTGGGTTGTCATTAATCAAGCCACAGATTAAGCATGCCAGTCATAACTCACATAACTTAGCCCTTTTTTTTGTCGATAAAAAACTTTCATTAATTGTTCAAAAGAGTACAAAATACATCTTGATAGCTAGCTACTCTTCTCACTTCACTCCAACTAGATTTGTTAGCAAAAAGAGTAGTGCGAAAAAATAAGAAAGATTTCCAGTTGTTACATGAATCCCAAAAACAAAATGGCCAAAATCATCTAAAACACAAACAAACCAAACGAAAACCAACAATTTTCATACAAGGGAAGAGGATTTAGGGCATGACTGCCACTCGGTACTATACGAGGGTCATGCCCTTGATGAACATAATAATCAATTTGTACTAATATCGCCTCAATCTCATCCATCTATTCACTGTTGTGACGTTGACTACGTCTTACTAAAGCTAGACATTCCAAAAATTCTCCCTGGTTGTACTGAACATCATTGACATTGACTATAATTTCATTTCTGTCATCGTATCTTTGTTGGTGCATATCATGAGTGGCTTGAATGTCCCTTAACTGGTTACCTATCGATGCTAAAGACCGGGGTTATTCCACATGGCTCGGAGAAGTGGCGCGTTCATGGGCTATCTCGCCCTCCGCATCAGCTCCCCCCCCCCCCCCAACATCTACTAATTGCACCTGTTCTTCCCACTCCCCATGTTGGCCATGAGGGTTGTCGCCCCGCTAAGCACCTCTCTACTAGTGCAACATAGCTACCATTGACTGTTGGAAGTCCAGGCACCAGGGTTTTGAAACACGGGAATGACACTACCCTGTTGAGGGGTACCAAAACACCACCCTACCTAACTTGATGCAACTCTCCAAAAAATACCTTCTCACAAAAAAAGTAGCAAACCCGAGCCCAGAAACAATGAATGGCATAAGATGCACTCCTTCCCCCAGAAAGTAATGAGCCCAGGAGACCTGAGAGAAACATAAGTCCCCACATAGAGAAAAATTGAACAGGAATGTTGTCCCTATGCTAGCCCAAATATCCACCCCACCAATCCCCCTTACTTCCCAGCTTCTATCTAAATAAACACTAAATAATTTCCTCTCTTGGACGAAAAAAATACCCTCACCTTCCCTATTTAGTATTCACATAAGAGCTCCATACAAACTCTTACAATCTAGACTCACCACTAGAAGACCAAGGGGAGGATAACCAATGCCCAATTCTATTGAACAACCAGACGTCAAGAACACACACTAAAATCACAATTGAAGGTCAAAGTGATAGAATTACCTAAGCATCGACTTTGATCCTTTCATAGATGAATACACCAACATTGTGCCTTGGTCATGAAGGCCACCACTCATATCCCAAGCCAAACTCGAACACCTTACTACCAGACAAAACCAACCCTTGTTCCCTAAGTAACCCAAGGTCCCAGATAATGGTTTGGTATTCTATTGCGTGCAAAAACGCTTTGTAGAGCTAGACTGTAGATGTAGTCAATTTCCTCCACCTATCCAGACCTTAGCTTGGCCCTCTAGAGAGGCCTCCCAAAAGAACCAAGCAAGTAATGTCGTCCAGACACCATGATTTCATCTCCCGATTGATACTTCTGCTAGCAACAACTAACACCAAGAGAATAATAACCCAAACTCTTTCAAGAGACTTCCTATGTTGACCATCATGCCCATCATACTTGCCACTTAACACCTTCATTGTGGCTGTGTGTGAGGGCGGATATTGCTCCGAGTTGGCTTGTTTTCCAAATTGGTCTCCCCCAATGGGGTAATTTTTTAATGTTAAATTAAATTGAATGTACCTAAAAATTTATATATTTTAAAATTATTTTATAATAAATTATTTAAAATTATTTTCATAATATAAATATTTTTATTAAATTTCAGGTATGTATTTGAAATTATTTTTATAATATAAATATTTTATTAAATAAAATTTGAAATTATTTTTATAATATAAATATTTTTAGTAAAGGAAACTTCATTTTAATGGAAATATTATTTTACTGCCCCAAAAGGTGCAAAGAGAGTTCCATAGGTTTGTTAGTTTCGAAAATTTGTATGAGAAACACATTTGTAAACATGTATGCCATATGTTCTGCATTTTCAAAGGTAGCAAGGTCAACCTTTGAATATGAAAAGTCATGCAATAGATCCCATATTTATTTTGTTCATAGCTTTAATTAAAACTAACTATTACCCACACCCCAATTGAAAACTATAAAAATCATATTTATATTTGTTTTAATGTTTATACAATTTAATTTAAAATAAAGCTATTGTTTGGTGGTGTCATAAATTATTTTACTTTATGTGAAATAGTATACCCTTCATTCTCTTTTTTTTCATCTTCTAACTTTCATAGTAGAATTTTGGTTTTATATTATAATAAATATAAAACGCATTTTAAAAAAAATATTTAAATATCATTTTTCTAAAACATTTTACCCAACCTTTACCAAGATTTTTATTATTATAATAATTAGCTAATTAACATAATTTATAATTTTTATTTAAGTCAAATAGAAATAATATTTTTAAATACTTTCATTGACTAGGCTTTGGTTATTGTTTAAATATGAATCCATATGAATAAAATTTGAATGATAAAGTAACTAAAAAAATATGTTTTTAATTAAATTTGATCAACACACTCAACTCTGCATCCCAGATTATTTCATGCTTCCGCGATGCTAATAAAGATTGATTCATTGAAACTTTCTATCATAATTTTAGAGCATGTATGGCATGTTAATCCTTTTGAGCATGTATGACATGTTAATCCTTTCTTGCAACAAAGTATTTATCTGGCCAAATATCATAATTATAAAATACAATTAAAAAACTTGAATGCATAAAGCTAACTACCCTATGTGGTTATACTTTAAAAAAAAGTAAAAGTGTCTTCTTAAGAAATTATATGTATAGGTGCAAATTTAAAAGAGAATTGTCTACATTATAAAGATTTTAGTAGATCACTTTGTTCAAACAGATAACAAGAGTATGGAGTCCTATACACCAATTTGGTTTGGTGCCATGACTTCTCAATGACCTATCTTGCATTCCAATTTGGTTTAGTGTCTTGTCTTCACATGTCAATGAGATTATTTTAAACCCAAATATCATAAAATCCTAATTATATGAAACATGTTAAACTTATATTCCAATTTGGTTTGGTATGTGTTTTTCCAATGACCTCAAATATTACCAACATAGATACGGATCTAACATGAATCAGGAGGGATCAATTCCTTCACGTGCAAACATCTGATTTAAATTTTTTTTTACTTTTAATTATTTTACAACATATTCATTTTTTTTAATTATAACATACATTATTTTTCTATTTAGAACATAATTTTAAATTTTAAATTTTATTTTAAAGGGGCACAAACGGATGGAAAAATTTATGCATCCCCTCATACTGATCTATAGAATGATCCTCTCGGCTCAATAATTATATGAAACAATTTTCTCATCTCACAAAAAAAGCCTTATAAAATTTTATATAATGCACCAATTTGTTTTGGTGTCTTGATTAACCTTATTATCAACCCAAATATCATAATTATATAATATCCCTACAAAATCATGATATTACAAAATGAAAACAAATAGTAAAGTAACTTGCAAGGTTCTTTTGTTTGACACTTCTTCCCATTTGATAATAAAAAAAAAAAAAACCATTCTCAATTCAAAAGTAGATCCATTTAAATTCATCCCGATATTACAAAATGAAAACAAATAGTAAGCTAACTCGTTTTTTTTGGGAGGAGTTAGTTGATGGAAGTGTGAATTGAGCTACAATCTTTAAGCTACTTTAAAATGTTAATTTATATAAAATAGTTTTATAATTTTAAATAAAATGATTTCATTAATTTAAAAAAAAAAGGATAGCTATAAAATTTTGATATAGATTTTTTAAGATTGTAAATTTAAAATGTGTAATTTATAAAATCAAATAATTTTTTCAAGACACTTATAATTATAGATTTGAATTGTGTAATTTGCAAAATGAGAATGATCAATTTTTTGGGGAAATATAAATTCAATTATATATTTAAAACACATTTAAAATAAAATAAATACATTTTTTTTCAAAACCACCAAAATATATATTTTATTATTCAGCAAAAACACATCTTAAATAATAAAAAATTACAATCCTCTTAAAAAAAATTATATCTCAAATTTCTAAAAAAAATATTGTGTTCCTATTATATCTAATATTTAAAAAGTAAATTAAAAATAAAAATAAAGAAAAAAAGGGAAGACAGGAAATTTTTTTGTTTGTTAAAATGGGCCCTTGCTTAATATATGAGATTCCAATGAAGGATGACACACTTTATTTAAGCATTATACAACTAACATGTCTGGATGCTTCACCCTATTCCGGTGATGGATATGACTAATTTATGGCTCTGAGTTATATGAGATTAAGGTTAGAGTTTGTTCTATACTCTACAAATTAGATTATGCGACAATGCTACAATTATATGCCTTGTCGTAGTCTCCTAAGCCAATTTCGTTATCCCCAGAGAAATTATTGGTGGCCATATTCGGTGAATGAAATGAGAAAGCTCTGACATTTTTGAGTTTGAGAGCGTCTCTGCTATGTCAACTAATCACTGCACCCCAAGAAGATGTTGAAAAGCTAGCATAAATTAGTTTCCTCATTCCAACGCCAAATTATACAAGTAAAGGTAAAAGAAGGTTCTCTAAGAATATGTTTTCATACCGAATGAGTTTGATAATTCAATGACCTTTTCTATTTGAAATCATTAAAGAAAGTTCTCTAAGAATAGGTTATCATACCGAATGGGTTTGATAATCAATGGCCTTTTTTGTTTGAAATCATTACGCCAAAATCTTAGTAAGCATTTTTCCCAACGAAATGTTTATGATGTTGTTGTATAGAAGGTCTATCAATTGAAACTACTGGATGACAGGTCCTTCCATAATTGACAGAGTCCCATCTATAGAATTATTGGAGAGAATCCTACGCCATTGGAAAAACGAAGATCATTGAATGTTCAAGTTTGATCTTTGAACAATGTAACATTGATGATATTGTAGAGAAAATATTAAATACACTCACACTAACTGAAGTTGTGGTGATCTAAAAACCTCAGAAGGAAGCTTCCCATTCAAATTACTATTTTTTATCACACTATAGAACAAGGCAAAGGGAATGGAAAAACTAGTTAGTTCGAAAAGATAGTAAAGCTTAGCTTATGTTGTATTTCAACCCGCTTGAACTTACATAGTGGTCAAAGATTCGAGAGGAGATAACCAGGTGGGCACATCGGAGACCTGGAATAAAACTTTAGTGAGCTAAATGGTGAAGATACTGCACACCTCTAGCAACATCCATTGCAATAGTGAGTCTCTTTGTCCAATTCAATGGCTTCAGATTGTGCTTTTCCTAGTCAAACAAATGGTGGCTAAGAGGGCCTTGAGGCATGTATTCATAAATCAAAAGCCTTTCAATTCCCTCAATGTAGTACCCAAGCAATGTAATAAGGTGTCTATGACGAACCTTTGTAAGGACATCAATCTCGGCTTGGAATTCATATAATCCCTTACTACTCATAACCGCTGCCTCCATTCTCTTCACAACAATCTTAGTGCCAATCATGTAGCTCACCTTTGTAGACCACACCAAATCCCCCACGGGCGAGAACATTTTCCTCACTGAAATAATTCGTAACATTAGGAAGAACTTGGATTGAGATGATCATGTTACCAACCTCTACCACATGTACGTCACTCGGCCCATCGCTCGTCCTACTATGTGTGTCATTGGTCTTGGCTGCAACATTATACCCCTCTACAGTGATCTTCAACAACTTGGACTCTGAAGCAGAATGATGGGGATGAAAAACTACAATATTGGGTCTCTGCACATGGCCTGATCTCGACAATCCTTTTTTGTAGAAGCAGAATCCCAAGCCAGCAACTGCACTTAATCCAGCAAACCCACCTAGAATAGCACCCACTATAACACCCAATGAGGAAGATGATCGGTTCTTGTCCTTCTTAGCACCCAAAATAGCTATAGGTGCAAGGATCTACACCTCACAAGCTTAACAAAGAGATTTAACAGATTTCCAGGTGGAGGGATTGACCTCAGTAAGCGTAACATAGGGTGTAACAAGAAGATGGTTAGATATATGCAGAACTGTAATTGGACAGATGTCATGGTCATGATTTTACAAATGTCGCGTTCATATGAAAATGGTAGACGAAAAAGTGAGGTGCATTGATTCAAAAGAAAGGGCTATCGGCCCAAAAATATATCTTTTGGAGTTTTTGGTTGGAATGGACAAAACAATTTTTAGTTCAATTTTGATCTTTTGTTTTTCATTATATATATATGGATTGAACCATTTAGATTGTGGAGAGTTTACAACTCAAAATTGTGATTCCAACAAAAAAATTTAAAATTATAAGTTTTGGAGTTTTTTGAGGGAATAGAGAGACACAATTCTTGATTAAATTTTTATTTTTTATTATTTAAAATTAGTTTTTAATTATGTAGTACTCGAGTTTATAACTTAAATATATGATTCCAACCAATCCACAAATTCTACCCAAAAAAATATACATAGAAAAACTCTAAAACATGTACTGCTATATAAATACAATTATTATTACTCTTTTCTATATAAATACGATTATTATTACTCTTTTAAAATAATGTTCTCATGAAAGATAATTTATTTCATTGTAGTCTAAATAGACTATTTTTTTCCCTACAAATTAAGAAAATTCTACCAATATTTTGATATATTCAGTTAATTTAGTCATAGATTTTTGTAAATTCAGGTTATAATTGTTAAACTTTAAGATTTTGGGTGCCCCAGAGGTTTTTGATGGTGTTGAATCCATTTAAATTTTAAAAAAATGATTTAAACACTACTTTTGCAAGATTTGTTGAATTTTTTTTACCCAGATTCTGGCCATCCTAACAATTCCTCGGCCTTTGTAGACTTGTCCATTTATTTCTACACAGCTGAGAAGAGGTATTTATTTGTAGAATTGTCCATTTATTTCTACACAGCAGAGAAGAGGTATTTATGGCTCGACCGCCTTGCAAACTCAATCTCAAGAACCCAAAATATCGACCACAAGAAAATTAATGAGACACGAAAGGTCGAGATAACAAAATGAATGAACTTGTTAGATCTAAGACTTTTGTGACCCATAATGTAGATATAAGTCTTTCAGATTAATCACATTGTTAGGATTTGGTCGACGTTTCGAACCAACTAATGTGGTTCATCCTCAGGACAAGATGAGAAATCAATCGATCTGAAGGAATAAATAGTATGGATGCATCATTGCCCAGAGTTAGCCATTGGTAAATTAGTTACAAAGGAAAGTAAAATATTATTTAAGAATTAGTGGTAAGGAGTTATCTATTAAATTATTCTATATTTAGTTAGAAACTAGTTGTTATGTAATAATTAAATATTTTATTTCAATATTATGGGTTTATATAAAATAATTAGTTAATAATATCAATTTATATGATATTATTTGTTACGGGTTGACTTATTCATATTAGAGAAAATGTATTCCATTGAAAACTAGCTGTTAGGAATAATTATTTTTTAAATATTTTATTTCAATATATTTTAATAATAATTTATTAATATTATCAATATCCATTTAATATGATCTTTATTTGATAGAGGATGGCTTATTTCCCTTAAATAGAAGGATAGAAATGATAACTTATATAAAACTAAAGTTAAAGGTTTATTAGAAAAATATTATTAATCAAGTTATATTATTATGCCCAAACATATTTTAGTTGTATTAACCAATATAATAATAAGGCAAAAAAAAAAGTCACAAAGATGAATGGTAAGAGGGGAAATAAAATGAAAACTGAAACTTAAGGGGAAATAAAATAAAAACCAAAATGTAAGGGGGAAAAAAATGCAAAATTAAAAAAGAAAAAAAAAGAACGCTGCTAAAAAAATATTAACATGAAATTAAAGAAAAGTAATAAGGATAATAGGGGATAAAACTAGAAGAAGATAATAGTAGATCAGAAAGAATTAAAAGGAGAAAGGAGAAGAAAGGGAGGAAGAGTCGTGAAGAGAGAGCCGGAATCCAGCTCTTACTCAATTTCCAACCATCATCCCTATCAAGATTTCTGGCCCGACCTTCAATCTCAATAGCTTCCCTAAGTTTCCTGTGGTGGAAGCAATTAACCCTAGCAATGACTTTGGATTATTCAATGCAGACATGGTGTTTCGATTTCTCTGCATGTTCAGCAAGGGTTGTCTTTAAATCTCAATCGCTTCGTGAAGTTTCTTGTGGTAGAAGTGATCAACCCTAGTAATGACCCTAGTAATGACTTTGGATTCTTCAATGCATACATGGTGTTTCAATTTCTCTGCATGTTCGAGAAGGGCTCATGAGGAGTGATTGTGTCTAATGCTAGAAGCATGTTCACTTGTTTCTCCAATGTAGGAGAAAGGAACAAGGTAGACCCCTTTTATGTCCTTACGGTTTTTTAATGGTATTGAGAGGTTTGAACGAAAAAAAGATATTAATCTTCTTAAAGATATAGGCAATTCTATGCATGATTCCTTGGATATATTGGAGATGAACCTTAGAGATGGTATTGAGAGGTTTGAACCAAAAAAAGATATTAATCTTCTTAAAGATATAGGCAATCCTATGCATGATTCCTTGGATATATTGGAGATGAACCTTAGAGATGGTATTGAGAGTTTTGAACGAAAAAAAGATATTAATCTTCTTAAAGATATAGGCAATCCTATCCAAGATTCCTTGGATATACTGGAGATGAACCTTAGAGATAGAATCAACGCGAGCAAGTTTAACTCTAGACTCTTTGCGAGCTTTGTAAAAGGCCATAAAACTTTGAGATAGGCTATACCCATTAAAAACTTATTTTTAAAAACTCCAAGAAAAATAATTTTTTTCCATAGCACATAATCTACACAATTACTCATGAGAATACCCATGATGTCTACTTAAACGATTCCTTGTATTCTTAAGGACGGTAAGGGTCATACTCTATGATTTACACTGACAGATAAGGAGTAGAACCAAGGAAACTCAACAGGATCACTATTTGTTCGCGCTGTGTCGCTTATGGCCTCTCTTTTGCTTTGATATTTTGGCACGGCGGAAATATTCACGAAGACTAATAATTTTCAAACCTTGTTCACTATTTGTTCGCGTTGTGTCGCTTATGGCCTCACTTTTGCTTTGATATTTTGGCACGGCGGAAATATTCACGAAGACTAATAATTTTCAAACCTCGTTCACTATCTGTTCTCCTTCTCCTGAACAGCCCATGAGATCGGAAATAGCTCAGTCACAGAAATATATTGCCAAGAACTTACACGCTAAAAAAATTCACCAGGTGGAATGGCACGGTAGTCTAATATGAGTGGCAAACAGAGTTAGAGCTCACTTCTTCGTGGAGAAGGCCCTGTGGCAGATGGGATTTGATCCTGCACCAAAATCACGATGATATTTTGGAGTGCTTGCCTACCGATTGTTAACGTCAGCTGCTCGACGATGGTGATGGGCATGGTGGCGTTCCACGCGCAAAGAAATTGGTGATTAAGGAAGAAAATAGGGATTGCGTTTTTGGCCGAACAGTGATAGAAACTCGCTTCTACACGATTACACGGCTCTTTTCTGAGATAGAGGAGAGTCGGTCAATGGCTCAAGTAGCCGTAAATAAATAAAATTAGCATGTATCTTTGAGTCTTTGAAATAGATTAGATTATATATAAAAATATATAATTTAATTTAAATATAACTTTTAATATGAAATTGAAAACGGAGTGTATCTATATTATATTTTTCATCAGTGTCGTATATATAATTATATCATATAATTATATGAAGTAGCGTGTTTATTTTTTTGCTATGTTGGTTGAAAGTAATTAGTCAATTTTGGAAATATTTTGGAATTGAAAGGACAAGAATGTCTATGTTTATGTTTTTCTTTACCCTTTTTGGATGGTGTTGGATTTTCTCTGCCATTGAACATTTCACCTTAATTAGGTATTTCACTATTTTTGATTTGTTTCCTTTACTATATTCTTCGCTATTAAATTCTCTAAGAGTATCCATTGTTACTTTTTGTAAAATCCCAAATATCCAAATTTTTAAGAGATCTAGTATACTCTTGAGTTCTAATTAAATTCTTTTAGTAAAAACACCGAGCACATAATGCATTTGAGAATGGAGTCTCTTATCTACATATATAACTAAAAACAAAGTTACATGCCCACACAAGACATACTAAAGCCCGTGCCTGTGGTATGTATGAATGCCCATCAACAAAGAACTTAAAGATATTGAAGCACAAACGTGGACCCTAAATGGATCCACCAAACAATTACACCCACGGGGTTTTCGTCCCTGGGATCGAAATGGAACTCGCCTCGCCAAGTTCTCAACAAAACACAATAGCATGACAAACTCGAGAAGATTCCAATGGCTAGCTCCTACCCCATTTTATAGGTTTTGGTGGACTCTCTGGAAACTTTATTTTATTATTTTCCCTCGAAAAATGAAGGAAAATACCATGGGTAGATACCATGGCAAAATACACAGTAAATACCATGGGTATATTCTATCCATTTTGACCATATCCAGAAAATGGAATATTACAAGCCCTCCAGCCCAAAGATTGTTTTCACTTAAGCAATCCATTACTATCCATAATAGAAGCATCTAGACATTGATACCAGGATCCCATACAACCGAGTGTGTTATTCCATGCCTCCATGCTAAATGATACTAAATGGATCCTTCAATACCTAAATCCCAAACGATCCTCTAACCAATCCTTCCCTCGATAGATTCACCTGAATCCCAATGCCACCTAAGTCCTGGGACTTGTGGGTTGTGATACCATCTCAGCTCTCCATCACTTCCCGTGATTAAGGGCCCAAACTGCAATATGCACTTGGCTAAGAGTATCCCATCAATAGAGATCCAATTCATAATCTCTCACCAATCTATCTTGTGGGAAGGATATAATGCATGAATGCCTACACATGGAATAAGTCTACCATGCTAATGTTTCCTGAAGCTAAACTCATGCTACTGCACTTGATCCCTCAACATGATCCATTTGTAGAACTCTTCTCTATTATCCCCAATGTATAAAGGCAGGTTGGTAGTGTTACAAACCTTATGTATGTACTCTTGTAGAGGGCTGCTCTGGAATTCCCAATTGTATTCCTGATGTGTCCTAGTGAGGGACTTGAGACATTCCTCTGCACTAGACAGTTTGGTTGCTGACCCAACACATACCCTTGTCAGATCCTTAATTTTTTTGTTCTCCCGTAAGATAGTGTCTCCAGCTGTTCGGACTCTCTGCTTCAACATCATAAGATATCTCTTGAAATGCATTATGTTTCCCCAAAAGTCCTCTACGAGCAATTTTGGTGCCCTGCTGAATGTCTTTGTACCTGTTTGCAATGGATGCCCCACGTCCACAACTTCAACTTGGGCCTTTGACCGAATCTCTGGGAATGGCTCATACTGCACATTTTGTCTATCATGCTGATCATGAAGATTCACTATTGTTGGATCCTCACTCAAGTTTTCCTAGTCTCCCACATTTGTGAAGACAATATGTTGTTCATCTTCTCCATTTGTTAAACATAGATGCATTGGTGGACTACTATCTATACTTGATTTCTCATATTCTTTATGGACACTGTCCCAAAGACCTATGGACTTAATTGTATAGGATTCTACCTTATCAACACAATTAGGTAGGATTTCCTCATGCACTTCCAAATGCTTGTCATCTTGCAAGTCTCCTTGAATAATATCATGTTTCTGCTCACCATCCTCGAAATCAATAGATCCAACTATAGAAAGCTTCTCATTCTATGTAGGAATCTCTTCTTGTTCTGTACTTGTTGACACCTTACTATCATTTATACATGAATGGTTAGGTGCCGAAGGTCTCTCATAGATAAAGCATAGTCCTCTCCTTCTTAGTTCATTCTTGCTGCAGGTTTTTTTCTTGCTTCCTCCATCAATCCTTCTCAACTCCTTCCTAGTTAGCACCCTTCTGAGAAATTTTATGTTTTTCCTAACGAATGTTCGAAGTGGATATTGGTGGCCGCCCTCCTATTCCACTGGGATCCCCACCATTGTCCCTTTCAGTTTTTCAGTTTCCTTAATTGTAACACAGTTTACTATTTTTGGAAACTTTTTGGGTCCTGAACTTCCAGAGCTATTTTGAGGCCTTAAACGATGTTTTTTTGGAAAATCAGGGCTAATTCAAAAAATTAACCAATCTTGGTCAATCCAAAATTGTATTCATCGGATAGATATTTTTGACGAGGTATTTTGCGCATCAAATGGAGATCGTATGCCAAATTTATGACCTCAGGAAGTTGGTGTACCAATTTACCCAAACGAGGCTCATAGTTTTCGTGCTTCATCTCCTAGGGTTAGGATTTTGGATGTTTAGGGGCTTACATTGTTTATAAATAATAAATAGGCCTTTGAGCCTCATTGTAACATAGTTCAGAGGCATGTAGCTACCACATCTCTTCTCAGAGATAAGTTACCATCGCCCGAGCTAGTCTTATTTCCATTTTGTTTGTAAGCATATTTCAGTATTTGATATTAATTAAATGAAGTGTTATTTCTGCTGCAACTTTGTATTTATGATTATATTTGTAATTTGTTGTGTTCCTGTTTAAGTTCGGATCAACCAGCTTCTTGACTAGATCATAGGCGACTGGTGATTCCATTGATTCCTTCCTCCAAAAGGTCAACAATTTGGATCTTAGTATCTTGCATATGTCAGCGTCTCCTTCTAAGAACATGGACACAATCTTTTGCATGATTGTTTTTAGATAGTTTGGATGAGCTGATGTAATGTTGGTGTAAAAGCTTTGGAGTAACTGAAAGATTAAGTTGTCACATTCCAAATTCAACATAATGGTGCCAAAACTAAAATCTACCATGAGTTTTAAAATTCTGCACCATTTCTGGAAGGTAGGAAGCTTGATGTTGTTCAACCCCTAAAGGGCTTCTACTATCAGTTGCAATACCTCTCTCATGATATCATTATTGTAAGGCAGTAGTGGCGATGTTAAAGTTGTGATCTTACTGAGGCAAGAAGCCACTGTGAGCCTATCCTCTTCGCAAGGATGCTCCTAGAGTTTGGGTTGTATCAACGCAAGCATGGATGGCTTGGGCGCTCAACTGAGTTTCTTCCATTCTGGCTGCCCCACCCTGGACAAACATGTGTCTAATTCCTCCAACTTACGAAGGTCTATATTTGACATTGTTCACTGCAATTTAGATCCAAGTGTGAAGATCTTAGCTCCTCTTCCTTGTCCTTCCTTTACATCCCCTTGATGCTTCTGCTACAGAATGATATGGAATCTTTTCGAGAATGGTTTGCTACTTTGGCCATTATTTTGGTCTAAGGAAGTTTTTGTGCATGAGAGACCATATATTCTCACTAGCTCATCAAGATGTTTCTGTGTGTTCTCTAAAATCTCTTCACGATCCATCTTCCCACATACCAACACAAATTTTTATCATCCAACCATCATAAATCCCAAAATTAAAACCCTTTTTATATTTTCAAATAAAACCCTTATATCTCCCCATATATATATATATTAAATAAAACCTATATATTCAAACCCTTTTATTATGAAGCTCCAATATTTTCCCTATGCCCATCATTCCCACATGGGAGGGTTATTGGTTGTAGCCATTCGTGTGACGTGAGAACGGCTTATTGTCATCAAAAATATCATATAATAAACATTTTTAATACCGCTCATTGGTCATCCTGCTGCATAGCTAAATATCCCGCAGTCATTGTACGCTTCGTTCCTAGCCCTGTATGCCCAAAAAACCAAACAAAAATATAGACAACAACGTGCTACGTCGCCTACCAACCAATAAACCTATCTCCACAGACCAAACCGTCACCTCCACCCGCATTCAATCTCTTGCTCTCCATCTCAAGATCCTTCAATGCCGTACAACACAAAGCGCATGGTAGCCAATGCCTGACATATAATTCCTTTCCTTAGTCGTTGCCATGCTCATCTTATTTCCTCCATCAGAACAACAACCTTGCTATGGAAAGTTTGTGCCCTTGATCTGTCGGTGAAGTAAGGGTTGCCCCTTGGACCCTTGATTTTATTCGAGCAATGCCTCTATTGCTTGTAGATACTTAGTCCAAGGCCCAATCCGTTTCTCTAGTAGCTCTACTCTTGAGATTTATTTCAACAACTTTCTTGAAATCATCAATTATATTCTTACAAAAAGAGTTTCGGCGTAAATCACATGTAGAAAACCTTTGTCGACACGTTTCGAACCAACTAGTGTGGTTCATCGTCAGGACAAGTTGAGGAGTCAGATCATGGCCGCACATTAAATAGGGAGAGCAGACCTTCCCAACAGCTAGGTTGACTAGGTTGACCATCAACGGCTAAATAGAAAAATGGCTAGATAATATTTTAATGTTAAAAAAGTCAACAAATAATAATAATAAATAATTTCATATAATTATATATTAGAATGTATTTTATTTAAATTATAAATATTGATTTATTTAAATCATTAGGGATAAGTATTTTTATTTATTAAGTTAATATATTTAATTCATTAATAATTTATTTAAACAATTAAAGTTACTATGGAGTATTATTTAGGTTAACATATTGTTATTAGGGATAAGTGAAAGGGGGTTATTTTTAATAATATTGTTTTAGTGGAGTTAAAATTATTAATAATAATATTAATATGGATTTAATAATACTGATTTAGTGATATAGATATTGATTTAATAATATTGAATTCATAATATTAGAATTTAATGGTGAAGGGGGGTTTTAGAGAATTTTTCTTGGTTAATAAAATAATTTATTTAATTCCTTTTTAATTAATCACTTAAATTTATATATTAATCTTCAAGAGGAAAAATAAGTCGATGGTTGCCTCCCTTCCTCGGATATTCTTATATCTAAGAATAAGGACGGTTCCCTCTCCCACTCAATGTTCCGTAAGAAAACGCATACTGAGCAGTATCTTCATGTTGATTCCCATCATTTCCCTACGCAAAAATTGGGTGTTCTTAACACCCTCGCTACGCGGGCCCTTAGGATTTCTGATAATGAGAGCTTTGATAAGGAGAAATCCCATCTCCTTAATGTCTTTGTGGAGAATGGCTATAGTAAGCGCCTTGGGCAGAAGGCTTTCCTGAAAGCCTCTAAAAATTCGTTGATTAAAAAGGAACCTAAAGAATGCCTACTAGGTGTCCATCTTCCCTATGTCCAGGGAACCATGGACAAGATTTCTCGTATCCTTAAGAGGTATAATATTCCCTCAACCTTTAGGCCCCTCAACACCATTCGTAAATCCCTTCGATCGGTGAAAGATCTTGTTGACCCTAAAGACATGAAGGGTGTCTACTTGATCCCTTGTTCTTGTGGGACCCCCTATATCGGGGAAACAGTGCACCCCATCCATCAAAGGATCAACGAACATGAAGCTGACCTAAGACATGGGACAACCAATTCTTAAGCGTTAGTAGAGCATGCGGAGAAGACCAAGCATCATGTTTGCATAGAGGAGGCCGAGGTTATTGCCAAGGTGGCATAGTTCCATCACCGTAAATTTAGGGAAGCTATTGAAATTGAAAGAAGGCCGAACAATCTCAATAGAGATGACGGCTGGAAGATCAGTAGTTGCTGGATCCCTACCCTTTCTTCTTAGTCTTGCCTTCCTTTCCCCCACCCCCCCTCTTTTTTATCCTTTTCTTGCTTTGGTGATTTCCCTGATCCTTCTCCTTTGAGCCTTGTCTTTTCCGTCCTCCTAGGGTTTTTCCTTTGGTTTAGTTGTTTTACTAATGGTCTTGTTCTTGACATTAAATTTGGTCGCTCATTCTAATTTTTTCATGGCTTGTTCTATTAGATGGCTTGCGCCACCCCCCACCCCCCTCCCCCCATTTTTTTTTTTCAAATTTTATTTGAGCCTTGTCTTTTCCTCCTCCTAGGGTCTTTCCTTTGGTTTAATGGTCCTGTTCTTGACATTTTTGCTTTTAAATTATGTCGCTCTTTCTATTTATTTTTTCTTGGTTGATTCTATTAGATGGTTTTTTTTTTTTTTTTTTTTTTTTTTGTGCGGTACCGTTAGATTAACATAAATTAAATCTAATAAATATTATTGAATCAATATTAATATTATTATATCAATATTAATTCCACGTATGGAACCATAAGATCAATATAAATTAAATCTATATTATTTCCAATACATATTATTAAATCAATATTAATATTATTATATCAATATTAATTCCACTAAATCGATATTATTATGAAAAAAAAAAAAACCCTGTTCACTTATCCCTAGTGTTAATAAGTTGATTTAATAACCTAAGATTAATATATAAATTTAAGTGATTAATTAAAAAGGAATTAAATAAATTATTTTATTAACCAAGAAAAATTCTCTAAAACCCCCCTTCACCATTAAATTCTAATATTATGAATTCAATATTATTAAATCAATATCTATATGACTAAATCAATATTATTAAATCCATATTAATATTATTATTAATAATTTTAATTCCACTAAAACAATATTATTAAAATAACCCCCTTTCACTTATCCCTAACAACAATAAGTTAACCTAAATAATACTCCATAGTAATTTTAATTGTTTAAATAAATTATTAATGAATTAAATATATTAACTTAATAAAGAAAAATACTTATCCCTAATGATTTAAATAAATTAATATTTATAATTTAAATAAAATACATTCTAATATATAATTATATGAAATTATTTATTATTATTATTTGTTGACTTTTTTAACATTAAGATATTATCTAGCCATTTTTCTATTTACCCGTTGATGGTCAACCTAGTCAACCTAGCTGTTGGGAAGGTCTGCTCTCCCTATTTAATGTGCGGCCATGATCTGACTCCTCAACTTATCTTGACGATAAACCACACTAGTTGGTTTGAAATGCGTCGCAAAGGTTTTCTACATGTGATTTACAACGAAACTCTTTTTATAATTGTTATGGATCACAGAAGCCTTAATTCTACAATTATATTCTTGTCTGTGACACCGCTTAGCTATAATTATGCAATTCAATGTGGATTTACAGGAACCATCAAAATTAGTTTTGTAACTATAGAATTATGCCATGATCCAATCTGTTATGTTAATTGGGATGGAGTACATTTAGTATATAAATATATTCCTCCTCAGCTGTCTGTAAAACATGCAGCCCCTTCTAGCAATTTCCAAGTGGTGACCTTCACTCTTGCCGTGATTGGTGTGCCTTACCCGAGATCGAATAGCGTGGTTTTGCAAGGCGTCTAGTCCAGTTCAATTACAAAGGGATCGACCTCGGTGTCATCGTTACTGCAATGGCATTTATGTCAAAGGCCCATTAATAAGTATGATGGCTCCCTGACGCCTTTGAATCAGTGGATCAATCAATTGTTAGCGTTGTTGCAATATGTCTGCACCGATCCACAACTGTGATCTCTATGCAATTAGCACCAATATATCCCTTGGCATGCTAAGAAGTTGACTTCCACTTGACAGATATGGTCATTTCTTGGTCCTCTCCCAATCAGCAATTTTCAGCTTAGGTTTTTGTCTGTAGCAGCACACCGAGAATAGTTGATCGACCTCCACAACTGGTCGCTTCTCCACACAAATTACGGACTCTCTATATATATGCAGCCTGGTAATGCTGCCAATGGTTCCTCGCAATGGGCTCTCTCTTTAACTTCGGTCTTCAGATCAGTGGGTGGCCCCTTTTTGGCCTTGGCCCATCATGTACCCGCTGTACATACGACTTTATCGATGCTCTTCAAGCTCGATTTGTAACTGTGTAACTGTGGGTGAAGCTCAGAGAAGTCTTAGATCAAATACCTCTGTGTAACTGTGTTGTCGCTACAACTCAGCTTACACTACCATTGTATGGTCCTGTCGTTAAAGAATTTGGCCTCTTAATTCTGGTGCGTTGATAAGATGGCAAGTGTTCTTTGTGGCTCCTACGTAAATGGATTCTTCCACATCTTTGCCCACTTGGTTGTTCTACCCTTCCAATGGGTGAGTTGTTTGCAGTTCGAAGTAAAAACCCTCTCAGCCCTTCAATGAGATGAACTTTTATGAATCATGCTGTTGTACTATTCAACCACCCAACCACCCTCATTTTAATATATTATAAATTTTTTATGAAATTTATTATATTAAAATAGAACCTTTCAATTTTAGAAAAGTCTTTGATTATCCAAAAAACCAAATTAAATAGCCCCGAGACATAAACTATACTTAGGCTTAAGTATTAAACATTATGAGTTAATTGATTAAAAAACAAAATAAAACATATTTTTAAGATTCCCAAAGGTTGAAGTCTTTACCAACTCCAAAACTCCGCCATACCTCGCATTGCATATCCCATAATAAATCAACATAATAAAAAATTCCATGGTAATACCCATGACCCATTCCCGATTGCGATATGTGATTTTAAATTGAACCCGATGGTGGAATTAATATGATTCTAGAAATCCCCAAGTTCGCAGATCACAATAACCACATATTCAAGTCTCAGCCTTAACTCGATAGCGATTGCGATAGCCCGGACCCGACGAGGTCATACACTCCATTTAATAAGCCCCCGCGTCTATGCAAATCGCAAAAGTTCCAAAGGCTTGACCCCACTCCGTACTACCGATTGCAATATGCGATATAAGCCTGGACCTAACAGGACTATACACTCCAATCCATAAATCCCCACGTCTACGACTATCGAAAATTTTAAAAAACATGTTGCACATTCCAAAAGCCAATGTCAATTGTGATTTTGATATAAAGCCCAGACCCGACAAGAAAATACATGCCAACCCATAAAATCTCGTGTTCGCAGGCTATCACAAAAAGTTCCAAATTCCATACCCTGCTCCTTTTCCCGATTGCGATATGTGATAAGGATCAGAACCACCAGGATTATTCACTGCAATTTATATTAATATCGCGTCCGGGGGTTATATCGCAATCACAAAGTTCTAAAAATCATGCCACATGTTAATTCCGATTGCGATATGACGTCAACAGTGACGTTAGTTCCACGTCATCTGTCACGTTACCTGCCACATCATAGTGACATCATCCCTAACTTCATATCGCATATCACAAATCACAATTCTTTTGACCACCTCTTATAGTCTGCAACTCCGATTTGTGATTGCAATAATCCTGTGTATTGCAATATGTGATAAAGCTCCATACCTGATAGAATTATACACTGCAATTCATTTAATCCCTACGTCTGTGGCTATCAAAAATAACACAGGATCACTGCTTCCTGCCTCTTCTGCCCATTCCGATTGCAATTGCGATGTGATTTAAGAAGCCCCCCTTTAGATTTTATTTGGAATACTCCTTGTCTAGTCCAATTGCAATTTTTTTAGTTCTTCCCTTAATTCTAATCTGATTGTAAGTGTTTTATGATTTGCCCCAAAGTCTTATTTCTGATTGCGATAAGTTGTAAAATCCACCTCCTCACTCCGAATTCCTCTACATGATGTCTGTGTCGGGATTTATTGCACGCTACATTTTTCCTGATTTCCTGCAAAACATGATTTGTTTCAAATAAAATTTTCTTATCATCTCATTTAAGTTTATCTTATCGATTCCTGTTTTCCGTGTTTAGGTTCATGATAAAGGAAGACAATTGTATTGATAAGTGGTAGATTAGTTCAAACAAATAGACAGACATCCAGAGAATTCGATGGAACAAACGAAGCAGATGAATACAACAAATCATTCTCATAAACTTTTACCAAAATGCTTTTTTCCTTTAAAGTGTTGTTGAAGGGATCTGTTTAAATTCCCTCAACACTCTTCACAATAGATTGGAGTTGTTTTCTACTGTTTAAGCTTACTTTTTGTAGAAAATAGAGGTCCAGAATCAAGAGAAATCCTTGTAGGCTTGCATTATTGTACCTCTTCGTAATTTTAATAGAATGATAGGTCCTGAATCAAAGAGAGAAGCTTGTAATACTGTAATTGTAGATTATATCTGTTGGTGGAGAAGAGTTTTTTTATCATGCACTACTGCTGAAATGAGGAGACATTTTCTACAAGCAGAGATTGATTATAGGCTCCAAAGGATTGTGCACTATTGTCATTTTGTGAGAATCTATAATTTGATTTCATTTATTAATAAAGAATCATTTCATTTAATGATGTTTAACACTATTGTTTACAAGATTTAACTGAAATAAATTCTTATTTCAATCTTTTAATTTATATTTGAATGTATTAGTTAATAATTGGATTCATGCACTATTGATGAATCTTGAACGTTAATCCATTCAAAAGTCTGCTTAGACTATTCTATAGGCTTAATTTTAGATATAATATGAGAGTTGAAATTTGCATAAGAATAGTTAGTTATAATCTTAGATCGTCAAGCTATTTCCCGATTTAGGATAATAATTGTTTTCTTGCATACATGAGGTCTTATTTGAACTAATTCAGTAATTCATCATGAATCTTTGTAGTTCTTATGCATACGATAAATAAGGAATTGGATATACTTTCAATAGGCACTTATGTGACTATTTACTAAGTGTTTAATTGCTCGTATTTATGCTAATGAGAGATCAAATCTTGTGAGATATCTCCTTGATCTAATTCCTCCATCTTAATTCTAATTCTTTAAAAGCTTCTTTTCCCATTAAGTTAAGTTGGCTCTTGATTGTGAGAAGAGTTACCTTTTCTTTCAATCGAGATAGGTTAGGTTAATTGGAATGTAGACTTAATATTGTATGTATCATCATAGATTTTACATTTTAGAATTAGTTTTCATTTAGATTAATTATACATTCCTAGAATTCCTCTTTTGAGGAAAAACTTTAGATTGGTTTGGTTTTTCCACAAAAACAAATTAATGATCATTCTTCTTGCGTAATCAACTCAAAGAATTGATCTAACATCCCTAGCTATTAGAAATCAAAGCGATATTTAATGTTGATAGTGGTTGGGAGAAGGTAACTGGACTTAGTTAAACCAGTCGAAGCCACTATTCCAAATGGAAAAGGAAATCCTTTAAGGTCTAGACTAGGTTGTTTTCCCTAATGTTGTTGCAATGATTTTTGAGGCCTCAAATTTTTTGGCACTAGAAGGAGGGCCTTGAAGTAGTTATTTTTTTTCAAATTTTGTTATATCATTTTTTAACCTATCATGGTTCCCATATGCATTCCTACACTTGGTTATGCATTCAGTTCACCTAAGCCTATAGTAGGCATGCCCAAGAAGCAGATCGAGTCCTTGACACAATTAAAGTTCGATGGTGAAAGTAATATTTATGCATTAAATCATATTGTTGGTTTTGTTAATAGATGTAAATATTTTAATATAAATGTTGATAATGAGATCTGCAGGGTGTTTACTCTCACATTCAGAGGATGGATCCGCAAATGGTTCTTAGTGTTTCCTGAGAAGTTGATTCATTCATGGAAACATGTTTGCGAGGTATTTCTCAAATCACATCAAAATTACAATGACAATAGTTTGTGTTTAGAATTAGATAATGTTTAGATGTATGATAATGAATCTTTACAAGATTTTTATAATATATTTTGGTCATTTTATTATAGATTTCATTTAGATGATTTTCCTTCAACTAAAGATTTAATTGAACATTTCACTTCTCTTGTTTCTTCCTATCTTGAAAATCATGAATGAATTAATGAATAACAAGACACATCTAATTCATTAAATTGTCTTGAATCACTAAACGGTTTTATGGAACTCGAACCTGAAACTGTAATTAAATCACAACGTTCTTCTTTAGAAAATTTCAATTCTCATTTTCTTTCTAAAGATGCAATTGAAACAAATTTTAATAACGTATGTGATTAATCAGTAGGTCCAATAAAATCCAATCTACAAGACTTGAAAAATAAACACATTAGTTTATCTTCTTTTGAAGGAAACTTTAGAAAATTTAGAACATGTAACTGCAATTGAAAGAATTTCATTTAACCTAGATTATAATCCGGTAAGTTCTATAAACGATTCATTTCAGCCGTCATTATATTCTGGAATGCATTATTTTCTTTATCCCAATGTCTTTTTAAATTAGAGTATAGTTAATGATGATCACACTAATCTTTTAATTTTCCTAGTTCTTGTTCTAAAAATTCTACATCTTACAATCATTTGAATGATAATCCTTCAATTGCAAAATCTTCTTCTTTTGTATTTTCTAATTCTGTTATTTCAGATCAGTCATTTGATTTTCATAAGAAGAATGTAATTTATGATGATTATCATGATGATTATGACAAAGAATCACATTCTGTACAAAATTCACCAATTTTAAAAACTAATTTATCTTGTAAGTTTTCACATGCTTTAATTTTGTCTCCTGAACACAAACTTAGTTTTAAGAATTTTGATAAGTTAATCATGCAAGTTTCTAATGTATTTCATTCTGATTCTTTTTTAGAAATTCACATTTTTTAATTTTTCAGAGAATGTCCTTTTAGTGGTAATTCTTTGACTGAAATCCACGATAGGTTCTAGAATTGCCTTGTAAAATTATTTTGTAATTTTAGCTTTCACAACATTTTAATTGTTTCTCGATCATTTTATTTTATTTTCTCTTCCTTTTGCAAGCATGTTAAATATTTCAATATTGAATATCATTGAGAATCATTAAGTGAAAATGATGTATTGGTTTCTCATAATCCTAAATATAAAAAACTATTTCGTTTCCAATTTAATTCGACGTCCATAAATTCATTCCAACCATTTCATCATCAGTCAAATTTAAATCTTGAGAGTGTTCTTCCTTCACAACATGCTTTTCCATCATCTCCTTTGGAAAGTTTTCATTCTCTAACAAATATAAATCCATTCTTTTATGATCCCATTAATATTTATTTATAACATGTTTTCCAATAAAGATGGTTTACTAACAGGTTAATTGTAAATAAACTAATTTTTGTACATAATTTTACATTAGCTATAAAAAATAGATTTTGTTTCATTTTGATTGTTTTTGTTATCTTGTTACTAATGTTTCACTTATACATACAGGTAGGTAATAAAATGAGAGAATGGTTACATTGGAAGTATGATTATATATAGTCATGTTTCCTTTATTAAGTTAGAATTAAGAGTAGATTAGTTTAGATTAGATTCAATAAATAATAATTTTGAGTTAATCGCCTTGCATTGGAGAAAGTCATATCTTTCTGGTAATATTAAATGAAATTATTCAATGGTAAGTCTCTTATACTCACTTTCATTCACTACTTTACTTTTCAGATTTAGTTTTGTTTTCTTGTTTTCTGCTGATATATAACTCTCTTTTACATCTCTTCACAAACATTTTTACACCTTCACCAGATCAAAACTGCGAGCTTAAAGAAGTAGTAACGATTTTTCATCAAATCAACCAAAATGGAGAAGTTCTAAATCTTAATCTTTTTCTTCAAAAGCATTACTCTGATTAGAAAATGGTTAAAACACTTTTTACAAGTTCTACTTTTGAAAAAGATAAATAAATAGCAAATTTCCTCATTCAAACTGAATTATCACTAAATGCTTTTAACTTTGAAAATTCAATTTATCTAGATTTCGACATAAGAAGAAATGTTTTCTTCATTATATTTTTCCTCTTTTGTTAAGAAATTTGCATAAACAATTTTGTAAAGTTTTCCTTTTAGATTTGGTTTTGAGTGATTTTGTCATCATACTTGTTAATGGCTATATCTTGAGAATTCAATTATCATATCAAATTTACTTTTTCTTTTACCCTTGGCCTTTCATCAACATGTGTTGAAAACCATTTTATGATTTTTCAATTTGAAAGTAGGAATTTTTTAAGAAGTGGTTACCAAAATTGGAAAAACTAGATAAAAATTATATAACTCTGAAATTTTTCCATTAAGTTGTAAAATATTTAAAAAATCTTAAAAAATTATACCCTTTTACTGTAGTATCAGTAAAAAAAGGTTATCCTTAAAAAGTAAAGATTGTCTTACAACCAAAACACTTTCAACTCAGATTTGTCATCCAGAGCTCTTAAGGAGTTAATGATCCTCCCCATCCATTAAAAAGGGAATTTTTTAGACTATAATTCTAAAATATAAAAAATCTAAAAAGATAAGAGGTCTCATCATGAGCCAGCTTGCTCAGTTGGATTATTATTGGTGAGTGACATTGTCGTTATCTGGCCACCAAACAAGGACAATAGATTTTTAGCATAATATATATATATAGACACACACACACACACACCTTTGATTATTGCACAATTAAATGAATGAGATACTGGATTTTTGTTGGTTGAAAGGTAACTCTGTCGAGGCTATGAACACCTGCTCATAGTAGTGGTTCTACCTGTGATGAACGAGTACATTATAACCTAAGACGTTAAAGACCCATTTATTTTTATAACTGATTAATGACTGATTAAGTAAATAAGAGTTTTAAATTCACAAAATGTTTTTGTCAAAAATTGCAATTTAATGAGTTTTATAGTCAGAGTAATTGTATTTATCTAAATGTTTTGAAAAATAGTTTCCACTTCTTAGATTATTTTTACTGAATTTTTGGAAAATTTCATTTATCAGAGATAACTAGTTCATCCAGTGAATCATCAATTGTTGTACTGTTCAACAACTCCCATTTTAATATATTATAAATTTCCTATGAAATTTATTATATTAAAATAGGGACCCTTCAATTTTAGAAAAGTCTGATTATCCAAAAAACCAAATTAAATAGCCCTCGAGACACAAATTATACTTAGGCTTAAGTATTAAACATTATGGGTTATTTTATTAAAAAACAAAATAAAACAGAATTTTTAAGATTCCCTAAGGTTGAAGTCTTTACAAACTCCAACAATCCGCCATACCCGCATCGCATATCCCATAATAAATCAACATAATAAAAAATTCCATTGTAATACCCATGACTCATTCCCGATTGTGATAGGCGATTTTAAACTAGACCCAATGGTGGAATTAATATAATTCTAGAAATCCCCTCATTCGCAGATCACAATAACCACATGCTCAAGTTTCAGCCTTAAACCGATAGTGATTGCAATAGCTCAGACCTGTCGAGGTCATACACTCCATTTAGTAAGCCCTCACATCCATGCAAATCGCAAAAGTTCCAAAGGTTTGAACCCGCTCTGCATTATTTATTGTGATATGCGATATAAGCCTCGAACCCGATGGGATAATACACTCCAATCCATAAATCCCAGCATCCACGACTATCAAAAATTCTAAAAAACATGTCACCCATTCCAAAAGCCCTTGCCAATTATGATTGCGATATAAAGTCTAAACTCGATGGAAAAATACATGCCAACCGATAAAATCCCACGTTCGTGGGCTATCACAAAAAGTTTCGAAGTCCATACCCCCCTCCTTTTCCCGATTCCAATATGCGATAAGTTCTGGACCCACCAGGATTATTCACTACAATTTATATTAATACCGCATTCGAGGCTTATATCACAATCACAAAGTTCTAAAATCATGCCTCATGTTAATGTTGATTGCGATATGATCCCAATTTTCGATTATGATATGACGTCAGCAGTGACGTCAGTTCCACATCATCTACCACGTTATCTATCATGTCACCTGCCACGTCATAGTGATGTCATCCCATATATTGTAAATCACAAGTCTTTCGTCCACCACTTACAGTCTTCAACCTTGATTTGTGATTGTGATAATCCTATGTATTGTGATATGCGATAAAGCCCCAGACTCATTAGAATTATACACTGCAATTCATTTAATCCCTGCGTCTACATCTATCACAAATAACAAAGCATTACCACTTCTTGCCTCTTCCACCCATTTCGATTGCTATTGCGATGCGATCTAAGAATGCCCCCTTTAGATTTTATTTGGAATACTCTCGATCTAGTTCGACTGCGATTTTCTTTTTAGTTTTGCCCCTGATTCTAATTCGATTGCAACTATTTTATGATATGACCCAAAATCTGATTTTCGATTGCAAAAAGCCGTAAAATCCACCTCTTCACTCTGAATTCTTCTCCATGATGTCTGTGTCGGGATTTATTGCGCGCTACGTTTTTCTCGATTTCCTGCAAAACGGGATTTGTTTCAAATAAAATTCCTTTATCATCTCATTTAAGTTTACCTTATCGATTCATGTTTTCCTTGTTCATGTTCATGACAGAGGAAGACAACTATGCTGATAAGTGGCAGATTAGTTCAAACACACGGACAAACATCTAGAGAATTCGATGGAACAAATGAAGCTAATGAAGACAACAAATCACTTTCAGAAACTTCAACGAAAATATTGTTTTCCTTTAAAGCGTTGTTGAAGGGATCTGTTTAAATTCCCTCAATGCTTTGGACAATATATTGGAGTTGTTTTATGCTATTTAATCTTACTTCTTGTAGAAAATAGAGGTCGATAATGCGCAAGAGAAAGCCTTGGAGGCTTGCACTAGTGTACCTCTTAGTCTTTTTAATAGAATGATAGGTCCTGAATCAAAGGGAGAAGCTTGTAATAATGTACCTGTAGATTATATCTGTTGGTGGAGAAGCTCTTGTTTATCATGCACTACTGTTGAAAGGAGGAGACATTTTCTACAAGAAGAGATTGATTACAGACTCCAAAGGATTGTGCACTATTGTCATTCTGTGAGAATCTGTAATTTGAATTCATTTATTAATAAATGATCATTTCAGTTAATGATGTTTAACACTATTGTTTATAGGATTTAACTAAAATAAATTCTTATTTCAATCTTTCAATTTATAAATTGAATGTATGAGTTAATAATTGGATTCATGCACTATTGTGGAATCTTGAGTGTTAATTCATTTAAAACTCTGATTAGACTATTCTATAGGCTTAATTTTATATATAATATGAGAGATGAAATTTGCATAGGAATAGACAGTTATAATCTTAGATCGTCAATCTATCTTCCGATTTACGATAATAATTGTTTGCATGCATACATGATGTCTTATTTGAACTAATTCAGTAATTCATCATGAATATTTGTAGTTCTTAGGCATATGATAAATAAGGAATTGGATATACTTTCAATAGGCACTTATGTAACTATTTACTAAGTGTTTAATTATTAGTATTTATGCTAATGAGGAATCAGATCTTGTGAGCTATCTCCTTGATCTAATTCCTCCATCTTAATTCTAATTATTTAAAAGCTTCCTTTCCCATTAAGTTATGTTGGCTCTTGATTGAAAGAAGATTTACCCTTTCCTTTAATCGAGATAGGTTAGGTTAATTGCAATGTAGACTTAATCTTGCATGTATTATCATGGATATTACATTTTAGAATTACTTTGCATTTAGATTAATTCTACATTCTAGAAGTCCTCTTTTGAGGTCAAACTTTAGATTGGTTTGGTTGTTCCACAAAAACAACTTAAGGATCATTCTTCTTGCCTCATCATCTCTAATAATTTAACTGATGGCCCTACCTATTAGAAATTGAAGACATATTTAAAGCTGATAGTGGTTGGGAGAAGGTAACTAGACTTAGTTAAACCAATTGGAGCCACTATTCCAAATGGAAAAGGAACTACTTTAAGGTCCAGACCGGGTGATTTTCCCCAATGTTGTTGTAGTAGTTTTCAAGGTCTCAACACCTGTAGAAACTCAAAAACTAATGCCCTCTACCTAAACAAATGATAGATGCGAAAACCTAAAAAATTATGTTTTATCCCCTTTGTTGGAACGACTGAAAAGTAGGGCTTTTTTTGGTCCTTCTCTGCTACCCTTCCAAGATCCCGCGTGACAATATTTTGGACTGACAATTGTGCAAGCTAAATGGCTTCTTGGCCAACCAACGAATACAATATTTATGGCCTTAACTGAACAAAACTCCTACAATAGAATCAAATCTACCCTTGAAACCTTTCACCTGAGCGAAAACACCTCCACTAATATAGATCTGGTCTTAAATACGATACATTTGATTTATAGAGGGAAAAGATCTGATCAATAATTTCCCATTTTTAAAATAATTCCATGAAGAATAATAAACCCTTGAATTGGTTACAGGAACACCTAAAAAAAAAACTAACTAGGGTGATATCCAGTACCACTGAAGATGGAAAATGTCGGCTAGGGTGAGAGAAATCACACTGAAGTCACGACAAAAAAATTCAATATTGCATAGAAAATCCAATCCACTAACAAGAATCCCTCAGGCTGACAGGATGCACAACTTTGATACCACTGTAAAATCCCAAACATATATAATTTTTTTAACAAATCTAGTATACTCTTGGTGTTTTAATAAAACTCTTGTTGTAAAAACACCGAGCACAAAATAGATTTGAGAATGGAGCCTCTTATTTATGTAAATAACTTGAAACAAAGTCACATGCCTACACAAGACATACTAATGCCCATGCATGTGGCATGTATGGCTTCCCATCAACAAAGAACTTAAAGATACCAAAGCACAAACATGGACCCTAAATGGATCCACCAAACACTTATGCCCATGGGGTTTTCCTCCCTGGGATCGAACTAGAATTGGCCTCGCTAAGTTCTCAAAAAAACACAATAGCATGACAAAATAAAGAAGATCCCAATGCCTAGCTCTTATCCCCTTTTATAGGCTTGATGGACTCTCTAGAAACTTTATTTTATTATTTTCCCTCAAAAAATGAAGGAAAATATCATGGGCAGATACCATGGGAAAATACATAGTAAATACCATGGGTAGATTCTGTCCATTTTGACCATATATAGAAAAGGGAATACTACACCTTTGTTCTATCCCTTACATGTCATTGGGAAGTTTATGGTTCTAGGGGGGTTCGTCAACACAAGATGTTCATACTTTCTTGTGCTTGAATGTCACAATTGCTAAATCGTGTGAGTTTAGCTGCAAGCCAAAGCACTCCGCAAAACAACTCAATTCGTGGTATGTTTGGAGTATGTTCACAAAAGTGTATTATTTTAGCGATAAAAGTGCAATGGCAGTGGAATCACAAGAGCTTAAGTTTCTAAAATTAAAACTTTGCATTTCACTTCAATTTGAAAATAATGCCACTCATTGGATGGATTAAATTGATGCACTATTTTGATAAGTGGTGAAATTTGTTATTAGAAACAAGGTGATTGTGAGCATGGAAGCAATGGCAACAACGTTGGCTCAAATATTTGGTTTTAATCGATTTGGTATTTTATTAATTGGTTTCAAATACTAATTATTGAATTTGCGATTGGCAAACATTTGGAAAAGGTTTTGAAGAGGCACTTGAATCTATATACATCATTAGAAGAGTTAGAAATAGAGAGGGAAAAGAGGGATTTCATACCAAACACAAATCACACACCACATTTTACTGATCAAGCAAAGGTTACATATAAAGGAATACATGACTGACTAGTTTCGACAAAAGTGGATTTGATTTACTAAAAATAACTAACCTAGAAACTCACAACAAACAACCTATCACAAAATTGTAGGACACTTGGAAGAATTACTTCCAAGTCCCTCCCTTAATTCTTACATGTCAAATACTAAAATCACAAATTACAATAATAATACTAGTGTGTGTTTGGCTAGTCTTCATTAGCACTAACATCCACTCTGGAATATCATAGAAAATGCTCTTTCTTCACCACAACTTTGAGTTACCACTTGAACCATTTAAAATATAACTAACTATGACCATCATTGATGTACTTGTAGAATTAACAATATTGACATACTCAACTTGTCGGGGCTAGTATAAGAAAAGTTGTTAAGTAACTGAATCATTCTATGGATATGTTTCGATATGTTGGATACTTGTTTTTTGACTATCCATCAATTTCTAGGAAGGAAATCTAGATACTGAATGTATTTAGAAGCCAATCATACAAATTGACCTCTTAAACACACAAACATAAGAACTCTAATTCCTGAAATTGGGGCTTCCAACAATAATGAGAACTATCATCCCTTCTTCATATACACACAAAAAATAACCTATAACCAGGCTAACGACTTATAACATACCGTAGTCATAATTAAATCAACATTGTGTTCACTGGGCTTCTAGAACTACTGACTTAATTTTATTACCTTTTTTATTGAATGGTTTTTCCTTTGATCTTTGCACAATACAACATAAGAAAACTACAACCCACACCACATAATAAATCTAGATATTGATGTTGCATAACATTCTAGAAAATTTTGAGAGGCTTGAAAGTGAATTCTTTACCATTGTTAGGATCTGCAGAATCTTTAGAAATGACATCCAATGTATCTTTAGAGATAGCTAAATTAACAGACTCCTTTAGTTTTCCTTTCAAAAGATCATTGGCGTGAATCCAACAATTCAGTGTTGTATGTCCTTGACAGTAGAAACATTCATCTGAACTCGTGTTTTTCTTCTTCTTTCCCTTTTGAAAAGAGTGTAATTTCAGTTTGTCAATTGACTTCTATGTCTCCTACTCTCATTCTCTTTTGTTTTGCTAAGAGTACTGTTATCATTTCATCTAGTGATTTAGAGGACAATTGAATTAAAGTAAAAATAACACTGCAATACTTTGAAGATAAACTATTTAATAATATAGCCTTTGCATTTTCATCGTCTACTTTAGAGAAAAATTAAACCAATTTCCTAATGAGATATTTTAGCTCATTTATATGAGTAGACAAATATGTGTCATCATGTATTTTGAGTATGAGCAATTGAAATTTTAAAGAAAACTTTTCATTTACAACTCTTTCACCAAATATTTTACTTAATTATTCCCATATTTGCATAGATTATTGTTCTAAGTTAATAAGATGCAACTGGGAATCTAAAAGAGGCAATCCAAGGATAAACTTAGCTTTTTCTTCTTTTCTCTCCTAGTCACTTAATTTCTTGGTATCAGTAGGTTTTGGTTCTGTGCCTTTTACTATACCCCATAAATTCCTATGCATCATCTATAATTGAATCTTTACCTTCCAAGTGTGAGAGTTCCGACCATTGAAATTTTACAATCCAATATAACTCATACTTAAAAGAAAATAGTCTAAAAATGTTACCTTCTTTTCTTCTTTTAGATTTGAGATCTGAGATCTTTACTGAGAGTGCATATCTGGTTCTTCTCACACGCTACTCGCAACAACTTGGGTCTATTTTCCACACTGTTTCTAATATCTGACATGATGTTCAAAGGCTAAAAGATGACAACAAACCTAAACAAGAAAAAAATGCTCATAACAATGACTAGTGGCTAATACCACTTGATCTCTCTTTAAATTTGTGGTTGGGAAGCTAAATGATTGGTATCTACCTAGCGGATTAACGAACAAACCGTGAGTGACACAATTCAAGCAACAATTTGTATCTCACAGGCACATATCAAGATTTGTATGCCTTCACATGGGATGATAAGCACTAGCACCTCTCCCCAACAACCCAACAATGCTTAAATTCTTAACAACGTGCCACATGTCCCTTTATTGAGCCTAAAAAATAAATAGGCAGTCATGTCCTCTTTACTTACAAGCAAATCTATTCTCCTCGTGTAATAATAGAATAATGTAGAGATATGTAGCTCCTCAAAATGAAAGTTTCCCTTATCATAACCATTGTTGGCACTACATTTTCCATTGATGTTGTCAAATATGACGTCCTAGTGAGAGCTAGCTTCATTTCAATTTACATTAATAGTACCGGTGACATGGTTGCCACCTTTGTAACTTGAATATTAGGCACAATGCATAGGTTGAGGATGGTTCTAGCCGAAAAAAGGGAACTATAGAACAACAATGGACATAAGCGAGCACCAATGTAAAAAATAGAACTTGAGTGACTTCTATAGGCCCAAATTTAGTCCTTCACAAGATACAAGAAAATACAAACACCTACACAATGTTATAGATGACATGCAAAACCAACCTCAAGAACCTCATAGATCTCGACCATCTTGCTCTGATACCTATTAATTTTTCAGATTGCTCTATGCTGTATCAATTACCTTAACCCAATTCCAAACTTCAATTATCAATATTATCAATAGTTCCAATTAGTCTTTCCATTCATCAACAATAATTAAATATAGAACAATATAAACAATGACAAAGAAGACAATCAACACATCAACAAGAGACACCAGATTTGGTCTAAGACCAAGGGAAAACCCCACAAGGGGGAAACCATTTCAAATTATTCTTCTATTAGATTGTCGTAAAAAGTTAAGCAAAGAGTACAATGAGCGCAATACAATATGATCAATAATACAACCCAACAACTTCAAAAACCTATATATAGTGGCTGAATATATCAGAGACAACTTGATTCAACCTTTAGACAGCTTCAGAAAACTTCAGAGTATGTTCAACTACATTCAAACCCTGGGTTTCTCTCATCAAGTTAGCATGAGAGTGACTATAGCTTCCTAGTCGCTCTCTTGCCTATAGTATGCATGCGACTAGAGTTGAAATTACTCAGTGATATGCCAACGTCCAGAACAGAAACCCTAAATTTGAGTGACCTTCGGATCTGACACTTCGAACCTCCGTATGACCTTTTCCTTCGCCAATGTACCGAATCAAATCAGATAGAAGAGAAGAATATGCTTGTTGTTGTGTTTTCCAAATGAGATTTAAGGTCACTTGTATTTATAGGCTTATAGGGGTGTCGTATATGGGTGTCCAAGTGTGCATGAGGGTGAAGCTGACCTAGTTCAATATCCATGAGTGGGTGCATAGATCAAAAACCAACTTCTGCTTATCTGAACGAGGTGATATTTAGGTCGATTTTGGTCCTTTAGAAAAGAGAAACTTAATTCCTTCATCATATCCATCAAATTAGTATTCCAAAATGGAATTTGACCGCATTTGCATATTTTTGACACTCCCTCTCAACTAGGGAGAATTCCACCTGAAAAATTCGTCCATCGATCAATTTGTCATTCTATCATCATGTGTATAAATATTCTCAACTTTATCTGTTGAAAATTTCTCAATTCTAAAGAAGAAGAATCATGGGGAGAAAAAGCTGCCGCCCTCTATCCATCGGGCTACAAACCAGAATCTATATCAGCAGGCTACTACTCAGAAATATCTATCAGTGGGCTACTACCTGGAATATCAGT
Organism: Pinus tabuliformis; assembly: GCA_031772625.1. NCBI lineage: Eukaryota > Viridiplantae > Streptophyta > Pinopsida > Pinales > Pinaceae > Pinus > Pinus tabuliformis. Next base: position 1,165,331,681 of record CM062820.1, on the reverse strand, counting down.
CAATGAGATACTACCCGAAAATATGTCATTAGGATACTACCTGGAAATGTCATTGGGTTACTACTCAGAATATGTCATCAGGCTACTAGTTGGAAATGTCATTGAGCTACTACCTAGAAATATGTCATCAGGCTACTACCTAGAAATGTCATGAGCTACTACCTCAAAATATCATGGGGGAGCTACAATTCAACCCATATCGAGCAATAGGTGATATAGAGGAGCTACTACTCAACCCATCCTATTGCTCACTGGTCTTCCCAACAACATGTGGTAGACCACCTACATCATAATCCTATCTTGGGTAAGATACCCGACTTACCAAAGGTAAGGATCTCACACCACCAAGCCTCCTCATCCATTGGCCAGATAGGGAGGGATAATCCCAACAAGCCCAGCTTGTGGGTATGATGCCAACTAGGGTATACTATGAAAGTATCAAGGTATGGTGAGATACCACTCCAACCCTATGGGTAACATATAGGGGTAATACCCTATTGTCCAGAGTTCCCTTAACCATAGGAGCTCTCTATCTCAATTCCTCATTGTGGGAGCTCAAACAAGGGGTAAGAGTATGGCTTAGTGTCCTCGATCAATGGTGCCCCTTATCAGGAGGGGTCATGTCCATCAGTCCAAGCTGCTCTTTAAAGACCAAGAACTTCACTTTCAGCAAATCCTTCATGAGAATATTTGCAATCTGCTCATCTATCGATATGTAATGGATTCGAATGACTCCTCCCTTTACCATGTCACGACTGAAGTAATATCGAATATCTATGTTCTTGGAATTCTCATGGAACACGCGATTCTCTGCCAAATGGATCCCACTCTTTTTGTCGCAATATATCACTGTAGTGTCTATGACCTGCTCAAATAGCTCTCCAAAGATCTTCCTCAACCAAACATCTTTGCAACTAGCCATGCTAGCAGAAATATACTATGCCTTGATGGTACTGAATGATATATAATTTTGTTTCTTGCTCATCTAAGATATCATGGAATATATAGGAATAAAACAACATCCAGACGTACTCTTTCTATCAATAACATTTTCCCCCCAGTCAACATCGATGTATCCATGAAGTCAAACATCTCGAGTAGAGTATCTTAGACCAAATGTAATCATCCTTTGCAAATATCTCAAAATGTGTTTGGCAGCAGTCCAATGTGCATGGAGAGGCTCAGTCATGAATTGAATCAACATGTTCATTGCATAGCATATGTCTGAATGATTTTTTACAAGGAGCGTCAGAGTCCCAATCAACTATCTATAGTTATATGGATTTTCCAAATTGGGTCCTGTAGCTTCTCCACATAACTTCTAGAAGTTCATTTCCATCGGTGTGGGTAGGGACTTGCATTCCATCATTCCAAATATTTCCAGCAACTTTAGAACATATTTTCCTTGTGAAAGGAAAATCTCCCCAGGCCTTTGCCACACCTCAAGGCCTAGAAAATAGTGCATGAGTCCAAGGTGCTTCATCTTGAATTCAGAGGATAAATCCCTCTTACACTTGTTCATCATAGGCTCACTGCTTGTTAGGAATAGATCGTCAACATACAAAACCAAAATCAACGATAGACCTTGGACTACCTTGAAGTAGAGTTTGGGATCAACATTGCTTCTTGTGAATCCCAGCTTCACCAAATAACTGTCTATGTGGGCGTACCATGCTCTTGGGGCTTGCTTAAAACCATACAATGCCTTTTCCAATCTACAAATGCGTGTCTTACGATCTCTTACTTCAAATCCCTATAGTTACTCAACGTATACTTATTCTTGTAGCATGCCATGGAGGAATGCGATCTTTATGTCCATCTGATGAAGGGTCCATCCTTGACTTGTGGCAAGGGAAACTATCAAATGAATGGTTGTATATCAAGCCATAGGTGAAAATATATCATCATAATATTCTCCCTCTTTCTGGGAGAATCCTTGAGCCACAAACCTCACCTTGTATTTTTCAATACTTCCATCTATTCCATGCTTGATCTTGAATATCCACTTTAAGGTTACCATAGAGTTTTCCTTCAGTCCTCGCACAACATCCCATACATCATTATTCATAACATATTCATATTCTTTAGCCATAGCATCTTTCCAAACTTGTTCTTTTACAAATTCTTCAAATGTGGAAGGTTCATCTTAAATCATAGTGCTCATGGTTGAAACATATCCCTAGTACTTGCATGGCTTCTTCCTTTCTCTAAACGATCTTCAAATGGGCACATGACTATCAACATCCTGAAGAGTGTCACAAAGCAAAAGTGGTCTCTTCCTAGTAGGAGGATTACTAGGAGGAGAATCTAAGGGATCCATGGGCTCCATGGGATCATCGACAATATCAGTCTCATATTTGGTCGCGGATGGGCCATCCAAGATATCCATATCATCATTATTCTTAGGAGGAGGAAGCAAAGGAAGGTATCTAGCTTTTCCAAGAGTGGTATCTTCATCGAATGTAACATCCCTGCTGATTTCAAACTTCCTTTAACCAAGAATATATGTTCTAAATACTTTAGAATTTTCACAATACCCAACAACTTACCTTTTCTTCCTGTATCTTCCAATTTGCTTCTTTTATCCTTTGGCACGTGTAAATATACGGGACATCAAAATATATAGAGATGATTAATGTCAGGCTTCACACCTATAAATACTTCTTCGAGAGTTTTTTTTTCCAAAGCTTGATGAGGCACCCTATTTTGAACATATACAACAACATGTGAAGCTTTGGCCCAAAGAAATTTAGGCAACTTTTGATCATGGAGCATCGCTCGAGTGGCTTCTACTATAGACCTGTTCTTCCTTTCAGCTAGACCATTTTGTTCAGGAGTATATGGAACAATTGTTTCCTTCTTGATACCTTCCTTTTTGCAAAAGTCAATGAATTCATTTGACATGTATTCTCCACCATTATCAGACATGAATATTTTGATCTTCTTCCCTGTTTGATTTTCAATCAATGCTTTGAACTCCTTAAATGTTTCAAAGGCTTCATCCTTATGCTTCAAAAAGTATATCCATGTCTTCCTTGAAAATTTGTCAATGAATGTGATGTAGTAAAGATATCCACTAATAGAGTGCACCAACATCGGTCTATATATGTTAGAATGAATGAGATGGGGGATGTTAGTGGTCTTGTTTTCACAAGAGGGGAATGGTCTTGTTATGACCTAAATCTACCTCAGGCTAAGAAAGGTAGGTCTAGGGTAACATCAAACCACGCTTAACCTGGTAGCTAGCCCTACCAAGTCGGGAGAGGGTTCTCTCCTTGTAAATCTCAGGAAAATATAGAAAATGAGGCTTGAGATGACTGAGGTAAAGAGTAATTTTATGCTAGGTATATGTTCAGAGGAATTTGATTTAGTTTTATGGTTAATCGCTAGATCAAATGTGAAAGACAGTTTTGGGTCTGGGGAATGAACACAGTCTTGCAGAGATTTCTGTGGGGCGAGGTAGGCAAATGCTTTAGTACTTCAGATTCGGTGTAATGGTGAGTCTTGAGACTGGTGAGGAGTTGGAGAGGGAATGGAAATGTCATGGGTCCTCTTCAAATAGTAGAAAACATGTAAAACTAATGAAACCCTAAGGTAGAGCACTGCAACATCAATGATTCCCACCTTTATACTTGTTTCATTTAGTTAAGCAGAGAAGAGAAAGATAATGGCTCACATAAATATATGATAACTTGAATTATAGAAGGAAAAAAAATACTAAGTCACCTTGCTACAAGAATCCCACAAAATGCTACAAACCCTGGTCTATTTCCTTGCCAAACTGCAGAAATGATGTACAATAGTGCTCAAAGCATTCACAAGAGTCCAACCTTTACAAATGATTGAAAAAACACATGATATAGACCTCCAATCCACCTTCTATCCATCAGGGGTCGAATCCATGAAAATAGGGGTGGTTTCTGTGGAGCTCTGGAAAGGTATGTTTTTAACAAGCAATTTAGTGACTTTTTGGTGGCAATTGTAACCCTTTCTGCATAACGAACTTAAAGAGATAAAGCATTTTTAGTAGAATATGTGAGAACTAGTATGAAAAGCTTAATCACTAATAATTGCTATTTTTCTATGCAGAAAAGGGTGGAAACGAAGAATTACTGTTTAAGAGGAAAAGACAAAGGAAGAGTAACTGTTGTCCCTTTGGAAGGGAACCGGATGCGAACGAGATCAAGCAGATCGAAGCAGAACGACCTGGGAAAGAAAGAAGAGTTATCGAATCAGCGGAGCAGGGGAAGGAAAATCAGGAATTAACGGCTTGGCGAATCCCTCAGGATCTTTGATCCTGAGGGATCGCTGTCTTGCTTATTTTTGCTACCTAGATACCTCCGCCATTTCTCTTATAAAGAGGGGCAGCAGTGTTAAGCTCGAGAGACCTTTTTCATATATGTAAATTATAGTTTCAGTTGAACTTTGATCATCGAGTCTCGTTAAGACTTGTTTTGCTATACTTTTGTTAATGCATTAATACCAAAGACTTGGTGCTTTATTTCATCTCTGTGTCTGGAGTAATCTAAGGCGGTGTATCCTTGGAAGCTAAGGGCCCGGCTCCGAAGGACACTTGCTTTTGTATCATTATAGTTTGGTTTCTGTGTGGATTGTTTATATAGTGTGGTAATCTGATGTATTTATCATATGTTGTTCCATGCTCTGTTACGACTAATTCATCAATGGTTTCATTCGGGAAATTGTGTAAGTGATTCTATATTAACGCATCTTTTCAGAGTTGATTACATGTTCACTGGTTAAGCCAACTGTTCCTGTTACAGAGCTTTCATACTGGATATTGCTGTGTTGGATTCATCTGAACTCTTATTTATGGAAATCCAAAAGTAATATTATTCTATATAGTCATCTTCTCTTGGATCGTCAGATTGCCATAAGTGTGTTGTGTGTATATGATAAATGTTGTTCCATAATTCATTTGTGAATATCGCCTCATAAAGTAAAGATCATTGGAGTTGCTTTTGAAGATTGTTATTTGATTGCGGAATGGGAGTTTAGTTCAATAGAGCCAGTTCAGTTCTAACTCGCGAGTTCTAGTTTATTAAGTTGCTGTTCCATCTATTGCCGTTCCATTTACTGCTGTTCCATTTCAAGTTTGCTGTTCCATTTTCCGTTTGCTGTTCCATTTTACTTTCTGCTGTTCCATTTCCTTGCATTTACTGTTTTGGTGTGAGAGAAGGCCTAAAGCTGTAGTGAGTCAGCAAGTCGCTGCTTAGCTCCCAGATCTTTGGTCTATACTCTATTTTCCTTCCATCAGTTTCTAGAGGGATGGGTTATCGCTTCTGCACCCTCGACTGATAAGTTGCCTGGTGTGATTCCTTTTGAACGCAAATTAGTTTAGCATCCTTCTTGTATTTTCTAGACACTGTACTACGAACATTACTCTGAGGAATAGCCTCGGATTGAGCTACTCTTTGCAATAACAAAGCGTTCCCGGATTGACTTATTAATGTAGCATAACCAGAGGTGAAAAAGACCCTTGTTATAGCTCTACATTTTGGCGCCGTTGCCGGGGAAAGAGTACAGCCATTTGTCTTTTACAGAGTAGTGTATGAGTCTGCTAGGGGAGAGTTGGATTTTAAAAACGGAAGGTAAGAACCTGCGTACGGAGCATGTAAAAGCCCTGCTCCACCGTCCGCTTTCCTAGCAGAATTGTGGGTTGAGCAGAATTTGGTAATTTATAGAATGCATGACTAAGCAGAAAAAGCCAGAGAAAATTATCAAACCTCCATTCAAACCCGAAAAAGCCAAAGGGCCGGTAACCCTTGGCCGAACGACCTTCATAGATGAAATTTATAAGAAAACTGAATCTCAGCCATCAGTAGGTCTCAGAAGAACCAATTCCAAGCAGCCTACTAGTTCCCTTCAGGCCACAGGATCACCATCTGTAGCCTTCGCTGAGGTGCATAGTCAGACTGATGAACAGGACTTTCAAGAAATTGAAAATTCTATTCCAGAACGACTGCGGGAAGGGAATCTAAGCAATCTTTGTGAAGGAGAAGGGGAGATAGGAGAAGTTGAAGAGCCAAGATCTCCTAGGGTAATCCATCCATTAGAAAGCCCAGATAAAGGAAGCACTGTAAAAATCATTGAAGGGATTCAATCTCCTCAAGTAGCAGGTGCTCTCATTATTCCAGACAAAGGAAGTGCTATTAAGATAACCAAAACTGCACCTTCTCAGCCTAAGAATACCCTTTTAGAAATCCCGGAAGGGTATTGGCACATATTCGATCCTATGGCGCAGAATCAACCCAATACTCAAACCTCTACATTACAATATCCTATAGTGGATTCCGCAACAAATGCTCCTATGAAAGCAATTCCCCTTCAACACATTCCGACATTTCATGGACTTACATCAGAAGATCTGGATTCATTCTTATTTTAATTTGATGTATTATGCAGGGGATATGATTACACCACTGACCCCCAAAAGCTAAAGTTGTTCCCCTCCACTTTGAAAGGAGCAGCCTTAAGATGGTTTATGGGTTTAGGTGGTGGGGTTATAAACAATTGGGAGCAGATGAAGGAATCTTTTCTAAAGAAATATCAAGACTACTGTAGGTCTAGAGAATTGAAAGATGAAATCTTCCAAATGATAGCTAGACCAAATGAAACATTAGAAGAATATGTAGAACGTTTTCAGTATAATTTACAAAGATCGCCTTATGCATCATTACCATTGCCTGATAATGTGTTAAAAACTGCATTAATCAGAGGCATGAAAGAGCAGTGGATCGAAACACTAAATATCATGGGAAAAGGGGATATCTATCAAGAAAATTTTGCTGACATCATCGATCTATGCATTAGAAGTTCGAGAGGCAGCACAAGGATAAAACCAGCAGAATATGATCGGTTTGTCAGAAATAACAAAACACCAACAGAAGGAGTAACACGTGTAGAACTTGGCAATTTATTAGAAAATTTTAAAACTGATATTCTGGGGACATTAACTACACAACTTGATATTGTGCAGGCTAAACAGAAGCAGATTGAGGTAGAACAGAATTTGGTGATCTTTTGTCCCCGATGTAGAAGAAAACATAGCCACAAGGAATGTCCACTGGATGCAGCTCAAGCGTGTGCTATCTGTACAAAGGATCATCTTACTGAAAGTTGCCCCTCACTTCCTGGATTGAAGGCAGTATATAAGGAAGCAAAAGAGGAACCAGAATCAACATACTTTGTTAACCAGCGTTGCCAATGGCAATCAAGGCAATCAGGTATGTTTTCAGATCCAACCTCTTCTTTTCAGCCTCCACAATATAACGCTCAGCAATATAGCATGTGGCAAAACCAATCCCCATTTCCGAACTGGTCATCACAACCATTTCCTTCTCCAAATCCATGGATGAATCACCCAAGCCAATTTGGTTGGCCGAATTCTCCTTACACTCCACCATATTGGCAGAATAGCTCATACCCTCTGCAATGGACCCCCACTACTTCACAAAGTTCACCCTGGCAGACAAATTGGCCAAGATCGACATATCAGCCGACAGGAACCATTCCACTCCCTCAACCGACTCTGCCAGCTTTGCAACAAAATACCCAGTCCAATCTAAGGCCGCAACTCCCAGCCCAGCCCAATCATAATCCTAATAATAGACCGGTCCAAGCCCTTCAAATTATAGAATCAGCAGAAATCGGACCTGAACTAAAGGAGTGCAATGACCTTCAGTTAAGATCTGGGCGTATAATAGAAACAGAGGGAGATAAAACAGTTCACATTGAAGATCAGTTACCAACAGAACATCCCTTACAGCAAGAGGAGGAGCAGACTCATCAAATAAATACACCCTCTCCTCCCTTCCCAGAATGATTAGCCATACCACGACCTGTACAGCATCCAGACTTTGACATTCTGGGGGAGTTACAAAACTTGTACATAAGAATTCCGTTCCTCCAAGCCATTCAAGACATTCCTATTTACGCAAAAACTATAAAAGAATTGTGCATAAAGAAATCAAGGAGGAATCCAACCACTAACCCTAGAGTCCAAGTAGTCGGTACTTTATCTGATTTGTTATCAGGAATACCCATTAAGTATGAAGATCCGGGAAACCCAATAGTAACTGTTCAAATCCATGGACAGACTTTGACTAATGCTTTAGTTGACTTAGGAGCTGCAATTAATATTTTGACAACTTCTACGTGCCAAAAGCTTGGGATTACATCGGTAGAACCCACTTCTACTTTGTTAGAATTGGCTGACCGATCTGTAGTACGACCAGAAGGAACTCTATATGACGTCATGGTCTCTGTAGATTCTTGGGAATACCCGACTGACTTCCTGGTAATTAATCCAAAAACCCGACTGGATGGACACCCGCTAATTTTAGGGAGACCTTGGCTGGCCACTGCCGATGCGTACATTGGTTGTCGGCAGGGGAATATGACAATAACCAGAGGACCAGATATCAAAAATTTAGTCCTATATCCTCCAGCTCAGCCAAGTCTTATGACGATAAAAACTAACCAGCACCCTGTATCATACCTTACTGACAATATCAGATCACCATTGACCATACAGGAGGCTCTAGACTTTAAAGATCAAACAGAAGATGATGCCATCAATAACTTTGTTAGTCAAACTGAATCTAGACCTCATGCACAGTGTTTCATGATAGAAGCTGCATTCGAGAACGAACTGGAAGAAGACCCCTCGAAAGATACACATGACCAAAAGATACTTGTGACTTCTGTTGCTAATAGTAAAGTAGTGGAAATTGAACTGGGAAAAACGCTAAACATCAATGCCAATCTTACACCGGACCAAGAAATAAAACTCATCCATCTGTTACGAAAATATCAAGAAGCGTTTGCATGGGACTACCCTGATATGAAAGGGATTGATCCCCAATTGTGCACCCACCATATTTATATAGAAAAAGATGCAAGACCTGTCCGTCAACCGCAAAGAAGACTCAACCCCCATCTAAAATATGTTGTGAAAGCAGAACTTCAGAAGCTTTTAGATGTTAATTTCATTTATCCTATTTCTGATAGTAAGTGGGTCTCTCCACTTGTGGTTGTACCCAAGAAGAATGGGAAATGGAGGATTTGTGTGGATTATAGAGAGCTAAACAAAGCCACAAAAAAAGACCATTTTCCCCTTCCATTTATAGACCAAGTACTGGACACGTTAGCAGGAAAGAAATTCTTTTCTTTCCTAGATGGCTTCAGTGGATACAATCAGATTCAGATTGCCCCGGAAGACCAGGACAAAACTACCTTTACTTGTCCTTGGGGAACGTTTGCCTATAGAGTTCTACCCTTCGGCCTATGTAATGCCCCTGCCACGTTCCAAAGGGCCATTCTTAGCATCTTTGCAGACTTAATAAACGATGGGCTTGAAGTCTACATGGATGACTTTACACCATATGGAGATGATTTTGATCCAGCTCTAGACACTCTAGAAAAAGTCCTACAGCGCTGCATTGCTACCAGGCTCTGCTTAAGCCACGAAAAGTGTTACATGATGATGACAGAAGGCCTCATTCTAGGGCACTACGTCTCAGCAGCTGGCATTCAGGTAGATCCGGCTAAAATTCAGATTCTTTTGCTTATTCCCACCCCCACTACTCAAACAGAGGTACGCAGCTTTCTTGGATTTTCTGGGTATTACAGACGATTTATAGAACATTATTCACAGATTGCTGCACCTTTATATGCACTAACCGGTAATGTTGATTTCATGTGGATAGAGAAATGTGACCGCGCTTTCCAGGATTTAAAGAAGCTTGTATCAACAGCTCCAGTCCTTCGAGGACCAAACTGGAATTTACCATTCCAAATCTCATCTGATGCCTCAGACACAGCAATCGGTGCAGTCCTTGGATAGGAGGAGGATAAAAAACCTTATGCTATTTATTTTATCAGCAAAAATTTAACCCCTGCTGAACTAAATTACACTGTCACCGAAAAAGAATTCCTTGCTGTAATACATGCTGTTAATAAATTTAGACATTATATCACAGGCTATCCCATTGTTTTATATACAGATCATTCTGCTATTAAATATTTAGCAAATAAGCCTGTTACAAATGCCAGAGTAACAAGATGGTTGATCTTATTGTAGGAATTTGATATCATGATCAAAGATAGACCCAGCAAGGAAAACCCTGTAGCAGATTTTCTTTCACGGATACCAAAACCAATTGAAGCAGCCGCAGTAGAGGACCAATTTCCGGATGAACACCTGTTTGCTGTCGCTGCACAAACACCCTGGTATGCTGATGTTGCCAATTACCTTGCAGCAGGTAAACTACCAAAGCACTTAACCCCTAATGAACGTAAGCAGATTGTTCAGAAAAGTACCCGATTTTCGTGGATTGGGGGCTATTTGTTCCACACAGGGGCAGACATGCAAATCAGGAGATGTATTCGAGAGGATGAAATTTTCGACATCTTGAAAGCCTGTCATAACGGACCTTGCGGGGGACACTTTGCAGAAAAAAGAACAGCACATAAAGTACTACAGACAGGATACTACCGGCCTACAATTTTTAAGGATGCCAAGAAATTCGTTCAAGCCTGTGACAGTTGCCAGCGAGCAGGACGACCTGGTCAAGCCGACGAGATGCCTCTGAGGCCACAATTGGTCATTGAACCATTTGAACGGTGGGCTCTTGACTTCGTTGGACCCATCAACCCATCATCAAATCAGAGAACATATATCTTTGTAGCCACAGAATATGTTACCAAATGGGTTGAAGCCGAAGCGTTACCTAGAGCTACAGAAGATTCGGTAGTTTAGTTCCTATTCCATTTGTTTGTACGATATGGCCTTCCGAGAGAAATAATTACAGATGGAGGACCTCAATTTGCTGGAAACAAATTGGCTGCAACACTTAACAACTATCACGTCCAGCACAAAATTACTACCCCATATCACCCGCAGGCGAATGGGCAAGTAGAAAGCAACAATAAGGTAATAGAATCAATTTTAACAAAAACTATTGCTTCACATAGACGTGATTGGGCCGCCCGACTACCTGAAGCACTTTGGGCCTATAGAACCACCTGGAGAAGTACAACTGGTTATTCACCCTATCAACTAGTGTTTGGGAAACAACCTATTTTTCCCATAGAATTCGAAATCCAAACCCTACGAACTGCACAGGAAGTTGGCCTAGATTTAAGTGAAGCACAAATCAATCGACTACAGCAGATTAATGAACTGGATGAAATAAGGCTCTCTGCATTACAGAATATAGCACTTATTCAACAACAGAGAGCTAAATGGCATGATGCACTTATCAAGAACAAAGTCTTTCACGAAGGGGACTGGGCTCTGTTATATGACTCTCGGTTTCAGGATTTCCCAGGGAAACTGCAGACTCGATGGCTGGGGCCATATGAGATCCAGAAAGTACATGATAATGGGACTATTACTCTCATTACAATCGATGGCTCTAGATATGCATTCAAGGTAAATGGCCATTGAGTTCGTCCCTATCGTAGGCCACTCACTCGGGAATCCTTCTGTGAGCAGCTACGTCAAGATACTGACATGAAAATTTTAGGAGAGGAAGTAAAATCTTCCTCACCTACAATTCAGTAAGGAACTCATTTCTTTTGACTTGTACATAACTTCTTGTATATAGGTTTTTAATATCTCTTTGATTGCTCTTTACAGTTAGTATGTTTTTGCTGTTCCTTTTCTCCAAATGGAATAGAATTTTTGAGTTTCTGCTGTTCCTTTTCCAGAAGAAACAGCAGTGGTTTGTTTTTGCTGTTCCTTTTTCAAAAGGAACAACAGTCTGTGTTTTTGTTGTTCCTTTTTCAAAAGGAACAGCAGTTCGAGTTTTTGCTGTTCCTTTTTCAAAAGGAACAACATTTTGAGTTTTTGTTGTTCCTTTTTCAAAAGGAACAACAGTGCGTGTTTTTGCTGTTCCTTTTTCAAAAGGAACAGCAGTTCGAGTTTTTTCTGTTCCTTTTTCAAAAGGAACAACATTTCGAGTTTTTGCTGTTCCTTTTTCAAAAGGAACAGCATTTTGAGTTTTTGCTGTTCCTTTTTCAAAAGGAACAGTAGTGCGTGTTTTTGCTGTTCCTTTTTCAAAAGGAACAGCAGTTTGAGTTTTTGTTGTTCCTTTTCCAAAAGGAACAGCATTTTGAGTTTTTGCTGTTCCTTTTTCAAAAGGAACAGCAGTTCGTGTTTTTGCTATTCCTTTTTCAAAAAAGGAACAGCATTTTGAGTTTCGCTGTTCCTTTTTAAAGGAACAACAGTTGTGAGTTTTTGCTGTTCATTTTCGAAAAGGGACAGCATTTGTGACTTTTTGTTGTTCCTTTCCAAAAAGGAACAGCAGTTGACCATTTTTAGACAGCACTCATGATCTTAGGAGAACGACATCCCAACTATTTGCTTGTATGGATTCTTCTCTTTCAAAAAGAACACCATAAGTCATATCTTTGTCTCAGTGATGGTTCATATTGAGGATGCTTTGTCACCCATCATCTTTCCAGTCTTTAAGAAACAGCTATACACTTATGCAATGAGCATCAATTACAACACGCCGAAGTCAGCATATCATAAAATCGCTATCTTTAGAGAGCCTAGTATTGATAAGAGGACAAGAGGGGGGACATACTTACTTCTTATCCCCGTGGTCATTGACTTATTCCCATTGCCCTGGTTGGTTATCTTTATCATAGCGATTTCCTTAAAAAAAATTTCTTTGATTATTACATAAGAATAAGAACAAAGGATTTTCCTGTTGGGATGATAAGACTTCTTCCGCCATTCCCACTCTTAAGGAGTGCTGAACCACCCTCATGTGTAAATATATAAGAAAAGTACTAAAAAAAAAAAAAAAGAAAGAGAAAAATGATGACGAATGTGAATTATTGTCAAATGCAGGATAGGGGTTCTCATCAAGAGCCAGCCTACCATGATCATCAGGTTGGAAGCGAAGTGGCATTCCCAGCATGGCCACCATACCAGGGATATGGTCCAAATGTACATTTACTAAGCAAACCTTGGAACAGGGGGTCTCATCACGAGTCGGCCTGCCCACGTTTCGCGCCTTCCTGGTGAATGGCATTATGGCTACCTGGTTACCAAGCCAGCATAATGGTCTGTATTTTGACAAAATATTTTTATACACATGCAGGATCATGGTTCCATGGGTGAAATAAACAACTTTGCCAAGGTTATGGACACCTGTTGGCAGCAGAGCTCTGTTAATGGTATCGAAGTCATAAATGGTTACACCAGCAGGAATAATCTTAAAACCTCTTTGTTTCTTCTATCTTATGAATAATGCATATTTTATTCCCTGATTAACATATCGCATGAATACTCATTACTACCAATCATGGCAAAGGAACTGACAATGACCCCTCGGGACTTCGTACGAGCGACAGACGTCCCATCCCCCGACGTCGCATCATATTACGAAAGCTCTTATGTAAAACGCGATCCATCTTTTTGCCTCGATTTTGGTATTTAGTTGTCAATCCAAAACATGGCGTAATTCTATACGCTGCTCTTTATGACTGGTAACACGATGGCCGCTGCTCCTCTATTTGACGGCTGGGGCAGCCTATCACATCGTGGGGGGGAAGGTAATCTCATTACTCCACAGGGTACGTGTCACCACACCATTCGGGGTAGATAGTGTACGAAGGAAAGGCATGGTTTAACGGTATGATAAGTCTATTTTACGCAAAGTTGCCATCCGCAGTCTATTTTTGCTGCATGCTCTGTTTTTTTCTTTCGCGACGATCACCTTCTCTGCATTCCAAAACAGCTCAGGCAGTTGCTGTTCCATTAAAAATTCCAGTAGAACTATGGGAGGTAAGGCAGTCCGAAGCGAGCCCCAGGAATTGACAGCCTCTGCTGCTGCTCGGGAGATCCTGGAAAAGGCTGGATGGCTAAATTATTTCAATCGCCTACAAGAACCAAACGAGACAGTAGCGTTGGAATTTCTGCAAAACTTGCAGGAAGACTACTCCACAGTAAGAGGAAGATGGATACTGGTCACCGACGAGGTAATTGCAGAAGTTTCAGGCCTACCAGCCACCGGACCTGTATGGACGCTGAAAAAAGAAAGACTGCAGAAGATTATGGAGATTTTTCAGGACGAAGGCCAAAGCTTGACAGTGAAAGGGAAGGGAGTTCTGCTAGCTACGTTAGGAGAACCCTGTACCGAGCTAGCAAAGATAGTACAGAGCTACATTACTTGTGAAGGAAGGAAGGACGTGGTAAGACCTCGCCATCTTAAACTCCTAGCTGTTTTAAAAGAAAAGTGTTCTGTAAATATGCCTGCACTTTTAAATTCGCTATTGCATGATGCGGCCCGAAGCCTGAAAACGGCCCAGCACGTAGACACAGTTGTTAGCCACCATGGATTGATTCGATTGATAGTGAGCCATAGTCTCACTCAACAGCAGAGCAGCTGGGAAGAGCTCATTGCAGTAATTAAGGGGGGATCGATTGCACCACCCCCAAAACCCAAAACTTCCTCCAACACGCCAGAAAAATCAGAGAAACGCAGAAAAGTGGCAGCTGGAAAACGTGTCGCTCCGAAACGAAAGCATTTTTCAGATACACCGGAGCGACCAGAAAAACGCAGAGAAGTGATAGCAGAAAAACTTGTTGCCTGTACACCTGAACAGCCGGAAAAACCAAGGAAATCAGTTCGGCTAGCCCGGATGCGAGGGAGGCTGGAAAAGATTCGGCACACCAGCCAACCAATTGAAATCACAGATGAACCTCTAGAACCAGAAGGAATACCTTCTGATGAAAATGCTGGACAATCTGGGGACGAGGCTGAGTGAACCAGAGAAAGAGGTAAGGAAGGAGAAACGCACTCCGAAGCTGAACACTCCAAGACAGCCACCGAGCAGGATAATCGGGAGGAGGAAGTAATACAGCCAGAAAGCAGCCCGCTGCGAGACCCTATGGGCGAAGAAGAATTGGCCGCAATCCTGGCCAGTTTGGGGGAATGTGACCAACCCTCTAGCCCAGCAGGTCCTCCCGATGGACCGCCGGAAGAAGAAATACCCGAGAATTCACATGCAGAGAACCAAGGAGAAGAAAATCCACCCGTTCATGAGGAAGAAATAAGGGAATCCAACCAGGAACGACCTGTTCCCGAAGCACCGGAAGAAATGCCAGATATAGGGGCAGATTTAGAGGCCAGGCCCAAACCCTCTGCCGAGACAAGGGAAATCAAGAAATTGAAGACTAAACAGCAGAAGCTGCTGAACATTATAGCGCGGCTCCGACAGAAAATTCGCATGCTGAAAGCTAGTCTGAGGATACAAAGGACCACACAGAAGAGGAAGAGGACCGCTATAGCAGAATCCCGTCAAGCAAGAAGTCGAGGGACTTACACTCGCACTGTTGGCCGAAACCCGATTAGAAGACCTGCAGCTGTTCCAAATGATGCCGAGGAACAAGCTGCTGTTCCAATGGCCAACGAGGAACAAACTGCTGTTCCAATTGCCGCTGAAGAACAGACTGTCATTCCATTAGCAGAAGAACCACAGCAACTGTGATGACCCCGTAAAACATGTAATTATGAAAGTTACTATGGTAAGAAACTCATGTGAATTATTAATTACTGTGTTAAATGATATTATTTATTTTATGAATGGAAAATATTTTGAAAAATGCTGGCAGTCTCCTAAGGGAGGATTTCTAAAGAAAGAAACAGTTATAAAAACTGAAAAAGGAACTAACCCTTCAGCCAGGAAAGGTCCTGGGAGGGGAAAAATCCCTAGTCAGTGATGACAGAGAGGGAGAGAAATTGAAGAAAGGAAAAGAGAGAAAGAAAGGGGGTTAAGTCTGGTGAGGACCAGATAACCCTAGCACAACTGTGCATGAGTCTTGTTGAGGGCTGCAGGCCTGCAGGACAGCTCGGGGGGAGAACCCAACATAGCGTTGGATCTCATGGCTGGGTGGATAAGAGCAAACCTTTAAATTGCAGGTGAACTTCTGGAGCTATATCTCTGGTGCCTAATAGACCAGGTATGCGTTATTCATCTGAACTAAACTATTGTATTAGTATGCTTGGTGCTTGTATGGAAAGTATGGCTGCACCTGAGTTTCTGTTATTGACTAGATGGAATAGTATGCATATAATACCTTAGCAGTGTTTAAGAGTGCCTAAGATTGGCTATTCAAAGCAAATAGAAATTATTTGTTATATTCTTTGCATAATGATTGTAAAGAAAACGAAGCATGATAATTGTGTACAGATTAATGCTTGATATCTGTAATGATAACTGTATAGAGAACAAGTCAGACATCTGTAAGAAAAATGATGCATGATAGCTGTGCAAGAACAACGCATGATTTATGTAAAAGAATGATGCGAATAGCTGTAATAAGAAAGATGCAGGATAACCGCATGAATGTGATACATGTAGTATATAGGAACAATGCTCAATCTGTATTGAAAAGCCGAAGCATAGAAACGATACAAAGAACCGAAAGTTCATAACCATATACAGAGCATGTGAGTGCGTAGTATATTTACCAGTTAACCGTGAGAGGGTTTCTGTGCAAAACTAACAATGCAATGGTTATAGAAAACTGCTAAAAACGACATCTAACAGTCATATTCCTAATACTGCCGGAGCATACATTGAACCTGTAAAAGCGGTTCATGGTATGAGTGAAACCCTCGGCCGTTTCAAGGTGAAACCCTCGGCCGTTCCAATGCGGAACCCTCGGCCTGTACCTAGGGTTTGAGCCGATATGAGTATATAAACAGAAAACAAGTAAATCTAACGCTGTTTAAAAACAAAATACAAAACAACACGTTAATATAACATTATAGAACCGCTGTGGAGACGGCCATTGAACCACTGTTTCCAGCCATACCGTGACAAACTATTACAGGAATTATGGAGACGAAACCCTCGAAAGGAATACGTCTCAGCCTGTCAACAGAGAAACGAAGTATCCGTAGCAAGACAAGCTCGAACCATTTGGAGCAAATTCATATGTATAGCAAAACAAGCTGTAGACACAGAACAACCGAATGGAAAAACATGCATATTATATTTAACAGGTAAACAAAAGAGATAATCATATAATAACGATGGGATAAATAAACCCGAAAGAGTACCACGAAGGTCTGTCCATTAAATATTCAGAGAACCATAGTCTCTCATAAATACAGAGTAAATCATAATGGCACATTCCCAAATAATAGAAGCCTTGATTTATCTCGTTAGGTTCCGGCGAGGGAGGCCGTGAATCCCTGAACATGAATATACAAGTGATATCAATAATACACAGAGACTGTAAACCAGAGAGACGCAGGTACCGGCATGGGAAAGCCAACCTCGCATCCTAGCCAGGGTTTAGCCGAAGGTGAGAACCCTGAGTCAACACATTGAGGAATGCCATGAGGAACCCCCTCAGGCCGAGAGAAAACACATGGAAATCTACCAGCTACTTCCGCCTATCGTATTAACTATCTACTGTAACGATTGTGAGGGTCTAGTACCTGGAATGTCTCGACTGTACCATTCCATTCCTGAGTGGTAGGAGTATGAGAAGCACGCCCTGCACATGGGAATTTCATTGGAAGTAAACATGAATGCATTAACCAAAACAATGTAATCCTGATCAAGTACGCACAGTGTTATAAACAATAAATTTACAGCCGAAAGTAATTGATGAAGTGGTAGATACCTGTGTTGGCTTGCCGAGAACTGGCATAGGTTGCAGGGTTAGAATCGCCGATTGGAGCAAGGGTTCGGTCTCTCCTCCAAGTGCAAATGAACCCGCAATGAGCGACTCGGTGGACTTTATGAAACCCGATAAACCCTGAATCGATATCAACCCTTAGATCAGTGTAGAAGATCCTCACCGTTCCTTTGTATGGCAGTTTGGCGCGCAAACCCGGCAGATTCCCCAAGGCTTCACATGGCCTCTGTCCGGCGGTAGACACCTGTCCAGGGTAGGTGAAGCTATTTAGTATTCCGACCACACCTGGCATGGGAGCAGATCGGAAAAGCAAAGCCGGTGGCCTCGTTCCGTTGACCTTAACCGTATGATGAGAATCGCTAAGGGTTCATAATCCATAAGTCTTGTGGTAATCTGAAGTTAAGTGATTGATAATCATATAGGTGTCATCATAGCAGCACGGTTAGTGCTTAAGTAAATGCAAGCATATATAATGTTTATGGTCAGTTTAGGATCAAGTTTATGAAGGTCCACGTAACAATAAGGTTTACCATGAATTATTTTTTTTTATATGGGATATTACTGTGGAGTGTGACAGCAACCTTTGTTCGTGTCAAGAAAGAAAAGGAGCATAAGGAGATCCAAACAGAGGCACCACCCTCAGGGGTGATCCGGGTTCTGAACTCTAAGCAGCATAACAAAAAGGTTCAGGTAAAACTCCCGACCTCTACGGCCTTATGGAAAAAGCATCCAAAAACAAGAACCCTGCATAAAATGATGAAGGAAGCTCAACAGGAAACTGAACAATTGAAGGAACAAACAGTCCCCCGGGAGAAATACGAAGAGTTGCAACAGCAACTTCGGAATATTAGTCAGTCCGAGAGCCAAGCCTTCGAAGGCTGGCAAAAGGAGCAGGAAAAGGTTGCAAAGGTAACTCGTCGATTAGATATTGTTGTTAGGCAGATGGACACTATCTGTTCCTTATATAATGACGTTCTAGCCTGTAGGGCTCCTGCTAAAAACTATGCTTTATTCTTGCTTGAATGATATTTACGATTAAAGATAAAAGCTGTCAGGGCAGGTGCCCCTATACAAATCAATACTCTTAATGATTTCATAAATTGTTGCAAGCATTACGGAATTAAGGTCCAAAGATTATTATGTGAATTTTACTTGCATAACCTCGTGCTAGACCAGGAAACTGATCTAAATCCTGGCCCTTTCGTTGGGGACATACAATTGCAAGCCTTTGTTTCCTTCGGGGTTAATCAGCTGAAATGGCTCAGGGCTTATACCACCTTTCAGAGACAGGAAAATAGCCTAGACTTGTGGGTGAGAGCCGAGCCTAGAAACCCAGTACTGTTGTGGAGAGCGCATAGGAACCTTATAAGAACCCCGGGTGTTATGGAGACATTAGGACCCATGCATAAGGACTTAATCAGACAAAATTTGGAATATTTCCTGACTATTAAAGACCTTGCTACCGATGCTGCAAAATTCCGATATCAAATTTCGAACCCAAACATCCAGCTCAGGGAACCATTCAGATATGAAAATTTTGAGCTGGCAGCCAGCCGATTGAGCCTTTATGGCGAGTGCATTTTGCAAGCAGGGCCATCCTGGTTAGGATATCGATTTTGTAGTCCAATCATTTGGCATCCTGCACCCGGATAGCAGGCCTTGTATGAAATGCCTGAAGGTCAAACAACCCAATTTTTTGATGATTTGGTTGCTCATCACGGTTGTAGGCCTCCACACGAGATCCCTTCTCCGACCTACTCTCTTACTGCTTTGCATATCAACTATAATGTTTTCATGAGGGCATGAAACAGGGTAAGCAGGGGGGTGTGTGGAGCTCTGGAAAGGTATGTTTTTGACAAGCAATTTAGTGACTTTTTGGTGGCAATTGTAACCCTTTCTACATAACGAACTTAAAGAGATAAAGCATTTTTAGTAGAATATGTGAGAACTAGTATGAAAAGCTTAATCACTAATAATTGCTATTTTTCTATGCAGAAAAGGGTGGAAACGAAGAATTACTGTTTAAGAGGAAAAGACAAAGGAAGAGTAACTGCTGTCCCTTTGGAAGGGAACCGGATGCGAACGAGATCAAGCGGATCGAAGCAGAACGACCTGGGAAAGAAAGAAGAGTTATCGAATCAGCGGAGCAGGGGAAGGAAAATCAGGAATTAACGGCTTGGCGAATCCCTCAGGATCTTTGATCCTGAGGGATCGCTGTCTTGCTTATTTTTGCTACCTAGATACCTCCGCCATTTCTCTTATAAAGAGGGGCAGTAGTGTTAAGCTCGAGAGACCTTTTTCATATATGTAGATTACAGTTTCAGTTGAACTTTGATCATCGAGTCTCGTTAAGACTTGTTTTGATCTACTTTTGTTAATGCATTAATACCAAAGACTTGGTGCTTTATTTCATCTCTGCATCTGGAGTAATCTAAGGCCGTGTATCCTTGGAAGCTAAGGGCCCGGCTCCGAAGGACACTTGATTTTGTATCATTATAATTTGGTTTCTGTGTGGATTGTTTATATAGTGTGGTAATCTGATGTATTTATCATATGCTGTTCCATGCTCTGTTACGACTAATTCATCAATGGTTTCATTCGGGAAATTGTGTAAGTGATTCTATATTAACGCATATTTTCAGAGTTGATTACATGTTCACTGGTTAAGCCAACTGTTCCTGTTACAGAGCTTTCATACTAGATATTGCTGTGTTGGATTCATCTGAACTCTTATTTATGGAAATCCAGAAGTAATATTATTCTATATAGTCATCTTCTCTTGGATCGTCAGATTGCCATAAGTGTGTTGTGTGTATATGATAAATGTTGTTCCATAATTCATTTGTGAATATCGCCTCATAAAGTAAAGATCATTGGAGTTGCTTTTGAAGATTGTTATTTGATTGCGGAATGGGAGTTTAGTTCAATAGAGCCAGTTCAGTTCTAACTCGCGAGTTCTAGTTTATTGAGTTGTTGTTCCATTTATTGCCGTTCCATTTACTGTTGTTCCATTTCAGGTTTGCTGTTCCATTTTCCGTTTGCTGTTCCATTTTACTTTCTGCTGTTCCATTTCCTTGCATTTACTGTTTTGGTGTGAGAGAAGGCCTAAAGCTGTAGTGAGTCAGCAAGTCGCTGCTTAGCTCCCAGATCTTTGGTCTATACTCTATTTTCCTTCCATCAGTTTCTAGAGGGATGGGTTATCGCTTCCGCACCCTCGACTGATAAGTTGCCTGGTGTGATTCCTTTTGAATGCAAATTAGTTTAGCATCCTTCTTGTATTTTCTAGACACTGTACTATGAACATTACTCTAACGAATAGCCTCGGATTGAGCTACTCTTTGCAATAACAAAGCGTTCCCGGATTGACTTATTAATGTAGCATAATCAGAGGTGAAAAAGACCCTTGTTACAGCTCTACATTTTCAACCATATCTAACCTAGGAATGCAAAAATAGGCAGTGGAACAACTTGCCTCTTAAACCTAGGAAACTAATTCATTCAACTCCAAACCACCTACAAATGATGTATCTACCTTATCAGGTCAATTTTTATTATTTTTACATCACAATACATCAATTTACATCATTCACATCATGAATTTTACCATAAGAGAGAAAAATTCAAACTAGAAGAAAACTAGGCGAAAAACAGAGTTTTTGAGCAAAATTGGCACTTTTTCATCTTATGTGTAGTGCCACTTTTTCTATGCATAGCGCTTTTTGCCAGCTGAATTTGCAGGCCTTCCCCTTCACCAAATTTGCTCCAAGTTGGCTTTTTGGGAAGGTCTATCTGTCTATCTTCTAGGACAGGTGGAATTTTTGAATTTGGTGTCCATTTGCCCCTCCAAAAATCAGTTCTCCCAACATTGCTTCCTGTGGGTCCAAAAAATGGCAGAAAGGGCAATTTTGAGGTGTTTTTGGCCCTTTTGGAGATCCAAAACTTGTCAAATTTTCCTAGTAATTTCTAGGCATGCATAACTTTTCATAAGGAATCTAAAAATTCAAAGTTTTCTTCAAAAAGAGATCCCTAGCAAAAGCGAGTGCCAGGTGGTGCTA
Source organism: Pinus tabuliformis (assembly GCA_031772625.1). Lineage (NCBI taxonomy): Eukaryota > Viridiplantae > Streptophyta > Pinopsida > Pinales > Pinaceae > Pinus > Pinus tabuliformis. The sequence continues at coordinate 1,165,309,934 of CM062820.1, read as the reverse complement.
CGCACCTGTCAGAAAATCTTGTTTGTTCCATGAAAAATTCAAACTTGCCAAAAAGTTTACCAAATTTCTTGAAATTTGGCATGAGTGATCTACATCAAGTGCTATGCTAGGCCAATGAAGCTTCAGCCAAGATCTTGAGCTTATCTTGCTCTTTCTTTCTCCTCAAAGTCTTCCTCAACTTGGCTTTTAAGCACCTTATCCTTGTTTTGCAAATCTTGTTTCGTGCCAAATAGTGATAGGCCATGTGCCACACCAAATTTTTCTCCTTGTTGGCTTTCTCAAGTAGCTTCTCCAAGTGCATATTCACCCTCTCTAGCCATGATTCCCGGTCAGCATCAATCTCTTTCTCAAGCGGTGTCAATTTGACTTTCCTTCTTTTTGCTGCTTGCTTATTTTCCCTTATGGTTTGCAACTCCATGATTGTCTGTTTATCCTCCAACTGCTTGTTCCGTTGCTCAAGGTAATTAATTATCCACCTAGCCCTTTCAAGGTTAAGAGATAAGGCATGGATTTCAGCTTCTTGATCTTTGATGATCTCCTTGAGTCTTGTGCTTTGGGAGCCAAAATCACCATCCTCCTCCTGAATCAAAATAAAATCTGTCTTATGACCTTTAGAAGGCCCTTCCTCATGCAATGATTGCTTCCCTTTATCCTGTACCTACTCTGCTGAAGAAGAAGGAAAAGCCCCTTTCACCCCAGGTGAAGATAGCATTTGCCTATTGTCTGATCAAGGAAACGAAACCCCTTCCACCCCAGGTGGAGATAGTACTCATTTGGTAGCTGCAAATAATCTCCTTATGCCCTTTTCATAAGTGACAAATACTGGCATACCTGTAGTTTGAGTCTCATGAACCTCTTGCTGATTTGAAGGCCCTCCTTCCTCTTGAAATACTGATGGGGTCATTTGAAGGCTTTTGAAAACCTCATGTGAAATGAAAGTATCCCATGAAACATTCAATAAACTCAGCTGATGCAAAACAAAAATATTGATCAATGAAAAGTGATAAATGATGTTGAATTGTTGATGAAGAGGTTTTCTTTGCACCAATGTAACCATTTTCTCAATATTTCTACATATGAAATAGGGGAGGTTCATCATCCTCACTCTAGTGAAATGCATCAATAATCTAACATGATAAGTGTGCAAGTGAGAAAATATCCCTTCACAGGTGAAGTATTTGATAATGAGCTTCATGAGTGGAGCATAAGTGTCTCGTAGGTATCTGAAAGGAAAGACCCTACTGATTTTCTTTTGATAACTAGCCTTGACATAAGGCTCATAATGCTCTTTGCCCACAAGTTGTCTTTTGTTCCATTGTTCACCTACATTTGGAATACATGTTGCTGCAGCTATAGTTTTAGGTGTCAAAGTGAAGGAAACACCTCTTAAGTTCAGCTGGCCATTGTGAAGATGAAGGAAAAATAGCCTAGCAAGTTCATGGTGGTATTTCACCCTCTCCACCATTTCACAAAACTAGTAGCAAGACTGATGTTTAAAACATGTTACTGCAAGAGGACAAGCTAATAACTCTGTGAGTGTGGTGGGCTCCTCTCGGATGTGCTTTCCTCCCTTATGTGGTTTTCTTGGTGCATGAATCTTTTGGGAGGAATCACTCACAATTTCTTCATCCCTTTCATATGTTGAATCTGTTTCCATGTTTTCCAATATATGGTGTAAAATGATGAGTATGAAGATATTTTCTCCTATTTTCTTCTTTGGGATTTGATGAGTGGACTAATAATATAAGTGGAAAGGAAGGTTTTAATACTAGTTGTAGGGTTATTAGGGAGTGATAGGGTTTTGGAAATGAAGATTATGGTTTGGGGAATAGTGGGAATTATGTGTTAGGGTTTTATGGTTTAGGGATAGGGGGTAGGATAAGTGTCAATGGGAGAGGGAAAGGGGAGGAAAATTAAGGAAATGTAGTGAAGAGGGATGTGATATGGGCAAATTATGTAAAGGAGTAAAAAAATAGCAAGAATGACAGAAACTGCAAAACCCTAGATAGTTTTGCAATACAACTGTGCAGCAATTTAGGGTTTGAATTTTCACCTTTCAAAACACCATCAAGCATGACTAAATCTCTTTTTATGGCAAACGGGAGGGTTTCCTTAATTGAAGGGATGGTATTTGCAAAATTTGGAGCTTTAGAAGGTTGATTGAATGAGTTTTGAACTTGGATGACTGGTGCATCGCGCTAACGCCTAGGTGCATAACGCCTGTTAGAAATCCTTTGTAAATCCTGCGCTTGGTGCACCGCGCCGGGCAGGTGCATCGTGCCATTGCCCAGGTGCGTTGCACCAAGAAAAGACTTGAAATTTGCTGCAATTTGTCCTCTTTGTCTTCAAAATGTGATTTTCTCCTTCTTCTCCCTCACTTTTAACACAAATTAAGTCTTATAAAAAAAAGGAACACTTTATATACTTTTGACTTTAATTTTACATTTAGAAAACCCACTTTCTAAAGTTTTCCTTTTCACTTTGTTCTTTAAAAACTCTGTTTTGCAGTTTGGCTCTCTTTTTGTCATTTGATGGACTAATGCTTGGATTTTCTTGTCTCTTTTGCAGGAGATGGAGTGCAGGAGTTTGGCAAGGTGACATAGGGCTACAAATGATGCTTTATTACATATGAAAACGATAAAATTACATAAAATTTGTACAAGAAATGGAAAAACCCTTTTTTCACCTCAAAACAGAGTTTTGAGGTAAAAACCCTTTATGGAGCAGATCATTAGTAGAATTTGTGATTTTATGAACTTATTTGACATCCTAATGTGCCTGCTGACCTCTTATTGAGCTTTTGAAGAGCATGGTGGAAAACTTTAGACCTAATGAGACTTGAAACCCTAAAATGACTTCTGCAACTGAAATGAAATAAAAATGACAGCAAATGATCTGTACATGTGCAAATAGGCCAGCAGATGAAAAGCATGAGGGAAATTGACAAAGAACCACTACCATAAGATGATCCATGACCTAATGGAATGCATTTGATCGGATGAGACACCTAAAATGCATGAAAAAAGAGAATTTTGATCACTGATGGAGGGATGAAGATACCGACACTAACATTGGCTCCAATGGGGATGGTAGCTCCTGGGAGGTGCCAAGAACTACAAATCTCTGGAAGCAGATAGTGCCTCTTCCATTGGGCTAAATGGATTCAATAACTTTAGCAAAACAAAACCAATATCTTGACTTAAAACTGACTCAATTACAAGACTGAAAATTGATTTAAAACTGACTCAAACAATCCACACTAAGTAATCAAAAACTAAAATCAGACCTTCAGTTTTATAGCCTTCACTTTGGGCCCTAAATTGAATGAATGATGACAGTACACACTTTGCAATGAAGGAAATAAAATGGCATGTACAATGATATATGTGACAACAGAAAATATCTCAAAGATAATACTGTTTCAGTAGCCGACCATTGACCGACCCTCCTAGAAAATATTCCCCATTCATTTCTTTCAGCAGAAAAGCATTTTGACCCCGATATGCAGCAATTATGAATGGTCCCTTCCAGAGTTCCATGCTTGCCTTTGTCATTGTTTCTAGCATCCCGTTTCAACACTATGTCTTCAATCTGAAATTTATCCGCCTTTGCCTTTCGATCATAGATTTTCTTGATTCGCTCTTGCAACCTGAACGTATTCTGAAAAAATTCCTCTCTTCTCTACTGTAAATGGATCATTTGGTTTATTCTTCGCTGTGAATGATCTTCCTTGCCGCCAGCTTCCTGTAGAAGTTTAACAATCAGGACTGCAAGAGATGTTGGGAACACTGTGTCAACGCCATATACAACCTCGAAAGGATACATGCCTATTGATTTCTTCTGACTTACTCTATCCACCCATAGTGCATTAACCAATTTCTTATGCCAACTCTTTTTGTTTGTTTACAGTAGCTTTTTGATGATGTTGACCAATGATTTATTAGAAGATTCCACCAATCTGTTACCTTATGGATAGTATGCTGTAGAATGTCCCAACGTAATGTTGTATTTGCTACAAAAGTTAATCATCCTTTTGGAGTTGAACACTTCTGTGTTATCTATAATCAACTTATTAGGACATTCAAAACGTGACAAAATATTATTTTCAAGAAATAGAATTATTACCAAGTTGGTGGCCTGCTGAGTGGGAATCGCCTCAATCCATTTTGTGAAATAATCTGTCACTGTGAGGATCCACTTGTGCTGCGCTGAAGATGTAGGGTGAATCTCACCAATAAAATCTAGGCCCCACTGCAGAAACGGAGCACTAACTTTGACCGGCTTGAGAGGTAAAGGCTGCAACTTTCTCCTTCCATGAAAAATCTGGCATTCATGACAACTTGTGATAGTTTTATACACATCAGCAAAAAGGGTAGGCCAATAATACCCCACTCTCAAAATCTTATTGGTTGTTGTCTTCCAAAATAGGTGACCCCCACAATCTCCCTTGTGAAAATCATCCATGACTTGTTTTGCTTCCTCCTCAACCAAACAATTCAGCAAAATACTACCGGGATCTTTTCAATAAAGTGCATTATTCATAATACAAAATTTGGTAGCCTTTAATTTCAGAGTTCTACTTTTATTTCGAGCTATCCCCGGTGGTGGTGAAAGATGCTGTAGCACATATACAATATCTGAATACCATGGATATTGGAGAAAAATTTAAGATGCCTGAACAAGTGAACTTTCTTCATCTTCTTCAGACATAGCAGCGATCAGATTTATGTCCAAGGCATGCAAATTAGACTCCGCCATCAGTTTTGCTAGCCCCTGGCCCTTAATGAGCTTTGTTGGCTTTATCTCCACGTCATATTCTAACAAAGTTGCGATCCATTTGCCTTGTCTCCCTTCCGGATCTGTTTGTACTAAGACATCTTTAACGGCTGTGTTAGGGACATAAGCAAGAATATGAGAATGTAGAATATATACTCGAAAATATTTCAAATCTTTTACCAAGGCAAGAGCTTGCTTTTCAATAATGTTATACTTTAAGGCTGCATCTCTTATTGTCCTGCTGAAAAAGGCAATTGGATTTTCAAGCTGGTCTCTTTTCTGCATTAGCACTATTGCCATAGTATGATCTGAAGTGAATGAAAACAATATAAAATCTTGAGAATAATCTGGGCTGATTAAAATTGGAGCTAAAGAAAGAGCCAACTTTACCAAATTGAAATAATTGATAGCTTCTTCAGTCCACTTTACTACACTATCTTTCTTTAACGTGTTTGTGATTTCCCTCAAATGTTCAGCTAGATTTGGCACAAAACAACGTAAGAAGTTCATCTTACCGTTGAATGTTTGGATCTCCTTTTTACTACGTGGAAAATTAATTTTCTGAATGGATTCCACTTGAGAAGGATCGATGCGGATGCCCTCCTTGGGTATGATGTGACCGAGAAGCTTCCATTCATCCATGGCAAACAAGCTCTTTTTTGGATTAAGAGATATGCCATACTTTCTACACCGTTGAAAAACAATCTTCAAATGGTAAATATGCTCCTCATATGAATTGGAAAAAACTATCAAATCATCAAGATAAACTACTAAAAATACATCTTTCTCATTTGCAAAGGCGATATCCATAGCCCGCTGAAAAGTTGCACCAACATTCTTTAATCCGAATGGCATCTTGGCATAATGGAAAGTCCCCCACAGAGTGGTGAATGTTGTTTTGTCCCTGTCATCCTCATGGACTAGAATTTGATTATAGCCGGAATACCCATTGAGCAGTGACATACGAGATGATCCAACTACTCTTTGAAGTATGTGGTCCATTTTTGGCAATGGATAATTATTTTTCAAAGACACCTTATTCAGATTTCTGAAATCAATACATAATCTAATCTCACCTGTATTCTTCCGAACGGTCACCAAATTGGAAATCTAATCTGAAAATCTTATTGGAATGATTATACCAGCCTTGTACAATCGATTCACCTCTTTCTCTATTGATTTATCCTTCTTAACTTTTATCAAAATGGCTTCTGGTTTGGCTTGATTGGAATGATGTGCTGAATTATACTTTTATCTTACTCCTTCAAATCTAAATAGTCCCATGCAAATACATCAGTAAATGAAGACAATAAACTAATGTATTTTTCCTTTACCTGAGGAGGCAATGCCTTTGACAACTTCACCATCTTTGGATTTTCTGTTGTTCCAATATTCACATCCTCAACTCCTTTCTTAGTCGGCACCAAGCTTGGTTTCCGGGCTACATCATCTTGATCAAATAACTCCTCTAAAGGTATTAGGCCTTTAGGAATGACATTGTCCTTCAGCTGCAAAAATTCCATCTGATTTACCTCTATGTCTGATTCACCATCATCTTGCTCTCCATCGATAGAAGTATCTTTGTATTTGCCTTCATTTTGCAGAAATTCCTCAATCTCTTTGTCATCTTGAAACACCTGCCAATATATTTGATTATCAAGGACAACTAGGCAATGTTTCACATGAATTTCAAACTTATTGTTTGAATTGATCGGGATTTTCAATTTACTTGCAGCTGTAGCAAGGGAATCTGCAATAACATTTTGTACATGAGGGACGCATGTCAAAGTATAATCCGGAAACACCCTCAAAATATCTAAAATGCATTATGGTAAGCCCACATTTGAGGATGTTTGTCTTGGTATTCACGCTTGAATTGCTTGATTACTAATTCGGAGTCGCCATAAACTGAAATTCTTTTTGCATTCAACTTCTTGAGGATTTTGAAACCAACAATTAAAGCCTCATATTCAGCTTCATTATTGGAACAATCAAAAGCCAATTTATACGAACAAACTCTTACATTACTCAGGACTTTGTTTGGTAGGAAAACAGGGCTGCATATCCAAATACCAATTCCAACACCATCCTTACCTACTGCTCCATCAAAGTCCATACTCCACAAACTGGCTTTGTCCTCCAAGTGCTGAAATTCTACCTGCTCTTCTACCTTTGCTTGTTGTCCATCAATTTTCTGTTGTTGGCGGAAGGTTGATTATTCAGCGGTACTATCAAGCCTTTATCTTTCTTGATCAAGTACAGCTCTGAAATTTTCTATGATCTCTGGAATATCTTCAACTTCAACTAATTGACTATTTACATCATTAAAACTATCAGAATAAAGAACAAAAGATTATAAATCTGTATGTACATAATTGATTGGATGATTCAAAGGTTTCTCCTTGCTTGTGATCATATACTTCATCTTTTTCTCCTAATATAATTTCTTCAACTGACCAAACATGGGAATAGTGGCATAGGAGAAATCTAGCTGCAATGTCCCTTTGAGTTTTGTGCCCCACGATCTGGATAGAAGCATGCAAAATCTAGGGGGAATATCGGCCACAACCACATCCATAAGAACATTCTTTGCTGGAATTTGATCTAAAGTGACAACCAAATCTTTGATGAGACCAATACATCTAACCCTACCAGAATCAAAGGAATAAAGATCATGGTACTTGCGAGTGATGTCTAAACCCAATTTTTCCATAATTTCCTTTGGCATCAAATTATGAGATGCTCCTGAATCAAACATGGCGTTGTGCAAGACATAATCATGCAATCTAAGGCTGATGTAAAAAGGAGCTACATCACTATCCTCAGATTGACCTTCTAATGCCGGACCAAAGATAAGCTCAGGCTGGTCATCCTCCACATTAACCATATCAGATAACGGATCTAAATTCAAAATCTTTGACATGTGACCTTTATAGTTGCTATTCTTCATTAATTCAGTCAAAGGTATCGACACTTTTAACTTAGAAATCTCATTCTCTAAGCTAAAGGCTGTAGTTTTCTCTACCTCTTTGAGTGGAGTATCTTTCTTTTCAGTCTTCTCCTTTGATGCACTTGGTTGATTTGACTTTTCATTTGCTGATTGTGTTTTGCTAGTGGTAGGATCTGCTGCCTCCTTTCCCTTTTTCTGCACATTTGGAGAATCATTCTTTGGTGGTGTTGCTTCCTTCCTCTTTTGAATTGGATTGATGGGTACCTCTCTACTCCTGAGTGAATATTGTCATTGTTGGGCTGTCAAGGCATTCATGTATCCCCTCTGATATTCATCAGATTCTTCTTCTAGGACTGTTTCATTTGCTAAGATAAAATCTTCATCCTTTTGTACAGCTGGGCTTTCTGAATACTCTTCATCCTTCGTGATATAAATTGGCAAACCATCAGGTGTAAATAAATGATTCTCCTCTCCTATTATATTCTCATCATCATCTGATTCCAGACCATGTACAAAATTCTGCTGTAATGGTGTTTTAACTTGCTACTGCACTGCTTCGTCTTGTGCTCTTTGTTCATGTTGTTTGATTCTGAACTGTGGTTGCTGCTGACCATGGAAATTTGGATTTCTGATCTGTGTCTCAAGCTTATCTACAATATTGATTCTGTCAAACATCTTTTCTATCTTGTGAAGCAAGTGATTTGAGGAAGAAGCTTCCTCCTTTATCGTCACTTTCTTCTCGGTCTTCATTCTAGGTCTTTTAGCTAGCAGATTTGCCTCTACGCTCACTGCAATTTTTGCATATCCTCCAATGTGGTCGGGTCTCTTTCTCTCAATTGATATGCCATGTCAGGATCAAAGCCATCAGGAAATTTAATCAAAGCCAGCCCCATTGGTGGCCTTATATCATCTAGAATTGCATTATAAACAGTATTGAATCTAACACAATAATCCTAGACACTTTCACCAACATTCCTCTTTATGTTTTCATATTCGGAAAGAATTTGAAGTGGATTTTTCTTTACCTCCCAACGATCCAGAAATTGTCTATGAAGAACTGCCAATGTATTGATAGTCCCAGTTGGCAATTCTCTGAACCACTTCCGCACTTCACCTCCAAAAGTTTGCACAAATAATCTCATGGTCACATTTTCTTCATCTATCTCATGAAGGTCAAAGAAATCGTTCATCTTATCAACATGCTGCTACGTTGTGATACCTTGGGTCCCATCAAACAATGGAATTTTTCTTTGGTAATCAACAGGCATAGCATCCAAGTTTTGTGGAAAAACGAGAGGTGCATATCGGGCAGCCATTGCTCTAGGTGGATTTGAGACTGGCCTTGGGGATGTAGGAGGAGTTGGAACAACAATAGCAGTTGATGTAATGGGTGTATGAGGTGTAGAAGGAGGGGAGGAAATATGAGATGCTTGAGGTGTTGAAGGGGTTGATGGGGGAGAAGAGATAGGGGGTCTCTGATCAGATATGGTGGGCTGCACGGGAATGGTGGGAATAAAAGGAGTTTTAGTAGGAATCTCTGAACTAGATACAATAGCAGATGAACCAAGAGTTGCGGATGTAGATTATAAGAACTCGGGAATGTTTGTAGCCACAATGGAAGTTTGAAGATTCAAGATATAATCATCAATTGATCTATTAGCCTTTTCAGTTTCAAGATCTTTGACAAACTCCAAATTTAGAATAGTAGAACCAACTGCACTTTCAGATTTAGTTTCAAACAATGATAGATCAAAATGTTCATCAAACTAAAGATCTTCAAGGTATTCAAAAACAACTGGACATGAATGAGATCTGAAAATGGGAATCACAGAACTTTCTTTTCGAAGAATTCTTGGGATGAGATTTGGGTTTTCATACATGGGAGGAGGATCAGGATCAGGATTGGCCGTGGTGTATCGTTTGGAAGCTAGTGTGTTGAATTATTCCCAAAAATCAAATGGACATTATCAATTTGTCAACCTATCAAATTCTAAAACTATTATCCAAAGTCTAGAATTCTTTAAGATACTGGGGTAATAGTTTTAGTTCAGATGTTCATTTCATAAACTAAACTAGAGATTGACTGAAGCAACATTCATCTACTTATGCACTTACAAAGCAAGAGCAGTTCGAACGCTACCTAGCTAACTTTAGGCTCATCTGTAGTCTACAAAGCAAACAACAATAACAAGCAAACTTTCCTCCTCAGTACGGTCGCCAATATGTTATGGCCTAAATCTACCTCAGGCTAAGAAAGGCAGGTCTAGGGTAACATTGAACCATGCTTAACCTGGTAGCTAGCCCTACCAAGTCGGGAGAGGGATCTATCCTTGTCAATCTTAGGAAAATATAGAAAACGAGGCTTGAGATGACTGATGTAAAGGCTAAATTTAGGATAGGAATATGTTCAGAGGAGTTTTATTGAGGTTTATGGTTGATTGCTAGATCAAATATGAAAAGCAGTTTTGGGTCTAGGGAATGAACTCAGTCTTGCAGAGATTTATGTGGGGCGAGGTAGGAAAATGCTTTAGAACTTCAGATTAGGTGTAATGGTGAGTCTTGAGACTGGTGAGGAGTTGGAGAGGGCATGTAAATGTCATGAGTCCTCTTCAAACAGTAGAAAACATGTAAATCTAATGAAACCCTGAGGTAGAGCACTGCAACATCAATGATTTCCACCTTTATACTTGTTTCATTTAGTTAAGTAGAGAAGAGAGAGATAATGGAACACATAAACATATGATAACTTGAATCATAGAAGGAAAAAAAATACTAAGTCACCTTGCCACAAGAATCCCACAAAATGCTGCAAACCCTGGTCTATTTCCTTGCCAAACTGCAAAAATGATGTATAATAGTGCTCAAATCATTCACAAGAGTCCAACCTTTACAAATGACTGAAAAAACACATGATATGGACCTCCAAATCATCTGCGCTATCCATCAAGGGTCGAATCCATGAGAAGAGGGGTGGTTTCAACCATATCTAAACTAGGAACACAAAAATAGGCAGTGGAACAACTTGCCTCTTGAACCTAGGAAACTGATTCATTCAACTCCAAACCACCTACAAATGATGTATCTACCTTATCAAGTCAATTTTTATCATTTTTACATCATAATACATCAAATTACATCATGTCACATCATGAATTTGACCATAAGAGAGGAAAATTCAAACTAGAAGAAAACTAGGCGAAAAACAAACTTTTTGAGTAAAATTGGCATTTTCTCATCCTGTGCGTAGCGCCACTTTTTCTGTGCATAGTGATTTTTCCCAGCTGAATTTGGAGGTCTTCCCCTTCACCAAATTTTCTCCAAGTTGGTTTTTTCTGAAGGTATGTCTGTCTACTTTCTAGGAAAAGTGGAATTTTTGAATTTGGTGTCCATTTGCCCTTCCAAAAATCAGTTCTCCCAACACTGCTACATGTGGGTCCAAAAAGTGGTAGAAAGGGCAATTTTGAGGTGTTTTTGGCCCTTTTGGAGATCCAAAACTTGTCAAAATTTCCTAGTAATTTCTAGGCATGCATAAATTTTCATAAGGAATCTAAAAAATGTAAAGTTTTATTCAAAAGGAGGTCCCTATCAAAAGCAAGTGCTAGGTGGCACTACGCACCTGTTGGAAAAACTTGTTTTTTCCATGAAAAAATCAAAATTGCCAAAAAGTTTACCAAATTTCTTGAAATTTGGCATGAGTGATCTACATCAAGTGCTATGCTAGGCAAATGAAGCTTTAGCCAAGATCTTGAGCTTATCTTGCTCTTTCTTGCTCCTCAAAGTCTTCCTCAATTTGGCTTTTAGGCACCTTATCCTTGTTTTGCAAATCGTGTTCTCCGCCAAATAGTGATAGGCCATGTGCCACAACATCTTTTTCTCCTCATTGGATTTCTCAAGTAGCTTCTCCAAGTGCATATTTTCCCTCTCTAGGCATGATTCCCGGTCAGCGTCAATCTCTTGCTCAAGAGGTGTCAATTTGACTTTCCTTCTTTTTGTTGCTTGCTTGTTTTCCCTTATGGTTTGCAACTCCATGATTGTTTGTTTATCCTCCTACTGTTTGTTCCGTTGCTCAAGGTAATTAATGATCCACCTAGCCCTTTCAAGGTTAAGAGATAAGGCATGGTTGTCAGCTTCTTGTTCTTTTATGATCTCCTTGAGTCTTGTGCTTTGGGAGCCCAAATCACTATCCACCTCCTGAATCAAAATAAAATCTCTCTCCTGACCTTTAGAAGTCCCTTCCTCATGCAATGGTTGCTTCCCTTTATCTTGTACCTCCTCTACTGAAGGAGAAGGAAAAGCCCCTTTCACCCTGGGTAAGGATAGCTTTTCCTGTGGTCTGATGAAGGAAATGAGACCCCTTCCACCCTAGGTGGAGATAGTACTCGTTTGGCAGCTGCAAATAATCTCCTTGTGCCCTTTTCATAAGTGAAAAATATTGGCACACCTGTAGTTTGAGTCTCATGAACCTCTTGCTGATTTGAAGGCCCTCCTTCCTCTTGAAATACTGATGGGGTCACTTGAGGGCTTTTGAAAACCTAATGTGAAATGAAAGTATCCTATGAAACATTCAACAAACTCAGCTGATGCAAAACAACAATATTGATTAATGAAAAGTGATAAACGTTTTTGAACTATTGATGAAGAGGTTTTCTTTGCACCAATGTAGCCATTTTCTCAATATTTCTGCATATGAAATAGGGGAGGTTCATCGTCCTCACTCTAGTGAAATGCATCAATAATGTCACATGATAAGTGTATAAGCGAGAAAATCTCCCTTCACAGGTGAAGTATTTGATAATGAGCTTTATGAGTGGAGCATAAGTGTCTTGTAGATATCTGAAAGGAAAGACCCTACTGATTTTCTTTTGATAACTAGCCTTGACATAAGGCTCATAATGCTCTTTACCCACAAGTTGTCCTTTGTACCACTGTTCACCTACATTTGGAATACCTATTGCTGCAACTATAGTTTCAAGTGTCAAAGTGAAGGAAACAACTGCTAAGTTCACTTGGCCATTGTGAAGATGAAGGACAAATAGCTTAGCAAGTTCATGGTGGTATTTCACCCTGTCCACCATCTCACAAAACTGGTAACAAGACTGATGTTTAAAACATGTTATTGCAAGAGGATAAGCTAATAACTCTATGAGTGTGGTGGGCTCCTCCCGGATGTGTTTTCCTCCCTTATGTGGTTTTCTTGGTGCATGAATCTCTTGGGAGGAATCACTCACAGTTTCCTCATCCCTTTCATATGTTGAATCTATTTCCATGTTTGCCAATGTATGGTGTAAAATGATGAGTATGAAGAGATTTTCTCAAGAATAGGTGATTGCTATTTTCTTCTTTGGGATTTTATGAGCGAACTGATAATATAAGTGGAAAGGAAGGCGTTGATACTCGCTATAGAGTTATTAGGGAGTGATAGGGTTTGGTAAATAAAGATTAGGGTTTGGAGAATAGTGGGAATTAGGTGTTAGGGTTTTATGGTTTGGGGATAGGGGGTAGGATAAGTATCAATGAGAGAGGGAAAGGGGAAGAAAATTAAGGAAATGTAGTGAAGAGGGATGTGATATGGGAAAATTATGCAAAGGAGTAAAAAAACATCAAGAATGACAAAAACTGCAAAACCCTAGATAGTTTTTCAATACAACTATGTAGCAATTTAGGGTTTGAATTTTCACCTTTCAAAACACCATCAAGCATGACTAAATCTCTTTTTATGAAAAATGGGAGGGTTTCCCTACTTGAAGGGATGGTATTTTAGAAGGTTGATTGAATGAGTTTTGAACTTTGTTGACTAGTGCGTCATGCCAACGCCCAGGTGCATAGTGCCTGGCAAGTGTGTCGTGCCCGTTAGAAATCCTTTGTAAATCCTACGCTCGGTGCACCACACCAGGCAGGTGCGTCGCGCTAGTGCCCAAGTGCACCGCGCCAAGAAAATACTTGAAATTTGCTGCAATTTGTCCTCTCTGTCCTCAAAACGTGATTTTGTCCTTGTTCTCTCTCACTTTTAGCACAAATGAAGTCTTATAATCACAAAGGAACACTTTATATACTTTTGAATTTAATTTTACATTTAGAAAACCCACTTTCTAAATTTTTCCTTTTCACTTTGTTCTTTAAAAACTCCGTTTTGCAGTTTGGCTCTCTTTTTGTCATCTGATGGACTAATGCTTGGATTTTCTTGTCTCTTTTGCAGGAGCTGGAGTGCAGGAGTTTGGCAAGGTGACCCAAGGCTACAGATGATGCTTTATTACATATGAAAATGATAAAATTACATAAAATTTGTACAAGAAATGGAAAAACCCTTTTTTCACCTCAAAACAGAGTTTTGAGGTAAAAACCCTTTATGGAGCAGATCTTCAGTAGAATTTGTGATTTTATGAACTTATTTGACATCCTCATGTGCCTATTGACCTTTTATTGAGCCTTTGAAGAGCATGGTGGCAAACCCTAGACCTAATGAGACTTGAAACCCTAAAATGACTTCTGCAACTGAAATGAAATAAAAATGACAACAAATGATCTGTACATGTGCAAATAGGCTAGTAGATGACAAGCATGAGGGAAATTGACAAAGAACCACTACCATTAGATGATCCACGACCTAATGGAATGCAGTTGATCGGATGAGACACCTAAAATGCATGCAAAAAGAGAATTTTTATCACTGATGGAGGGATGAAGATACCGACACTAACATGGCCCCTTGTCATTTTTCCACTAGCACATCCCATACATACTCCCTCATGATGAGCTTGAACCTTTGGAATCTCGGAGACCAATTTCTCCAATTTCATAAGAGCAAAATAATGAATATGAGCCAACCTTCGGTACCATAATTAACTTAGATGATTTTTATTATGAATTGGTGCTAGTAATGGCCTTCCAGCGGCCTTGTAGGGTCCTTCATATCTTGTTCCCAAAGTGAATGCATCTTTCATAAGTGATCCAATGGGACAAGTAATAAATTTTCCCTTAATGAACGAAACCCTCATCCCTTTGTCTTCCAAAGCAGAGCTTGATACCAAATTCTTCTTTAACCTAGGAACATACATTACATCATGTAATCCAATATATTACCCATAATTCAAATGAAATTTGAACGATCCAAAAACTTTAATGGGATGAGTGGAGTTGTCTCCAAGAATGATTTTCAAATTTGACTCCCTCTCTACCAAGTTAGAGAGAACTTATTTCTAACCAGAGAAGTTATGAGTGTCCCCACTATCAACCAACCAACTATCCCATGAATACAGAGGAGATGAACTAGTAAGAGTGTAAATAAGAATATATTCAGACTGACTTGCAACATTACTTTCATACTTGGAAAATTTTAACTTATTTTGTGGACAACGATCTTCCTCATTTTCACTTGGAGGATCTCTTCTTCTATCATTGTGGTTATTCCTTCGGTCATCTCAACTTCTTTGATTATTGAACTTGTTGTTGTTGCTTCGAGTACTATATCGTGGTCCATTATTCTTCTTGGGGCAATATTGAGAGTGATGCCATTTCTTATGACAATTGAAGCATTCAATGTTCACATATTCGTTTCTTCCACTAGAATTTCGAGCAGGAGGTTTTCTTGAATTTGATGGTCCTCCTTTCCCTTTTTTTTCTTCTCATGAGCGATGTATGCAATGGGTTCTCCTTCTTCGTGCTTTTGAATCCTTCCTCTTCCTATAATCCTTGACTCTTCTTGAGTGAGATTTCCAACAATTTCATCAAATGATTGGAGGACATTTGTGTTGATTATAGTACTGATGAATGTTTCCCAAATAGAGGGGAGACCTCTTAGATTTTGAACCACCACTTCCCTGTCCAACAAAACTTCTCCAACTCTTAGCAATTGATCTCTAACACGAGAGATCCTTATTATGTAGGATTGTATGGATTCTCCTTTGTTCATCTTGGTGTCTTTGAGTTTATCCTTCAAAGTGAGTATTTCATTCAAATTCTTGACCTCAAACATGTCAGAAACCTTAACATACATGTATTTAGACCTACTCAAGTAGATTATGTTGTAAACCATCAGCTATAATTTGTTTTGCTTTCCCCTTGCCTTTCTTGTGTTTGTTCTTGGAAGCAACGGATGCATTCTCCGGAGGCTGAGGTACCTTTCCTTGAATTTAGTCCAAAATATCATTGTTATTAGTAATGATCTCCAAAATAACTTTCCATGCAGCAAAATTAGATGAGTCACCCAACTTCTCATCACTCTTGAAGAAGGAAGTCATCTTGACTTTGACTAGATCGATTCCTTCAATTTTCCAAATATGAGTACCTCAAGGATTGTCTTCTTTTGGGCTTGTCCTTCACCTTAGCTCTAAAACCATGTTAATTTTTTAGATTGTTCTATGTTGTATCAATTAATTTAGCCAATTCCAAACTTCAATTATAAATATTAGTAATAATTCCAATTAGTCTTTCCATTCATCAACACTAATTGAAGATAGAACAATATAAACAATGAGAAAGAAGATAATCAACACTTCAACAAGAGACACCAAATTTGGTCTAAGACCACGGAAAAACCCCACAAGGGGCAAACCCTTTCAAATTCTTCTTCTATTATATTGTTGTAAAAATTTTAGTAGAGAGTACAACGAGCCCAATATAATATGATCAATAATATAACCCAACAACTTCATAAACTTGTATATAGTGGCTGAATATATCAGAGACAACTTGATTCAACCTTTAGAAAACTTCAGAAAACTTTTGGGTATAGTCAACTATAGTCAAACCCTGGGTCACTCTCATCAAGTTAGCATGAGAGCGGCTATGAATTCCTGGTCACTCTCTTGCCTATAGTATGCCTGCGACTAGAGTTAAAATTCCTCAGTGTTGTGCCAATGTCTAGAACAAAAACCATAAATTTGAGCAACCTTCAGATCTGAGACTTCAAACCTCCGTACGACCTTTTCCTTTGCCAATGTAGCGAACCAAAATAGATAGAAGAGAAGACTATTCTTTCTATTTTGTTGTCCAAATGATCTTCAAGGTCACTTGTATTTATAGGCTTCTAGGGGTTTCCAACAAGGTCCACTTGATGTTGATGCCAATATCCATGAGTGGGTGCATAAATCAAAAACCAACTTCTACATGTCTGAATGAGGTGATAGTTAGGTCAATTTTGGTGCTCTCAGAAAGAGGAACTCAATACCATTATCATCTCCATCAAATGAGTAGTCCAAAATGGAATTTGATTGCAGTTGTATATTTTTAACAATACCAAGTTAGAAGCAAAGGGAGTAGAGAGCGATTGCACACCAAACAAAAATTGTACACCACATTTTATTGATTAATAAAAGTTTACATTTATAGGAATAGATCACTGAATGGATCCAACAAAAGTGGATCTAATTTACTAAAAATAACTAACCTAGAAACTCACAACAAATAATTGCCACACAGTTATAAGACACATGGAAGCATTACTTCCAAGTGGTCATTGTTTTAATTCTAATGTGTTAAGTTTGATTGAATATATGGATTATGTTAATGAGTGAAGTTTAGATGCTTCACTAAAAATTCCCTTGAAAATCACAGGGTGGGTGAGATATGGGGGCAATGCCCAATGCTTTAATGCCAAACGTGTATTAAATCTAATTACATACAAAATACTAATGTGCTAAAACAAAATAAAATGAATATGTACAACAAACAAATAAAATTAAAGAAAATATTTGTACAATAGGCACACTATGCATCTTACTAAATTGTAGAACAATAAAGAAACTGATCAAATAAATTTAACAGATTTGTAATTATATTTCATTGGCCACAAGACCATGTGAATACAAAACGAACAAAATTAAATTCACAACTTCAAAAACATATGTTAGTAATTTTGCACATAAGGTTAAGTTAATAAAACATAAAAATTTAGAGATGTATGCCAAATAAAAAGGATTGCCAAATCCTGATTTATAAAAAAATATAAGTACAACATATTATTATGACAATTTTTTGCAAAAATATTGACTAAAATCTATCCTATAGGCCTAAGATGTTACAGGCTCATACATAGGCATCCGAGTGCCGAAAAAATTAAGGCAATGTAGTTGGGAAGGTTTAGACACCTCTGATAAGATTGAATCAACAAATAATTTGCAAAAGGTGCACCAATTAGCACTAATATGAAATATATCACACCTTCTAACAAAAAAAATAATGCAGGAAAAATAGAACAACCTGAATAGATCAATCTATAAATGATGTTCTTACTTCCTTCTTGTCACTCCTCAAATGATTCTACTATTATCCAAAAAAGGTAAGCCCTGGTACTCGTCAAAAAAATTTATCGAGAGAAATGAAAACTATTAAAACTTAAGCATACCTCTCCTCACTCTTCTTTCCCATCCCTCCTTTTGTACCCTCTAGGTTATTTTATATCCTCCTTGGGAAATTAGAGAAGATAATTGTTTTAGAACTAATATTTTCTCTTAAGTTAACTATTTTTCTCTTTTAAATTCAGGAGAGGACTATCTAGAAGTATTTTAATTTAATTTTAATTAGTAGGTGGGGTCCTCTACCATGTGTTCTTTTTCAAATATTCTTTTAGGACCTTGTGACTCCCATGAAAATAAAGAATGTATAAATAAGACATCATAAAATAATATAATCATCAAGTATGCCATAAAACTATGCGTGTAGAATATCATCCGTCATCACATAAACAGCCATATAAAGTAACCCTTGTGCCTCCAACAAGTATCAGTGTTTTAAAAAGCATAGCATAATTAAAATAATATGTTGTCCCAAAAATATTGTATGTACCATAATCTGAAATATATCCAAATAAATTATTGAGTAGAAACATAATAATAAAATAGACTCAAATAAGTTATGTCAACTGAGGAGGTTCGCTAGGACCAACCATGTGCCTTTTCTCTTCATTCTTTCCTTCTCCTTGTACCTCTTATGTTTCCCCAAGAATACCCGCTAAAGAAAATAATTGTGTTGTAGCCAAAATAAATCCATTATGCAACCATTTATCTCATAGCATAATCATACAATTGAAAAAGTAAAAGTATTGTCTGATATCATCTTTTGCATAAATGCTTGGGTACTTTCCAAACACACACAAAAAAAACAAATAATGCAAGGAAAGGGACTGTTTATGCATACAATAAGAAAAGAAGCTTTATATCACTATATTGTGTAGACATGGGTTATGGTAGAGTAAGATTTCTAGATAAAAGGCATATGTTCTCATAACCATGCAAATGTTTGAGGCAACACTCTACATTATATGATTGTATAGGAAAATACAAAAATTGTAACATCATTTCGAGTAAGTTTTGACTTCGTTTTATTCATTAATGTTGTTGGGTGTGGAGCCTGATTATCTTTTGTATTCAAAGGTTTCAGCCGGATGTATACCCCAGGAAGACTGTACACCCCTCCACGCGGGGGGGTAAATCCCCCCA
This sequence comes from Pinus tabuliformis, assembly GCA_031772625.1. Lineage (NCBI taxonomy): Eukaryota > Viridiplantae > Streptophyta > Pinopsida > Pinales > Pinaceae > Pinus > Pinus tabuliformis. The sequence goes on along the minus strand of CM062820.1, from coordinate 1,165,290,773 downwards.
GTTGGGGGGTCTAAGGGCCAGCGGTCCCCTGGCGGGGGTTCGGGGGCAGTGTCCCCGAAGCTAAAAAGAGATGTAAAATTACCTTGTAAAAGTCTAGTAATTTCTAGTCAATCTGGGCCATTCATTACGCAGATGATCTGACGGTAGAAGTTATGTTTAATTTATGGTTTTTTGTCCTAGAAGGCAACCCCACACTATATATGAGGGAATTGTATTGCATCTATGGACATCTATATTCTGAGTGACGAAGAGAGAGGAGATTGAGAGCAAAGAGGGTGTTACAACAGATCTGTTGTAGGTTGTATCTCTTCAGTTTGCTAGATAATATAAAAGGAAGTACTAGTTGTTTCTCCGTGGACGTAGCCCAAACTGTGTGAACCATGTATATCTCTGTCTCTCTTGTTTTATACGTTTTCTATGTTTATATTTCTGCAATATTTTATGTGTTCCATTGCTCCGTAATATATAATTTTCTAACAACTGGTATCAGAGCCGAAGGTCTATTTGGCTGATAAACTCGCAGGAGATAAGGGTTCCTGGTTCGAGTGGGATTAATGGTGGAAGATTGTAGGTTTAGGGTCGAAAAATTCAATGGCCAAAACTACCAGCTGTGGAAGATGCAGATGGAAGATTATCTGTATCAGAGAGATCTGTACCTACCATTGAGCGGAAAGACAAAGAAGCCGACGAGTATGACAGAAACAGAATGGGATATTCTGGACAGAAAGGCACTTGGAACAATACGGCTGTGCCTGGCGGCATCGATAGCATTTAATATTTCAAAGGAAATGACAACGCAGGGTTTAATGTTGGCATTGGCCAAACTATATGAAAAACCCTCGGCCTCAAATAAGGTATTTCTTATGAAGCGTTTATTTAATATGAAGATTTCAGAAGGTGGATCTGTTGCAGATCATTTAAATGATTTTAATACTGTTACAAGTCGGTTAAGATCTGTAGGGGTAAATTTTGATGATGAAGTTAGGGCTTTGTTATTTCTGTGCTCATTGCCAGAAAGTTGGAATGGTTTAGTTATGGCCGTTAGTAACTCTATCTCTAGATCTAGTACTTTAAAGTTTGATGATGTTGTCAGTGCAATCCTTAGCGAGGAAATGTGATGGAAAAGCTCCGGTTAGACATCAGGTAATGCTTTGACTGTAGAGACTAGGGGAAGAAAAATGGAAAGAGGAAAGAGCCCAAGATATCGCAGTAAGTCAAGAAAAGGCAGATCCAAGTCCAGATCAGGGATAGTGTGCTGGAAATGTGGGAAGAAAGGACAGATCCAAGTCCAGATCAGGGATAGTGTGCTGGAGACAGGGAAAAGGTTGAAGTGTCTCAGATTAGATAATGGAGGTGAATATTGCAACAAATATTTTGATAGGTACTGTTCAGAGAATGGAATTCGCAGAGAGAAGACAGTTCCAGGAACACCACAAGAAAATGGTGTGTCAGAAAGCTAAACAGGACAATCATGGAGCGTGCAAGGTGCATGAGATTACATGCAGGATTTCCTTTACAATTTTGGGCAGATGTTGTAGATACTGTTGTTTATCTAATAAACAGAGGGCCTTCAAGTTCCTTGGATGGTGGTATTCTATAGGAGGCATGGACAGGGAAAAAGGTAAACTACTATTTTTTAAAGACTTTTGGTTGTGAAGCCTTTGTCCACATTAATAAAGAAAATAGAACAAAGCTGGAGGAAAAATCAAAGAAATGTACCTTTATTGGATATGGTGTTAATGATTTTGGTTATCGCTTATATGATTATGAAAATCACAAAATCATTAGGAGAAAAGATGTAATATTAAATGAAAAGGTCTTGTATAAGAATCAGTTGCAGGAAAAGAAACAAGAAAAAGAAGACAGAGAATACACAGTGCTTGACGATATCACAGGAAAAGTGATGGTGCCTGAAAATCACAATGATCAATAGCTAGAACAACAACCACAACAGAAACAAGCACTTCAAACAACTGAAAGTGGTGTTAGAAGATCTACCAGGATAAGTAGACCCCCTGGACGATACTCTCCTTCCTTATATTATGTATTGTTGACTGATTCTGGTGAAACAGAATGTTATGAAGAAGTAGTGCAGGTAGAAACCAGGAAGAAGTGGGAGCTAGCCATGAAATAAAAGATGGACTCCTTAGCACATAACCAGACTTGGGACTTAGTCAGGTTTCATGCAGGTAAAATAGCATTGCAGAATAAATGGGTTTACAAGCTGAAGGAAGAAGATGGAGGAAAATAGAGGAACAAAGCTAGAATTGTAGTGAAGGGGTTTGCACGGAAGAAAGGTATTGATTTTGATGAAATATTTTCTCCTGTTGTTAAAATGACTTCAATCAGAAATATTTTAAGTCTACTAGAAGCTGAAGATTTGCATCTTGAGCAGTTAGATGTAAAGACAACCTTTCTCCATGGGGATTTGGAGGAAGAGATATATATGTAGCAGCCACAAGGATATGAGGTAAAAGGGAAGGAGAAACTAGTGTGTAGGTTGAAGAAGAGCTTGTATGGCTTAAAACAGGCTCCAAGGCAGTGGTATCTAAAATTTGACAGGTTTATGTCTGAACAAGGTTATACTAGATGTCACTTTGATCATTGTGTTTATCTCAAAAGGAAAAATGATGGCAGCTATATTATATTGTTATTGCATGTAGATGACATGCTTGTTGTAGGTTCTAACATGCAAGAAATAAATGTGCTCAAAAGGAAATTGGCAAACTCATTTGCAATGAAGGATTTGGGTGCTGCAAAACAAATCCTTGGTATGAGAATAACTAAAGACAGGAAGAATCACAAATTAATATTGTCTCAAAGTGAGTACATAGAAAAGGTGTTGAAAAGGTTTAATATGCAAAATGCAAAACCAGTTAGTATACCTTTGGCTAGCGATTTCAAATTAAGTAAGGAGGCGTGTCCCAAGACTCAGGAAGAAATGGCTCATATGTCTAAAGTTCTGTACGCATCAGTAGTTGGAAGCTTAATGTATGCAATGGTCTGCACAAGGCCTGATATTGCACATGCAGTGGGAGTTGTAGGTAGGTAGATGAACAATCCAGGAAGAGAACATTGGATGGCGGTGAAGTGGATTCTTAGGTATTTGAGAGGTACCACAAATAAAGAATTATGCTTTGGTGGTTCAAACATTGCTCTACATGGATATGTTGATGTAGATATGGCAAGTGATAGAGATAATAGGAGGAGCAGAATAGGTATGTGTTTACTGTAGGTGGAACAACTGTCAGTTGGGTTTCAAAAATCCAAAGTGTTGTTGCACTTTCAACAACAGAAGCAGAGTATGTTGCTGCTATAGAGGATAGTAAAGAAATGATTTGGTTACAAAGGTTTCTGGATGAATTGGGCAAGAAGCAGGAGTTGTGCAAGTTATACAGCGACAACCAGAGTGCCATACATCTTGCAAAGAACTCTACATTTCATTCCAAGACTAAACATATACAGCTCAAGTACCATTTCATATGGTCAGCATTGGAAGATGGACAGTTGAAGCTAAAAAGATACACACTAGCCAGAATCTTGCAGATATGTTAACAAAATTTGTAACCAGGGAGAAACTAAGAATCTGCTCAGTTACAATTGGTCTTCAAGTATGATGAAGAAGATAAGAAACAGCCAGGTCCAAATTGGAGTCATTGTCTAGCAAATGAACGAGCAGTGGAGTTTCTATAATCAGTCTCCAAGTGGGAGATTGTTGGGTGTGGAGCCCGATTATCTTCTGTATTCAAAGGTTTCAGCCGAATGTATACCCCAGGAAGACTATACACCCCTCCACGCTGGGGGGGGGGGGGGGGGGGCAAGGGCGTAAATCCCCCCCAGCTAGGGGGTACAGGGGCCAGCGGTCCCCTAGTGGGGGTTCGGGGGAAGCACCCCCGAAGCTAAAAATTGATGTAAAATTACCTAGTAAAAGTCTAGTAATTTCTAGTCAATCTGGGTCATTCATTAGGTGGATGATCTGATGGTAGAAGTTATGTTTAATTTAGATTTTTTTGCCCTAGAAGGTAACCCCTCACTATATATGAGGGAATTGTATTGCATCTATGGACATCTGTATTCTGAGTGAGGAAGAGAGAGGAGATTGAGAGCGAAGAGGGTGTTACAGTGGATCTGTTGTAGGTTGTATCTCTTCAATTTGTTGGATAATATAAAAGGAAGGATTGGTTGTTTCTCTGTGGATGTAGCCCAAACTAGGTGAACCACGTATATCTGTGTCTCTCTTGTTTTATGCGTTTTCTATGTTTATATTTATGCAATATTTTATGTGTTCCATTGCTCTGTAATATATAATTTTCTAACAAATGTCACGATCCATGAATGAAATAAGGTGATTGTCAAAAGATTGGATTGAAATATTTATTATTTGAATGCTACATAATTCATAAACATGCAGCGAGTATGGGTCTAGAAATACATCAGAACAGTGATAGGAATACATTGGTCGATGACTGTGTAAACATAAAAGAAGAACATTCCCCTGTTTCAATCATTAAGATATGCCAAAGTACCTTTCAGTCTTTACGAGTAGAAGGAATTATGTAATTATGTAGGATTCTTTGCATGTGGGGAAATACGTATAATATATTTTTCAAAACTCGCTTTGCTGGACGATTTGGAGGATACTCATACACTCATCATAATAAATATTAATCCTGTGTGTCATATTTTCCAATCAAACTCTTTTGGTATGAACTAGGGGGATGCCATGTTGGGGTGAGGAGGTGAAAAATAAAATTATGGCATAAGGAGAGATTAAAATCAATGTATTAGGGAATAACTACCAAGTCGTGTTAAAAACCCCAATATGAGAGATGGACACATTACTTCAACATTACTTGGAACTGTGAATAGGGGAAGTGGCCAACAATGAATGACCAAATATATGACCTTCAAAACATTGCAGTGTGGGGGGTATATGATAAATAACAAGACCCATATAAATAAAATACATGTCATTTACCAACAGATGATTGCCCAAGAAAAATGCATGTGGACACTTGGTGCGAGTGAAGTTTAATGTGGAGTAAAACGTTGCTTTAGACAAGTTGGAAATGTGAAAATAACATATAACGCTACAATGAAGCAAAGGTATTTTTCATTGGTGGTTGGAGTCACAACATTGAATGCTACTACACAACTTTCATTTTGCATTACATAATCATTTTTGGGAGAGGAAATAAACCCCAGGTGGTGCAGTCAATACGGGGAGCATATACAATATGGCAGACAAATGGAATGATCAAATAAGGGAGTATACATTCAATTAAACCATAAAAACAATCTAAAAATTTTGTATAATAAAATTTAAGAGGGTATTTTACTCAGAATTGTGACTATAGTTGTTGAGTGCTATTCATTTACTAAATACCTCAAACTGAAATGAAACCCATTTTTTTGTATGCATAAAATAATGCAACACAGGGAAATGATAGCAAGGGAATATACAGTGGAGGCAGGATTAACCAATAACAAGCACACTAAATAGGACCAAACAAAGACCAAAATTGATGAAAGAAGCAATGTATATATCATCTATTGAGCTGAAATTTTTTACATATAACCAATTGTTTTATGTTGCCATAGGAGCCCTAGAACCTTTATAGATATTTTTTCCAATTTTTCACATGTTGAGCTAGGGTTTCATAACTCAATTTTGCAGAAGGAACTCCAAAAATGGCGATCAAGATAGTGGTAAGTTGGTGGCTTGCTTGCCAACTACTACTATGTTGTTTAGAGTCTCAAAGTGACCTTCAGGATCTAGTGCATTAAACGTGTGTCATGTGAATAAACATCAAAATACTCACCACCTTTCATGCAATATATTGCTTGTAAAATATGTGTTATTTGCAAAGCTTATAGGGGTAAATTGTGCAAAATCACCATGAAATATACCTTTTTAAAAATCACACCAAACCCAATATTTTAACCGCATGAAATCATATTATTAATACTACGTTCCTTGTGTTACAACCAAAGTAACCTTTTCTATGCTTGTGGGTAGGTCATAAAAAACATAAAATGGTGTAATACATATTTCCAAATACCTTATCACACCATACATTGAGAACCATGTGTTGGATCATTCCTGCTTGAACTATGTTATGTTTGTGAAGGGTGTCATATCGTGCTTAGAGCATCAATACATCATAAACATTGTATAGGTATTGTGCATTTCCCAAATGTTAAACTAAACAAACCATCAAAACAAAAACCTTTGCACTTTGAACCTCATATTATGCACTATTTTTCATGATTTCAACCTATCATCAAGCACCACTTTGTTCATAAGGTTTGTTTCTCTAAAAGGAATTTGGTCTTTCTTTGCTCATTATTTTTGGCACGTAAGAACATAAACAAAAGAGACTGATCATGCAATAATTATAGTACCTTTACAATAAAAAACTTACCTTATCAACTTTGTGAGTAGTGGTGAAAGATACATTGTTATGGATGACTTATCATGTTGTAACTATCATTTTCATGTAGTGATTCTATAAGGACATATATATTGAAATGTTGAGTAGATATTCAAATGCTTTACCACATCAAAACACACATGCAATTATTTATCACATATATTACTTGTAAAACCATATACTTGTATGAAAACATAAAATCATGGAGTGATTTCATATAACCAAATGATGCCAACTCGTTATTTCTCTAGGGGGGATCCTACCTATTGAGGTTCATAAGTTTTGATTTTTTAATATATTGTCATTATATTTTTAGAGGAGGAAATAAGTGCAATGGTTTGCACATTTTTACGGGGGTGGCTCATGAACTAGTCATGTGTTAAGAACTAGCAACTTCATAGCAAGGGTTGCGTGTAACAGGCCAAAACTCAGAATCTATAGAACGTAAACAAGTAAGAATTGATTCAATGAGAGAGGGCATGTTAGTTTCCATTCAAGGAAAAAAAGCAAGGGTTTCCAGAAAATGGGTCAAAGAATTACCTATTGAGTTTCTGTTGACAGTGTTGGACCCGCCAACATGTTAGGGGATCTCTCTAGTAAGAAGTCCCAATTAGACCTCAGACTGTTTGGTGTAGGAGTCCCAACAGTGGGTCATACGGTAATGCCCTGACCGCGATTTTTCATAGAGTCAAGTAAGATAACTTTGTTGGAAGCAAGGGTGTGACAGCTACAGTAAGACAAGGAAGGTGCATGAGAGGTTCTAACACACTAAGGGTGAGATGAGTGCGCCCCTTGGAAGGGTACACACGAGCGGAGATGCATCACAAGATGCAAAGAAAGTTAGCGAGCAATCCAAAGTGATGGTTAAACCAATAGCACATTTCAGAAATATTCATACATACTTATACAGAATGATCCATACATGCATGTGCAAGAAAACAAATACATATATCATTTAGAGTAAACCATATGGCGTAGAATAAAATAGAACATATTGCATGAAACCTGTTGGCTCTGTTATATTAAGAAGTGTAAGTTCTAGTCATACAATACATCCATGTCCAACCACTAGTTCCAATAGTGGAATTTTACAGCCACAACTGCCTACTCCTCGAAAGAGATGTACTAGCTCTGCATAGTGGAGAATCCAAGGCTCGTTACAATACTATCCAAGCTCTCTCTAAGATTTTCTTATCGGAAGCTTGACTGACCAAAAGCCTTTACAATGAGTTATGAGGGACTATTTATAACAAAGGGTGGGGTGACCCTTGACATTCCCCTTTGTGACAATTCATCTACCCTCATGAATCTTTATCTACTCTATGACTGTTACATCCAACTATCGACACTTGAATTACACTCAACAAGATGTTACATTACAATGCACATGTACCCATGTGAGACAAAATGGCCTAAGAAAGTCATGCAAGACATCACTGACACTCACTCCGTTGTGGTGAGACCAACTCTTTGACATGCTTGTGATGGTGAAGGCGGTGACCTAATTCCAAGCTTGTTCGTCTATGATAGTGTGCATGCACTCCATGGTGACATCCTGTTGAAGAAAGCTCTTGCCTCCGTTGCATCTGGGTGCATTGGTATGGCTCCTACATCCAACTCATCTGTTAACATGCACATGGTATTCTTGGGTGTGGCTGAACTGACAACACACTCATGCATAGTGTTCGTGCTGGTGGTCATGTGCATCAAATGTCAACTACATACTCATCTCTAGTTGGGCTTGCTTCTTGTCTTCGCCTTGGTGAGTGTGTTGAATGGGTTGGATTGCATGCATATGCACAATGACATGGACGTTGTTGAATCCTTTGCATGCGATCAACAACACTACTCACCTTGTCTCCTCTGTGCTAGCTGCTGGGATGGACCCATAACTTGTACGGGCATAGTTTCATCTGTGAGTACATGTTGCGCTCCTTGTTGTTCCTATTCCTACTGCAACTAATTCTATTTTATGTGCATCTCATGTTCTTCCTTGAGTTGTTGCTTCAACACATGCAAATCCTTCTTTGTTCCATTCTCTGTCTTCACGTGATCTTCATGTCGCGCCGTCACCTCATAGTCTGAGTCTCTAGAGTTTCTTTCATCATCAATGGATTTGCTTGAGCTTGCAACTTTGTTCCACCTCTATGTTGTCAAATACCGTCCTCTTGCATTCGCTGCAACTGAAATGTTGCCTTTAGCTATTGTTCATGATGGTGCTCGCTGTGACGTTACTGTCATCATACCTTGATGTCCTTGTCTACGAAAGACTTGATGTCTTCATTGGTAGACAAGTCCATAAACACTTGATTGACTACATCCCCAAGTGTGCTATGAATGGTCTCTTTGACTCTGCTCTCTTGGGAACCATTGTAGTTGTATTGCTGAGAGGAAGATGAAAACTTGTGATACTTGAATACATGGAAACACTCATGGCAAGCCATCCGTCAGTTGAAACCCAAAATGAATGTGAGAACGGACTTGCAACATACCTGTGTGAATGATCATGAAGGTTGCACAATTTCTTCCAGGAGGTCAGCAGACTGACTGCCAGGACTGTGCAATGCAAAGTTTGGGCTACTGGGAGGTTGATTGACTGCTGGAACTGCGCAATGCACATTCCATTCTGGCAGATAACTGTTGGAATTGCGCAATGCGCAATCTCAACTGGAAATAATTGCAGGCTTAGTGACTACATTGTGCAATTTTCTGGGCCAGCAGTCATTGTCCCTAAGAATTGCGAAATGCAATACTAGAGCATAGTCATTGGGAAGAAATGTGCATTTCTTGAGAGGAAGAAAAACCCTTCCCTCTTAGGATTGCGCAATGCTATCTTGGTGAGGCAGAGTCCGGGTCAAGGCTGCTCAGACTCGCCGATGGGCAACTATACGTGAGTGTGAATGCAAATGCATGGCGATATGAAGTGTAAGTATAAGTGAATGATCGTGCATGCAAATAGTGGATGAAATATTCAGAAAATAGAACAACATGCATGTGAGTGAGGCAAGTCGCCGAATCAACAATCATTCGTGAAAAACAATTTCATGCATATGACAATAGTGAGATAGCAACAAAAACTGAAACGATGCTAGTATAAGCTAATATATATTAAAAAAACAGTAAGCGCTCACAGAAATCAAGCAGACAACTTTCTTATGAAGTGAAACACAAAAAGTGCCAAAAATGCAACATATGACATGGAAAGTGGGCTTACCCCAAAACAGTTGAGCTAAATGTGCTAATGACTCCTAGATGTGATGTGCTATGTTAGAGATGCAAGTTTGATGCGAGGAATGAGCTCTACAATGTTCGGTTCATGAGTTTTGATAAAATCAAGGTTGCAATGTGCATGCTACAAATCTAGGGAAAGTGACACTTGGTGGGAGGTTTCTAAAATGATCCTTGCATGTATCCTCCAACTATTAAAAATAGATCCCCGAAACAATGGATTATTTTGCATGCTGCCTTAGGAGAAGCATCCCATGCATGGAAGTTAGTTTTGCTCGGTCCCAGAGGCAACTGGTCAACTCAACTGCACATGCAAGAGGCTGCTCAACTGTTGGGAGAAAATGCGCATTTATGGAAGGGATCTGGGTTGGATGCTAAGATGATTTGTGCAATTTTTGGGTAGAGCAGCTGACTGCTGCCCAAAATTGTGCAAATTTTGGGTTGAGTAGCCGAGCTAGGAAGGATTTTGGAATTGTCTGGGTGAAGCTTGCTCAATAGAATTGCGCAATTCTGGGGCCTAGTAGGCTGCCAGTCAAGATTGCACAATTTTTGGAGGGAAGGTTGGTTGCCCTCCAGATGTGCATAAATTCTTGAAGGAGATGCTCAGCCTACTATTGGACCAATTCCAGATGAACAACCTATCAGGGGAATGCATCAAGGTTTGATTGACAGGCTGCCTTTTTGCAAGAAAATCATTGGAGCTAGTGTACTTGACGAAGCAAGACATGCTACTGTGAAGGATGGTAGGGGGGCTCTAAAATGATGTGAAGGCAAAATTTTGGAGGGTGTTTGTAGCTGCTACAACACTTGGAGACACACTGGTAGAACTCCAGCTCTCTGGATAGACCTTGTTCATGAAAAGAAAGTCTAACACCTCTGGAAGTATTGTTTAATTATCAGATCGTCTTGGTTTCACACTAGCTTGATTGTAAGATGTAGCATCTTCCAAGATCTTGTTCGATTGAAACACATTCCAATCCAAGGAAACATAGCTGTTTCGATTGGGGTTGAGGGGTATATTGGTACACAAGCAATATAGTCGTCAGAGTCTTAGTTTCATCTCTGGTGTTGCTCCACTGTTAGGAGGCCTGGACAATACCCCGACGGAGTCACATAGGAACACAAGCATGGCTCTTCTACCAACAAGCCTGGTTAGTACACTGGTGGAGTTACTTGCATCACCTCTCTGTACAGGAAGCCTTTCTCTTCTTTCACCTTATTCATTTTCATTTTTTTTCAAAATTTTTTCACTTTTTCATTTTTTTCATTTCTGTAATTGTGCATAACACTTATTCATTTCAATGGTGGAAGAGGGATCCCAACTTATTGAGAGCATAAGAGGTTGTTCTCGCAGAGAAGAAGTTTATTATATCTCTGACGTGCTTGTTAAGGTTTTCCCCCTCACCTTACTCTACGTGACTGAGCTGACAAGGGTTAACCCAAAAAAAAACCAACTAGAGTAGGTGACACTAATTATTGCACAAGCGTTGTGTTTCCACCAAGGTTCACTTCGAACAATACATATTTTCCTTCGACGTGTCATGGACTAAAAGTAACATGTTCTTCATATAGAGGCAAGATGATGGATAACCAAGTAGTGATAGCTACACAAGGCCTCTTGTAATTTACCCAGCTTGTCTCAAGAGTCATACATGGTTTCATGCGAAACTAACCTATGAACAAAACAAGAAAAATAACGAAGAACAAAAAAAATCAAGAGCAGAAGCAAAATCGAAAGCAAAGAGGGTAAGCAAACAAGTAAGCAGACAAACATACAAACAAAGCAAGTAAGAAAACAAGCATGCAAGAAAACAACTGAAAGCAAACAATACTCCTACTCCTACTCCTAAACTAAGGGTGCATGGGCTTGATCACGTGAAGTGATATTTCGAATGCAGCCACCGGCGCATCTGTTTACCCATGTTCATGAAGGCTTGGTTTGCGAGTAACCCAGTTGTGTGAATCATCAAGCAAGAAAGATATAACAATGAAGACAACCACACTTCATGTTTCAGAGTGCCCATAGGACATAAGTGAGTGCAGATGCATGACTAGTAGTCCATGTACTTATCGTGGTGTTGTGCGACACTGTGTGCAACTTTGAAGCATATGCACACTATTGAATGTGACATGCAAGAAAATGAAAGAAAAAAGATAACTTTCATCATACGCATGTGCTTGCAATGTAATATCCTCCAATGCATGAGCGATGGGATCATGCAGTTCGAGTGGAGGAAGCATGATCTGTGTGTGAGATTGATCTTCAATGCATGCAGATGAGTGATGAGGAGCCTTGGGTGATTGAACAATTTCCTGATCGGAAGTGAGACTAACCCCCAGAGAGCAAGGGCCTGACATAACCATCAGCTCAGGTTGAAGTGCCTCGTTAGTCTTGAGTGTTTTAACTTCCTTGTCAGATAGATCATCATAAACCAGTGGCTTCGAAAGATCAACTACGATAGAGTCATGATCATGATCAAATATGGAAGTAAATGGATCACAACAACCATGATAAAAAAAAATTGATTGATTCATTGGCATCCTCATGATCAGATGAATCAAACAGATGGGTAGATTAAAAGTGAACAACTCCATCCTCTGTGTTTCCAAAAAAGGTAGATGAAAGATCAAGTGGATTTTCAATGAATAACTTATCCTCTCCATTGTCGAATGATGGACCAACATCCGGTGTGTCTTGTGAGTGATCAACAATAGGTGCATCCATGGATGAAGATACACATGCGAAATCATGGATGGCAGGTTCATCAAATATGTTAGTAAAGAACAGAGGAGGCTCAGACAGAAGGGAGTCATCCTTCATTGAGTGTTGATGCTCAAGCTCCCACTCATACTCTTCATGAATGATAGCACATGTTGGTTTTGCAACACCAACTTCGTCAATGGCTTGTTCCTCATTCACAACAAGTGTAGAGTTTGGAATGGAAGAACACAAGACAATATCATCTGGAGGAACAGCCAAGTGCAAAGATGAAGGTTGTGGAACAAAATGCATATGACAACTTGATGGAATCACAACCAAATCTGTGTGAAAATTGAGTGAAGTGATGTTGGGAGGATGTGAAATCTGAACAAGTGTGTGAATGTGATCCTCAACATCACTCAGTAGTGGTGGAGCTATTTGATGAGGGGATGGTGGATAGTCACTCGTGATAGTGACCGCATCTGTCTGAGATTGTGCAGCTCCATCACTAAAGAATGTTGAGCGAGGCTTGATTTCAAACTTCTTCTTGGGATGAGAAAATTTCTTGATGCAATACTTGAATCAGTTCCAAAGATAGAGGAATTTCATCTGGCTCCTCAGAACTTGAAAATGTAAGTCACAGAAGCGCTGCCAAAAATCCATAATCGATTCATGCAGAGCCTTCTATTGTTGTAACAATTATTGGTCAAGATGGTTTGGATCAAAACGATAGAAAGTGTCTTCAATGAGATCACAAAAGTGCTCAAGTGAGTGCACACTGTCAGCTGGTAGGCTGCACAACCATCGAAGTGGAGATTCGCGAAGTGTGTATGTAAGCAATAAGCTGTCCTGTTCGTCAGAACACCCATCTTCCTCTTGAAGCGTGGAAAAAAAGTCATGTAAGTACTCAGGCTAGGCCAATTCACCTTCACCATCATACGTGTAAGTTGACAAGTGATCGAAAAACTCCCTCGTGATGGTGACATCTTCATGATTTGAAAAACATCACAGATGGAGAAGAGTGCAAGAATCCATGAAAGATGTGTGAAAGTTCAAAACAGGAGGAGAGGAGAGAGCTTGTCATCTGGCCCTCCTTCTAATGCCAGAACTGTTGAAGGTGTTGGACCCACCAACATGTCAGGGGATCTCCCCGGTAAGAAGTCCCAATTAGACCTTAGATTGTTTTGTGTAGGAATCCCAACAGTGGGTCATATGGTAATGCCTTGACCGCGATTTTGCACAGAGGCAAGTAAGATAACTCTGTTGGTAGCAAGGGTGTGACAGCTACAGTAAGACAAGGAAGGTGCATTAGAGGTTTTAACACACTGACGGTGAGGTGAGTGCGCCCCTTGGAAACCTGTAATAGTACTCGGCTTGGAAGGGTACACACGAGCGGAGATACATCACAAGCTGGAAAGCAAGTTAGAGAACAATCCAAAGTGATGGTTAAACCAACAACACATTTTATAAATATTCATACATACTTATACAGAATAGTCCATACATGCATGTTTAAGCAAACAAATACATATATCATTTAGAGTAAACCAGATAGCATAGAATAGAATACAACATATCCATGAAACATGCTGGATATGTTATATTAAGAAGTGTAAGTTCTAGTCATATAATACATCCATGTCCAACCACTAGTTCCAATAATGGAACATTACAGCCGCAACCACTTGCTCTTCCAAAGAGATGTACTAGCTCTATGTAGTGGAGAAGCCAAGGCTCGTTACAATACTGTCCAAGCTCTCTCTAAGATAGTATTATCGGAAGCTTAGCTAACCAAAAGCCTTTACAATGAGTTATGAGGGACTATTTATAGCAAAGGGTGGGGTGACCCTTGACATTCCCCTTTGTGGTAGTTCATCTACCCTCATGAATCTTCATCTACTCTATGGCTATTACATCCAACTATCGACACTTGACTTACACTCGACAAGACATTACATTACAATGCACATGTACTCATGTGATTCAAGATAGCTTGAAAAAGTCATGCAAGACATCACTGACACTCGATCTTTTATGGTGAGACTAACTCTTTGACATGCTTGTGACGGTGAAGGTGGTGAGCTGATGCCAATCTTGGTTGTCCGTGATGCTGTGCATGCACTCCATGTGACATCTTGCTAATGTGAACTCTTGCCTTTGTTGCATCTAGGTGCATTGGTATGGCTCCTCCATCCAACTCGTCTACTAACATGTGCATGGTCTTCTTGGGTGCGGTTGAACTGGAAACACACTTATGCATAGTGTTCATGCTGATCTTCCAGTGTGTGCTGGTGGTCATGCACATCAACTGTCAACTACATGCTCAGCTCTAGTCGGGCTTGCTCCTCGTCTTCACCTTGGTGAGTGTGTTGAATGGGTTGGATTGCATGTATGCACACAATGACATGTATGCTTCTGAATCCCTTGCATGCGATCAACAACACTGCTCAACATGCCTGCTCCGTGTCAGCTATTGGGATGGATCCATAACTTGTATGGGTGCAGTTTCATCTGTGAGTGCATGTTGTGCCCCCTACTATTTTGTTCCTGCTGCAACTCATTTGCTTGTCTGTGCAGCTCATGTTCTTCATTGAGATGCTACTTCACCACATGAAACTCCTTCTTTCTTCCATTCTCTGTCTTCACGCAATCTTCATGTCATGCTGTCACCTCATAGTCTGAGTCTCTAGACTTGCTTTCATATCAATGGATCTTCTTGAGCTTGCAACTTTGTTCCGGCTTTGTGTTTTCAACAACCTTCCTCTTGCATTCGTTGCATCCGGTATGCTGCCTTCAACTATTGTTCATGATGCTGCTCGTTGTGATGTTGTTGCTGTCATATCTTGATGTCCTTGTCTACAAAAAACTTGATGTCTTCGTGGGTAGGCAAGTCCATAGACACTTGATTGAATGCATCCCCAAGTGTGCTTTGAACAGTGTCTTCGACTCTGATCTCTTGGGAACCACTGTACCTGTACTACTGAGAGGTAGATGAACACTTCTGATACTTGGAGACATGAAAACATTCATGGCAAGCCATTTGTCACTCGAAAACCAAAATGAACTTGAGAGCTGACTTGCAAGATACCTATGTGACTAATCATGAAGGTTGCTCAATTTCTACCCGGAGGTTGGGAGACTGACTCCCATGACTGCGTAACACATAGTCTAGGCTACTGGGAGGTTGAATGACTTCTGGAACTACACAAAGCACAGTCTAGTCTCTCTATTTACTTTTGGAGTTGTGCAATTCACAATCTCAACTAGCAATGGTTGCAGGCTCAGTGACTGCATTGTGTAATTTTCTGGGCCAACAATCACTATCCCTCAGAATTGCGCAATGCAAGACTGGAGGATAGTCACTGGGCAGAAATGTGCATTTCTTGAAAGGAAGAAAAATCCTTCCCTCTTAGGATTGTGTAATGTTGTCTTGGTGAGGCAGAGTCCTCGCTAAGGCTGCCCAGAACTGTTGATGGGAAACTCTACATGAGTCTGAATGTGAATGCATGGTGATACTGAGTGTAAGTATAAGTGAATGATCATGCATGCAAACAATGGATGAAATATTCAAAAAATGGAACAACATGCATGTGAGTGAGGCGAGTCATTGAATCAGTGATCATTCATGAAAAGTAGTTTCATGCATGCAACAACAATGAGATAGCAATAAAAACTGAAACGGTGCTAGTACAAGCTAGTATGTATTAAAATGACAACAAGCACTCACTAAAATGAGGAAGACAACATTCATATGAAGCAAAACACAAAAAGCACCAGAAATGCAACATAAGACATGGAAAGTGGGCTTACCCAAAAACAACTGAGCTAAATGTGCCGATGGCTCCTAGATGTGATGTGGTATGTCAGAGCTGTAAGGCTAATGTGAGGAATGAGCTCTGCAGTGTCTGGTTCATGAGTTTTGATAACATCAACATTGTGATATGCATGCCACAAATCTAGGGAAAGTGACACTTGGTGGGAGGTTTCTGAAATGATCCTTGCATGTAACCTCCAACTATTAAAAATAGATCCTTGAAACAAAGGATGCCTTTGCATGTTGCCTTGGGAGAAGTAGCCCATGCATGCAAGTTAGTTTTGCTCAGTCCTGGAGGGAATCAGTCAACTCAACTACACATGCAAGAGGCTGCTCAATTGCTCGGAGAGAATGCGCATTTCTGGGAGGGAGATGGGCTGGCTGCTCAAAATTTTTGTGCAATTTCTGGATAGAGCATTTGACTGCTACCCAAATTTTCACAAATTCTGGGCTGAACAGCCCAGCTAGCAAGGATTGCCTAATTTTCTGGGTGAAGCTTACTCAACAGAATTGCGCAATTATGGGGTCCATCAGGCTGCCAGTCAATATTGCGCAATTTCTAGAGGGAAGGCTGGTTTCCCTCTAGATTTATGCAAATTCTTGAAGGAGCTGCTCAGCTTGCTACTGGACCAAGTCTGGATGAACAACCTGTGAGGGGAATGCATCAAGGTTTGATTGATAAACTGTCTTTCTGCAAGAAAATCACTAGAGCTAGTGTACTTGATGAAGCAAGACATGTTGCTGTGAAGGTTGGTAGGGAGGCTCCAAAACGAAGCTAAGGCAAAATTTTAGAGGGTGGTTGTAGCCGCTACAATAGTTTCCAAGTAGGAAAAAAAGTAAGGTAGTGACGAGTACTGTAGAAACATCATCTTGTGAACCAACAAAAAAACTACTTTATTTTCTTGCTTTTCTTACAAATTAGGTAGTCATAAGGCATAAATACAAATTTTTTAGAAGTGGTAACATCTAACTATTTTATCAAAAATAGTCTAGATTCAGGGAAGACATTGTTGTACTCAATCATAACTAATAACTAAGTGAAAAGACTTAAATGAAAGAAATGCATAAATAAGAACAACAAAATAAATTAAAGAAAAACAAAATTGTATATAAAAAATGTAAGGATTCAAAATAAGCTAACCTTTATCCATATGAGGAAAAAGAAATTTGTTTTTAATGCTTGCTTTATTCAAATTTAAAAATTCATCACACAGGCATACGTCACGATTATTTTTCCAAAAAAACATGAGATTTCTGATCCATTCAATGTGCTTAATATGAAATATGATATGAGTAGGCAATAATTTTTCTAGAGCTTCCTTGATTGTCACTTCAAGTGGAGTATTAATAGGTCTTTGTCTTTGCTCAAGAGGATTGGAATTTTCCTTGATTGGAATATCATGTTGGATGATATTAGAGTCAAAATCGTGTAGGCCTTTGTAAGACCAAACAAAGACATCCTTAAACTCATGAAAGAAATCATTTTTTTCAAATATTTAGAATATTGGAAACCAACCTATAAAACCTTTGGGTCTCCTGGGCTTTCAATATCTAAAAGTATGATTTTACACATTTTTCCTTTTCATTCCTCTCTATATCTCTTTTTATTATTCGATACATCACTAGATGAAAATGAAATTTCAATAGGAGAAATCCCTTTAGGATACCTATTATCTTGCAAAAAAATGATCTCCTTCTTATTAGAGGACTAATTATGAAAAAAAGAGTAGATCCTTTCATCATGCAAAAGTACTTACCAATCCTCCTCATTATTTGGGAGATGGGGCCGATATAATGATTGTAGAATACAATTAGTTATTTATGAAAGAAGTTGTCTTTGAGGACTAACTGCATATATGGACAAAGGATTGGCCAAGACATTAAATTCCCTATGAACATGATAATAAATTAAATGAAATTAAGTCAGAAATTTTCTGCCAAGTGGCTTGGGTGGAGCACTTGGTCTGCTTATTTGAAGAAGAATACACTTTCTTAATTATATTGATAATGTACTCGAAATCTCCAGAAGTGGTTGAGTGTTTACAACCCAAGTTGAGGACTCGTTCAATATCTAAAAGTGAGGTCTCAAACTCAAAAATGTTGTTTGTAAAATAAAATTTAATTCTAAAGGCATATTGATGCATCTTGTCTAGGGGAGAATATAATACTATCTCGACACTGTTTACTTCATTTGAATATGTGCCATCAAAGTGCATGTGCCAATCTTTATCATCTTGACCAACAGGAGGGGGAGGAGGTGATTCTTCATTAGTGAAGAGAGAGTAGGCCCCTAGATCTTCTTCAATATAATTCACATGGGGTTGGGGCATACTCTCAATATAAGGCGAGATCGTTCCCTCCATTAGAATGATAGTATTCTTTTCATCTTTGGGTAGATTCATATGAGTTCCATCTAAAGACATATATCCACCTATTTTAGCTTGCAAGTATCTACCCAAAATAATCAAATAGTCATTGAATGTCATGTCCATCACTTGGATGGTACAAGTGGTTCTGATATTAGGAAAGGTACATAGGACTAAAGTGATATCCTTAATCTTTCTGATAGTTGCTTGTTAAGTACTATTATAAGACAACATATTTTTAGGTTTGCCTTCAGTTCATTGAAGGCCTAATTCTTCCATGATGATCTTGGGCATGTCATTTGGACTTGATCTACCATCTACTAAACAAAAATAAGTTATTTTATCACAAGCTTTCATGGAAACATAAAAAGGAGGATTTTTAACGAAATTTTTTGAAACTTTTACCACAAAGAGCTTGTCTTTGAAAAGATTTTCTTTCGGATTTTCATTAAGAAAATGAACATGAGCATTTTTTTTTCAAGAAAACTTATTAGATGTTGTTGTTGTTTCTCGAGAATGGTGGCCATGTCAAGTAATGAAGCATCAAATTTGATGTTGGCCATTTGTCTTAGTATATTAAATTGAGACAAATATAGAGAAGGAGAAGAGTTAGATGTTCTATTTGAACATGAGGGTGCGATATCAAAGTTTTTTTGATTTTCAACCTCCTTGGAGGATTGATTCTTCGTATTTATGGCTCTATAAGTGATCCTAGTTTCAACCATCATTATTTCGTTATCATCTACCTAATCTACGGTTGCAATCGTAGAATCAATCCTTTTTCTAAAGATTCTTTCCTGAGAATTCTTATTGATTATGCAGGGTTTTTCACAATAGTACTCCTCACAAAAGTCGCATATTAGTTGAGAAAGAAGAGAATTAGGGTGATACAACTGGAGCCTATTCATTGTAGAGACATAAAAAAATTCTCAGCATGAGGTTGAGCTGCCACCTTCTTCTCGAAAGAGATTAAACGATTGCTCACGTCTTGCATGAGTTGCAACAAAGAGGGGATTTTAGGTTGATTGGATGAGTCCATAAGGAGAAGACCGATTATGTGTATATGTTCTTCATATTCTAGGCATATCTCCATAGTCGACCCTAGATTATCCACATTTTTCTCTTTTATCCTATGGCGGTAAGTAAGGGGAAATGTAATAATAATGCATCATGGCTGCCTGATTTTGTATCCTATTGATCTCAAGTATTTGATTATATAATTTAGTGAATAAGAGATTGAATGATTTGATAGTTTCTCCCTTTGAAAATGTAACATTATTATATTCCTGAAGTATATCAACAAGACTTTGGGGTTTTCCATAGGTTGATTTGAACTAGTAGCATAGTTCGGCCCAGGTGGAGAAGGCCTTAGGGGGTAGTTCAAAAAAATTAGCTACTGCCTTCCCTTCTAAGGAGTTAACAAACAAACACATGCAAGTATCATTGTCATTTGTGCATGTTTTGAAAAGAATTTGAAAAAGTGATAAGATGTTTGTTCACTGTGATAGTGCCATTGGCTAAGAATTTTGGCAAATGCTCTTTAAATTTAGGTAAAGGTACATTAGCAAGCGTTAAATTCAATGGAGAGTGGGCATGCCTTGTATAAGAATATTTGTTACTTTGATGGATACAAGGCCTTCTCTTAGTTGTAACTTTCACACCATAACCACTAGCCAACAATGGTAAATAATAAGTGGGATCAATAATGAACAAGGTCCTACAAAAATTCTACCCTTGAGAACTTTATCATGCCAACTACCAAATATGATAACCATGTCTCTTACTTGTAAACTAGATAATGGAAATGGATGTATTTTGGTTCTCAATTGTGTGAGTGCAACATACAAACCAACCACACTGATAAAACAATGGATTCCTATAAAAATTCAATGATACACCTGCTAGTGTACTCAAACCATCATTCAATAGTAAGAACCATGGAAGCATACCAATATAGTGTTCAAGCATGATCATTTCTTTCAAGAATGAAACATAGGATTGTTCAACATAACATGATTAACGTGGTTATTGTGAGTAGTAACAAGTGAGATGATTCCCATTTTAATATCAGCCAGTGTCTATATTTCCATTTCTTTAAAGGACACACACTACTCTAATGAGAGGCTTCTCTCAATAACTAGATTTGATGGAACATATACTCAACATATTGTCATTGCATAAACATCACTCAAAATCAAGAGCTTGAAGGTAGGATTTAAATTGAGAACATCATTGAAGACCATGATCACAATGAGCATTGAGAGTAATAGTTAATAAGGGTTGAAATTTATTTTTGTCACCACAAACATGGTCTCGATCTCGCCTTTAACATCTCTTTCCATACAATGAATAGATACAATGGCCGTAACTTCTTCAATGCACATTTCAATAAAGGAGTCTAGTTTTAATTGGAGAAATAACTTACAAGTATATTGAATGCTTCCTCTTACTTTCTTTCTATGAAGAAGGAATGTGATCATCCTAAGAATTTATTTCTTTCTCTTCCTCTAATTTCTTCTTCATTCTTTGAACTTAGAAGCAATCTCACATGATTATTGGTGGGCTCCAGTATTTCAGCAATGATGTTGCTACTCCTGGGACTCCCTTCTTTACTTTTATCAACCCGGTAGTTCGTAACAAACTTGGAAGCGACGGTGATGTATGCACAAGTACTAGCTCTTGCCGCAGGCTGTCACTTGATCAGCTCGCACAGGTCCTCTAGGAGCTTAAGCCAACTTCTATGAGCTCTTAGAAGAAGATTTTAACTGTGATGGACAAAAGCTAACTCAAAGGAGGCTAATCTACTTGCAGAAAGAAGCTGAAAGCTGAAAGGAAATGCAAACCCTAGCAAACCCTAGTTTTACCAACTAACCCTACTGGTGCAAGAAAAGAGTTGAAAGCTGCAGAAATGGATGCCATTGACTCTTGGAAAGGCGAAAAGCATGTGACTAATATACTTCTGAAGGAAAGTATGGAAAACACGTCTTTTTGTAGTTTTGAGTAATTTTGCAGAATTATTATGGATGTGCTTTAACTTTTTTTAACTGTGCAAGGGTTTATTGGTGAAAGGAAATGGAGTGGGCATTTGCAGGAGGTTGAGAAGGTGAGAAGAGGGCCTAAGGGGTACCTAGCACCTTTCCAAAGAGTTTCACAGTGATCAGACCTCGAGAAACTGCTCACGTGATCTTCTACAGGAAGTCTGCAGGGGTTCTATAGGATGTTCTATAGGAAGATCCGAGAGAGGATTTTTGAGGGTTGATGGAGGACAAACGGTGGGAAAGTGGAAGTGGAGGATGGATGAGGATGTGAATAGGTCTAGGACCTGGTAAATGAGGCTAAGGAGTGATGAAGATGGTTGGGTTTGTTCAAGGATGGAGGGAGCAATGTTGCACAAAAATGTAGAAATTAGGTCAAATTGGAAAAGTGTGGCAAATGAAGGGAAGGAATCTAGAATTTGGGGTTGGAGTAGGTTGTGTGATGAAGGAAGGATAGGCAGGGATGTATTACAGGTGATATGCACACTATCTCTCAAAACTCATCAAAGAAAGTCCAGAAAAATCAGAGATCTATCTACTTTGACCTAATCTAACCTAAAACCCAAAAACATGATGAACAACAAGTTGTGAACAGGAAATCATGCAAGATAACTATGGAAACCTAAGCAAGAATAGATCTAAATATGCAAGCACACTGGTATTAACTTTTCCAACTAAAAATCAAACACTTGCAATTGCATTGAAAGGCAAAACAATGTTTTTGTGGCAGCAAGTATGCCTTGGTCTCAGCTCATGGTCCCAAGGAGGGAGAGATGAGATAAAGGATTGCTTGGTGGCCTTTTTGTAGATCTTTTCTGTTATCAAACTATAAAACCAACCTAAAGCAGGAAAAGCTATTTTAATCATCAGAAGCAACCTAAGTAACAAAGCAAGATCTTAACCTAAATAGTAGAAATTATTCTATGAATGCAAAGAAAACACATAATAGTACACAAAGGAGGTAATGGCACTTGGGTTGGGCCCAACCCCAAGAGCTACAGCCTCCTTAAGAAAAGCTCAGAGCTGGTGCAAAGTGAAATTTATCTCCATTACTCAAAAAATAACCATGTCACAAAAATGTTTACAATAAAAGCTCGAAAATGAGTTGAAAGGTAGAGCAGCACCAAAGTGCGAAAAACAACTCTTCAAGAGCTAAACTACCAAGGCTTGAAGCCTTCCTTATGCACCATGAGGACCTCCAATAGCCCTCCTTAACTTGAGGGGCTTGGCTGCTCAAAACTACGAGTAATCAGCCACTTCACAAAAGCTGGTCGACTGCCCTTGGAAATCATCTTTGGTGGGCTGCTGAACTCCGAGATGATGGTGGAGAACTCGAGGAAGGGACCATTTACTGTAGGAGACACCATTCCTACTAATCCTCAGCCTTGTTCCCTCATATTTTGCTATCAACTGGCTCATAAATGCTTGACCTTGGTCCAAAAGATGTCGAAAAATCTACAATAAGCACGTATTAGACTTCATGGTCAAGTGACTATTCTCATTCATTCAATTAACATAAATATACTCAAAAGCATGCATAAACTATGAAGAATGGTGGATTAATCAAGAATAATAGGCAAAATGAGCCCAATAAGTTACCCATTTTTTGAGCTCATCATCACCCCTTGCTAAATGTGTTGCTCATCCTCTGAGCAACTAATCCAGCACATCATCTTTGAATGCTCTGATTGCCTCTCTAACATCCCATGTGTCCAATGTGATGTCCTCTTCTCGGTCATGAAACCCTGCTTTTTTCTCTACTTCCTCCCATTGTCTATGTTCTTCTTCCTCTTTGACCCCTTCCAATAGTCCTAAAAGCAATGGAGGACTGAACTTTAGGCTGATCCAGTTGGCCTGCAGATTTTGCATTGACTGTTTATAGAGTGGTACTCTTGACAAGGCCTCCATCATCCTTGTTGGGGAGTGGTATTCTCTTATTTTCAGACTATCAGACAGTGTGTTACATCTCCCTGTGCAAGCATGAATGCAATTATCCCCCAACAGTCTTTCCATGTCCTCAAAGTGAGCAATGGCCTGAGATTGTCTTTCAATGTAGTCTGGGAGAACCTGGGGGTTGTTGGCGAGGTGCTGATGGGAATACACTAAAGCTGAGGGATCTTCTGGTTCTGCTCCGATCATGAGTGGCTCCCTCAGCTCCCTGTCCATAACATTCCGAGTTTCTGTTGCCCTCTTTTCCTCATGGTTTAACCAAGAGGCCATGGCCATGAGCTGCACATCTCCCAATGTAGTATTGGGGTCCCACAGATTCATGTTTGGAAGTGCCAAGTTGTGTAAATAGAATTCTAATAACTTGGCCTTATCTTCTATTGAGCTACTGTCACACAAGTCCATAAACTGATGGTAATTCTGAAATGGAATGGTGCCCCTCTGGGCCAAGGTGTTAATTTTGAATTGCAACCATTGATCTTTAAGATATAAGGCATATGACTTAGCAGGTTTCCTACATTGTAAGGCTTCTACTATAAGGCTTCTACTGCCCAACTGGCCATGCAGGCCATTTGGGCTTCTTTTTCTTGCAACTGTTGTTTTAAACCCTCTATCCTTTCTACTTCCTGAGACTCCTATTCTTACAGCAATTTTGTGAGCATATCCACATTAGCTTGTAGCTCTACCTCCTTCTACTATTTCTCAGTTGTGTCTTTGTCTGTTGGAGGTCCTTCTTGCTGTTGTTGCCCTCCCAAAATGGACAGCCTACCTTCCTTGTGGACTTCCTATAGCTGCAACTGTTTTTTCAGCAGCTCATTCTCCTCCTGCAGCTGGGCTCTTTTGCAGCTTTCTACATGCCTGACCATGGCCAGTTCTCCTCTTAATTCTTTTAACTTCTCCTCCATGTGGCCTATGTCCTCAATTCCCTTAGATTTGGCAATTTTCATCCATGTGTGTGTTCTGATCCTCTCTTGTTCCAATGCAAAGAAGAGTGGCACAACAAATTTCTGTGGGATGATTTTCCCACCCTCTAACAGATTGTAGTATGAGCCCAAGCTAGGCTGAGGGCTTGGTTCCAGTATCTCCTCGGTCTTTTCCTCTCCCTGTGATGGTTTGGCTGCCTGTTCCTCCAATTTTTCAGTCTCCTTTAACTTAGCTAGAGTTTCCTGTATAGATGTCTTAGCTTCCTATAGAGCTATCTTTGAGTCCATCATCCTAATTCTCTCTCTCCAGGTGGAGGTTTTTGGGCTTCCTCATTCATAGGTGATAGATATCTTTGAAGGAGACTCTTCTTTTGGTTTAGTTGTTGTGTCCTCAATGACAATTGGCTCCTTTGATTGTGGCTAGGGTCTGCTCACTTTGATCCTTGTGCTTCTCCTTGCTTTAAAGTAACTGGAGGTTTGCCTCTTTCTCTTCCCTTTTTGTTTCAGAGGTGTGCTTAAGGAAGCAAGCACAACTGCTGCCTCCCTTGCCAATATCTCAGGTGATTTCTCCTCTTGTTGTTCTTTTTCCTTGCTTCCTGTAGAAATCTCTGTGTCCACTATTTCTTTCTGTGTTGCTGACATCTCAGTGTGTGACTTTCCCTTTTCTTTTTGTGTGCCTACTTTGGCTGTGGCAGCCTGCATTTGGGCTTTCTTGGCTTTTTCTTTTCTACTCTGCATCCTCTTTTCCCTTGGTGTTTTTGCTGTTGTTTCCTCTAACCCCATTTTTGTCTTCTACAGGATGCTCCTCAGGCAGAAAGAATGTTTTCTTATCAACTTGGCCCAATGACCTCTCTTCTTTGCTCGAAGGGAGCCCCAATGGTAGACCAGTAACTGCACTGATGAGCTCAAGGGTGAGTTCTAGGGTCAAACCCCTAAAACTAACTGTGGCATGTGTTTTTCACTATGGTCTCAGGGACAATAAAAACTCCTCAGTTATCTCCTCATCATGACCCTAAATTTTGTCAAAGAAGGATATCCAATTTTCTCGGGTGAAAAGGTCCACCACCTCAGGATGCTCATGCAGTTTGTTAGAGTCTGGGGGCTCTTTCCTTATGAATCCTCCTGGCATGGTGAGATTGCTCTTTTTATGTTTTATTCAAAAAACGGAAATTCTCAGGCAACCAAACAGTCAATCTGGAACAGAGTATAGCTTGAAATTGGTTTTCCCTGAACCCAAGAAGGGATTTTTTGTGTGTTCAATATCAACTAGCAACAATTCCCTTGTTTTATGACTGTTGTCGCCCAGAATTTGACTGTCTGTTTTTGAAAAGAAGAATTTTGTTTTACAGACAGAGCATAAGGACACAGGTTCTCTTCTCAGCATACAGATAGATATGTAAATTCAGTTTTTCACACACACAGACTAGTTTCTATGACTGCATATATCATCCTTGTAGGAGAATTTAAAAAGAAACGTGGAGGAGATTTATAATGCAGAAAAACTGGGGAAACTCAGTGAAATATGCAAGAAACTTTCACATTTTTCAATACGCAGGCAGACTTTTTCCTTTTGTTTTTCAAACTGATCCCATTCAATTCACCACCTTGCATAAACAACTTATGCACAGAGAAGGTTTTTTTTGAGCTTACCTCGTTTGGATCTTCAAACTCAATGAAAATTCTAGGTTTCCTTTCCTGGCAGAGCTGTTCCGCCTTTCCTGTAGAAAGCTACCGGTTCCTGTAGAATGAAACTGTGCTTCCGATAAAGCCCAATGCGTGGGAGATTTTCGAAAATAGGCAGAAAAACTAGTGGAGGATGACTGGTTAACTATTTTTGGAAGCAGTGGATGTGTACTCCAGTCGAGGACGTTGTGAGTGTAGAGTGAATAGAAGGTGGTGCATGTTTCAGCCGAGAATCTTTTAACTGCGGCGTGATTCGTGGTGAGGGGATGAGGTGGCTGGACCAGACCGTTGGTTCAACGTCATGGCCATAATGTTTCTATGTGTTTCTGATCACCATCACCTCCTCTCTGTCGTTATCCACTGCCGCCACTACAAGTCCCGGCGATTTCTCCCTGAATGGACACTCCACACGTGCTGGATGCACATCTCGTCGGCAATTTTGAATGTAATGGGGCTCGTTTGGATCCCATGAGGATATGTAACTGGCCAAGGGTGGCCAGTTGATTGGCCACCAATTCCACTCAATCTAAACCATTCCCATATGCATGCAACTTTTAAAATATGATTTATGTAATTTACAAATGAGTTTAGGCACTTACCTGTGTGGTCATGGCCGCGTTATGTAGATTTTGGGTTTTGGAACCCATTCCTTCATTTGTTGTTGCTGCATGCACGGGTTTTGGAGCCCATTCCTTTGTTTGTTTTTGCTGCATGCACACTGCATGATTGGATTTGGCTGCTACTGATATTCTTACGTTCACGAAGAGCTCTTTGCATCTCTCTTTTGCCATTCTTGGTTGTCCCTGTCTCCAGAGTATGTCTTCTAGAGGGATCAGCTGCTACAGGATTCCTATAGGATGTCCTATAGCTGCTTGTCCTCCTGGAATGCAAGCTAGAATGAGGAGGGCTATACTGCTGACGAGGGTTTCCGCTGATGAGGAGTCTATATGGAGATTGACAGGTATGGTGAGTGGGAAACTACTGCTTGATTTGTCAACAAAAGTTTTTTCTAGCAGTATGAAGAAAACAAGATTTTTGTGTGTGACTGTGCAGGCATATATAAAAAATAGGTGCAATGGAGGTGTACAGAGATATAAAAAGGCAACATATGGTGATGAATGGAAACAGGGATGTGGACAGGTCTCATAGGCAGATTCCCAACCTTCGGATTCCCTTCTGAGATCAATTTTTCTCATCTGTGGGTTCTATAGGATCTTCCTGTAGAAGACACAGAACTTCCTGTAGAAGGTGAAATCTTGGCCCGAATGAGATCAAATCTTAGGGAAGGGTAGTGGTCATGGAGGAATTGATTGTGAGGGATGCATGCAGCCTGGTGCTGACCTCTGTCTTTGTCTTGTGCGATCCTCCTAACCTGCAATGTCCTTCCTGCAACCTACAATTTGTTCAACAGAAGTCAGGTTTATTTTTTCTGTGTTTTTTTTTTTTTTTTGTTTTTTTTTTTTTTTTTTTTGAGATAGCCGGGGCGCCTCCAGGAGGTTTTCACCCTCACTGCCTGCCCTGGGTGCCTCCAAGAGGTTTTCACCCAAGGATCTTTTATTCTTTTCCTGTTTTTTTTTTTTTGGTGCTCAGAATGTGGGTGGGGTGGAGACAGCGACCTGCTCCACTACTAGCACTGATTTATCCAGAGTTTCAATGAAATCCTATTTAGAAAGGGGCTTCCTGTAGATCTTCAATCGATGCCCATTGACGAGCATGGGGATGGCTTCTTCATCAATGGTCCTGATAAGGACTGAACCATTGTTGTTACATTTCTCCACTGTATATGGTCCCAACCATCTTGTCCTCAGCTTCCCTTTGAAATCCTTGTATCTTGAATCGTATAATAGTGCCTAATCTCCTAGTTGAAATTACTTCTCATTAAGGTGCCACTCATGCCATATTTTCCTTTGAAGTTGGACCACCTCTGAGTGGAGGAGGGCCTGCATTCTTTGTTCATCTAGTCCATTAAGCTGGAGTAGTCTTTTCTGTTGTGCATGGCTGAGATCTAGGTCTAGCTGAGCTGCCAACCTCAATGTGTTGTATTCAAATTCTATGGATAACAAAGCCTTCTTCCCGTAGACTGGCTCATAAGGTGTGAAACATGTTGTAGTTTTCCAAGTAGTGTTGTAGGCCCAAGTGGCCTCAACCAAGTGATCTGCCCAATCTTTTCTTCTGCTGCTCACCACTTTAGTCAAGATCTCTTCCAAGGCCCTATTAATGACTTCCACCTGCCCATTTGCTTGCGGATGATATGGGGTGGAAGTTCTGTGCTTAATCTTGTGATGAGCAAGCAGGTATTCAATCAGGTTAGAGGTAAACTGGATTCCTTGATCTGTGACTAATTCTCTTGGGTAGCCAGACTTATAGAAGATATTTTTCCTCAAAAACTCAGCCACTTTTTCTTCTGTTGTTGCCTTGATTACCTTTGTTTCTACCCACTTTGTCAGGTAGTCTGTGCACACAATGATGTAAGACTTTTGTTTTGAATGAGGGTTGATAGGACCCACAAAGTCCATGCCCCACTTCTCAAATGGCTCAAAAGTCACCTGAGGTTGGAGGGGCATTTCATCCCTTGGAGTTAGTTTCCCCATCCTTTGACATCGGTCACATTGGCTGATGTATCTTTTGACATCTTGATGAAGAGTGGGCCAATAGTATCCTACCTATAGAATTTTGAAAGCGGTTCTTTTTGCTGCAAAGTGTCCTCCATAGGGTCCATCATGACAGGTTAGGAGGATGTCAAAAACTTCCTCCTCCCTGACACAATGCCTCAAAATCTGATCTGGGCCAAGTTTGAACAGGTTGCCCCAATCCAAGTGAATGGGGTGCTTTTCCTCATGATCTTGCTCTTCTCTTTTGAGGATAGATGTGGCGGAAATTGTGCTGAAACCAAGTAATTTGCTATATCATCAAACCATGGAGAGAGTACTAAAATAGCAAATAGGTGTTCATCTGGCAGTTGATCATCCACCACCCCTTCTTCACCTGCAGGCAAATATAGTCTAGACAAAAAATCAGCAACAACATTTTCCTTACCTGGCTTATCAACAATGGTCAAATCAAATTGCTGCAATAAAAGTAAGCATCTAATGATACGAGCATTTACATCAGGTTTATTCATCAAATACCTAATTGCAGCATGATCAGTATGTACGAATGTTTGATAACCAATGATGTAGTGTATGAACTTGTTTAGGGAATGGACTACAGCTAGGAGCTCTTTCTCGATTACAGTATAGTTTAATTCTGCCTTGGACAGGTTTTTACTAAAAAAATATATGGCATACAGTAGCTTATATTCAACTTGTCCTAAGGCTGCTCCTATGGCTTTGTTCGAGACATCTGTGTGGATGTGGAAAGGTAGGGCCCAATTTAGACCTCTCAAGATTGGGGCAGTTACCAGCTTATCCTTCAACACATCCAGAGCCTCTTGACAATTGTTAGTCCATATAAACTCAACATTTTTCCCCAAAATACCAAGCAATGGAGAGGCTAGCTTACTGAAATCTTTAATGAACCTTCTACAATATCCCGCTAAGCCTAAAAAACTCTGAACATCTCTTCCTTTTCAGGAGGTGGAAACCTTTGGATGATAGCAATCTTGTTGGGATCCACCTATAATCCTTGCTGAGAAATTGTATGACCTAGCACACTCCCTTCAATCATCAGGAATTCTCATTTTTAAGGACCGAGGGACAGGTTCACTTCAACACACTTGGTTAAAACTTTTTCCAGGTTAGTCACTGCTTCTTGGAAGTTGGACCCATAAGGAGTAAAGTCATCCCTATAGATTTCCACCGAATCATGAACTAGCTTAGCAAATATGCTCAGTACTGCTCTCTGGAAAGTGGCAGGAGCATTGCATAACCCAAAGGGAAGGACCCAGTAGGAAAAGGTACCCCATGAACAAGTGAAAGTGGTCTTATCTTGGTCTTCGGGTTGATTTGGACCTGATTATACCCGCTAAACCCATCTAGGAAGGAAAAGAACTTCTTCCCTACTAGGCCATCTAAACTTGATCTATGAAAGGCAAAGGGAAATGGTCCTTCTTGGTAGCTTTGTTAAGTTCTCGATAATCTACAAATATTCTCCACTTCCCATTTTTCTTGGGCACAAGAACTAGAGGAGAAACCCACTCGCTGTCAGAGATGGGGTAGATGAATCCAGCATCCAACAACTTTTGCAATTCTTCTTTGACAATGTCTTTAAGGGCTAGATTCATTCTCCTCTGAGGCTACCTGACTGGTTTAAAATCCTCTTTAATGTAAATGTGATGGGTACAGACTGAAGGGTGGACTCCTTTCATCTCCTTATAGCTCCAAGCAAAAGCATCCAAATGGCGGTTCAATAAGCTACACAGCTCCTTCTCTTGAGAGGGAGATAGGGATGAGTTGATCTTCAAGGTTCTTTTAAGGCCAAATTCCACATTCTTGACTCGGGAAGAGGTCGGATCAGCCATAGAGAAATCCACTAAAGCACTACCTTGGGTGTCTCCTACTAGCTCTTCTAATGGCAGTACACTGGGAGGTGAATTTTGAATTAAATTCTCAATAAGGTCATCCTCGGTTTGAGGACCTCCCTTGGTGGCTTCCACGGTGCACACTGGTGTAGAGTATACTTCATCCTCATCTTCCTCCTCCAACCAGAGAGGTAAGTCATGTTCAAGCAAAGGTTGGGCAGGAGGATATAGGACTAGTTGTTTGGACATTGGCCCATTCTTAATGGTCATGCTCCCAGCTCGACAACTGATGTAAGCATCTATAGTAGCTAACCAAGGCCTTCCTAGAATGAGGGGGTATCCAGTGAGTTTTTCCTTTGGCTGAAGGACCAAAAATTCCGCAGGGTACTCCCAAGAATCAACAGAGACCAGGACATCTTCCACAATCCTTTCGGGAGTCACGGTGGAGCGGTCTGCTAACTGCAGTACTGTCGAGGTCTTTCTTAGGGAACCTTGAAGGTTAAGTTTGAGCATAGTGTCCCTGGTCATCACATTAATGGCAGCCCCTAGATCAATCAGGGTGTGGGGGATTATGGTGCCATTGATGTGGACATCCACTACAGGACTCCTAGGGTCCAAATATTTTGGACAGATTACTTGTCCCAACATTAGGTCAAACAATTGTCCTATGACATTGATAGTTGGGGCATCTCTCTTGTGCCTATCTGGGTGCCTGAAACACTTCTCTTTGATCAATTTGTTGTAGATTGGTACATCTTTGATGGCCTGGAGAAGTGATATTTTTACACACATCTATTTAAGTTCTCCCAGAAGTTAAGTCTCTTCTGGGTTTGGTTGCGTGTTTCCAGTTAGTCTCTCAGGAAAGGGTGGAATGGCTTTAGGTTCACTTTCCTGTTCCTCTACTTCATCCTCCTTAGGAGGAGGTTGGTTATCTAGGAGGACCTTTGCAGATCGTAGGTTGATCTCCTAAATCTCCACAGCATAGGTAGGGCATGTTGTCTCTCTAGTATATACCTGGTGGGCCTATCTATTATTGGGGTTTGGGTTAGGTTGAGAAGGCATCTGGGGTTGTCTTGGAGGAGCAGGAGGTAATGGTTATGGTTGAGCATGTGGTGGAGGCAAAATGGTGGGAGGAGAGTTGTATTGGGGCCTCCACCCTTGTTGCGGTGCATTCCACTGAGGTTGTGGTTGAACATGAGAATGAAACAAATGAGCAGCAGGTTGAGTATGGTATTGAGATGGATATGACCAAGGAGGGGGTGCGGACTAGGAAGGATGAGCAGGGGGACCCCAAGAAGGTATGTGAGTGGATTGGTTGGGGTTGTAATAAGTTTGGGATGTCCCTTGCATCCCCTGCTAGTAAGGTCTGGATCCATGTGGCCTCCTTTGGTTGAGGAAGTAGAGTGGTTCGGTGGCTCCTTCAGCCCCTTGGTACATAGCTTTAAGTCCGGGTAAGGTTGGGCACTAGTTTGTAGGGTGGTCTTCCTCACAAACGAAACATACCTCTACTGAGTGCAATGGACACTCGTTCTTAGGATGCTTCCTTGTGCATCTAGGACAAAATATGGCCAAATCCCTCTCAGCTTCCTCTTTCTTCTGTTGGATTCAGAAAGTATCCAGTTGCATGGCAATGGTCTGTCTCACCTCACTTTTAAGGTCTTCCATCTAATTTGTAAACTCATGTTTGGAGAAGGTGGCACTAGCTGAAAGTGGATTCCCCCTACCTCTTTTCCGGGCTACCCTAGAATGGTTTCTAAACACAGTCTTTATGTCATCATAAGGTAGTTGGTAGATGTCTCCTCCAGCTAGCAAATGGAGGGTATCTAGAAGGTCTTCAGGGACTCCTCGGAGTAGAACCAGCTTCAGAGATTCGGGGTCAAGTGTGCACCTAGCCCTTTTATAACTGAGTTGGAACCTTTCTTCATAGTCTTCCAAAGACTCATCACTTCCCATGGTCATTCGAAAGATTTCTCCCTTCATCTCCTTTGACCTATAATAATCTCGGTATTTGTTGTTAAAGGCTTTCTACATCTAAGCCCAAGTTGTGATACTATTTCCAGGTAACCCCATGAACTAACGTAGTGCTGCATCCTTGAGGGTAGAGGGAAAGAGTTTCAACTTTTGCTCATCTTTTGCATAGTCATAAGTTCGACAAAGGACAACAAACTCAAACAAGAAGGTATCAGGGTCTTCAATGGTCAATCCATGGAAATTAGGTAAGGCTGAGGGACTTATGTTTTTCATTTTTGTGTCCCCATTTGTCTCTCGGATGGGAAAGGCACCTTCTATTCTCTCTTCATTCCCTATACCATTCCTGTGTTTAGCCATGGTCTCAGGAGGAACGTTTTCTTGCTCTTCTTCTGTTATAGGATCTTCTCATATCTCTGGAGGTTCACCTATAGGTTCTTCTGGATCACTGACACCGAAGAAGATAGAAGGGTGACTCAGTGATGTGGTGGGGGTGTTGGGTAAGAATTTTCCTGTATTGCCTCTGTTCCTACGAGGCATGAAATGAAATATGTTTGGTTGATTTTTGTGCCCTTTCTACTTGTACCTACAAAACTTAAATGGATTGAACTGCAACTAACTAAAATCTATCTTGTTGAAATGAAAATATGGAATTGAAATGAAAGTAGGAAATGACTAATCTATGATGCTGAAATGAAATTGCAGAAATGAAATGCTAAGCTACGCTTGTAGAATTGAAATGCTAATTTACGTTTGTGGAATTGAAATTGCAGAATGGAAATGCTAATCTACGCTTGTAGAATTGAAATGCTAGTCTAGGAAAGCAGGAAATGTCTAATTTTCTCTTGCGGAATTGAAATTGTAGAATGGAAATGAAACAACTACTCTACTCTTGCTGAAATAAACTACTTAGTAGAAGGTTGTAGTAGAAAATAGAAGAAAAGAAGCAATTACAAATACTCTGACGCTTCTCCGGAAAAAACACCAAAAATATGGTGGGCTCCAGTATTGCAGCAATGATGCTGCAACTCCCGGGACTCCCTTATTTACTTTTATCAACCCGGTAGTTCGTAACAAACTTGGAAGCGATGGTGTTGTATGCACAAGTACTAGCTCTTACCGTAGGCTGTCACTTGATCAGCTGGCACAAGTCCACTAGGAGCTTAAGCCAACTTCTATGAGCTCTTAGAAGAATCTTTTAACTGTGATGGATGAAAGATAACTCAAAGGAGGCTACTCTACTTGCAGAAAGAAGTTGAAAGCTGAAAGGAAATGCAAACCCTAGCAAACCCTAGTTTTACCAACTAACCCTACTGGTGCAAGGAAAGAGATGAAAGTTGCAGAAATTGATGCCATTGACTCTTGGAAAGGTGAAATGCATGTGACTAAGCTACTTCTGAAGGAAAGTATGGAAAACACATCTTTTTGTATTTTTGAGTAATTTTCTAGAATTATTATGCATGTGCTTTAACTGTTTTTAACTGTGCAGGGGTTTATTGGCGAAATGAAATGGAGTGGGTGTTTGCAGGAGGTTAGGAAGGTGAGAAGAGGGCCTAAGGGGTCCCTAGCACCCTTCTAGAGAGTTTCACAATGATCAGATCTCGAGAAACTACTCACGTGATCTTCTATAGGAAGTCTATAGGGGTTCTACAGGAAGAGCCGAGAGAGGATTTTTTAGGGTTGATGTTGACCTATAATTTATTCCTCAAGGAGAGGTGGTTCAAAGAGCTTCTAGCTTTTTAAGATTAAGCACATAATGGATGCCTAGCTAGGAAGGCAAGTCCAAGCGATATGCATTTTCTCTAATGCATTCTAGAAAAATATAGGGACAATATCTTAGGGGATGCAACTTATGGTGTTATCCCTTGAAGTGTTGCTTGTCCAACAAGAGCCATACATGATCTCATGGTTGAAATGACAAGGTTGTGTGATGCTTTTCATGACCTTGTTTGGCACAATATTGGGAAGTTCAGAAAGTGACAGTTTCCTGAGTATGTCATTGAGATATGGAGTGTATAAAACACTGAACTGATTTTTATTCTTGTTGATGATGTGTAAGGCCATAAGAGGTGATATTCAATGGCATCTTAAAGGTTGCACTTGGCTGAAACCCAAACCAAACTTCGAAAGGGGAGAACTCAATAGAGGAGTGCATAGACCTATTGTAACTATGATGAGTAATGTGAAAATAAGAATCCCATTGTCTTGGTAAAATAACTATGACCAGAGTGAACCAGAGTAGGATTAACAACCTCGTTTCAACCATATTTTTGTGGGTGTGTTGAAGGCTCGAAATGTCTGCCTCAAAATTGGGGGAAAACCACCCAGTCGAGACCTTAGAGTAGATCCTTTTCCATTTGGAGTGGTGGCTCCAACTAGGATTATGGGACATGTTTCCCTTTAAATCAAATTATAAAAAATGAATTCAAGTATAAAGATCTGATATAGTTAAAACTAAAAATTAATATTACTTAAAATTAATATCTATCCCAGGAAAGCTATCTATATATGTGATTTTAAAATATTTCATAAGCAACATGAAAATATATATTATCATGTGATTATGATGTTAAAACAAAGAATGATAACTAATTTAATTAAATAGTTAATTAAATTAGTTGATAAATTCATCACATATATGATATTTCATTGTTTATGCATATAATATATAATTCCAATCACACGTATCAATAGTGAAAAATGCACAATTACTATAACACATACATGATAAACAAAATCATGCTTCCATTCAACTCTTAAACAAAGCAATAATAAACTGATAATAATACCCGATAAATTGTTACTCTCCTAATGAGAAAATGGTGATGGTTCCACTATGTATTAAGAAAAAATGAAGTTATAGTAGTGCAAGCTTGAGCGTTCTTTCCAAAATTCAGAACCCCTTCTCATTACGAATGGAGGGGATTTATAGTCTCAAAATAAAATACAAATATAGCAAATAGAGCAACAACTTGAAGCGTTTTTAACAAACAACGCTAAAATAAACCAAAAGAGACATATTTAGAATAACAAATCATCTAGGCCTACGAAGAGGACTGTTCTCCCATTCGCTATTGTAGCTTATACATATCTGTCATATTCTTTAATTCAGGTGGTCTTTGGTTGAATATGCATCTGGCTGATAAATATGGTGTCCCTGAATGATGGAAACATGTGAATGGTGGTATTAAATAGATCCATGAGCATCAAACACTGGCTATGTGGTTTGACTAAAAATTGTAAATGGCTTTCCAAGTCAATTTTAGATAGCTGATCAATTATTTCGGCCCACTTTTTGGATGATTCCTACCACATTTTAGTGAGTGGTTTAACATATGGCAGTGCTCCCTCGGGGAAATTTGATATGAGATTCACTTGGAATAAGTTATCAATAATTGTCTCAATGAGATTATTAGAGATATCTCTTGCATTGAACACTATTGCCTTTACATGTTTAAGATGAATCTCGAATTCTCTAAAGACTATTTCCTTGTGTGACTCTTCAATTATGGGAATATTAGATAATCTCCCATCAATGTTGTCCTGCCACGTAAGGAAACCTATAATTTTTCTTCAATATCATCAAAATAAGTTATAGTATCTGATAATTGATCAACCAGGGAATTGGTTGTATGATACAAATCATGAATAATGGCCAACTTTTGACAAAACATAATTTTCTATTGAGAAAGGAGAGTATTTAACTCTCTTTCTTCCTTATTGAACTCTATCAATTCAGGATTAACACTTAGTTGTTCTATCATGTTCTGTAATCCCTGTATCTGAGTGTCTCAAGCCTGCAAATCAATGTCATATTGAAATTTAAGTGCATCAAAAATGTTATGGAGTTCAGTAATTTGTCTTTGCCATTTGTCAACAATATTTTGTTTCTTTATCTCAAAACTCTATTCTAACTGTACAATTCTGTCTTCCTTTGTTTTCAACAACTGTTGTACTTTAGTGGCTTTATCCATGGTTGTTGAAGCATAGGCTCCCGTGAATTGAGTGAGCCTTCCCAACTCCTCTGTAGGAGTGGAAAAAGTGTCTTTCCATACTACTTCTAAATAGCATTTCTAGGAACTAAAGCCTAGGACTGATCAATTTTTCTTTTATTCCTCTGTCTTTTGACAACAACCTTATGCTCAGGATTGTAAAATACATCAAGTGGAGGAATTTATTCAACCCTTAATACAACCTTGGATGTTGGGAAGGCTGGTATAATTTCAATGTCTTCGTCCCTTAAAGGCTTGTCAGAGGCTTTTACTGTGATCAAATTATATTCTATACTTTTAGAAGTATCTGGGATCTTCTCTTATAAGGGAGTCTTCAAAAATTATGGTTCCTTGGCCTTTAAAACCTGGTTATATTGTTCCCATATTTCCTCAATATTGGTATTAGGCAAAATACCTTCAGCCCAAGAAGAGGAGGAAGCACCTGTTTCTTTTGTTTGAGGCATATCAGTAGTTTGTGTGGAACCAACAACTTTAACGTCACCTTGAACCGTGCTTTCTTGAGGAAGATTTAATGAATTCATAGGAAAATTAGCTAGCATTTCCACTATGTATTGGGTGAATTGAATCATCTCTTGTGGAGTAAACTATTTTGTTTCTTGTCTCATAGCCATTGAATATGTAGAAGCTTTTTCAAATAGGTCATCAAACTTGTCTGGTTCATGAGTAAACTTCCTGATGCTTGATTATGTGGTAACCTTCTTGATAGTTTGATGGGGATCATACTGTCTATTAGGGATGGTGGGGAAATTTAATTCTAAGATATAATTAATTTCAATGGATCTATACCTAAAATTATCCAAAGCATATATACTGCACTAAAGAGGAAAAACATGCCACATTTTCTTATTTGACTCCTTTAAGACTATTGAAATACCGTTCCCTACAGTCTGGTATGTTATTTCTTGGGAAAGAAGTTTGTCAGGGACATATAGAGGGAAGACATGGGTGTTAGTAAGACTACCGAAGACTCGGACATAGGTAAACAACTCCCACCGAACCAGTTTCCAACCCAGAGCAAGTCGATTTTGGCTTCTGGGGAAATCCTAGGAGTTCTCTTATAAAAGATAATTTGGTAAATAGGAAACATTACTCCATGGAAGATTTTATAAATATGAGGTTGATATGAGTCCCAAAGAATATCATGATATATATGGATATGGGTCGGGTCTTTTAAAGTCTACCTCCACCCCATAGAGGTGAAATCCATAGTGAAACATAGGGCATCCATTACATAGGCACTCATTGTTATAGGTCTATTTGGGCACACCACTCCCAATGATCAGATCAGTGTAAACATGGTATATCACACCCTAATTCAGTTGCTACATACCCTAGAAATTCTACCTCATTGAGTTCTTTCATCCATGAGAGTTTCCTGACATCAAACCCTGCTGAAGTGCTTCCTTGGGTCGCCAGATCACCCTTGGTCAGGGGTAAGTACTCTGCAGAGTAGGCAGCCCCATTCAAGGCTACGTTTCAAAGAACCTAAGCCCACTCAAGCCTGCACTGGGCGAAAATCCTCGAAATTTTCATTGGATCCTGAGTATATTCCTCCTTTCTAGAGCCTTGTAGAAGGAGCCCAGCTCCTACCCTGTCAAGATGAACTCGACGTATGATAGCCTTGGATCATCTAATCCTTTATCCTCTCATCCCTTTGAACATGGGAACTAATCATCCAATTATGGAAAACCATTCAATGCTATATTAATGACAAAACCACTTGCATTCATCTATAAATTGGCCTCCCATCATAGAGCCAAGGAGATTGGATATTATAGAGAAATATTGTTGGTTTAGAGACTTGAAATCATTTTCAAAGTAACGTTATACTGCGGGATTGATGTTGCTATTGGTGTGATGAGGGCTTGGACTAAGCTAGATGAGTGACATGAGATCAAACCACATTGGGTGTAACTT
This sequence comes from Pinus tabuliformis, assembly GCA_031772625.1. Taxonomy (NCBI): domain Eukaryota; kingdom Viridiplantae; phylum Streptophyta; class Pinopsida; order Pinales; family Pinaceae; genus Pinus; species Pinus tabuliformis. Next base: position 1,165,252,285 of record CM062820.1, on the reverse strand, counting down.
CTCCTTCTATCAATCAATAAAGTTGTTTTTTCCTTTTCCAATACTTTTGTCTATATCTATGATGAATGTATGTTCAAATGTTGTCAATTCCATTTGTTTACAATAAATAGATCATATGCTTTAATTGTTGTTGTCTTCTATTTATGTTGGCAGGTACTAATTGAGCAAATTCAGTTTGAGGGGGAGCGACGAGAGCAACTCAAAGGAGATCAAAGGAAGCAAAGGATCACAAGTAGGTTCTTTTATCTTATCTATTTATTGTAGGAAAAGGTTAAACATCTTTACTTTATTTTTTCTAAGTGTAACTACCCACTTAGGGAAGATATACTTATCTGTAGGTATAAATTCCATATAACAAATTTGCGACCATGCTGGGGAATGACTATCATTCCTAGTAGTTATCCCTTGTCTTAGCAGCACCATTGAACTTTGCTTGAGTTCATTTTCCTATATTCAATCATTTTCAAGCTTGTTTGGTCAAAATGTGTTTTTGTGTTGATAGTGCTCTCTGGAATCAAAGCACTGTTGTTCTTGATACAGTGCGTTACATAGCAGCCTTAGCCTAGAGACAGTGCTCTGCAACGCACTGTCTCCCACTCAGGGCTACGCTGGTCCCTGTCAAGCCAAAAATCCATATTTTTGCTTGATTTTTTCCAAACTGTTTCACATCTTGTTTGCTGAATGGTCAATGTTTCTCTGTCCCTGAAGTCCAAATTAGCATTTCTTTTCCATGCCCACTTTGGCTTTGTTTGTTTAATGTTTCTTTATGTTTTCTTTATCATTTTCAAATCAATCCCAAAGTTATTCTACATTGATTAGTCTTTAATTTTTTGAAAAAGAAATTGTCGTAAAGTCTTCATTTCTTGTGAAAAGCATTGGTTGATTGTTTGTGAATTTAGTTTATTTATGTTCATCTAAACAATAAAGGAATGAAAAGAAAAACATGCATAGTTCATTTAGAAGTTTGTGTGTGCTTGTAGGAATGGTATAGGGAAAGTTGCATTAGATGTGCTCTATGCTCTTTGTTTAAAGATTCTAATTTCTCTGTCCCTTTTAGTTATGGTTTGCATTATTTAAATCAAATGAAAAGAACGTTTCCCATATTTGTTGCATTCTAGGAGTTTCAAAAACATCATGTGGTGAACCTAAAAGGTAAACTTTTAAACAAGATCAACTTAAATTTATCTCAATTAACCTAATGGAGCATTGTAAAATAACGCATAACATTTAGAGGTCTAGGCTAGAGACTTGTTCTGGCATCATTAAACACAGAAGTTGTTGCTAGTGGTCTGTGATACATTCCAAGTGTGATACCTCATTCCACATACGTAAGTATATCATAGCTCGTCCACATACCTTCAGGTATATTGGGTAGTGTTATAGTATGAAAAGTATAAGGGAATGCTCTCACTGTGAAGTTTCACATTAGACAATGCTAACATGGATTGGGCCTCCACGTAATTTTGGGTATATTTGGGAGGACTACATTAGGTTGCTATCCATCTATAGGTAACCGGGTCAGCCACCTTGTATACTGTGATACACCGAAAACAACATTCGGGGAGATTAACTGCATGTATGTTAAGTCTTTGGCTCCTCTGAGGCGGTATATTGTAGTTCGTAGTTACTTGGTAATTCGTTTGCCTAGATTACCCTCTTTCTGTTTATTTCTTTTTGCAATAAAACCAATCAGAAATCGTGGAAGAAAATCAACCTTTACCTCATCGTTCACGTAGGATAGTGAGTAAACTGCCTTTATCACTTGAAGCTACACCTAGTCGATGAAAGTGGTCTCATTTAACTAAGTCCAGTACATCACAAAATTCTCATTCTTCATTTGATTTACCAGAGTCACCTATACTGGTACGTACTGTGATTCCAGTTACTCCTACTATTATTGGTTTATCTGTTACTGAAGTGGAACCTTTAAAATTACTTGAGGACAGTGAAAGTGAACATAGTGAAATTTTCATTGAAGTTGTCCAACAAGAAGTTTCTCCTCAACCAGAAGTTGTTTAAGAAATTCATCTTGAACCCGTTGTTCTTCTACCAGAACACTTAGATCCTAAAGTTGAACAACCAGAAGCTATTCCCATACTAGAAGACGATCGACTGGTTTATCCCCAAACATCTATAACTGTTGAGACTTCTCCTTTACTGCAGAGTCAAACACTAGAAATTTATTACGAACCTGATGGTGAAATCCTTCCACCCGGTTTGATTGCTGTTGAAGAGAATTTTGAAGAAGAAACTTTACCTAGAACTCCAACTCGTTTTGGACCAAGGCTTTATCTTTATCTTTCTTTTCCTTGGTTAACTTATACTGCTCCTCTTGATCTTGTTTACTTTCAAACTCCTATAGATTCATTAGGACATTTATTGGGTCACTTGAGTATGGCTGAAACAACATCCCAGACTATATCATCTATTATAGCTATGACAACATCTACTATCACTACTTATTTGATGTTTACCACAACACTTGAGTCACATCTGTATGGTGGTTTTTCCATCCCACTGGGTTACCAATCATTATCTGGAACTCACTCCGTTGTTTCTTCTAGTCCATGGTCTTCACCCATGTTGTCTATAGGAATTTTACTTGGTTCATCACTTACGGATACTGAATAGTTTGATCCATCAAGTCGATATCAAGCTGGTCCATTTGCTTACCATCCAATGTATCCACTTAACATTGGATTACCTCCATATGGAGAACAATATGCCCAATATGCTTATTCTCCATACTCTGGGGGGTGACCATATGGCAGTATACCGTCATCTTTAGGTCCAAATTATTCTGGAATGGTTGTTTGTCAATGACAACCTACAATGCCTATTCAACCAAGGCTTGTGTATTCATCACAACCAATGCAACCTGTTTCATCCATACCTACTACGCCTGTCGTTACGACTTTACCACAGTCACAAGCTTCGTTGATTGTATCTCAACCTTTGCAAGTTGGTCCTTCAACCTCTTACTCTCAAGTTTCAGGTCTACAGACTCAGTGTTCTTAGGCCATTTCACAAAAACCGTTTGTGTCTAGAATCCAACAACCTCATGCCAGTTTACCATTAAATGGGATGACTTAGACTTATACATGTCTAATTTATCCACAACCTGGTCAAACTTATACTGGTGGGTAACAACTATTGTATCAACAACCGTGGCAGCCATAATACCAACAAAATCAATTCCAATAGTACCAAACTTATCCTGGACTTGGTCAACAAGCCTATACTGGGTTTGGTCAAAAACAAGCTTACCCAAGTTCTAGGCAACAAGCCTATGCTGGTTTTGGTTAACAACAAATTTATCCCGGTTCCCAACAACAACCTTATATTGGATATGCTCAACAAACTTAACCCTATCAAGATTACCAGCAGTAGATTACTTATGTTGGTATGCAAAGGCCTATTTCCCAGGAAATTCCATCTTACCCTTGTTACGCTCAACCCAACCTAAACCGACAGTTGCCTTTTGTCACAACACTTGAATTATCAGATTTAAATCGGCTTACCAATGATCCCATTCTTTATTCATCTTGGTTGTGGGTGATTCCACACAAATTTCCTTCTGATATTCCTAAGTTCAATGGAAACCCTTGAGAAGATTTGTCCAATCATGTTATGAATTTTCATTTATGGTGTTCATCCAGCTCCCTAAATCATGATTCAGTAAGACTACGTACTTTCCAGCGAATGCTCACTGGTCCGACTGCAAAGTGGAATATTGAATTACCACGAACTTCACTTGACAACTTCATAGCCTTAGCCACTACATTTTTAACCCATTTCCAGTTACCCATTAGATATGAAACTGGAACGGAACTATTTACCAACTTTAAATAGACCAATGCTACTCACATTTCTGATCATATTCATGAGTGGCGTCATCGTTGTCGAATGGTAAATTTTTTTGTTCTTGATCAGCTTTTAGCCAAGTGGTTTATTAAATCCTTATTCTCATCTATCACCAAGGATGTGGCTAAAGGAGGAGTTGTTACTGAAGAGAAATTAATTTCTCGTGCCCAATACTTAGACTTGATTTACACCCAGTCTGGCATGCTCTTTGATAAGACTCCAAATGCACCTAGACCAACTTTTACTGTTCCACCACCTCCATCCAGTAAGGGCTCTCATGTTGGTGATGGTGTGATAGGTTCTTCAAGCACTCAAACAGAAAATATACCATCTAGTCAAACTCTCACTATTTCAAATCAAACCTCTAATACACCTGATGATACACTTGCTTCTGAAATAAATTTTGTGTCATCTGACAAAGGTAAAAATGAAAAGCAACTTGGAAGCAAGAAAAAGGGGAAAACCAAAAAGAAAAAGAATTCTCCCCCTCAAGAGAAATCATCTGATTCCTCTTCTCTGACTAGGAAACCTCGTTACCCATGTTTAATTTGTAACGAGGAGCACTTTACACGAGACTGTCCTCGTTGCTTTGAACTCTCAAAACTTCTTAATACTTCTAGTATATCCATTGTGTTGACTAACCCTTTTCAAAACCCAGAGACTCATTTGGTTGCTAAAAATCATGCTTCCACTTCACAAGTGCTTATGTTATCTGCCACTAAGCGTAAGACTGATGTTTTAGTGACTACACGCAGTAAAGATTACGGTAATCCACCATCATCGTCGAATAACCGGGCTATAGATCAATCCAATACTTTGAATTTGACTTTGTCTAACTCCATTCCACCACCCATTGCACCAAAGTTAACGATAAAACTGCCTAAGGGAGTTTTTCATAAATCTACATTCAACCCTCGAGCTTGAGTAGTGCCAAATTATAACATAGTAGAAGATTTGGCTCAGTCACCTTCTGCTATGTCGATGCTTGAGGTGCTTCAAAATTATCCCTCCCAAAAGCATGCTTTATTGTCAACAATTGGTGGAATTGATCCAATGGATTCCAATCTCGTAGTTTTTAACCATGCAGGTTATATTCCATAATTACCAGCACAGTTAGCATTCTTGATCCAAATAAATTCTTTGAATCACCTCATTCGCTGAACCATTGTTGACGAAGGTGCATCTACTTGTATCGTGTCAATGAATTTTTGGAAAACACTTGTCTCACCGCCTTTGTCATGATCACCTACAACATTAAAAGCTTTTGACGGTTGCACTTATACACCTTGCAGAATTTTAAGTAACCTGTAGATAGAACTAGGGGGGAAAACTGTAACTGTTGAATTTGAGGTCGTTGACGGACCCCTTGAGTACATATCTTACTAGGAATACCATGGGTTTATGCTATGGCTACTATGGTTTCGACATACTTTCATATGATTGCTTTCCCTCATAAAGGTAGAATCACAGTAATTGATCAAATAGCCTTCTTCTCCTCTAGTTCATAGGCAACTAGAAGCATTCCATTAGTTCACGGACCTCCACTTTCTCTTCAGAACATTGGAGTAGGGCTCTTCAAATATTCTTCCCTAATGGGCACCTTTTCACTACCGTCACCATCAGAATGGTGGAAGTTGCAAAAGTTGAGACCTGTAACATGATATCTTCCACTTCATCCGACTCATGGAATATTTCCGATAATTCCGAAGTTGATATGCATAAAGAAACCATGCCGCTAAGCCCAATTGAGCTCACATAGAAATCAATATTTTTTTCTTGCGCATCAAATCCAAATCCATCATCATCGATTATATGGTTTGATCGTTCATTAGAATATGGTACTTCCTCTAATCCTTTTTCACGTACATTTTCTATTGATGAAGGAATCATCCAATCCATGATGACAGAAGAAGAACCATGGGAAGATTATCATCATCGATCCCATCTTCCAAATCACATAGAAGATATTCCAAATGAACTAAATCGCCCTTTAATCATTGATTTCCTTTCAAATTCTGTATTTATAGACACAATTGATTCTGAACGAAACTCATTGAATATCAAAGAAACCATTTGTATTGATATTTCGACCAAAACCTGGAATTGTAGAAAACATCCATGTTGGAAATTCTTGTTCTCCATCGGAACTTGAAACTTACCGTGCTCTTTTTTGTGAATTTCGTGATATATTTTCTTGCTCATATGAGGAAATGCCAGGTGTTGATTCTAGTATAGTTGAACACGAGATTAACATGTATCCTAATGTCAAGCCGGTACGACATCGCCTCCATCCTATTCATTCAAAGAAGGCTGCTACCATAAAAGCAGAAGTTGAAAAAATTTTGCATGCTGGTTTCATATACCCTGTTCCTCTTACTGATTGGGTTTTCAATATTGTTCCTATATTGAAGAAACAACGAACAATACGAGTGTGTGTTGATTATAGGGATGTTAATCATGCTTGTCCAAAATACAACTATCCCACCACCTTTATCAACTAGATAATTGATGAATGTGCCGGATGTAAAATATTTTCATTTATGGATGGCTTTTTCGGCTATAATCATATCAATATTTGCTCAGAACACCAATATAAAACTGCCTTTATTTATCCCTATGGCACATTCGCATATAGGAAACTCCCTTTTGGTTTGAAGAATGCTGGGGAAACTTTTTAGAGGGAAATGAATTATGCCTTCCACGACATCAAGCACATCATTCAAACCTTTCTAGATGACTTACTACTCATTCACGAGAATGGGCTGATTACCCGCAACATTTGAGAGCCATCTTTTTACAGTGCTGACACTACAAAATTTGACTCAATCCACATAAATGTGTGTTTTTGTTGGTTCTGGTTGTTTTCTTGGTTTTGTAGTGTCCAAAGAAAGAATTCGACTTGACCCCTTGAAGGTTAAGGAAAATCTTGATTTGCCTCCACCTTCCAATTTACTTCAGTTACAGAGACTCCAAGGGAAGGCTAACTTTCTAAGGAGATTCATTCCCAACTATGCAGAAATGGCTAAAGGATTCACTCGTCTTTTGAAAAATGGAATTCCCTTCCATTGGGACCAGGTTGCGCAAGCTTCCTTTGATGCTCTCAAAGATACCTTGATCCGAACGTCATTAATGTATTCCCCTAATTATCAAAATGACTATTTCCTGTATCTCGCTGCTGCAGATACAACCATTTCTATGGTTTTAGTCCAAGAAGAAGATGGGATTGAACATCCAATCTATTATTTGAGTTGTAATCTCAATGATACAGAAGTTAAGTATTCTTACGTTGAGAAGCTAGCTTTGGCTTCTGTTCAAGTTGTACAAAGATTTCACCATTATATCTTGCTTCGAAAGACTACCGTCATTTCAGATTGCAACCCTATGACACATCTTGTCACGTCAATTACCCGGGGGAAAAAACTCTAAATGAATCATTATTTTGTGGGAATTTGATTTGGAATTCATCAAATCCAAGTCAAAGAAATCTCTAGTTTTTTCCAAGCTTCTTTGTGACCTTCCCTCTACCACCATCAACTCAAAAACAGAACCATAAATTTCAAATGAGTCTCTCTTTTTGGTCTCGTCATCTGACCCTTGGTATGGAGATATACAGATATATCTCCAAACCCAAACTTTCTAGTCCGATACCTCTCACTTGTGACAACGATGTATTCGATATCAAGCCAAAGATTATCTGATCGTTGGCGACGCCCTTTACTGTCGCGGTATCGATATGATTTTTCATAGATGCCTCACACATGAGGAAGCCGAGAAAGTTCTAAATGATTTCCATTCTAGTGCTTGTGGTGGATATTTATTTGGTTATGCTACCACAAAGAAAATTCTCTATGCTAGTTACTTCTGGCCTACCATATTTAACGATTGCATTACTCCTATCAGAAGTTATCATGCATGCCATATTTTTTACCGTAAAACTCGATTACCACCTATGCCACTACATCCTGTCGTCGTTGTTGGACCATTTGCAAAATGGGGAATTGATTTCATGACATGTAACCCTCACTCAGTTGAGGGGCATGGATATATTATTATCGTCGTTGACTATTTTATGAAATGGGCCGAGGCGATGCCTACATTAAGCAACAGTGGTGAGACGACTGCACTTTTTTTCTTCAACCCTGTGGTTGCATGTTGGTGTACCACAAGCCGTAGTTACAGAAAATGGTTCGCATTTTCATAATCACATGATGACTGAATTAATTTCCAAGTTAGGACTCTCACATGATAGTTCTACTCCTTATTATCCATAGGCTAATGGATAAGTTGAAGCCATCAACAAGTCCTTAAGTGAATGCTTCAACGAATGATAGGAGTTCAGAAACGAAACTGGCATTTGATCATGTACTCAGATTTGTGGGCTTACCGAACCTCCGTAATAAATGCAACTGGATTCACACCTTTTCCAATTGGTGTATGGTCTTAAGGAAATCTTGCCAAACAATGTGAGATTTCATCACTAAAACTCGCAATTGACTTGTTACCTAACACTTCTGATGAGGAAGAAAGTTTCTTAGAACTCATCCATCTAGATGAAACACGTCGTGAAGCCACATTGGCCAATGAAGCACATAAGAAATGAATTAAGGCACAATATGACCGCAATGTCAAGCCTCACATATTCTCAAAAGGAGACCTAGTCTTGCTTTATGATCAAGAAGCTGATAAATTAGGAACATGAAAATTTGAACCACTATGGATGGGCCTCTACATTGTCAAGCGTGTTTTGGCAAAAGGTGCTTACGAGTTGGTTTATTATGATGGAATTCCATTGTCACAGCCCTGAAATGGGTTGTATCTTAAACGTTACTATGCTTGATTGTGCGTAGTAAAAACACTGTATACATGCATTGATTCCGTGTGTGTGTCACCATGTGACTTTTAGAGTTTTTATGTGGTTAGTAATCCACTTTTAATTTGTTGCAGATGTCGAAATATTTGGAACCATTTGTTGGTTATGCCGATGGTGCTAGTCATAGTACGCAAAACCTATCCTGTGTAGCATGGGTCATATTCGCTCCAATGGCGAGTTAGTGAGTTTTCAAGGGATTTGTATCGGTTGTTCTATGAACAATATCACCGATTATAACGCACTGCTTGAACTCGTCTTTGATGCCATTTCACTTGGGATTCGATGAATCATCATTAGGCTAGACTTACAACTTGTTGTACTACAAATTACGAATGTTTATATCATCCAAAATCCAACTATTCATCGTATATTCCTTAGAGTTCGTCTCTTGGAAATACATTTTGATTACATTCAATATCAATACATTTCCAGAAACTTTAACACATTGACTGATTCTTTAGCGAATTACGTGTTAAACATACATTTACGACATATGTAAAGAGTAAATTTTCAATTCACATCAACAATTGGATAGGATTACACATAACCATACAAAAACACTGAAAGTAAAATAGATATATGTTCAAATTTTTTACAAAATTTTTTGTCCAAGACATGTTGGTCATCTAACCTCAAAACCTCAAAATGCGTACAATAAATCATCTTAAGTAGATCTAATGATTCTCATGATAACAGGTCACTTCCTGAGCTATCATGCGCAACAGGCTCTTCCAATAACTAGGTACACCAATAGTATGGCATTGTAGTCTCATCATTAACTCCTTGATCCAAACATCTGGTATACCAAGGTTTAACCCCTTTATATGATGCTGCAACTCTGCCAGTGTCTTGATCAGATCTAAATCTTAGAGAACTTCTCTTCTGACATTTCTCCCCGCTGGTTCACCCGCCTCCTGTTGATGACTCATTGGTCAAACAGTGCCAACATCTCTATACATGAGAACATTTTTAGTTTAGTCTTGGAAACATCAAAAAACACAAAAACATGTAATAATTCAAAAAATCAAAATTACATGGTCAAAACAATTTACCTATAGCACCCCATTGAGCACCCACTGATAATCTCAAATATGGATCTCTACGGAAATCCATCCCTGCATATGGATGCTCGTCTATGACAATATGTTGTCGATGGAGCCAACTGAAGAATGCGGTAGAAAATGAGATTTATGACTGACCAACATGTCTAGCCATCAACTCTACCCATATCTGCATCCATGGATCTCTAGGACTAGCTAAACTCATTGTCACATACTAAGGTTGTGTCAATGGAATTCTCTCCAAAGTAAAAGTGATCAAGATCAATCCATAACTGAAATTTTTCCTCTTATCGCTTTTTACTTTAGTCAGTTGCTCTTTCATCAAAGAGAGTATTGCCTCACACCACTTGAACATAGTTGGCTCGAGACACTCGAGTGCATACTACATGTATGATCTATTTGTGACATGAAGTCACACTACTTGCCAATGTTTATCTTTCCATCTTTGCTAGGTTGTGTACCTGGCCTGCAGAATTGCCGAATGTAGTCCCTCACTGATTCACCCCCATGGGCAGAACCTGAAAGAGAAATGGGGGCATCACGTCTCGAAAATCCTATGAGAAAGTAAATATCATCAATTAATATAGGGAGCACTTTGTCCCCTATGTGAAAAACCTGTTCCACTGGATCCCATGAATGAACCAAGAACTGCAATAGTTCTAATTGTTGCCTCATCCCGGATAACTTCAAATAATTGAGTAACCCACAATCTCTGAGGGCCTCAACAATACCAGGATCATTTACGGAAACCATATCCTGTTCTTCATGTTCTCTTTCACGCCATGTGATAGCCATTGTGATCTGATAAAAGTATGAAATCACACCATAGGGTTAGTTAGGATCCATTTCATTGAAAAAACTGAAGAGATTTTGGGTAGAAATGATGAATCAAATTTCTAAATTACACCCAATGTACCCCTGATCTTTAGACAGTGCGATGCAGATCAGTTTCCCTTTTGCTTGACTACTCTACGGTGTAGCTTTTGATGCACAAGGGTGCATTGATCCTAAGGTGTGATATATTTACCCTAGGGACCCCAAAAACCTAAAAATTTTGCATTAAATTGAAAAAGAATGACCTTTAATGAAAGAGAAGAGGTAGATCTCCTACCTAGTCCTGACGACATAAAGAATGATCCATAAAATCTCCTGCAATCGGCTGCTGAAGTTTGAGGTAAAAAACTGGTTCAGAGCACAAAACTTAAAGGTAAATGTCAAATGGTAAAAAGACTTGGTAAATTATTGGTTTATGGTTATTTTATGTTCATTAAATGAATAAACTATAGTTTTTACCTATTTTTACCAATGAAATAGGTATTTTTAATTTGTTTGGTGATTCTTTGAGTAGGTTTACAGCTAACGTAGTGAATTTGACGTGCATGATCATAAAATGTATTTTTGACCACAAAGCATACTTTTATCTGTTTTTTGAGCTCTGTTAAACATCGAAAAAGGAATCCCCCTAGAGTCCTCTTTCATCTCTTTTCATACTCTCAAAATATGAAAATATTGTCAGGCGCTTGTCCTTTTGAGCTTGTAAATAGATTGGAAATGACATCTACTCAGTATAAGTTTAACCCTTTTCTTGAATGAGATATATTACTTATGAAAAAGGAATACATTGATCGAACATGGTCAATAGGTTCTCTCTTGTATTATTTTACATTTTTTCAGACTTGAGAGACAAATTTACGAAAAAGAACTTGTGGAGTTTTCTTTTTGTCCCTTTCCAAACTCTATAAACATGAAAAGGACGGAGTTCTCATTGTTGTTAAACTCGTTAAAGCATCAAATAGCAACAAACATGTCCATCATGACAAGACCAAGTTTCACCTTCAACAGACTCATTAAAACATCACATAGTGATGGATTCACTCAAAGGGTAGAATTATACATCAAGCATATGTTATCCTCCTCAAGCTTGTTAAAAAATAAAGAGGTACTAGTCAACAATGACTAGGGAAAATGGGAAAGGGGATAGATCACTTTATGGTAGCAAGTCACTCTTGAACATGTGATCTGAAATGATCTTAAAATAGAAAATAAAGGTATTATAGACTCATGTGCAAGAATGCCTATATTATTTAGTACAATGGATCGAAAAGATTTCGAATAATACAGACATTTAACAATTATAAAACATAACATTTCAACACATCAACACAACAAATAATGAAAGAGTTCACTAGACTTCCTGGCTACGTCTCCTGGTCTAAGCCTTTAGTGCTGACCTCTATATTATGTTTTCATATAATGGGAAATTACAGTTATTAGTTTTCATTCCCCTGCCCTTTTCTCAATACAACAATGGGATACATATATAGAGCTTTTGCTCGAGATTCTCGAGCCCAAAAAGTAACGCTACCTCCTAAGGATCCTTTGGAATGCCCTCTCGTTTCTCTTCTGGCTCTGTCTTTTCTTCTCTCTTTTGCTTCATCTCTCTCTAATGGTCTTTACGACATGTTCTCTATTACAAAGATAACGCTTACAACGTGGAGCAATATTCATAATAGAAACAGTTTTACAGTCGAAAGGGACTGGCGAGCACAGGTAACCCGACCGTCCAGCCTTTCTATGTGATAAAGTCCTGAAACAGAGCATTTTCAATAATACACAGGAATACATGAAATAAATAGAAAAACTCGATCGCAATGCTTTAAGCTGGAACTCAAAAACATTAAACCCGCATTTATAAAATCATCGGGTCTGGGCATGTTGCATATCGCCTTTCTCTCAGTGCATGGTACCTTGGCATTGTGATTCGTTAATCTGCGATCTCCAATTGCTCCGATCAGGCCCATCGGCCATCAGCACATCAGCGGTATCGCTACCTCAATGGTCTCTTGCTTTGTTGCACTTCTGATCTCTGATCACCCCGATCGCTCCGATCGGCCTCATCGGCTATCGGTGCATCGGCGGTATCCCTGCTTCAACAGTCCTTTGCTCTGTTGCGCTCCCGATCCCCGATCTCCAAGAATCCCGATTGTTCTAATCACCGATTCAATCACAAACATCCATTCCTTTCACCAATCTAATAGCTATGACGAAAGTGCTCATCGCAAGTGTTAAAGTCTATGGGTCCAGTCCTTGCCCCATGGTTCATTGCAATGCGATAATGCAGCCATCGCATATCGCTAAGCCTGCAAGCCTTTGTTAAGTCCTCCCTTTGGAATTTGTGATGCGATATATCTTGTTGTCATATCCACCATTGATCTGCATGCTCGATCAATGGCCCACGTTATATCGCGTTGATCGCTATCGCAATTCCTCAAGGCTACGGTCCTTTATACTCCACTTTGGCTTTTCTCCAATGCAATTTCTTTGATGCGTTTTCCTCTTGTCTGTTGATATTTTGGATCCAACGGTCCTTGAGTGTTAACGTTGTGTTGCAACATGGTTCCCCTGATACTCTATTTCCACAGTTTAAACATGTATTTCTTCGGTGCAATAAAAGGTTGTGATGTGGGACTTTGAAACATATTTTTCCCATTTTAAATACAATTGAAGACTTAAGAGGTTTATCCAGGATCCATTTTGGATCACGCCTCCCCACTGAAAAATCTTTTGGACCACCAAAAGTTGGTTTTAAGGCATTGATCATGTGAGGATACTGCTCCCTCACCTGTCTAACTTTTATCCATTGTGCTTTACTTGGATTTGAACCTTTGAGTCCCACTCTCAAGTACTCAACATCCCCTTGACATGTAGTTCTTACCTTCCTGTCTAGAACTATGTCCTCCTATAACTCATTGAGATACTCAGGCAACAAATCCCCAATAGAAGGAAATTGACTTTGCTCTTCAGGATCTTCAATCAATGAAGGTTCATACAATGTCAATTTTTCTACATTAATGACTAAATAGATCTGCATGTAAGCTGGCAAATCAAGGTGAAAATCATTTTCACCAATTTCATCAAGTATCTTGAAAGGTCCATACCTTATTGGTTTTAGCTTCTTATCTTCACCTTGCATTCTGTATTTATTGATGTATAGCCAGACTTGATCACCAACTTGAAAACTATGCTCAACTCGGTGCTTATCATGTCTAGCCTTATACTTGGCTTGACTTCTATCAAGCTATTCCTGTACTGCCTGGTGAATTTCCTGGATTTGTTCAATGAACTTGGTTGCTTTGTCCACATCACTATGTCCATCAACTACTATGTCTTTGCCAAAGACAAAATCCAAGGGAGACTTTGGTATGAAACCAAAACAAGTCTCAAAAGGAGATCTCTGAGTAGAAGAGTGCTTGGCATGGTTGTAAGCATGCTGCACATAACACAAATTCTTGTCCCAAATTTTGGGATGCTTGCTGAAATAACCTCTGAGCAACTGGATCACTGTCCTGTTGACCACTTCTGTCTGACCATCTGTTTTTGGATGAAATGTTGTGCTCTTCTTCAACCTGGTGTCCATAAACTCCCATAGATTTGACCAAAACTTCCCAACAAATCGAGAATCTCGATCTAATACAATAGAAGTGGGTAACCCAAAATGAACCCATACATTCTGAAAGAAAAACTTTGTTATTTGTTTAGTTGTAACTTGCTTGTTACATGTTATCAAATTACACATTTTATTGAACCTATCCATAACAACATACAAATAATCATGACCTTTCCTAGATTTCTGCAATCCCCCAACAAAATCCATGGAAACAATTTCGCAAGGACGAGAAGGAATTGGAAGTGGAGTGTACAAGCCTAATTTTCTATTACTTGCTTTTCTTGTAGCACACATTGTACATCCTTTGATATATCTAGAAACTGTCTCATGCATTCTTGGCCAATAACAGAACCTTTGTAATTGTGCAACTGTTTTATTTACACCAAAATGACCTGATATGAGAGAAGTTTGTGCTTCTCGGATAATGTTAACTCGTTCAGTTTGTGGAATGCATGACTTTCCCAAATGATATAAGAGTTGGTCCTTTATATAATAATCCAATTCTTCTACTTGCTTTCCATGACTTAAAGTTACATATACATCTTTAAAATCTACATCTTGAGCATATTGTTCAATGTAACTTTCATGCATTACTGAGTTATGCTTAAGTATAGTAGATGCATTTATGATTGGTCTTGATAACAGGTCTGCAACCTTATTGTGTATGCCCTTCTTATATCTAATGACAAGATGAAATTGTTGTAGAAAACCCATCCACCTATAATGTCTTGATTGCTGCAATTTAGTTTGTGAGTGCAAATATTGAAGTGATTGATGATCTGTATGTATGATTGTTTCTTTACCCATTAGGTAATGTTTCCACATTCTCACACTTTGTACTAATGCATACAATTCTTTATCATATGTGGGATAATTAACTACTGTAGAAGAAAATGTCTTAGAATGATAGCATATGGGTTTTTTCGTGTTGCATCAACACTGCTCCCATGGCATAGTCACTCGCATCTATCACAATCTCAAATGGATGTTGAAGATCTGGCAGTGCTAGTATTGGTGTTGTACTAATTTTCTCTTTTAAGGTATCGAAGGCTTTCTGTTGTTTGCCTCCCCACTTAAACACCTATTTCAATCCTGTTAAAGCATGTAATGGAGCTGCAATCAAAGAAAAGTTAGCAATAAACTTTCTCCAATATTGTGCTGCCCCTAGGAAACTCCTAACCTCTGTAGTAGATTTGGGTTTAGGTAAGTTCACAATGACTTCTACCTTAGAGGGATCTATCTTCAATTCACCACCCCCTACAATATAACCCAAATAATTTAAAGATGTTCTACCAAATTCACATTTTGATAGTTTTACATAGAAATTTTCTCTTTTTAAAACATCTGAAGTCTACTTCACATGCTTTACATGGTCTTCCCATGTCTTACTAAAAACAAGAATTTCATCTAAATAAACAATTACAAAATCATCAATAAATGGTCTGAGTACATCATTCATAACTCTGATAAATGTAGCAGGAGCATTAGTTAAGCCAAAAGCCATAACCAAGCATTCATACAGTCCTTGCTTTGTCTTGAAAGCGGTCTTCCATGCATCCTATTCTACAACTCTGACCTGATGATAACCACTTTGCAAGTCTAACTTAGAAAAGTAAACTGCTACTTTTAATTGATCTAATAGATCATCAATACGAGGAAGAGGATAACGATTCTTGATCATTATTTTATTTAGTGCTCTATACTCAATGCACATTCTTCACAAACCATATTTCTTTCTCACTAGCACGATTGGAGATCCACATGGTGATGTGCTTGGTCATATAAACCCTTTATTGAGCAACTCCTGTACTTGCTTCTTTTTCTCCGCATTCTCTAAAGCTAACAACCTGTACATTCCAATGTTAGGTAATGGAGCATCTTGCTGCAAATAAATATCATGTACTATTTCTCACTTGGGTGGCAGACCTTTTGGTTCTTGAAATAGAGCATCATACTTTGAAACAACTTTAACTAAATTAGCGTTCTGTTTATAATCACAACCTTCAAATGCATTGGATTTTTTAGGATCCTTTGCCTTTACAACCATTAGTAAAAATTACTTACTTGAATTCACAATTCTTTTCATCTATCCTGAATTTATGAGAGAATAGTTACCTTTGAGTTTATGAGCTCTTACAAGATATTCTATTCCATTTTTAGTGAGTTGATACTTATTCTCAGCTCTATAGAAAACAACGTTCCTATCATACAAGTATGGACTTCCCAAAAGAATACCACATATATCCAATGGAACTATATCTAACTCAACCTCGTCTACAAATGTTGATCCAATAGCAAACCTAAGTTTACATTGTCTCGTTATTTGTAGCTTTGTTTTATCACATAGCCAACCTAATGGATATGGCTTCTCATGAGTTTTTGCTTGTAATCCCAACTTCTTTACAATTGTTTCAGAAATCAAATTTACTTGTGATCCACTACCAAATAAAGTATCAATATTATTGTGCTTGGAAATTACTCTAATACAAAAAAGCTCATTTCTTTCCCTCTCATTATTTTCATTATCAACATATTTTGCAGAATTACTTGTGGATGCTTTAGAATCTTTACCTTTAATACCTGTGGCTGTAATTGTTGTTTCATTCCCTGAATCTGATCCCAAGTCCTGCTGAATAGCAGTAGCATTCTTTCTCTCCTTACCACTGAACTTCTTAGGTTTCCATTCTGGATGTAAAAGCCAATAGTGTGCCTCATCGTGTCCTTCTTTTTTGCAATGAGTGCATGAAGGTTTATCCTTCTTTACAATGTTTTCTTTCCTCTCCTTCCATTTCAGTTTCTTCTTTTCCTTTCTCTTGCTTACATAATATTTAGATGATTTCCCAACCTCCGGGTTTACATTCTTACCTCTAGCTTCTAGATGTGTGGCCTAAAATGATACATCATCTAAGCTAGTGGGATTAAACATAAGAATAGCATGCTTTAAATAGCTATGAAGACCACTTATATACTTCAATAAAGTCTTAGGTGAATCTAATGATATACCTAGAGTTAAAGCTCTCTTTCTGAATTCCTGAGTGTAACTTTGTACACTTTGACCCTTCAACTGAAGAAGAGTTTGCCAACTCATCATTGCCTACTACATGTAAGCTAAAGGATAGAATTGCTTTTTGATAGAAGAAACAAATTCATTCCAAGTAGAAATGATTTTACCATGTTTTTGCAGATCAGCTTGTGTCTTGCCTTCACACCATACTAGTGAAGTTCCTCCAAGTCGAAGGCTAGCGAGCTGAATCTTCTTCCTTTTGGAATCAACATTCTGTACCCTGCAATATACATAAATTTGTCTTATCCAATTATCTAGCTTTTCTGCATTGAGTTCTCCATCATAAATTGGCAAATCAAACTTCACATCTAATTTGATTAAGGAAGTTTTCTTCTTCTTCTTAAAAGAGCTAGTTCTATGCGAAGAAGGTGATGAGGATGATGAAGGTGATGATGGAGGAGATGGTGGAGGAGTAATTTCCCCTTTCCCTTTGCCTTCTGGAGGGGCAAATAGAAAAGGTTCCTCTGCTCCTTTTTCTGGTTTGGGTGTTGCAGTGATTTCACCTCGACCCTTCATAAACTCCAGATACATCTCTTCCACCATAGCTCGGATTGTCATAAAACTTTCTATAAACTGAGATTTTGATCCCAATCGAGCTTCTTCTACCATTCTCCTCTGAGATTAGACTCTTCCAATCTCTGGATTAGCCTCAACAGGTTCTCCTTCTCCACGTTTGAGCTTCAATCTAGTTAGCATTCAAATTCCAACACAAGCTTGTATAACCTTAACAAAACCTTAAGCTCTGATACCACTTGATCTGAAATGATCTTAAAATAGAAAATAAAGGTATTACAGACTCATGTTTAGGAATGCCTATATTATTTAGTGCAATGGATCGAAAATATTGCGAATAATACAGACATTTAACAATTAGAAAACATAACATTTCAACACATCAACATAGCAAATAATCAAGGAGTTCACCAGACTTCCTGGCTACGTCTCCTAGTCCAAGCATTCAGTGTTGACCTCTATATTATGTCTTCATATAATGGGAAATTACATTTATCAGTTTTCCTTCCCCTGCCCTTTTCTTAATACAACAATGGGATACATATATAGAGCTTTCGCTTGAGATTCTCGAGCCCAGAAAGTAATGTTGCCTCCCAAGGATCCTTTGAAATGCCCTGCTGTTTCTCTTCTGGCTCTGTCTTTTCTGCTCTTTGTCACTTCATCTCTCTCTTCTAGTCTTTATGAAACATTCTCTGTTACAGGGATAATGCTTACAGCGTGGAGCAATATTGATGATAGAAAAAAATTTACAGTCAAAAGGGATCGGTGAGTACGGGTAACCCGACCGTCCAGCCTTTCTGTGTGATAAAGTCCTGAAACAGAGCATTTTCAATAATACATAGAAATACATGAAATACACAAAAAAACCCGACCGTAATTCTTTAAGATAGAACTCAAAAACATTAATCCCGCATTTATAAAATCGTCAGGTCTGGGCATGTCACATATTGCCTTTCGCTTAGTGCATGATCCCTTGGCATTGTGATTCGCCGATCTGCGATCCCCAATTGCTCCGATCGGCCCCATCGGCTATCAGCACATCGGTGGTATCGCTACCTCAATGGTCTCTTGCTCTGTTGTGCTATGGATCTCTGATCACCCCAATCACTCTGATCGGCCTCAACAGCTATCAACGCATAGGCAGTATCGTTGCTTCAACAGTCCTTTTCTCCGTTGCACTCCCGATCCCTGATATCCTATCACCCCGATCGTTCCGTTTGTTGATTCAATCACAACCGTCCATTCCTTTGGCCGATCCGATAACTATGACAAAAGTGCTCATCGCAAGTGTTAAAGTCTATGGGTCCAATCCTTGCCCCATGGTTCATTGCGATGCGATAATGTGGCCATCACATATCGCTAAGATTGAAAGCCTTTATTAAGTCCTCCCTTTGGAATTTGCGATGTGATATATCCTATTGTCATATCCACCGTTGATCTACACACTTGATCAATGGCCCAGGTTATATCGCATTGATCGCTATCACAATTCCTCAAGGCTACGGTCCTTTATACTCCGCTTTGGCTTTTCTCCGATGCGATTTCTTTGATGTGTTTTCCTCTCGTCCATTGATCTTTTGGATCCAATGGTCCTTGAGTGTTAACGCTGCGTTGCAACATGGTTCCCCTGATACTCTGTTTCCATAGTTTAAACATGTATTTCTCTGGTGCAATAAAGGGTTGTGATGTGGGACTTTGAAAAATATTTTTCCCATTTTAAATACAATTGAATACTTAAGAGGTTTATCCATGATCCATTTTGGATCAACATGACACTTTCAATTCATCCTTGTGACTATTTAGGTTGGGTTATCTGCTTGATGGTTATCATACCTATGGTCTATCACATCATCCATCACTTTGGGTCAATGTTTCCAATTCATTCAGTGTCACCGACATGTTCAAGAGAAGTCACTTAGTAAACTTCATCCTTTGCAATACTCATAAACCTTCACTTTCATGACTGCCATTCCTGAACATTGTGTCATCAGTCACATTCTGTCTTCAAAATCATTACACTCATTTTGTGTCGTTAATGGGGGATACATCAAGGCCCTCCTACAATGAGTTGCTTCTTGTCGACATCAGGACATTATCCAGGGAGTTGACTTAGAAACACCCTTCCAATACCTTGAGACTTGCATACATCAATGGAAATTTCGTTGCCTTCCGGCGATAGGTTGACATCATAGGCCTTCAACCGAAAGACTTTTTATGGTGTTCGATATCAACATTTATTCACACCATGCATAATGTACTGTAGTACATTGAGAATCATTATCATTACTAGTGATTTCTCTCACATTTGTTAACAACTTACATAATTGGCTGGTAATCAGATGGTGTCTTCCCATTTTGACTTCAGATCACACTTTCACATGTTTAGACTCTTACTTGAGAAAATTATTCGATGAGATAGAGGACCCTAGAACTAGTTTCATCCATCTGGGCTGCGATTTTAGAAGAGTAATAAATCATCTGTACGATAGATTTACACAGATGCTCATCTTATCATGGGTCTATATCTTGAGCATGGGTATGCCTTCCCTTAGCAATTCATGAAAAATTCAAAGATATCATGATATTATGTATTGTAATTGATGTAGGTCATTGTCTGCTTCAGATCCTCCTCATCACATCATAATGCATATCACTCAACATTATCATTTTTGACTTCATGCTTTATGGGGAAACTGTTATAGGTCTATTTGGGCACATCATTCCCGACGATAAGATCAGTGTAAACAGGGTCTATCAAACCCTAATTCAGTTTCTACATACACTAGACATGCCACCTCATTGAGTGCTTTCATCCATGAGAGTTTCCTGACTTCAAACCCTACTGAAGTGCTTCCTTGGGTCACCAGCACACCCCTGGTCAGGGGTAAGTGCTTTGCAGAGCAGGTAGCCCCCTTCAAGGCTGCGTTGCAGAGCACCTAAGCCCACTCAAGCTTGCACTGGGCAAGAATCCTCGAAATGTTCATTAGATCCTGAGTATATTCCTCCTTTCTAGAGCCTTCTAGAAGGAACCCAGTTCCTATCCTATCAATATGAGCTCGACTTAGGATAGCCTTGGATCAGTTAAGCATCTATCCTCTCATCCCTTTGAACATGGAAACTAATCATCCAATTATGGAAAATCATTTAATGCCATATTAATGAAAAAATGCTTGCATTCATCTATAAATTGGCCTCCCATCATAGAGCCAAGGAGCTTGGATATTATAGAGAAACATTGTTGGTTTAGAGACTTGAAATCATTGTCAAAGTAATGTTATGCTACTAGATTCATGTTGCTATTGGTGTGATGAGGGCTTGGACTAAGTTGGATGAGTGACATGAGATCAAACCACATTGGGTGTAACTTCTCCTTCTATCAATCAATAAAGTTGTTTGTTCCTTTTCCAATAATTTTGTCTATATCTATTATGAATGTATGTTCAAATGTTGTCAATTCCATTTGTTTACAATAAATAGATCACATTCTTTGATTTTTGTCGTCTTCTGTTTATGTTGGCTGGTACCAATTGAGCGAATTTAGTTTGAGTGGGAGCGATGGGAGCAACTCAAAGGAGATCAAAGGAAGTGAAAGGTCACATGTAGGTTATTTTATCTTATCTATTTATTGTAGGAAAAGGTTAAACATCTTTACTTCAGCTGTTCTAAGTGTAACTACCCACTTAGGGAAGATATACTTATCCGTAGGTATAAATTCCGTATAACACTCATGTAAAAGGGGTGAATTATATTTTCTAAAACCTTATAATTACTCCTAAAATTTAGGATATGAGTAGCTAGGTTATCTGACATTATATTTCCCCAATCTAAGATATAACCTTCCGAAGCAGCATCAATTAGTGGTGTCCATTGATTAGAAAATTTCTATGTATTAGAGTAAGCAAAGAGTCTACATATCATAGAGACTATTTGGAAATAGGGACTAGCAAGATAGTCAACTACATACATACCCTTTTCCTCTCACTTATGCTTGTTAGGATCTCTTATCCATGCCCTAATAGGCTTTGATGCATGGTCGTGTTCGCTCATGAATTTCTCCACAATTTTTTTGTTATATTTGCATTGAGGCTTTGGAAAATGGTACATTGCACTCAAATCATTGTTGGTGAATGATCCAATGATTGTATGATTTTGTGTCATCAAATTCCTTTTTTTGATGCTCAAGTTGTCAACGACCCATTGAACCATGTCTGTATAAGGAAGGATTTTGGGCCAACCTACAATCCTATGCAAGAATGAATCAGCCACATCATTGTAAGTAGTATTGGATATTAGGGTAGAATCCTTAGCTGTAATTTTTATTTGGGTGACCCTAGATCCTTCATCCTCAAAATTTTTATAGATATATTCCCAAGAGGCACTTCCAACATCTAGAGAACATACTATGTCGGAAAATAATCCTGGCGTATCGGCGTTTTCAGTTGGAGGAGTGGCAGATTGGTTCCAAGTAGTAGGTTTCTTCTTAGATTTTTCTTCTTTATACATTTATTTAGAGTTATGCTTGTTAGGACTAGCATGTAATCCAAAATACTGGTCTAAGCGATAACTTCTTAACATTAAATAGTTAGTGCAAATAACGAATTTGACACACAATCTATATCTTTAAGGGCGAATTATGATAGAATCGAATTGCAATGAATTTAGATGATTATAATATTGAAAATAATAAATTCACCACTTTCAAATATTAAATGCCAAAACATGAATTAACGTGGGTTTGCCCACATCAGTGTATCAGAAGAAAAATATTGGAGAAATCAATCAGAGGTGCATTAGAAAGTTATGATATTCTTAACTTACGATAAATGATATTTGAAGTAACGACTATAAGCAGAGGCGGGAAATGATATCAGGGTTTCCATATCGGCGGTGGCATTTTAGAAGTTTAAAGTGCAAGCTCCCAATAACAAAGTCCCGATATAGTTGTAGACGGGAATATCAAAGGTTTCGTGATATCGAAGGAGAGGAATATCGGGGATGTTGGGTATTGGAGGTGCAAGGAATCAGAGCTGGGATATATCGAAAGTGCTAAGTATCGTAAGTGGCACACTTAGAAAGTGACTATATTGTGAAGGGACGTTATGGCAAGTGGCAGTTGTGGGGCCAATGAATCTTATAATATTGATTAAAAAGGGGGCGCATGACTTATATTATCTTTTTATCAAAAAACTTTTTAATGAATAAATTAATCATCGGGAAAGCTTTATCGGGGAATGACTTTATCGTAACTTTCTTAAAAGGAAAGTTACGATAAAGTGATATTTCAATAAAAACCTTCCAATAATACATCAATTTCGTAAAAGGAGGGCCTATCGGGATTTTAATTTATCTTAACATTATAAGGGTTGAGCCTCCAATAAGAAAGTTTTGATGATGGAAACTTTCAAGCCTTAGATATTTTTTAACAAACTTAAAAATGTCATATCTTTATTGAAAATTAAAGATTTTTTTTTAGCATGAAAGAAGGGCCCCCATTATTTATTATATAACTAAAATAAAATAAATGGGGGTTTTTGAATACTACAACAATTGGCAACATACTGGGAAAAACAATTATATATGTAAAAGTAAATGAAATTTTAACAACTAAGGAAAAAGACTTATAAAGATGTAAATATTTTGAAATTTAGATTGATTAAGATTACTCTGAATAAAAAGAACACATTATTTTGTAAATTTTCAAAACTTGTTATGGATGAAAATCTTCATTATCTTTGTTAGTCATTTAATTAGTTGTAAAGATAAAATAGAGAACTATAGAAGCTTATCATTAAAATAGACTTATTTGTCACTGGTAGAGCCACTGCTGCTAGCAGGCATCCATAGCCTCGATAGGGTTACCATTTAACCAAATAATACTAGCATCCCATCCACTTATAGTAATATTTTAGAGGTATTAATTTTCATTTTAAACTTTTTCTTTTAGCTGCTTGAATGTCATTGTCCTGGTTTGGTAGCCAGATAATGACAATGCCATTCATTGGTTATAATGATATTGAACAAGCCAACTCGTGATGGGACCTCTTGTCTTATATTTATGTAGCCATAAGCCATTATCCTAGCTTGGTGACTAGTTGTGATAATGTCAACATCATTAATTTCACATGATCATGGTAAGTCGGCTCATGATGAGACCTCTTACCTTTCAAGTTTTTAAATATTTTTGAATTACACTCTAAAAAATGTAAAATTAGTGGATGGGGAGGTAAAATTACTCCTTAAGAGCTGTGGATGACAATTAAAGTCAAAAGATGCTAAAACTTCAAAATACTCTTTATTTTTTTTAAAGAAATTGTCCATGACTAATCAAAAGACAACAAGATATTATAATGTTTCAAGTCATGAAATATTTACAAATTAATGGATATAAATATTTTAGAGATTGTAATAGATGCAATACTAAAATTCAATGTTATAGTTTCTTTCTAATAATTTCTTCTTTAATTAATAAAACTTCATATTAATGATGAGAGACCCCAATATGAAGTCAAAAGAGTATTAAACAATACCACTAAGCTAAAGACACCGATATGTACATATGATTATTTACATATTTACAAGAGGATAAGTATTTTCAAGAAAAATATTTTTTCAAAACTAGCCCATTAACGGGAAGAACATCCATCTTTCCCTGTAAATCTTGAAGGATAAAGGTTGATGGGCCTAGTTTCTCATTGATCTAAAATGGGTCAAGCCACAACTTTTGAAATTTTGTTTGTTTACCTTTTTCTTTGTGGGTCTTATCCCATTTCAGAACTAATTCACCGATTTCAAATTTTTTATCACTTATTGAACTTGCATCGAATGAAGACTTGACCAGTTGTTGATGGTGCGCATGAGCTTGTTTGGCTTTATCTCTTTCTTCCTCTAACTTTAGAATTTAGGACATTCTCAACTGTAAAGCAGAGCAAGGTTGTTCCTCTATAGATTGCACTAAGGTTAGTGAAGGAAGAGCTATATTAGGAGGTAAGGTAACTTCTTTTCCATACACTAAGTGATAGGGAGATGTGCCTAGAGAGGTTTTATGAGTAATTCTGTCAACCCAGAGGGAAAATACCAGAGCTTTGTGCCAATTATTTTGATTTTGGTCAACAGTTCGCTTAATGATCCTTATGAGGTTTTTATTGGTGATTTTTGCTAAATCATTTCCCCGAGGATAGTAGTTTGTAGAATATTTGAGTTTAAAACCTCTCTTGAGTGAAAATTCAGTAATATAATTTCCAAAAAAATAAGATGCATTTTCAAACATGAGGGCAAAAGGAAGGCCAAACCTGGTGATTATAAATTGATCAATAAAATTGATTATAGTTTCAGAATTGACCACCCTCAGGGGTATTTCTTCCACCCACTTGGTGAAATAGTTCGTAGCAGTCAAAATGTACTTATGATATTTACAAGAGTGAGGAATGATCTCACCTATAATATCCAGTCCCCATTGATCAAAGGGTGTTCAATGTTAACTGGTTGTAAAGGAAAGGCTAGTTTATTTTCCCTCTCTGAAGTTGTTTGGAAGACTTTGCATTTTCTGACATAAGCATGAACATCTTTGAATAGAGTCGGCCAATAGTAACCAACATGTAGAATATTAGGAGAAATAGTGTTCCTGCTATAATGTCCACCAGCTAGTCCATCATGTAGTTCCTGCAACAATTTTTCTGCTTCAGGATTATTTAGGCATCTTAGTAAAACATAATCATAATTTCTTCTAAACAAGACATTATTGAAAAGTTGATATTGATTAGCTTTAAGCCTCAAAGATATTTTTCTTTTGTAATTGAGTTCTACTGGAGCATAACCATTTTTTAAATAAAACAATAAATCAGCATATTGAGATTCAGTGTCAATAGGACATACCTCTGAAATTTGAATGTTATTACCTGGATCTTCATCAGCTAAAGTGTCAAAAACTCTAGTTATTAATCTGCAAAAACCTTGACCTCTTACTATTTTAGCTGGCTTGATCTCTAGGTCATATTCTTGTAAGGTAGTAATCCAATTAGCCCTCTTTTCCCCTAATTCCTTCTAGATAAGTAATTGTTTAATTGTAGGGAAAGGAACAATTACTTTCATATGTGCTTTTAGGAGGAAAGGTCTAAAATGCTTTATTTACTTAAAAAATGCAAAATCTTGTTTTTCAACTTCTGAATATTTTAGCTCAATTCCTTGTAGATTTGAACTAAAGAAGGCAATGGGAGCTTCAACTTGTTGTTCATTGGGTTGGGTCAACACTGTTGCATAGGAATATTCAAAAGAAAAAGTGTAAAGAACAAATTCTTTAGAAAAACCGGGTGTTGATAATGAGGGAGCATCTATGATGGCTTGCTTTATTGATTTGAAAGCCTTTCTTTTAGTTTGTCCCCATTTATAGACTAATTTATTTTTTATCATGGTCTGTAAGGGCAAGACAATTTGTGAAAAATCCGGGACAAATCGTTTGACAAAATTTATTTGGCCAAGAAAATATTGCATGGACTTTTTGTTGTGAGGCAAGGGGATTTCTGATATTGCCTTGATTCTTTTAGGGTCTATGCAATTTCCTTCCTTGGAAACAATAAAGCCTAGAAGCCTACCTTCACTAAGATCAAATAATGACTTCTTAGGGTTCAAGGAGATTCCAAATTTTCTGCACCTTTCAAAGATTTGTTTTAAGTCCTGAAGATGATTACTCCTCTTTTTTGAATAAATTGTAATGTCATCTAAGTACACAATTTATGATCAGACCCTAGGTTAACCAATTCAAATATTAAAGTAAAACTTTGGAGATTGCAATTGGTAACCTTTTTGAATCTATCTTTCAAGTCATATAAGTCTTCCAATTTCTTTTTTGCTAAAGCAAGGGACAGACATTCTATTTCATTGAAGCAGGCAAATTACATTATATGCAAACATCCCCCAAACTCTGTGGACTTAGGAAAAACAGAAACTAGCCCTACTGGAAGGAGACACACCCACCCAAACTCAATAAGTTACATAGAAAAACTAAGCAACGGGAAAATTTGGACACGTTATGTTTCCCCACAAATTCCCGCAAAAACAATCCTATAACCTTCCTCTTTGATCACCGCCATCCAAATTCATTTCTTAATCTGCCGACAGATATGCATATCGCTTCTGGAAGATGTTTAACCTCCCGACTGCACAAAATCACACGATAAATCTTGATCATTGATCGGCTTTGCGAGAATGGACGACTGAGCTAAATATCGCATGGCTGGATGTTGTTGACCTTTAAGGCGCGATGAGGGTGGTTTTCGGTCCCCATTCTCCTCCATGTGTCAAGCTCCGTGTGGAATCGAAGCTCATTATCCAAAACCACTTTTTGATTGAAACTAGTGCGATGGCCTAAAAACCACTCGGCCGGCCATTTTATCTCTGAACTACGGAAATTTGGATGATTTTTCCTCCTCCATTGCTGACTGTTATTCCCCAAAGCTTTTCACTGGACTGAGAAAAACTTTCGCCAAACCCTGGGGATATTTGAAGAAGAGATTATCCTATCTACCATTACCAACCAGGGCCAGCCTTCTATCTATTTGACCCAAATGAGAGAAACTAGCCGAGAAATGATCATCGAGACCTATCCTTTTCAGGTTTGTTCCAAAACACTTCTTTGTCCTTTTCCGCTAGGTTATGACTACGAGTTTTTAAACTGCTTTGTGGTATTTCTTGCCACCCTGTCAGAGCTTTGCTTTCCTTGTAGCTAACACCTTGGTTGGCTAAGAAATCCGCCAGTTTGTTAGCCTCTCTGCGCACATGATTGAACCTGATTGAGTTAAGCCCCTGAAGGTGACCCTGAATTCTCTAGAAAACCCATATTAATTTCCAGCGCTGAGAGAATTTCTCTGCCTCGGATCCGAAATAAATTCATTTTACTGAGTTAATAACTAACTCTGAGTCGGCTTCAATGATCACATTGGGATAGTTCTCCTGCTTCAAGAACTCTAGGCCTTGCTCCATCACCATTAATTATGCCATGTTATTGGTGGCTCTTCCTAAATGACAGTGGAAAAGGGAGAGGATGTTACTTGCTTCATCCCTTAGAACCCCCCCATAGCCTGCTATGCGAAGGTTACCTTTTGAGGCCCCATCAACATTGAATTTCAAAAAGCCTCTTGGAGGAGTTTTCCAATACTCCTTTTCAGAATCCTTTTTGTTTACTGTTCTATTCTGGTCTGGTAGGAAGATCCCCTACATGCCTAACATCCTGAGAGTTCATAGGTCAGCTCCTGAGGGAGGAATTTTGGGAAGATTTCTTATTAATGAGCTGACCGTTTCCTTGATCTGTTTTAAGATCTGATCAAACAGGCTAAGAGTGTGAATCCTTTCATTTTTGAAGATTCTCTTGTTCCTTTATTTCCATATATTCCAAATAATAAAACTGGGCATGAGAGCCCAAGTGAGGTCGAGAGCTTCATTATCCGAAAAGTGTCTCCTCCATCTATTTAGGGTGTTTGTAATACTATCTTTGTCCCTGTCAGATTGTTGAAAAATGTTGGCAAAAGCATCCCAAAGCATGGAAGTGTAATTACAACTCTTGAGAAGGTGTTCCATAGTTTCCTCTTGGGCTACACAGAGCTAGCAGATGGAAGGTCCTAACATGCCTCTCTTTCTAATGTTGTCCCAAGTCAAGATTTTCCTGTGTGGAACAAATCACATGAAGAGTTTGATCTTCATCCATCCTTGATGTTTCTAAAGGTTCAGCGAGGTTCAGTTTGGAGCCTGGGAAACCATCTCAAGGAGAATACTTTTTGCTTCCTTGATATTGAAGATGCCTTCGTTGTTGTTTCCCCATCTGAGTTGGTCCTGCCCTTCAGAAACCAAGATCATCCTTTGATCCAACATTTTTCCAAGAGCCTCTGCCTTAGAATCCAGTGTTCTGTCATTCTTGCAATCTATCTTCTTCCATATCCTCCATTTTCCATTATTTTGGGTATTATCCCAAAAATCTTTCACTTTTTTTAAACCTTGGGTATCAGTTTCATGCTTCAGGTTCCTAAAATCCTCTTCTAGCAATCATGGTTCTTGTTTCCATTTTTCCTCCTAGAAAAGAGCCAGGTCTCCATCTCTGATTTCCCAAAAGATATTTCTTTGAGCTAAACCTCTGTTCTCCCAGGCTTTGTTCCAAATAGCAGAGCCCTTTATGTTCCTAGACATCCTTATGAGGTTAGTGTGATGCCAGGGGTTGGCATATTTTTCTTTCCATATGCTAGCCCATTGCACCTTGGGATTTTTAACCCAATGCCACCAAAGTTTGACCCCTAGAACCCTACTTAGGATCTCCTGGTCATTTAAGCCTAGGCCCCCATGATTCTTGGGTTTACAAATCTTTTCCCCTGATACCAAGGCCCATTTTTTCCTAGTTTCCTCCTTGCCCCAAAGAAAGTCTCTTTGGATGTTTTTGAATTGTTGCAGGACTCCTATGGGGGTAGGTAGAGCGGAAAGCATGAAAATTGTAATTGATTGGAGAACAACCTTTGTCAGCACCAGCCTGCCAGCCAAATTTAAATATCTGCTCATCCATTTTTGGACTTTGTCCTGCATTTTGGTAATCAAGGGTTCCCAAATTCTCTTGTGCAAGGGTTTCGCAATCAGTGGAACTCCTAAGTACTTTGACAGGAGGGAATCCCTCTGAAAGACTAAAATTCTAGAGATATTTCTCTGAATAGCAATATTAGTGTTAAAGAAAAATATTTTGGATTTGGAGAGGTTGACTTCCATACCTGAGGCCTTGGAAAAGTCATTTATAATTTGTTTGATCACCCGAGCCTCTTTGATAGTGGGGATGCCTTGTAACATGGTGTCATCTACAAATTGTTGATGTGTCAAAGCCTGACCATTCTCCTTCGGAGTGAGACCTTGAATTTTTCCCATAAGTCTGGCATGCTTGATAGACCGGCCGAGACCTTCCATCATGAGAATAAAGAGAAAGGGAGAAAGTGGATCCCCCTGCCTCAGCCCTTTGGAAGGAATAAAAATCTCAGATGGAGAGCCATTAACCAAAATTGAAAAGCTAGAAGTGGTGACCAAGGCCATGACCCATCCTACCCAGATGTGATCAAAACCAAAAGCCTTTAGCATATTCTTGATATATGTCCAGTTCACTTTGTCATAAGCTTTTGTTATGTCCAATTGCAAGATCATACCAGTTTTCCTTGTGCTGGTTAATGAGTGAACCACTTCATGCGCTTGAATAATGTTATCTAGAATCTGTCTACCTTCAACATAACCTGATTGCTCCCTCGAAATTAGAGAAGGAAGTAGAGGTTTGAGTCTGTTGGCCACTACCTTGGATATAATTTTGTAGACCACATTGCAAAGTGCTATGAGTCTATACCTATCCAGTGTCTGTGCATTTTCCTGTTTAGGGATCACGGAGATGAAGGAGGTGTTGAGCGCTCGCAAGATGGTTCTGTTCTTCCTGGAGTCTTCCACAACATTCAAAATATCCTCTTTGACAATATTCCAGCAAGCTTTAAAGAAATCTACATTGAAGCCATCTGGGCCTGGTGCTTTGCCATTCTGCATGTCTTTGAGAACCTCACTAACCTCTTCTTCCGTCACTGGTCTGTTGAGATTGAAATTGTCCTCTCTAGTCACCAGCTTAGGTATGTGCTTAATTACATCCCTGATGTAATGTTCTCTTTCTGGGTTATTTTCCTGGGCTATTGCACAGAAGTGTTGAACCAACACTGCCTCTATCTCTTCATGGGATTGAAGAAGTTGTCCATCCTCCTTTTTTATTGATGATATCCTGTTGTGTGCTCTATTCGCCATGGTGGATCTGTGAAAAAATATGGTGTTACGCTCCCCTTCTTTTAGCCATTGGACTCTAGATTTTTGTCTCCTAAAAATTTCCTCTCGTTTACACCAGTTATCCCCTTCTTGATGATATTTCTCCACTAGATCTTTTTTGTCTTTATTAAAACCTTCCGAGATCATAGCTTGGTTGAGTGCTTGCATTTTAATTTCCGCCAATTTATTTTCTGCAAAAATATTGCCAAAATTATTCTTGTTCCAATCTTTGAGCCTTAATTTTATGTGCTTTAATCTTTTATGAAGCATGAACATTCTAGTTCCCTGAATCTGTAGATCTTCTGCCCACCATTTCTCAATATTACTAATGAAATCTGGGTGTGAAAGCCAAATATTCTCAAATCTGAAAGGTCTATTTCGGGGGGTACCTATACCTTGGATCTCCATTTGAATTGGCCAGTGATCTGAGCCTCCCACTGGAAGAACACTAGCTGTTATTTCCTTATCTAAAAGCATAAGATCCTCCGAGATGATGAATCTATCCAATTTGGATGCTACCTAAGACTCTCCTCCTCTCTTGTTATTCCAGGTGAAGAGGCCATTACTTTTTTCAACATACACTAGTTTCATGTTATCTGAAAAGACCTGAAAAGCTAAGGAGTATTTATTGAGTGCTCTGGTTCCACCTTTTTTTTTTCCAGAAAGTGATTTTATCATATTAAAATCCCCTCTCATGATCTGGGGTATCCCGACATGTCATTCCCTGAGATACACTAGGGATTCTGTGAACTTGAGTTTGTCTTCTAATCTTTGAGGGCCATACACATTCATGAGTAGATAGGTATTCCTATCGCCAATAGGCTGAATAACTACTGATAAATAATTTCTTGCTGCTTCAACATCAATTACATCAATTCTTTGGGGGTTCCAAAGTGTGAGAATACCTCCTGCAGTATTCTTTTCTTTAACTTCTAGATATTCATATTTATTGAGCCACTTACTATGAAGTTTTCTTAACTTTTGAATGGAACATTTTGTTTCCTCGATAAAAAAATATATCCAGAGCAGTCTGTTTCATTCTATTGTTTAGCAGTCTATGCTTTCTTTTACTTCCTAGACCTCTAATATTCCAATATATGAACTTCATCATTAAATATTTGTGAAGGAGTAGCTGGTAAGATCTTTCATCTTACTTGAATCTATCATGAGCTTTCCACATTCCATTAATAGCCCATTCTGCCTTTTCTTGCCTCCCTCTTTTCTTGGGTTTCTGGGTGCTAATCCCAGAGTAGATTTTATTGTCTTCACTCCTTCACTACTCAGCTTGTTCTTGTTTTTTTCGTTCTCCAAACCCTTTTCCTGAGTTTTCCATAAATACAGCTACTGTATTCTATTGATCTATTCCTGGGGTAATGATTCAACCCCAGCATATGTTCCTTGAATTAAGAACCCTTCCAGATCTAGGTTTTCTCTTTCTAGAATCTCCTGTAGTTCAGTCTCGTCCTGATCCATTTCACTGTGGGTCATTTCTTGGTCCATCTCTGGTTCTATATCACTCATCATTATTCCTTTCTATTTATCATTTTCCTGTGCTTGTTCACGGTTTCCTTCCTTCTCCTTCTCCCCCATACTCCCTTCATTTGCTCGGTTTTCTATTGTTTCTTCTTCGTCCTCTACCAAAACTTGGAAATGGTTCTACCTACCTTGATGTTTGTCATTTTGTTGCTGCTTTTACCCTCTTTTTCCACCTTTTCCTTCATGGACCACCTTGTGAACGCTGTCCAGGTCTTTCATTGTATTAGTTTGGCTATTATTCTCTATTTTTCCAAGAGGGCAGTCTTTGAGAAGATGCCCATGTTCATGACATCTATGACATCTGAACAGAATATGCTCATAGTCCACTGATTGAATCCATTCTTCATAAAAAACTTCAAGTATCACCTCATCCAGAAGAGCTCCTGATAGATCCATCTCAACACATATCTTGGCAAAGGAGGTATATTTTCCTCTTCTAGTAGCTTCTAAAGCTTTGATATATCTACCTAACTTATTGCCTATGGTAGCTAACGATTTAGGTTGCCAATAATCAAGAGGTATGGAATAGAGTCTTACCCAGACCGGGACCAATGTGAAATTTTCACGTTCTGAGACAAAGTTTAACTTCCATGGCCTCATATAGAGACCTGCTACTACATAGAAGTCAGGCCCTCCTTCAAACACTCTGTCTTTATCCTTGATATTTGTGAAAACCACTATAAAGAAACCATTTGATCCAAGGTGTATATCAATGCTTCCTTTGGGTTTCTAGTGGTACTTGATCCATGTTTGTAAAGCTTTTTCTGTGGGCCAGAGTCCCATGACTTTGCAAATGATTCCGTAGGTTTGCATGTGCTCCCTATGCGCTTGCAGCGCAGGATCATTTAAAACCACTCTAGGTGTTATTTCAGCTTTGGGTTTACAAGGCCCCTTTTGTTTTTTCTCTTTCATTTCCTATTTTTTGTCCTATTCCTCCTTGTCTTTAGTGTTGTTGTTCTCCCTTATTTTTCCCTCCTTCTCTTCCTTTTCCATGTTATTCCTTTCATCTTCCATCATTTTTCTTACTTTTTCTGGGGCTTTCTTGCCCTTGTTGGCCACGGCCTCCTTGTAGGAGGGAGAAGAGCTCCCTCCTCTACCTCCATCCATGAATGAAGAAACTTGCAGCCCGCTGAAACCCTGGT
The DNA here is from genome assembly GCA_031772625.1 of Pinus tabuliformis. Taxonomy (NCBI): domain Eukaryota; kingdom Viridiplantae; phylum Streptophyta; class Pinopsida; order Pinales; family Pinaceae; genus Pinus; species Pinus tabuliformis. The sequence goes on along the minus strand of CM062820.1, from coordinate 1,165,218,978 downwards.
AGCTCATTTTTCTCCTACGCGTTCGTCCCTTTTCCTAGCTATTGTCTGTCTAGAGATGATCCTATCTTGTTTCTTTCATATAAGTCTTCCAATTTCACTACGGTCTTAGGAAAAGAATTATCTTCAATGGAATTAAAAAAACTAAGGATGTCATTGTCATCATTAAATACATGCTAGTTGGTTATGTTATCTGGAATGGAGGGACAAAAAAATAACTTAATTGAAAATCTATCATGACTAAAATATTCAGGTGGAATTAGCTTTGAAGAAACATTGGCTAGGAGATAAGCACTAACATTCTGTAATCTTGGGATCAGAGCTATATTGAATGTAGTGAAATGAGACGTTAAATCTTGGATCAAAGATTGATAATGTTTCAGGTGATTAGAAACACAACAGATACTGTTTCTTACTTGCTTTATGACAATATATGAATCACAAAAAAAATTAAGATACTTGACATCAAGACTAATGGCCTTCTTCAAGACCTGTACCAATGCTTCATATTCAACAATATTGTTGGTATAGTCAAATTCCAATCTGCATGCAAGCATGGTATTTTCTGAATAAGGGTTTACTAGGATGCAACCAGCTCCTTCACCATCATTATATTTTGAGCCATCAAAGTAAAGAGTCCAAAACAAATTGTCACACTTATTTACATGATTTTCTACAATATTGATACATCTAGATGAATCTGTTTGAGAATTTTTTTCGATCTAGGATGAAACAAAATCAACTAAAAATGGAGAGTTTTGACCTGGGAAATTGCAAAAGAAATATTCAAGAGAATAATTTCCAATAATGTTGTTTATAAATACTACTGGTTCATTTTCCTCATCTAAATCAGTCACATAGTACTTCATATGCTTTTCCCTATCAACATGAATTTGATTAGATTTTCCATTGTAGGGGAGCCAAAGATGTGACAAATCAGTTGAAAATTAACCATGTAGTTTCTCTGACCAACCCCTTCCTAGAATAAGGCCATAGAATTTAGGGATCAATTATTTGACAAACTTTCAGATTTGAAGATAATCTAATCAAGAAACCCTTTATCTTTCTTAAGACTTTGACTTTTGTCTCGTTTAATTGAGCAGTCTGAACAACATATTTGTGAGGTGAAATAGTCAATTTGAGACACACTGAATAAGGAATGATATTGGATGATGCACCAAAATCTACTAAACAAGTGCTAACATTCTTATCAAAAAATTCAAAAGTGAACAGAAAAGGAGGAGCGTGGGAATTTGATCTATCTCCAATCAAAATAGCATCGGAAGAATCAATCTTGTCTGTAGGGACATTTGGAGGTTGTCCTTTCCCTTTTGAGGCTTTTGCAGTAACAATAGTAGAAGGTAATGGAGATCTAGGGACTGCATTTAATTCATTGAGTAAAAAATTTTGCTATTGTTTTAAGGTAATGAGCTCATATAAGGAAATGTTAGCATTGATCTTATTCATGTCTTCTACAATATTATATTCAATTCTATAAAAAACTATCAAAGTTTTAGATGATGAAGGAGATTTGGAAGTAGTTGGAGTAGAATCAGAAGATGGATTAGAAGTCTTTTTTATCATACCTTTGTCCTTAGTAAAAGGAGTGGGAAACTTTTGATTTTTATTTGATGAAGTAGTATCAACTGGTCCCTTACTTGTAGTACTCACTGGAAAAACTTCTTCTTCTTCTTAAATTTATAAAGTGGTTAAGATGAAATCCCATAAACTATGAGCCTCGAATATCTCCTCTTCTTGTGTTTCATCAACAAATAGAGATGTTTCTTCTTCTTCATCATCTTCATCAGATTTATCATTTGATATATTAGTAGGAGGTTGTGATGGTTGATTCCTTTTGAAAGGATGAAAATATTTCTTTGAAGATTCAACAACTTGTTTCTTAATTTCAACCATTTCATTGGACATCATCTCCAAAACATTATGTAATCCTTCCAAATCATAAGGGTCTTAAGGAGCCTTTTTCTTGGATTCCTCTTTAAAAGTCACTTTCTTGGTCTGCTTTCTTTCTTCAATGGCAGATTTCTTGTGAAGAGCTAGAACTCTCTTTTCGACAGATAAAGCTTCTTTCATGTTGTCAAGTAATACTGTTTTATTAGCTCTATCTACAAACATAGCAATATTTGAAGGAAGAGCACTAATGTACCATTCATTATGAACATCAGTACCAGGTCTTAAAGTGTCTGGGATTTTATTTAACAATTTGTTAAATCTTGAATTAAAATCCTTGATTTTCTCATTTGGATTGGTTTTGAGGTTTGACAAATCATTAATTAAAGTAGTTGTTGTTCGATCATCCCCAAATTTTAACAAAAAAAATTCTTCAAACATATCCAAATTTGTTATTGATCCAACAGGAAGAGAGAAATACCAAGACCTTGCAGATCCTTCAAATGTGTAAGGAAAAAGTCTGTAAACACAATCCTCTTCTGTGAATCCATTAAGATTGATGGCCAACATGAAATTATGAAGGTGTTCCGATGTAGGAAAACCATCATCAGGATTAAACTTGGTTAGCCATATCTCTAGATGTTTAGGAAGAGGATGTAACAGTGGTGTCATCTGAACTACCATGGGGTTGTTCCATGGTCTATTTTCCATTATGGAAATACTAGGAACAAAGGAAGTTGTAGATGATGTAGAGGCTGTAGAAGATTGAGCAGTTGAAGATGTTGCCCATGTAGTGCTACTAATTACAATAGCACCAATTGATTGTGATTGAGGAATGTGAATGGAAGGAATCAAAGGATTATAAGAAGAAGGTAAAGGAGTAGAGGAAGAAGTGGGATAGACAAAAGGAGTATGAGGTGGAGAGGATGATGCAATCCCACTAGCCAAAGACTGAGTCTCTGGAGTAATTTTCTTTTTCCGATGAGTGGGTAATGGAAACTCAAAATTCTTGACTCCAAGTTTCTCACTCTGATATTTAGTTAACACACTAGAAGACTATAGGGATGAGGCAATACTTCCTTCAGATAAATCAGATTGAGCATATTTTTCTTTAGAAATGGAATTTCCTTCCAATCTCTAAATCAAAGTCTAAACTTAGGGGGACTCTGCAGGTGATTCTGTAGAATTGTGACCAACTGACTTTGGAAGTGTGCTAGGAGATTTAGTGGCTATTTCAACAACTCCATATCTAGGATTATGGGATTTGGAATTGGATCTTGAAGTTGGTGGTGACTTGGAGGGAGACTGACTCTTAGAATGACCTTTTGATTTGGGATTAGATCTTGATGCCATTGATAGTCTGAAGACCCTCCTTCTAGCACCAAAAATGTTGAAGGATCGAAATGTTTGCCTCAACATTGGGGGAAAGCAACCCAGTTGGGACCTTAGAGAAGATCATTTTCCGTTTGGAGTGGTGGCTCTGACTGGGATTATGGGACCAATTTCCCTTTAAATCAAATTATAAAAAATGAATTGGGTACAAGTATAAAGCTCTGATATAGTTAAAACTAAAAATAAATATTACTTAAAATTAATATCTATCCCAAGAAAGCTATCTGTATATGTGATTTAAAAATATTTCATAAGAAACATGAAAATATAGATTACCGTGTGATTATGAGGTTAAAACAAAGAATGATAACTAATTTTATTAAATAGTTAATTAAATTAGTTGATAAATTCATCACATATATGATATTTCGTTGTTTATGCATATAATATATAATTCCAATCACACATATCAGTAGTGAAAAATGCATGATTACTATAACACATATATGATAAACATAATCAGACTTGTATTCAACTCTTAAATAAAGCAATAATAAACATAAAATAGTACCCAAAATTGTTACTCTGACCATGATAAAATGGTGATGGTTCCACTATGTATTAAGAAAAACTAAAGTTACAGTAGTGCAAGCTTAAGCCTTCTTTCCAAAATTCAGAACCCCTTATCATTACAAATGGATGGGATTTATAGTCTCAAAATAAAATACAAATATAGAAAATAGAGCAACAACCTGAAGCAAATTTAACAAACAACACTAAAATAAACTAAAAGAGACATATTTAGAATTTGTTGTAACAAATAATCTAGGCCTATGAAGAGGACTTTTCTCCCATTCGCTATTATAGCTCATACATATCTATCATATTCTTCAATTCGGGTGGAGTCTTCGGTTGAATCTGCATTCGGCTGATAAATATGGCATTCCTTAAATCTGACAACATCTGAGTGGTGGTATTGGATAGACACCTAAGCATGAACCATTGGTTGCATGGTTTGACTAAAACTGCCAATGGCTTTCCAAGACAAATTTAGATAACTGATCAATTATTTCAGCCCGCTTTTTCAATGATTCCTACCACATTTTAGTGAGCGGTTTAATATTTGGTAGTGCTCCCATGGGGCAATTGATATGAGATTCGCTTGGAATACATTATCACTAATCATCCCAATGAGATTATTAGAGATATCTCTTACATTGAACACTACTGCTTTTGCATGTTTAAGATGAATCTCCCATTCTTGAAAGACTATTTCCTTGTGTGACTCTTCAATTCTGGGAAGATTAGCTAATCTCCCATTAGCGTTGTTGTGCCACGTAAGGAAACCTACAATTTTTTCTTCAATATCATCAAAAAAAGTTTTGATATCTGATAATTGATCAACCATGGAACTAGATGTATGACAAAAATCATGAATAGTGTCAAACTTTTGACAAAACACAATTTATGTTGAGCAAGGAGAGTATTTAACTCTCTTGCTTCATTGTTGAACTCTGTCAATTCAAGATTAACACTTAGTTGTTCTATCTTGTTCTGTAATCCTTGTATCTAAGTGTCTTGTGCCTGTAAATCAGTGTCATATTGAACTTTAAGCACATCAAAACTATTCTGGAGTTCAATAATTTGTCTTTTCCATTGATCGACAATCTTTTGTTTCTCAATCTCGAAACTGTATTCTAACTACACAATTATGTCTTCCTTTTATTTCAACAAATGGTGTACTTTAGTGGCTTTATGCATGGTTGCCAAAGCATAGGCTCTCGTGAATTGAGTGAGCCTTCCCCGCTCCTCTATAGGAGTGGAAAAAGAGCCTTTCCATACTACTTCAAAAGAATAATTTCCAGGAACTAAAGCCTGGGGCTGATCGATTTTTCTTTTCTTCCTCTATCTTTTGACAACAACCTTATGCTCAAGACTGTAAAATACATAAGGTGGAGGAATTTCTTCAACCCTTTATACAACCTCAGATGTTGGGAAGGCTGGTATAATTTCAATGTCTTCATCCCTTAAAGCCTTGTTAGAGGCCTTTGTTGTGACTAGAGTTTGTTCTATAATTTTAGAAGTATTTGGGATCTTCTCTTGCAAGTGAGTCTTCAAAACTTGCGGTTCCTTGGCCTTTAAAACCTGGTTATATTGTTCCCATATTTCCTCAAGCTTGGTATTAGGAAAAATACCTTCAACTTGAGAAGAGGAGGAAGCACCTGTTTCTTTTGTTTGAGGCATATCAATAGTTTGTGTGGAACCAACAACTATAACATCATCCTGAACTGTGCTTTCTTGATGAAGCTTTAATGAATTCATAGGAAAATTAGCTAGCCTTATGACTTTGTATTGGGTGAATTGAATCATCTCTTATGGAGTCAATTGTTCTATTACTTGTCTTGTAACCATTGAATAGGTAGAAGATTTTTCAAATAGATCATTGAACTTGTCTGGTTCATGAGTAAAATACCTGATGCTTGATTGTGTGGTAACCTTCTTGATAGTTTGATGGGGATCATATTGTCTGTTAGGGATAGTGGGGAAATTGAATTCTAAGATAGAATTAATTTCAATGGCTGCATGCCTGAAATTATCCAAAGCATATATATCGCATTGAAGAGGAAAAACAAGCTACATTTTCTTACTGGACTCCTTTAATACTTTTGAAATACCATTCCCTATGGTCTGGTATGCTATTTCTCGAGAAAGAAGTTTTTCAGAGACATATAGATGCAAGACTTGGGGGTTAGAAAGACTACCAAAGACTCAGACATAGGTAAATAAAGCCTCACCGAACTAGTTTCCAACCCGGAGCAAGTCCGTTTCAACTTCTAGGGAAATCTTATGAGTTCTCTTGTCAAAAATGATTTGGTAAATATGTAACATTACTCCATGGAATATTTTATAAAAATGAGGCTGATAATTTGAGTCCCAAAGAAAATCATGATATATATGGATAGGGGTTGGGTCTTCTAAAGTCCACTTCCACCCCATAGAGGTGAAATCCATAGTGAAACACAAGGCATCCATTACATAGGCACTCATGTAAAAGGGAGGAATTATATTTTCTGAAACCTTACACTTACTCCTGAAATTCAGGATATGAGTAGCTAGGTTATCTGACAATATATTTCCCCAATATAAGATATAACCTTCTAAAGCAACATCAATTAGTGGCGTACGTTGATAAGAAAATTTCTATGTATTAGAGTAAGCAAAGATTCTACATATCATAACGACTATTTGGCAATAGGGACCAATAAGAGAGTCAACTACATACATACCATTTTCCTCTCACTTATGCTTGTTAGGATCTCTTCTCCATGCCCTAATAGGCTCTGATGCATGGTCATGTTTTCTCATGAATTTCTCCACAAATAGTTTTTTATATTTGCATTGAAGCTCTGGAAAATGATACATTGCACTGAAATCGATATTGGTGAATGATCCAATGACTGTATGCTTCTATATCCTGATCTTCTTTTTGAAATTCTAAAGTTGTCAATGACCCATCGAACCATGTCCGTATAAGGAAGGATTTTGGGTCGGGCCATAATCCTATGTAAGAATGATTTGGCCACATCATTGTAAGTAGTATTGGAGACTTGGGGTAGGATTCTTGGTTGTAATTGTTATTTGGGTGACCCTAGGCCCTTCATCCTCAAATAGTTTATAGATAGATTCCCAAGAGGCACTTCCAACATCTAGAGAATAGACTATGTTAGAAAATAATCCTGGTGTATCAACATTTTTAGTTAGAGGAGCGACATATTGGTGTTTAGCAATAGGCTTATTCCTAGCTTTTCTTGATTTAGACATTTCTTCAGAGTTACGCTTGTCAGGACTAGCCTGTAATGAAAAACACAGGTCTGAGCGATAACTTCTTCACATGAAAGACTTAGCGCAAATAACAAATTTCACACAACAATCTCTGTCTTTAAGGGAGAATTATGATAGAATCAAATTATAATGAATGAGGATGATTATAATCTTGAAAATCATAAATTCACCACTTTCAAATATTAAATGCCAAAACATGAATTCACGTGGGTTTTCCCACATCAGCGTATTAGAAGAAAAATATTAGAGAAACCAATTAGAGGTGCATTAGAAAGTTACGATATTGGTAACTTCTGATAAATGATATTTGAAGTAATGTCTATAAGCAGAGGCAAGAAATGATATCAGGGTTTCTATATCGAAGGTGGCATATTGGAATTTTAAAGTGCAAGTTCCCGATATGAAAGTCCCGATATAGTTGTAGACGAGAATATCAGAGGTTTCGTGATATCGGAAGAGGGGAATATCAGAGATGTTGGGTATCGGAGGAGGAAGGCATTGGAGATGGGAGATCAGAAGTGTTGAGTATCGTAAGTGGCACACTTAGAAAGTTACGATATTGCGAAGGGCTGATATGCCAAGTGGCAGATGTGGGGTTGGCAACTCTTATAATATTGATTAAAAAGGGGGCGCATGACTTATATAATATTTTTATCAAAAACCTTTTTAATGAATAAATTAATCGTCGGGAAAGCTTTATCAGGGACTAAATTTACCATAACTTTCTTAAAAGGAAAGTTATGATAAAGTGGGAGTCTGATAAAAACCTTCCAATAATGCATCAATTTCATAAAAACAAGGCCTATCAGGATTTTAATTTATTGTAGAATTACAAGGGTTGAGCCTCCAATAAGAAATTTACAATGAGTGAAATTTTCAAGCCTTAGAGATTTTTCAGCAAACTTAAAAATTTCCTATCTCTATTAATATGAAAGAAGGGTCCCCATTATTTATTATATAACTAAAATAAAAATAAATGGGGGTTTCTGAATACTACAACACGGTGAAAGTCAGTGGAGAAACAAAGTTGATAGCCCCACATAGACCATAAAGTATTCTAAAATATACCGAGAAAACAAGAATATTGATAAAAAATAATGCTACTCGATAATCCAAAGTGTGGCCAAATATGACAGAAGAAGATATCTATTGTTTGAGAAATATAGGTAGTCTTATGATAGGGAAGAAATATAACCATCTTAGAAAAATGACATACCACTACCCAAATAACATCATGTTTGTGGAAAGTAGTACGAATACCACTAAAAAGGTACATGGAAATGGATTCCCAAGGGTGAGAGGGCATTGGTAAAGGCTAGTACAAACCATGCTTATGTTTTGATGGCTTGATTTGTGAATAGAGTGAACATGCTTGAATGCATTTTTCTACTTTCTTGGGTAAGGCATACCAGTAGAAGTGGTGCTGGAGATTGAGAATGGTCTTGACTATGCCAAAATTCTCCCCTGCATGAAGAGGCATGTGCTTCACAAATGAGAAGGAGATGATCATCATATTGTGGCACACATATCTAGTTAAGTTTATATAACCAACCATCACAGATGATATAATTAAGAAAGGGATTTTGGTTGATAACTATAGGCTATTGCAAAGCTTCCCATACCCCACCAAATACAATATTTGTTGCATACAAGTCTTTTTATGCATAAAAAGAAAGCACGACGAACCTATAGAATGTGTAAGACTTGCGTAGGTGGTCAACTTAACAAATTAGCCATTTTATTACTTGTACCCTTCTTATATTTAATCACAAGATGTAACTGCTAAATGTAAGCATCCCAATTCACATGGGGTTGCTCTTGAATATTCATGTGCAAGTTGATGAATATTGGTGGTTTATGATCCTTATGGAGTATGATTTCTTTGCCAAGAATATAATGAAACCATTCCTTCAATTCTTGCACTAAGCTATAAAATTCCTTGTCATAGGTATTGTATATAAGCATGGCCTCTATAAGAGTCTTAGAATAGTATGATACATGGTGACCTCCCTATTTAAGAAAAACCCTAATGGAAAACTGAGAGGCATCAGTTCCTATTTCAAATAATTGATGCATATTCAACAAATGAAGAACATGAGCATAGCATAAGGCATTCTTGAGATTAGGAAAATGACACTCAACCTTGACATCCAATTTTTTTTTGCTTGATTGGACAATTGGTGTAAATGGTAGGCCAACTGGGAAAAATGAGACAAATTTTATGTAGAAATTAATACCTCCCATGAAACTCTTGAGGTCATGAGCATTTAAAGGCACTTTCCATTGTGCCAAATCTTGTACCCAAGAGGATTCTGGTCAAACTCCTTTTGAATCAAGTATGAATCCCAAATATTGAATTGATGGTTGTCCAAAATAGGATTTATTCTCTTTTACCTAAAGTTATGTGATTGCAATAGCTCAAGTATGTTGTGGACGTGCTATATATTTTCTACCTAAAATTTACTAAATACCGAAATATCATCAACATAAATGACCAAAAACTTACCCAGGTGTGGCCTGAACACATCATTGATTAATCTCATAAATGTGGCTGACACATTTGTTAACCAAAATGGCATGACCAACCATTTAAAAAGCCCAAAATTTGTCTTAAAAGTGGTATTCCATGTGTTTACTGCATGCATGCAAACTTGGTGGTAGCTGCATGTCAAATCCATGTTTGTGAAGAAGCAAGCCCCTTGTAAGTGGTCCCAAAAATCTGTAATCTAGGGTAGGGGATAGTGAATTTTAACGATAACTTTATTAAAGGAACTGTAAGTTGTCATTGGACTCCATTTAGAATCATCCTTTTTGGGAATAATCAAAGCAGGAGATGCACAAGGAGAGGATGAAGGGTAAATATGCCCTGCTATCTATAATTGTGAAAGTTGGAATTCTATCCTGCAAGTTGGAGCGAGGTGATAGGATGGGGCATTGGTAAAATCACCAAGAATAATATCGATTGTGTCTTCAATAAAGCATGTTGGGGGTAACCCCATGGATTGTGTGAATATATCTACAAATTCTTGAAGCAGGGGAACCATATTAAGGGGTACCATATTAGTGAGGTTATCTAGTTTGACAAGGTGAACTAAACACAAAGAAACACATTGTTTCAAACTGATTTTCTTAACGAGAGCTTTGCCAATATGAGGTTGTGTTGTTTTTAAGCGAAGAGGATGTGAGCACATAGGTGCAACCTTCATGGTGCAAGTGGTATTGATGATATTTATCATGATAAATAGTGTGCCTAGCCTATTGATATGGGATTTTGAGTAATAAATCAACATAATTGAGAGGAGAAACATCACACACCATAGTATCTTGAAAAGTGCCAATAACAAATGTCACTACACAATGCTAGGAGATAGTAAGAGGAGGGATTTCCTTTTGTACCAAACTGAGCTTCTATGGGGCTAGGTGTGGAGTGGTGGGAATGTTAAGGAATTTAACAAAATCTCAGGCCGCAATATTCTTTTGAATCCCATTATTGAGGATAAGAGCATCCAATTCATGCCTAACTTGACAATTATGGCTAAACGAAGGTGCACCATAGGTGACGACTTCATTAGTAGTTATGAGGATGAGAGAGGGGTATTCTTTGATAAGACTGTCGAGAGAAACAACTACAAGAGAGGGAGGGAAATTTGGTTTCTTGACCTTGGTAAAAAGAGTATTTTTAAGTGCTCGACAATTGGGAGAAGTATACAAATTGGTCTTATGGAAGTTACACCATGGGGTATTGTGAGGTGTGGAGGATGAGACATGGGTCACAATTAGAAGGACCAACAAGAGCAGGACTAGTAAGAGGGACCATATCTAGGTGGAGGAGATTGGATTCGAGGAGCCAATTTACATTCCATGACCAAGGCTCAAAGAAAGGAATTTTCGAAGGAAGGAATATTGAGCAATTCAACTTATCAACAAAAAGCCATTAACAAACTTAAATTAAATTTGACAATGAGTACCTCTTCCAAATCAGAGATATGTAGCTAAATGCGTAATTTGCAGAATACCTCGATTTAGGCTTGTATCGATTGATTCGGTATTTGGAAGAGCTGCAACCATTTTTCAAGGAGATTCTAGAGATATCTAGGGTGATAGAAGCATGATATTAATTCCTGGTAGAATCCATCCTAAGATTTTATGTGAGCAAGGTTGGTCTCTTCTATCTCTTTGAGCTCAATGACCAAGGATATATTCTCTAATAGGCTATCCTACCATGCGTGTACCATTATTTCCAAATGTAGGCTATCAATTTGAAGCTTCATGTCCTCTGCCATCTCGGGACATGTTTTAAAATAGGTAGAGGGACTGTATATCTAAGAATTGACAACATCCCTATTCATTTCGCCAAAAAAATTGGGCAATTAAAAGTGCGTATCCAACAACCTGTACCCTTGAGGGTGTCTTTGTTGTTGCAAATTCATTAGCTCATGGAGAGCCATGGCTAAATCTTGGATTGGTGAGTCCTCATATGAGGTTTCTTTATAAGGTAGCATGATTTTCATCCACCCAAATGAGTCAAAATGTAGATCTCAATGATGAGATTGCTCCAATTTCCTTGAGGAAGGCACATTAGGAAGGGAATTGAACAATGAAGGGAATGGAACTGTTGACCCATAAGTCTAAAACGAAATAAAAATTCTTTGAATGGATGGATAGATTCACATCTACTCCTTGATGTTGAGCAACAACTTGCTTTGATACCAATTGATCTACATGAAAATCTAAAAATTATTAGTCATGCATGACACAATGAAACAACAGAGAGATAAACAATAAGATCCTGAAAATAATACCACCATTCTATTATGAGGTAGAGGTTTCCTTTTATAAGTAGGCACCTTCTTATTAGATTGATTAGAAATAGTTTTGCATGGAAACAAAAGAAAGTTATTAGATATTTCCTTCCTTATTTTAAGTTTCCCAACTAGTCTGCATGATAAACATCAAATACATTATTAGATGTTTCCTTCCTCATTATGAGTTTCCCCAGAAGGGGTATGCCTCTTTCGGTTGCCAAAGGTATAATAAAATGGCCCAAGGGCAATGTGGAATTCATCTAGCTAAGGGGAAATAACACAAATAACACAAATATGGAGCTAAAGATACCTGAGTGTAGGCATAGTCAATCAAAGGAGATAAACACACTAACAACTTCTAAAACTAACTTAAGAACTCCCACTTTCTTTGCAATAGCTCAAAAATGGGAGCCATTTATTTCGAATTTCCAAAATCTCCTAATAATGGACGAAAAAGAGTTTTTGGGAAAGGTATTATCCATGAAAATGTTGCAACAGGAAGGAAAACTTCCATAATATAGAGATAATTGAGTTTTAAGCTAAATAATTAATACAACAACTATTAAAATCCTCAAAGTGGACATTAAAATGTAAAATTAACACATGATAACATATAACATAATCGTAAAGAAATTTAAGATCAAATTAAGACACATTAAGCACCATATTTACCTTGGAAACCAAAATGGGAAAAATAGCTTAATATGAGTCTAACTTTCTTGGGAATATCTAGTTTAATTCTTTTCTTAGCTCTATGTGCCTTCCTCTCTTGGCCAAAAATCCCATTAAGGATGAAGGTGAAGGAGAAAATAGGGAGAGATGGAAGGTTAAGTGGAATGCCAATGGCCATGACCCTACACTTCCCTTTCCTTATCCTTCTCTCCTATTTTATCTTTTTTTTTCATTAATTTATTTTTTTCTTTCCTCTCACATTTGTCTCATTAAACTTTCACATTTTCTTTATTTTACAATGTTTGCTTAACTTTTTTTAATTTCCTAATTTCATTGTAGGTACTAAGTCTTACATTCATGTATCATTTCAAATCCATTTTGGATCATACCTTCCCATTGAGAGTATTTTTGGCCTCCAAAATCTTGAAGGAAATTAATCTGGATTAATGTGCCTTTTGTATGCTTGTTTGGAATGTGGCTCTGACTTTGTCTCTAGTTCAATGAACTAGCCACTAGCTTTGGTCCCTAACTATGGCTTTAGCTCTAATTGTTGGTTCACTTTTTTCCTCAACATAGATGTCTCCTCATTGGCTCTAAGTTATGAACAAAATCCAAATCCAAACTCTGGACTCAACACTCATTGCCATCTCTATTTTTCTTAGAGATAGTCCATCTTGGAAATATAAAATCAAATATCAATCTTGTTTAGTGTGACCCTATCACTGACATGACATATCAATCCTAAAAAAGGAAGTGTAGCTTGCCTTCTCTTTCTAGGATTAGCTTCTTCTTAGCATGGAAACAAATCTATATGCTTGCAAGCATATCATGGAGTTCTCAATAACTCCTCCAAGGTCATTGACCTTTGTGCACTAATTTCTGTAATATCTTCAAGAAAAAATTCTTATGATACAAGATACAAAATAACCATTGAAATGCAGCTTCCCTTGGCATCAATCTACTATCCATCTTATTTGTGTCACCGTCCTCCTCTACTACAATATTTCCTTGACTATATTCTACTCCTTAGACTAGAGTTGCAAGAAACTCTTCTATCTTCACTCTCAATACTCTTCTCTTGGCTGTGTGGTTTCTTGGGTGAAGCTACCAACACTTTTCTTCTTAGTGTCCACTCAATTTACAATGGTAGAAAAAGGTTCCTAGCACTATGGTATAGACTACTTGAGATATTCCTTTTCTTCCAGTGCCTTTGAATTTGTTATTATAGAGAATTCTTCTTGTCCCTCTTCCCATGAAAACATTCAAGTTTGTGGCATATGGTTTGCTTCTCCCAGCAAGATGCCTTAGGATTCCCTTTGTTTCCATAAAATGAGTATGCCTCCACATACCAATAATTTGTAGCATTGCGGTCTCTCTTATTATAGTGGCGGCAAACAAGGAAAGTATTGTTTGAGGTATACGTCCTAGTTTTCTTCTTCATATTGCCTTTGCTAATATTCTTATTTCTTTCTCTGTGTGTAGGTGTAGGTTGATTCTATGAGCTCTTCTTATCACTTCCCTCATTTTATCTACCATAAGATGGCTGAGGTTGGTGTGGGCTAGCACCTTCAGTTGCAACTAATCTTTCTCCCATTGAATAAACCACCTTTAGTATGTATTTTTCCTTCATGAAAATGGTCTTCATGGTAATTGGTTTCGCACATTTTCCATCAAGGCCTAAGCCTTCATGCTTGACCCATGGTCTCGTTATGATGGCGAACTAAGGTGCCTTATATTCTCTTGCTTTTCCTTTATCCATCACATCTCATTTAGTTTAATAGTTTCAGGGAAATTATCTTTCCATGCTTTTCAAATTCATTTAGTTGCTCTTGAGAAATTTTTATGGAAAGTGAACTTACCAAAGTGGTGCCAATCATGCTATTGGCTTGGTTATTAGGAATGGAAGGTGTCCTTTCTTCCTAGAGATCTTGGCCAGTCCCCTGGAGTTTTTCAAGGTCTCCTCTTCTTTGCTAACTATCGTTGTAGATGCTCCATCATCCAAGTTAGTATATATTCTTTCCAACTATAATTTATATGAACTTATCAAAAAGGCATAAAAGCAACAGCTATACGTGTCCCATTCTGCCATGATTTTAGTGAGGGAGTCTTGGAACAACTAAATTTGCTTCATTATAAATGGAAACAATTTGGTAGAGCTCTTAGTGTTTTGCTCCATCTCTAGAATCGTCTTGTTGAACAGTTATACCTACTCCTTCAAGTGCTTGTTCTCTTCTTGAAGTTAAAAATTGATGGCCCTTAAGTCTTTTGACTTTTCTTTACTTTCTTTACTCATGCTAAGGTCTATAATGTTCTCTATAAAATTCTAGTAGATGTGTCATTTCCAAGGATGAAACTACTCTAATACCTTATGCTCTGTAAGTTATGGACTTATAACCCACTTACTTCACCAACACAGATACCATGTATAAGTTTCTTCTAAGTTATATTCTGAAGGTTGTACATAGTGCTCTATCGATAAAAAAACCACTAGGTCTATATTCCTCTTTCCCTATACAAGAATCTTTAATCTTCTAATTGATCCAAGACCTTGAATCTCCCAGTTGCAACTTGCATAACACAACCACTAGATAGTAACAATGATTAATATGTGAGATCAATAGCCAAAAAAGCTCTGCAAACATTATACCCTTGAGAAATATTGTATGTAGCCAACTATGCAATATGTTGAGTAGGCCTCTTAATTGTAAATAATGTAACGGAAAATGGATGTGTTCTATTTGTCAACTATTTCTGTGCAATGTACAACCCAATTACATTAAAAAATAAATAATGAATACCTCCAATGACTCACCAATACACTTGTTAGTGTGATAAAACCATCATTCAATAATAAGAACCATGTAAGAATAATAATCTGGTGTTAAATCATGATTATTTCTTGTAACAATGAAACTTAGGATTTTCATCATAACATGTTTAACATGGTTATTGTGAGTAATAATTAGTGAACACCTAGAGATGATTCTTATTGCAAGATCAACCAATCTATGCATTTCCCTTTTCTTTGAAGGATGTGCACTAATCCAATAATAGGTTTCTTTCAATAGAAAACATTGATAAAATAGATGCTCAACATATTGCCACTATGTAAATATCAGTAAAAATCATGAGCTTGAAGGCCATAGTTAAATTGAAAACATCGTTGAAGACCATAAACTCATTGAGCATTGAGAAAAAATGTTTGAGGATCAAACTTTATTCTTGTCTCAACAAACATGCTGTTGGTCTTGTATTTAACATCTCTATTCCCCACAATCAATAGATGCAAAACCTATAGCTTCATCAATGCACATTTTTATAAATGAGTCTAATTTTTATTAGAGAAATATCCACAACTTTGTTGGTTGCATCCTATGAAGAACGAATGTGCTCATCCTAGAATTTTATTTCTTATTCTACCTGTAATTGCTTCTTCATTCTTTGAACTTGAAAGTAATCTCACACCACTATTAAGTCAACCTTTTCAGAGGTAAAGCAACCAAAAAAAAACAAATCTTCCTCAGTCAAGGAATTTGACTAGACCAATGTGTAATTCAATGTGGTAATTTTTAATTGCAGTGTATGGTTTGTAGGAGTGTGGAAAATTTTCAGATAGATATTAAGATTGATCCAACAATTAAGGAAACCATCCAACATACAAGTTAAATGGCCAATAACTCAGTAAAGCAACGGGAAGGTGATTTAAATGCTCAACAAACTATGGGAACTTCCAACCATCAAATAAAACACCCAACAATGAAATGTAATGCCCAAAAATTAATTGATATGTAGAGAGAGAGAGAGAGAGAGAGAGAGAGAGAGAGAGAGAGAGAGAGAGAGAGAATGTCATATGACTATTATATGGCAAAACGGGAAAACCAACTTTGGATGGGGATGAATTAATTTATCATAGCAATCTCTAGCTACATTGTTTTCCTAGCCAAATCTCCCATTGAAAATGAAGGAAAACAAAGAAATAAGGAAAAGTTGAGAGTAAAGAGAAGGAAAATACCTATGACCCTTAATATCCCATTCCTTAGTTTTCTTTCCTATTTTATTTGTTTTTTGTTTTCATTAATTTCTTTTTCACTCTCCCAATTTGACTTATTCAACATTTACCTTTGTTTTATTTTCCAATATTTACTTAACTTTTATTAATTACTTAATTTCATTTTAAGTATTGAGTTATATGCTAATTTAGTTCTAATAATAAAGTAAAAAATTATATATATAACTTTTGAACGAGTTAAAAACAAAGAAGAAGAAAAAAAAACTTTACATAACACAAATTTTAAAAAAGAAAAGAATAAACTTAAAAGCAATTAAAACAAAGTTTTAAGCCAAAATTTAAAATAAAACAAAAATGAAATAAAGATATAAAGGATTTAAACAAAGTTTTAAGCCAAAATTTAAAATAAAACAAAAATGAAATAAAGATATAAAGGATTTAGCTTAACATTTAGATAATTTGAAAATTTATGAATTTAGGGAATGATATTGTTACAATGGTTATAAGATAATTTGATGGAGCATTGTGGATGTACTTTAATATGATGTTTGTCTAGAAGATTTGTAATTTAACAATTTGGAGAGGTTAAATTTGTAAATTTTGAAATTTAATTTTAAAACATTAGGTTTAACGGAGGTTTATATGGTTTAAGAATTTTTTTTAAAAAGGTTTTAGATGCTTTTAGTTGGGCCTAATGTTTAAGGGCATGTGTTTCTCCTAAGAGGTCCAAAGTTCAAAACTAAAGGGTGTAGAGTATGTATGCCTTTGTAAACTTAGCTGTGCTAGAGGTCTCATACACTAATTTGGTGTAGAATATTTTTTGTAGTAATCATAATGTAGTTGTGTCCCTTTATTTAAAGCCATGGTATTGGGCATGGTATTGTAACAAAGTCTATTTACAAGTTAAAGATCTCCATGGTAAAATAAGGGTGAATCTCTAGGGTTAAGAATTTAATTGCATGTTTTATTAATTGTATATATGTTTAAATGGTTGGAAAATGATGATAGGCATCAAGTCATAATAAGCATCAAAATGCTTACTTTATCACGTTGTTAAAAGTAAAAAAGTTATAAGAATTAACTAAATTATAACTTTAAATATGCGAGACGATTCTTAACCATGGAGATTCACCTCCACTTTATTATGGAGATTCTTAATCTATAAATAGACTTTATTACAATACCATGAGCCAATACTATGACTCATCAATAACACATGCCTAAAATACCATAACGCATTTCATATTGCAACTTTTTTTTAATCAATGAATTTGATTTAAAAAACCAAAAAGCATAATTATTTTGAAAATAATTCTGAATATTTTATTTATGTACACTGCTAAGAATATTTTATGAAGTTCAAATTTTTACCATCTACTTAAAAATGATTAATTATTAAATTAAAATTGAGAAAACTCTATAACAAAAAGCATATATCTAACCACATCATTAATAGTAATAATAATTTAAAATAATATTATAATTTATTTATTTTATGATTTTATAATTAATAGTAATAATAATTTAAAATAATATTTTAATTTAGTATTTTAATAATTTTTTTAAATATTAGCAATGTGATATATATTAATAAATAAATATATTTATACCTTTCATAAATTAATATTTATTAATATTTATAAACTATTTAATTTATATAAATACATTAATATATTTTGATTTTATTTTTATCCGTATAAAATTTAATATTTAATACAAGTGGATTTAATAACTAAAACATAAAAACATATATTTCTACAAAGGTCACAAATCTTAAAAAAAGAAGAAGATATAGTATGTCTACCTCCGTAAAATAAATGGTTGAAACCTTCCTAAAATGAATGACCTTATTACTCATGGGAATACACGTCTCTTTTTGAAGAGTCTTTGTATTCTTAAGAACGCTGACGGTCATATTAGAAAATGCATGTATACTGACAGATAAAGGAATAGGTCAAGGATGCTCAACACGATCACTATTTGTTCGCGTTGTGTCGCTTATGGCCTGGCCTCTCTTCTGCTTTTGATATTTTTGCACGGCGGAAATATTCATGAAGACTCATAATTTTCAAACCATGTTCACGATCTGTTCTCCTTCTCCTGAACAGCCCATTAGATCGAAAAGAGCTCCAGTCACAGAAATATAATTATAAAGATGGAGAAGCCGACCTACACCTCCAATCACCAATGACGGTGGGCATTGAGAAAAAGCTGGGAGCCTCTTCTGCTGCCGCCGCCCCAATAAATAGTTTTGACTGTACAGGCCGCGGCAGCTGCAGCTACATGATGGTGCAGGAATTCGTATTGTCTTCACTGAACATGTCAGTGTACTGCTCGTCTGTGCGATTAGGGTTCATGAGGAAACTCGGGTCCACGTTCCGAACGTAGCCGGGAGGAGCCTTCTTGTCGTAAGTCCCAGCAGCGTAGGGATGGTATGCCATTTCGGCAGGTACATAAGGCCAAATCTCTGTGGGCTTACCGGTGCGCTTCACCCTCCGCAGCACTTTGGATACCTCCACGTATCCAGTTACCGTTAACTTTTTCTCCTTTCTGTTCAGATCCACCGATTGCACGCCTGCGCATGTGAGATTCATCACATGAGATAAGGTGCTCTAAGAGATGATTCAATCACCATTAAGGTTTATATTTATGATAGAAGTATTGTATAACTGATAATAATATCTGAGAACATCTTAATATGATTTATAATACTAAAAAGCGATGCACCATGTGAACAAACCCAGTTAAAGAACCACACCGAAAACTCAGTGCTCACCTTTCATGGACGAGACTGACCTCTTCACTCTCTTCTCACAGCCGTCACAATCTATATTGCTTACTTTCAGCCTGACAGTCTGCAACAGTTCCCAAAATTAAAACAATGATCAGCTTTATAGGATAAAATTTACGGAGTTTTGGGTGGAATATGTTTTAGAAAAATTTAATAATTTGTCGTTTAAAATGTAGTTTTGCTGGTATATAAAGATTCAGCATCTTAATTTTTTTTAATTTAATAACATTCATTAAAAATTACAACAAATCCATACCAAGTTCTTAATCAATCCTAAAGCAAAAAAAAAAAAAAGAGAAAGAAAAGGAAAGCACAGAAAATTATCAAATGCTCATTTAAACTGGAAATTAACGAAATGCACATCATAATTAATTAATAAAAGTGGGGGTGCAGTATACCTGCAACTGTAATTGCTTGACGTGTCTCCTGCGATCGCCGAAGAAACTCGATACATAATCCAGCGCGCCCATCGAGCAGAAACTTGAAAGAAATCTCGAGTGTGCTTTGAAAACGGCAGAAATATCTATCTCCAGACCTAGAAGCAGATATGTTGTATAAAAGAGAGGGCAGAGATTTTATAGGCAAACTCGAAACTACTAGGCGGTCTTAATGGTTGGAATTAGCAATATCTACCAGTTCTAGTTGTATTAAAATGATGAAAGCCGGTTTCAATTTGATATTCACATTTCCAAGCAGCTTACACGCTAAAAAAATTCGCCAGGTGGAATGCCACGATAGTAGCAAAACAGCGTTGGAGCCCACTTCTTTGTAGAGAAGACCCTGTAGCAGGTCGGATCGGATACAGCGCCAGAGTCGCGATGATATTTTGAAGCTCTTGCCTACCCATTGTTAACGTCAGTTGCTGGACGATGGTAATGGCGATTACAGTGTTTTAATGGCGATGGCAGTGTTTTAGCAATAATCACTTGGCAAGTAGGTTCCACGTGCAAAGAAATTAATGACAAAAGGCAGTGTTTTAGCAATAATCACTTGGCAAGTAGGTTCCACGTGCAAAGAAATTAATGACAAAAGGAAGAAAATAAGATTGCCTTTTTGTCCCAACAGCGAGAGACGCCGCTTGTACACGATTACACGGTTTTTTTTGGAAGATGAAAGATAGTATTTTTTTGGGAAGATGAAGGATGACAAACATATGAGGCGGTTCAATGGCCAAAGTAGCGACTTCTCATGTTTGTAAATTTTGTGAGATCGTAATGCAATGTAATTTCATATATATATAATTTATTTTTACAAATTGGTAAAATTGTAATTAAATTTACACTAAACATACAAGTAATCTTCGTTAAGTCGTTATCTTAGTTCACTGGTCAGTAATTTTAGTTAACTGAAGTCATTATTTAATTAATAACTAAAGTCATTATTTAATTATCTCATGTAAGTGGAGATAGTCATAATTAAGTAAGTGGTCATGTTTCACAGAGCTTGTAACGTCATTGTGGAGCAAGGATGATTCTACACTTATCATCTTCCTACATTTTCTGTTTAAAATTGGGTTTATGAAATGACACTAACCAAAAGGCAGAGCTGATTAGTCTTTGGGGCTGCTACATTTTGCCTTATTGCAAAATATAAAGAGGATAAAAGTTTATGGAAATTCAAAAACAACATTGAATGGGAAAACAAAAGATCTCGATTTCATTGTCTGCTTCTTGAGGTTTGAGAACCTAAAATTTTAGCTTTGCAAGAAGAATTTGATGAAGCCCAAATTTATCACATTTCAGGGAATCAAATGGTTTCACTGATTTCTTATCAACACAGGCAATTTTGTTGGGGAATGGTTTTGGTGAGATTACAGAATTGAGAGATAATCAAGTGGTATCCAGTTTCTTTGTCTTTCTGTTTTGATGTTTTGCCTTTTTTTATTTTTTTTAGTATCCTTAGTATTAGCCAGATTCAAAATTCAAACTTCAAAATTTGTGATGACAAGACATTAAATCTTTTAATTTTTATAAATAATAAAAATATTATTCTTTTTTTGAAAAAAAAATAGTGACCATGCAGTCATCAATTAACCATCTCATATAAGTGCAGATAGTTTTAAATAAATAAAATGCAATTATGTGTGTTATTTTCAATAAATTTCTTCAAATAATAAATCTCTTTATAATTTGCAAAAATATAATGTCAGAAAGTTTTTCAAAATATAAAATCCAATTAAACATTAAAAATTCATTTAAATATATATATATATATATATATATGAGAAGGAAAACTAAAAAATCGATAGTTATAATTACCAAATTCCCCTGATCTAGGCCAAAAATACGAAAATTCTGTAGTTCGATTAGCACACCTAATATTTCGATGAAATTCGTTTCGATTGTCCGTATAACAGATTAATGGAGTATTTCGGAGTTTATCTAGACGAACCTGCATAGAATAGCATGTGAGGATCGAGTGCGGGTAGAAGTAAAAGAATGGGTAGAAAATTATTTATTTAGGAAATTTGTTTTTTAATTTTTTTTATTCTTTGAATGTGTGGAAAGTTCAGAAAGCCGTAGAAAGAATTTGGACATAAGATTTAAAATATAAATAAATAGATTATATATATAAATATATTACTTAAAATTTGTATATTATTTATAATTATTAAATAATTTAAATAAGATTTAAAATATAAATAAATAGATTATATATATAAATATATTACTTAAAATTTGTATATTATTTATAATTATTAAATAATTTAAATATAAAAATAAGTAATAAAATATATTAATTTTATATATATGTATATATATGTTGATAGGTGTTTTTTTATTGGAATTGAGTATTTTAATCATTTTGTTAATTAATCTTTTGATCTAGCAGTGTAAATTGAAAGATGTCAGCATATTCTTGTTGTAGCCACTCCATCAATAAATGAAATTTAAAGTGATAACCTCCTTGCATATCTAAATCAAGTGTTTAAACCCTACTTAAATTAATTATTTACCAAATGATCATTAAAAAATGAATGTGCATCTTATTTATCTCCACATATGTGGGATTAGAAAAAATGAAATTAAAAAATTAGTGTCAAACAGGCGTTAAAACTGATGTCTATTTGCATTCTGAAAAGTATAAGGAGTTTGCATTCTGAAAAGTATAAGGAAGACACTTGCCCCATCTTTCTCATAAATGTTACCAAGACTAGTGTTAATTCTCATGCCCCATCTTTCTCATAAATGTTACCAAGACTACGTGTTAATTTTCGTACCCCATCTTTCTCATACCATAACTACTTATTAATATTCTACTTGTGTGCCTTTGTCATAAATGTGGCAGTGTAATGGCCCCTTGTTCATATTCCCTTTGTGCCCCATGGTTTCTTTTAAGAGATGAGAAGTCGGTTTCAATTCCTCATAATGAATTGGAGAAATCGATCAACGAGAATGTCATCGAGACATATGTGCAAGATTAAAATCAAAAGGGATATTTCAAAGTGATTTCAATTAACAGTAACTGCCACTTTACTTCTTACATGATGGTTGAATCAATTTATTCAATCAAACTACATAAGATTTATTATACCTAATCCCATTTTTTTATGATTTAATTCTAGCGTTAATTGATATGTGATTTTATAAGAATTTGGGAGGGTCATCAACAAATCTTAATTATGTGCCAAATCTTAGTTATGTGCCAATGGTTGGAAAGATCGAGAACTCAAACCCTATATTACATGTTTCAAGGGCAACGCTAAGAATTTGTGTCCAATATTCTGGTGGAGGAACGTAAGGCCAAGTCTCACAAATATTACATTCATCTCAGATCAAGAAGAGGTTAGGCTACTCACAAGCATAGCCTGGCGGAAAGGCTAAATACATTGCCACAAATTATTTAGCTCAATATCATCCACTAACATGCTATGAAATGCATTCCAAATGAGAGAGAATAAATAAGCCCATGAAAATTTTACATGACCTTATTCCAGGTTGCGACAAGGTATATAAATTCCTACTGCTTGGCTTCAATTAATTTATTTACAAAAATGATCATTGTCAGCCATTTGTCTTTAGATATCCCTTGAAAATTATCCCCTTAAATCTCCATATATTTCCTTTGGCGCCTCATTGTTTTAGATCGCATGAACAAAGTTGTTGCAGATCAGGTTGGAGGGAGAAAGGTGGGAGGAAAATGGCTGCTCGGGACTGTTATTCTACTCCGAACATCAAACAATTGATATTGTTATTGTAGGAGGCGGCGTTGCAGGGCTGGCCATAGCCTTTGCCCTCCACAGGTTTGTTTGACCTCATCTCATATTTTCAGCTTAATAGTGCAGTAATGATACTGTGTTTGTGCATACAAAAGTTATGACCCAACATCTTATATGGGGATGCGTTGCATGCATGATTGGCCTTAAGAGGCGCTTTGATTGTTTTCTAGCTTCTGGGACGGCCTTGATTCTATGGACCAATGCGTGGAAATTTCTTGGTGTAGCAGATACACTTAGTTGGTGTAGCAGATACACTTAGTGCAGATTATTGTTTGCTTGATGGATAAGTTAATATTATTAGTTTAATTATATATTTTAGAATTTAATAAATAAAAATAAAATCAATTATTTAACAATTAACAATTAATCACTAAATTTCACTTGGCTACTAATTATGCAGGATAATAGTTCTCTCAAATTGCTCTGGTGTCCAGAAATATGTTGAACTCGTAGAAAACTGCACAGGGTAATTTATCTGTCATTAGTAGGTAAAATTATCTTCAACCCAAACATCGGAAGGGAAGAAAACAAATTATAGGTTATTTTTTATTTGATTATAATGTTCAAGTTCAAGAGATCAAGTATGTATTACGTGGGTGCGTGTGGAAACACTAGGCAAAGCTTTGCTCGATGGAAGTATTAGATTCAACTCTAAACTTGTTTCCATACATAAAAAGGGAGGTTCTCCTTTCACTACACTAGACACACAGAACATTCATCACATCTAAGGTAGGGTTTTAGGTGCTGATGGTAAGGGTTGAATTTAATTTTGATTATAGTTTCAAAGAATATTTTGGAATTTGAAAGATTTTTGGGTTATTTTTCCTCAAATTTAACTTTTATTTATCAAATTTTAAAATATCTCTAAAATCTACAATCAACCTATTTTCTTTTTTTTCCGATTAGGCTGATCAGATGGTAATAGGTTGTGATGGCCTAAATTCAGTAGTTTCACGATGGATTGGCTTAGAAGCAGCAGAGGGATGGCAACTCTTCCTAAGGGCCATCAATATACAGTAGAGGAAAAAATGGTACAATTAGTGGGTAAAGAAGTGAGGACAAGTTTCATTGTGTGCATAGACCAAAAAATATATTGGTTTATAACTAGCACAACCACATTTACCAATGTGGTTGTAAAGGCCAATTGATTATGACAACTCCATTTATTTCTACAAAACTTAAAACAACGCTTATAGTTTAGTCCTTATATTCAGTCCATGCTAAGGCAATGGCACACATAATGTTTTCTTTCTTCGTAGCTCTTTATTTACAGAAATGGTCATTGTCCTCACTTTGTGCTCATCTTCATCATTAATCATAATGGATTATTAACCTCAATAACATTATGTTAATTAATTATATTGGTTATTGTGATTATAATGTTATGTATATTTTTCTTATTATAATAAATTATTATTTAGTTGAGTTAATTAATTATTTATTGAATTTTTTATAAGGTAGTTAGTGATTGAAGTAATGTGAAAATTGAGAGATCTAAGGTTATATGTTTTAAGCTTTTAGTTTAAAGTATCCTTTAAGATTTAAAGTTTTGATATTAGTTTTTGAGGTTTTTGTTTTAGGTTTTATTTTTATTTTAGGGTTTGTTTTATTTTTGGCATGAATGTTTTAGCTTCAAGTTAAAGCTTTAGATTTAAGGTTTACAATTTAATTTAATTATGTTTCAAATAGTTAAAATTAATATTAATATTTTTGATATTAATTTTTTAGGTTTTTGTTTTAGGCTTTATTTTTATTTTAGGTTTTGTTTTACATTTTAGCATGAATGTTTTAGTTTCAGGTTAAACCTTTAGATTTAAGGTTTACAATTTAATTTCATTATGTTTTAAATAGTTAAAATTAATATTAATATTGAATGTTCTAGTTTCAAGTTAAATCTTTAGATTTAAGGTCTACAATTTAATTTAATTATGTTTCAAATAGTTAAAATTAATATTAATATTGAGATGATAATAATAATATTATTAAAATTAATATTATTTTAATCATTAATATTGAAATTAAATAATAATATTATATTTATTAATAAAGTTAATAATAATATTATAGATTCTTAGAATTCATAATATAACATTTAAATATTAATAATATTTTAAAATTAAATATTATTAATATTAATTATTGTATAACATTAATATTAATCAGTGAAAACATTAATATTAGTAAATATCATCATAATTATTAATAATAATAAAAACAATATTATTAATAATAGTGTTAATATAGTATTATTAATAAAAACAATATTATTGATAATATAAGTAATATAATAATATTCCTAATGTCTAGAAAATAATATTATTAATGTTATTAATTTTAATTATTTTTTAAAATGATTAAAATATTATTAGTATTTAATATTATTAAATACTAATATTAAAATTATTAATAATATTTAAAATATAATATTAATATTAACATGATTTAATTAATAATATCAATATTATTAAGCACATTAACATTTCAATATAAGTAGAATTAACATTAGTTTTGATAAATAATATTAATAATATTTACTGTGTAATAATTATTAATAAAAATTTAGATCTAAAAATTATGTACTAATAATGATATTATTAGTAGTAATTATATTGTCCAACTAGGATCAACCAAGGTTAGAATGGCCAAACATGGTCACCAAGCTCTCTATGGTTTAAAGGTGTCAAACATTGTAAAATTGGACAAACATATTCTATCATAGAAAAATATGATTAACATGTTGAAATATATCAAACCATGGCCAATAATGTTCAACCATAACAAGCCTAAGTCAACTATGCTTAATCATAATCATCTTTAGATATTAATAATACTAATATAAATTATTATATAACATTAATATTGATATATATCATCACCAGCACTTATTATTATTATTATTATTATTATTATTTTCTTCAAATTAATATTAAAAATAATATTATTAATAATATCATTAATAATTTTTGTTAAGAAAATAATATTATTAATCATAATAATTTTTTAAATTGGTTAGAATTTAATGTTATTAACATATTTACATTAATATTATTAATAACATTTTAATTATAATATAGATATTAATATTATTTAATTAACCATATCAATATTATTAACACATGAACATGGTTGATATAAATAGATTTAATAATAATAATAATATTAATAAATAAATAATAAAGTAATTAATAAAAATTTAAATATATAAACCATATACTAATAATTATATTATTAATAGTAATTATGATATAAAAAAAAATATTAATGATACTATTAATGATATTAACATTAATATTTTTAATATCATTATCATTCATTGTCACCCATGCTCAATGATGTACAAGCATTGTTAGCTAGAAAATAATGCTCATAATGTCTAGAAAATAATATTATTAATGTTATTCCCCTGACCGGGGTGTGGAGGAGAACAGGTGAGGGCAGCAGGAAAAATCATGAGTGTGGCAGGACAGAGGGATCATTTCTTTCCCACAACACCGCCCATCATGCCACGGTAGCGTATTGCATGTCAGCGCGAATTTTGAGAAAGCAGAGTGGAAAGAGTGGGATGAGAGAGAAACGTGGAATTTGCGGCAGTAGTGGGATAGGAAGTGGGACAGGTGGGTTGCATTATTTGAAGGTGGAGAAGTGGAGAGGGATAGGTAAGCCATGTTGAGAGGAAGAGGCGTAGGGAGCAGCGCAACCGGTGGGAGCCTCGACGGGAAATTGCGATTTCGGGTATGTCATCTCTGGGCCATCTTCTGATTTTTTTCTCTGTCTTGAATGGTATGATGGAAGAAAGAGGAATCTTGGCGGCCTCTGGGGAAGAAGAGAGTAGGCGTGGGGTTTCCTTTTATTCTGCCATGCACTGTGTAGAATAAATGGGGTTTAAGCAGGGAATGACACAAGAAGGGTGGAGGATGTGTTGTCCAGAAGATAGTCTAGGGAGAAATACTAAGGACCATACTGCTAACCCCACGATGAATGATACGAGGGAGGTAGAGAGGCAAGACATGAAAACTCTGCACCTGGCTTAGGCATTAGTTAGTATGATGGAAGGCCTTCTTACCTTCCTACATCCAAGAGAAGATAATCACTGGAATCCCCAGACAAATGAAGGTGACTGGAGCAGGGGAGGTGGGATAAGAACCAAGAAAGTTAAGGAGGAGGGCAAGTTTGTAAATCCTCAAAATCTAACTTCTGTTGATGAAAATTGTAAACAAACAACAATAAAAGAAAAGATGGCATGCCTGGGCCGCGAAAGGGGGCGTGGAGGTAGAGGACGGCAAAGCTAGTAGAATAGAGTTGACCCGTCAACCGCAATGCCTGCTAGCCAATGAAGGGGGAGGAGATCCATGTTGACTGCTGTCCAGGAAGCTACATGAGCCTACAGAGAGGGTACGGATGAAGACATCCACCAGCTAATACAAGAAATGGAGGCAAACGTGATGGAAGATTAGTCAGACCCTGAGATAGAGGAGTGGGCAGAAATAATCCAAGATCATGGCAACACTCATGGATGGATGACGCTCTACCAGCAAGCTCTTCATGTCTACTGGGTTTTAAAACGACTTCTTGCGAAGGCACTGGAGCAGGTGGCAAGGGAAGTGGCCAAAATTTCCCAAGGGATGCCAAACCTCAAAAAGCAAATGAAGAATTTGTAGGTGATTATGATAATGTAGGATAACAAGTTTGATGAGATCCAAAAGAGGTTGGCTCAGATGACTCAAGCTCCCACGGAACCCATGGCAACCCCTGCCAATGCTGATCTGATTATTGATGACCAGAAGGAATAATCCTTCAATGTTTCTTCTGTTTTTAGCGGACAACTCTTTTTTCAGTTGTTTTTATGTTAGTTCTTAGTTTGTTAAGTATTTTTAATTGTTTAGTGCACATAGCCCGGATGGAAAGACTAGTGAAATTTTGTTTTTGGAATGCTTATAGCAAACTTAGGTGGCCAACAGACTTGGTTTCCCTTCGGGGCAGGTTGAGGCCACCAAAACGATGTATCTGGTCTTATTGGATAATATAAATAGAAAAGGAAGGCACCACCTACACTTACAAAAAAAAAATGTTATTAATGTTATTAATCTTAATTATTTTTTAAAATTATTAAAAAATATTAATATTTAATATGATTAACATAATAATATTAAAATTATTAATAATATTTAAAATATAAAAATAATATTAATATTTTTAATATCATTATCACTCATTGCGCCCATGCTCAATGATGTACAAACTTTGTTAGCTAAAAAATAATGCTCATAATATCTAGAAAATAATATTATTAATGTTATTAATGTTAATTATTTTTTTAAATTATTAAAAAAATACTAGTATTTAATATTATTAACATAATAATATTAGAATTATTAATAATATTTAAAATATAATAATTAGTTAATAACGCTCATAATAATTAATAAAAATTTAAATATATAAATTATATAATAATAATTATATTATTAATATTAATTGCGATATTTAAAAAATGATTAATGATAGTATTAATGATATTAACATTAACATTTTTAATATCATTTTACTCATTTTTGTCCATGCTCAATGATGTACAAGCTTTGTTAGCTAGAAAATAATGCTCATAATGTCTAGAAAATAATATTATTAATATTATTAATCTTAATCATTTTTAAAAATTATTAAAAAAATATTAGTATTTAATATTATTAACATAATAATATTAAAATTATTAATAATATTAATATGATTTAAGTAATAATATCAATATTATTAAGCACATTAACCTTTTCAATAGAATTGACATTAGTTTCAATAAATAATATTAATAATATTTACTGTGTAATAATTATTAATAAAAATTTAGATCTAAACATTATGTACTAATAATGATATTTTTAGTAGTAATTATATTGTCTAATATTTAAAATATAATAATAATATTAATACAATTTAATTAATAATATCAATATTATTAAGCACATTAACATTTTCAATATAAGTAGAATTAACATTAATTTTGATAAATAATATTAATAATATTTACTGTGTAATAATTATTAATAAAAAATTAGATCTTAAAATTAAGTAACAATAATGATATTATTAGTAGTAATTACATTGTCTAACTAGGATCAACCAAGGTTAAAATGATCAAACATGGTCACCAAGCTCTCTATGGTTTAACCTTGTCAAACATTACAAAATTGGACAAACATATTCTATCATAGAAAAATATGATTAACATTCTGAAATATATCAAACCATGGCCAATAATGTTAAACCATAACAAGCCTAAGTGAACTATGCTTAATCATAATCATCTTTAAATATTATTAATATTAATATAAATTGTTACATAACATTAATATTAATCATTTAAAACATTAATAATTTTTTTTGTAAGCTTGGTAGGACCTAGCTTTTACATGTCCATTATTCACCCCAATTCCGGGGATGGTAGCACAAGAATCGAACCCAAGATCTCGGGTTCAGTGAGACTTCATTTCCACGGCCATTGCCATTTGATCTACCCCATGCAGACATTTAAAACATTAATATTGATATATATATCATCATCATCAATAATTATTATTATTATTATTATTATTATTATTATTATTATTATTATTATTATTATTATCATTATCATTATCATTATCATTATCATTATCATTATCATTATCATTATCATTATCATTATCATTATCATTATCATTATAACTACATTCAAATTAATATTATTTGTCTAGAAAAATAATATTATTAATCATAATAAATTTTTAAAATAGTTAGCATTTAATATTATTAACATAATTACATTAATATTATAAATAACATTTAAATTATAATATAGATATTAATAATATTTTTATTAAACACATTAACATGGTTCATATATATAGATTTAATATCATTATCACTCATTGTCGCCCATGCTCAATGATGTACACGCTTTGTTAGTTATAGTCAACCATGATTAATCTTGGTCAACCATGCTCATCCCTCTCAAATGAAAAAACCTATCTTTTTACCCATCCCTAATGGTCAAACATGGTAAACCAAGATATGTATGGTTGAACATGATCAACCATTGTAAAAATGGACAAACATATTCTATCATAGAAAATTATGGTTGACTATGCCTAAATATATCAAACCACTCCAATTCATGTTCAACCACGAAAAACCTTGGTCAAACATGGATATTCATGGTCATCTTTGGTCAACCATAGTCACAACCATGGTCACGATCTTGTGGTCATCTTTGTTCAACCATAGTCATAACCATGGGCATCCTTGGTCAACCAAATCAAACCTAGAACATTCCGAGCTCTACATTAGTTGAATATGATCAACCATGGTAGGACATGGTGACTCATGGTCAAGTATAGTTAATCAATGTCAAACATGATCAAGCATGTTCAACCATGATTAACTGTGGTCAACCAAGGGACAAGCAACATCGCAGTGTGACAAGCAAGGTTGTCGTGTGACAAGCATCAAGCAACATGACAATCATTGTCATAATGATACATTACATTGCAATTTATTCAATGTCATATTGCAACATTGAATAAATTATGGTTTAATATTTTTTTTTATAATATTTAGTTTGGGAATTTGGGTTTATAATGTTGGATTTAGGGTTTATAATCTTAAGGTTTGTAATCATACAGTTTATACTGATAATCCTAGGTTTTATAATCTCTTATAATATTAAACAATTGGGTTTATTAGTTCCATGGGTTTATAATATTAATAATCCCTTTGTTTATTAATCCCTTGAGTTTAAAATATTAATTCTTAGGGTTTATTAATTCAACCATGTTTATTTTTGTATTTTTAATATTTATGTTAGGGTTTTTATTATTCCCCACTCAACCATAGTTTGTTATGATGTCAACCATGGTCAACCATGGTCCAACATGGAAGTGTGATAAGGATTGTCTCAATATGAAAATCAACGATGGTCAATCATATTTAGTTTAGTGTTTATAATATTTATCTTAGGGTTTATATATGTTGGGTTTATAATATTAGTCCCTTGGGTTTAATATTATTTCGTTGGGTTCATAATCCCTTGGGGTTTTAGTATTAATCCCTTGGGCTTATTATTCCTTTGGGTTTATAACATCAATCCCATGGGTTTATTGTTCCCTTAGGTTTTTAATATCAATCATGGTCAGCCATTGTCAATCATAGCCAATCATGGTTAACCATGGTTGAATGTCGCATTGTGACAAGGATTGTCTCACCATGAAAATAAAACATGTTTATTTTAGTGTTTGTAATATTTATATTTGGGTTTACCAATGTTGGGTTTATAATATTAGTCCCTTGGGTTAATATTATTCCCTTGGGCTCATAATCCCTTGGATTTATGTTTCCCTTGGGTTCATAATATCAATCCCTTAGCTTTATTATTAACTTATGTTTTAATATTAATCACGGTCAACCATGGTCAACTGTCGTCAATCATGGTTTGATCTCGTATTATGACAAAAATTGTCTCCACTTGGGGTTTATATACCTTGGGTTTATAATTTTAGTCCCTTGTGTTTGATATTATCCAGTTAGGTTCATAATCCCTTAGGGTTCAGGTATTAATTCCTTGGGTTTATTGTTCCTTTGGGTTTATAATATCAATCATTTGGGCTTATTATTCCCTAGTCACCATGGTTTATTATGATGTCAACCATGGTCAACCATGGTCCAAGATGGAATTGTGATAAGGATTGTCTCAATATGAAAATAAACGATGGTATATCATGTTTATTTTAGTGTATATAATATTTATCTTAGGGTTTATATATGTTGGGTTTATAATATTAGTCCCTTGGGCTTAATATTATTCCCTTGGGTTCATAATCCCTTTGGGTTTTAGTATTAATCCCTTGGGTTTATTATTTCTTTGGGTTTATAATATTAATCCCTTGGGTTTATTATTCCTTTATATTTATAATACTAATCATGGTTGGCCATTTTCAATCATAGCCAACCATGGTTGAATATCGCATTGTGACAAGGATTGTCTCAGCATGAAAATGAACCATGTTTATTTTAGTGTTTGTAATATTTATATTTGGGTTTACCAATGTTGAGTTTATAATATTAGTCCCTTAGCTTTAATATTATTCCCTTGGGTTCATAGTCCCTTGGGGTTTTAGTGTTAATCCCTTGGACTAATGTTTCCCTTGGGTTCATGATATCAATCCCTTGGGTTTATTATTAATTTGGGTTTATAAAATCAATCATGGTCAACCATAACCAACCATGGTCAACTATGGTCAATAATGGTCTGATCTCGCATTATGACAAAAGTTGTCTCCACTTAGGGTTTATATACCTTGGGTTTATAATATTAGTCCCTTGGGTTTAATATTATTACCTTAGGTTTATAACCCCTTGCGTTTTTAGTATTAATCCCTTGGGTTTATTGTTTCTTTGTGTTTATAATATCAATCACTTGGGTTTATTATTCCCTGGTCAACCATGGTCCAACATGGAATTGTGATAAGAATTGTCTCAATATGACAATCAATGATGGTCAATCATTTTTATTTTAGTGTTTATAATATTTATCTTAGGGTTTATATATGTTGGGTTTATAATATTAGTCCCTTTGGTTGAATATTATAATGATATTAACATTAACATTTTTAATATCATTATCACTCATTGTTGCCCATGCTTAATGATGTACACGCTTTGTTAGTTATAATCAACCATGATTATCCCTTTCAACCGAGGAAACCGATTATTTAACCCATCCCTAATGGTCAAACATCGTAAACCAAGATATGTATGGTTGAACATGGTCAACCATTGTAAAAATGGACAAACATATTATATCATAGAAAATTATGGTCGACCATGCCCAAATATATTAAACCATGTCCAATCATGTTCAACCATGGAAAACCTTGGTCAAACATGGTCATTCATGGTCATCTTTGGTCAACCATAGTCACAACCATGGTCACGATCTTGTGGTCATCTTTGTT
The DNA here is from genome assembly GCA_031772625.1 of Pinus tabuliformis. NCBI lineage: Eukaryota > Viridiplantae > Streptophyta > Pinopsida > Pinales > Pinaceae > Pinus > Pinus tabuliformis. The sequence goes on along the minus strand of CM062820.1, from coordinate 1,165,185,416 downwards.
CAACCATAGTCATAACCATGGGCATCCTTGGTCAACCAAAGGAAACCTAAAACATTCCAAGCTCTAAATTGGTTGAATATGATCAAACATGGTTGGACATGGTTATTCATGGTCAAGTATGGCTAATCAATTTCAAACATAATCAACCATGTTCAACCATGATTAACCGTGGTCAACCAAGGGACAAGCAACATCGCAGTGTGACAAGCAAGGTTGTCGTTTGACAAGCATCAAGAAACATGACAATCATTGTCACAATGATACATTACATTGGAATTTATTCAATGTCATATTGCAACATTTAATCAATTATGGTTTAATATTTTCGTTTACAATATTTAGTTTGGGATTTAGGGTTTATAATCTTAAGGTTTGTAATCGTACGGTTTATGCTTTTAATCCTAGGATTTATAATCTCTTATAATATTAACCGGTTGGGTTTATTAGTTCCATGGGTTTATAATATTAATAATCCCTTTGGTTTATTAATCCCTTGAGTTTAAAATATTTATTCTTAGGGTTTATTAATTCAACCATGTTTATTTTTGTATTTTTAATATTTATTTTAGGGTTTAATACCTTGGGTTTATAATATTAGTCCCTTTGGTTTATTATTCCCTGATCAACCATGGTTTGTTATGATGTCAACCATGGTCAACCATGGTCAAACATGGAATTGTGATAAGGATTGTCTCAATATGAAAATTAGTGACATTCAATCATATTTAGTTTAGTGTTTATAATATTTATCTTAGGGTTTATATATGTTGGGTTTATAATATTAGTCCATTGGGTTTAATATTATTCCCTTGGGTTCATAATCCCTTGGGGTTTTAGTATTAATCCCTTTGGCTTATTTTTTTTTCCCATGGAAAAAGTCGTAATTTCTACTGATATAAAGAAATTACATTTTGTAGATGTAGGTGCATATGCATATGGAGGCAGAGATGCCTGACGAGTTCATAAACTTTTGACCAAAAAGAAAGCTGATTATGTCTCCACGCAGGGAGTCTGCTATCTACTATACTGTGTCTATGCTTGCTTGCTAACTTAGAGTGAGCAAGATCAAAATTATATCTGGCTCTTCGCAGAGAGAGAAAAACTTATAAGTATCAAAATCTAGTTTGTAACCAATACCAAGTAAGTAAATATGTGCAATATATACAAGGATAATCAGAATAGATATGGGGCTTATAGCCCATTGACTCTGGGTTCCTCAAAGGGTCTGTGGTAATGCTGGTAGTAGGTCCCATCAATCTCTTCCTGTATCAACCAGTCGTTTCCTTGTCTAAGCGCTGCCTCTTTGGATAGGTGATCTGCCCCTGTGTTTTGCTCCCTGTAAATGTGTCGACAGACAAAGGAGTCAAAAGATGATATCAATCTTTTAGCTTCTTCTAAAATATGCCTCAATGTAAATGCATTGCAGTGTGATGCATCATTCAACCAATTGCAAACGATTTTAGAATCACCAAACAGCTGTAGGTGTCTGCATTGTTTTTCCAATGCAAAATGTATAATATGTTTTGTTGTGCATAGTTCAACAAAATTATTAGTTCCCCTGCCTAAATTAATTTGGATCTTGAAGCAATGATTTTCATTAAGGTGAAGGATGGCTCCGCCCCCACATCCTGCCTCCTGCGCAAAGCCATCAAAGTATGCCCAGGGCTTAGATTTGTCAATGATTTCAGGTATGATGGTGTGAGACGGGGTGTTGGAATCCTCTTCAGGAAGAAGGTCGAAATCTGCAATGGTATGGAGCAAGATGGCAGGCCAATGGGGGGATCTGTGATTGAATATAGACTGGTTTCAGGCGATCCATAGGGACCAAGAGACAAGAAGAGGCATGTTTTTGGATTTCCCATTGTGATTTTGACACCATGAACTCCAGGCATCCATGATATTGTGCCCATGCCAGTTATTTAAGGAAGGATAGTGAGCAATGATGGAATTCCAATATTCCTTGGAAGTGGGGCAGTTTAGAAAAAGATGTTCTGTGCTTTCTTCATCATTGCGGCACAGGTGGCACCAGAATGGGCCATGAAACGATCTTTTCATCAGATTAGTCCCTGTAGGAATCTTGTCAAAAAGGATGTTCCACATCAGCAGTCAGGAGCGGGGGGCCGCCTTAATCTTCCAGAGAAATTTCCAAGTCTGTAGTATGTTCTGAGGTTTGTGAGATTCCATAAGTCTAATATAACCTTGTTTCAGAGAATATACACCATGTTTGGCAAAATCCTAGATGATCTCATCTGGTCTTTCTGTGAGACGGATGTGTGCCTAGGTAAGGGCATCCATGTAGTCCTGCCAATCCTGCTGCCACTGAACCGGGATGTCCAATTCTCGAGCCAATTTCCATGCCTACTGAAGAAAAGAGGAGTTGTTATTATCACCAATGTGTTTGATGTGGGTGATACCCCTGTTGTGTAGATGCCTTATTAAGTCTACTGGTAGTCTATGTGCATTACCACAGCCTACCCATGGGTCCAAACCGATACGAACAGCATTGCCCTCCTTGATACGCCACGTAATGCCTTCACGTAGGAGGGGTAGTGTACTGATGACTGCTTTCCATATATTGGATATGTTATTTCTCATTCCATGCTGTTGTCTAAACCAGTCCATCAGATTCGTAGGCCAGATATACTTCACTTGAGCAACATGGGACCAGAGACTGTTGGTAGTAATAAGTTGCCAGCTGAGTTTAGCTACCAGTGCTTTGGAAAATGGATCAAGCCTCTTGATTCCCCATCCTCTCCATCTCTTGGACGTTGCAATTGTGTCCCATTTGACCCAGGCGAAAAGCTTGCCTAGTTGATTACCCTTCCATAAGAATCTGCAGCATATGATTTGTAGTCTGTTAAATATACCTTTCAGTATCCAAGCCAGGGTCATCCAGTAGACTGGGGTGGCTTCTATCACAACTTTGATGAGGATCAATCTACCTGCAAGAGATAGATATTTATGGTACCATACCTGAAGTCTCTTTTCCACCTTCGCAATGAGCCATGTCCAATCCACTATCCTGTAACCGAGAGGCTTTAATCTAAAGCCCAGGTATTTTATACCGTCTGCCAGATTCAGAGAGGTGAATGGGAAGCACTGTGATGTATATATAATCTCATGCTGTGTGCAGCCAACCGTAGTAATCGTGGATTTACTATCATTTATTAACATCCCAGAAGCCTGTTGAAAAAGATTGAAGATGTTCTGGAGGACCGTGGTATCCCCAATACTGCCATTTAAAAAAATGAGAATGTCATCAACAAACAATAGATGAGTGAGGAAAAAATTCTCAGATATCTTGATGCCTGTCAGTTGATTTCTATCGCGAGCAGATGTAATGGTCCTACTTAATCCTTCCATGATAAGTAAGAAAAGTAAGGGTGAGAGTGGACATCCCTGCCTGAGTCCTCTCTCCGAGCTGAAGAAAGATGTAGCTTCCCCATTAAGTAACACACTGTAAGATACATCTGTTATACAGCTCATAATCCATTTAATATATGCATAAGGAAATCCTAGATGGGTCAGCAACAGTCTCATATAGAGCCAGTTTGCTCTATCAAAGGCCTTTGAGAGGTCCACCTTCAGTATCATACCCTTCTGCTTTTTTATCTGCAAAGTGTGGAGGAGTTCCTGCGCTGTGGCAATGGCTTCATGAATCTGTCTGTGATGGAGGAAAGCAAACTGCTCAGATGATATGTGTCGAGAGAGGATGGGCTTCAGGCGGTTAGCGATGATCTTTGCAATAATCTTATACAGACAGTTACAAAGGGAAATGGGACGAAAATCATTGAAGGAGGAGGGATTGTCAGATTTCGGAATAAGGGCAATGAAGGTGGATTTGATTGCCGGGGATATTCTGCCACTCCTTCTGCAATTCTCCACAATCTTGAGTAGGTCATCCCCCAGGATTTCAAAAAAAGCTATGTAGAACTCAATGGTCCACCCATCTAGACTAGGGCTCTTGTCTTTCTTGAACCATTTTATAGTTGCCTCAAGCTCTTCCTTCGATACTTCCATCAACAGGTCCTCCGTGTCTTCCTGTTGTATGAATTTGGGGAAGTGTTCAGCAACCCGCATGATTTCCATGATGTTCGCAGCTCTGGGCTCCTTATAGATGCTTCTGAAATGCTCACTAGCTAATCTAGCTAGATCCCTCTGAGATGATACTAAGTGTCCCTGATCATTGCACAATTCCCAAATAGTGTTGACAGATTTTTGACCGTTGGCAAATTTATGAAAGAACTTAGTGTTGTCATCTCCTTCGGTGAGCCATATTGCCCTACTCTTGAGCCTCCATCTTTCTTCCCTTTCCTTCAGAATTTGGGAGCGCTTCATAATGTGGGAGGTGTAGAGTTCTTTACTCTCAGGTGTAGGGAAGGTGCCATTTGAGGTGTCCTCATGTGCAGCAATGGCCCTCTCTACCTCCCTCAGAGAGTTGTCATCATTCATATGCTTCTGGTGAGCCCAAATTTTAGAGATCCTCTTTAGTTTAGTCAATTTCCTGATAAAGCCTTCAGTATGATCCTCACTGTCTAGAATAGGGTTGGTCTGCTAGTAATTAGAGACCATCTGTATATACGAAGGATCTTTAAGCCAAGAGGCATTGAATTTGAAGGGGCTCCTGATCTTCTGATTCACATCGGCCAATTCCAAAAATATTGGTCGATGATCTGAGATGCCTCCAGTACCTACCCATTGACGAATGTGAGGAAGACTGCATAGGAAAGCTTCCTTGATGAGAAATATGTCAAGCCTTCTGGCCAGACTGTGGTCTCCACTGCGGTTATTGGTCCATGTAAACGAAATCCTGGCTGAAGGTATGTCCACCCACTGATGTTCCTCAAGTAGGGTAGAGATTGTATTAGATAAGCTGTCTACTTTGGCCGAGTAACCCCAAGACTCACTGAATCCCAAAGAAAAGTTTAAGTCCCTTCCTAAAATGATGTTGTTTGCTTCAAGAAGGTTTGAGTCTAGAAACGTTCTCCAAAAGTTTGCCCTATCTACACAAGGGCCATAAACATTCATAATACGAATTTCCTTCTCAAGAGGGTGGGCAAAAATATCCATGCCGATGAAGCCCCTACCTCCCCAAATGTTCCTGATCTCCAGAGCTTTGTTACATATCCCAATAGCAGAACCCCCAGATCTCCCAGACGCATCCAGAGCGTGGAAGGTCCAATTAGGCAGCCAGGAATTTAGTGTGTGAATGAGAGGTTCAGCCAAACAGAGCATTTCTTGTAAAAATATAATGTCCATCTGAGACGAAGTGAGCAGTCTTCTGAGTGCTAGGCTTTTGGGCTGGCTAGCAAACCCTCTACAGTTGAATGATAGGATCTTCATGAGGGATGAGTCTGTGGGTCATTCCTAGCTCTAAGGGCCCTAAAAATGGTTTTTTGTCACCCGAGGGAAACTTCTTCTCCCGCTGTGTGTCTGGCTTTAGTGAGGCACGAGGGTCGGCCCCTTGAGGTCTTATGGGAGACAGTGGCAGCCTCAGGGTCCAGACCAATCGCATCATAGCTTCTTTCCTTCGATCTGGAACGGAGAGAGTACCAGGGGGGATACGGAGGGGGAGGGGATGGAGAGGGAAGGGAGGGAGGAAGATGACAGGGATGGAATGCAGGGGGAGGTGGAGGGTGAGGGGAGGGGGAGGGAACAGATAAGGGAGGAGGGAGGAGCAAGACCCAGGGATCTAAGAATACCCTCGGAGGCCATGAGCGATGATAGAGGGGGAGATGTGCAAATGATTGAATGAGATGCAAAAACTTCAGATATGCCAGACACAGGAGGAGTGTGAGAGGGGGATGAAAGTAACATACCCGTCATCGAGTTGACCTCCTGAACAGGACCGGTGCATGCTGGTGGAGGAGGCGATGGAGGGTCTGAAGCTGAGGGATCCTTGACCGCGCCCACTTTATTAGGTGTTCCCTGGGAATCCCCTACAGCCTTGTCGCGCTCCTCTGGTTCAATATCTTTATCTTGCCGAGAGGGGTTTCCCATGGGATGCTCGGTCTCCAAGCCCTGTGTAGTGTCCCTGATCTTCTGTAGGAGGGGGAAATCCTTGTATAAATGCCCTACTTTGTGGCATCTGCGACAGCGATACGGAATGCCTTCATAGTCGATGATCTATTTGCGGGATGTGTCCCTCCATTGGATAGTGATGTACTCTTGTAAGCCGCCCTTGGTCCAGATTGATGAGGATCCGAGCATAAGCCATCATGCCTGTGAGCTAATAGGACTTATCATAATCCATATAGGAGCCTATCGCATAGCCAATCTGCCGAAATATGTCTTCAGATCGGTATTGTAGGGGAAGGCTAGGGAGTCGAATCCAGACTGGTCCAATGCCTATCTGCTCTGTCTCAGGATCAAAAAGGGGCGTCCATCGCTTGACGAGAACTATGGCGTGTTCAAAATGCCAATAAGAGGACAATACCCAATTGGTATGATCGGCACGAGCAAATCTCAAAGTGAACCATCCCCTCACAAAAGTTTGCACGAAGGGAATGTCAACCAGATGGTGACCCCAAACCTTAGTTGCCCAGGTCTTCAAGCGGGCGGCCAAGTAATTCCATCCTCTAATGTGCCCCACAAGGACCCTGTCAGCAAAGTCCATAGTCTCTCCCCACTATATGTCCTCTTCTAGTTTGAGAAATATATCATCCGCCTTGGACTTGTAACACTTGTACTTCTTCTTAGATCCCTGAGGAGGTGGCTGGGAATGGAACCGACACAGAGGAGGGCCAAAAATAGCCAAGGGATGGTGAGAGTTAGATGAGGGAGGGTTAGGGATGCCCACAGAGACAGGGATGGAACCGGCAAGCGGTGGAACAGAGGTAAAGTTGTCGGAAGGAGGGGCGATGGAGACATGAGGGATAAAACCAGCCGAAACTATGGGAACCGATGGGGGAAAAAATGGCCGGGTTAGTGCTCTAGTCACAGGGAGGTCCAAACCAGGGTTAGGGTTCAAACAGCCAGAAACGAAATCAAGGGTTGCTGGGGAGTGGGGGGGGTGGAAAGTGATGACCAAGTAGGAGGGTCATCTAGGAGGACCACAGGTTGAGTCCATGATGGTTCCGCGAAAGAATATGAAGGATAATTACTGGTGAGGCCAGAACTGTACATACCTTCTGATGTGGAGAAAGAGCATCGCCAGATGGAAACCCCCTCTAGCAGGTCTTCAGAGTAATCAACGGCTTCAAGATCATCCATGACGACAGCTGCTTCTTGGAACGGTGGACACCTCGGATAGCAGGAATAATGGAGAGTAAAACAGTGCACAGGAAACAGACAGACTACAGCAGGTAAAACAAACTGTCGACGGGTAGACAACCGGGAAATAACAAAACAGAATAACCCCCCCGAGGTCCCAGTTGGTCAACCAGACTGAAGTAAGGAGGAAGGTGATGAACGGAGCACGACAGCAAGCGGCAAAGATGCAGGTTACTGGTGGCCTTGCATGGTTACTGTGACCTGTAGTAGCTAGAAACCCTAACCCAAATCCTCGCAAGCCATCTGTCGGGTTGGACCTCCCTTGGGCTTATTATTCCTTTGGGTTTATAATATCAATCCCATGGGTTTATTGTCCCCTTAGGTTTATAATATCAATCATGTTCAGCCATTGTCAATCATAACCAACCATGGTTATCCATGTTTAAATGTCGCATTGTGACAAGGATTGTCTCACGATGAAAATAAACCATGTTTATTTTAGTGTTTGTAATATTTATATTTGGGTTTACCAATGTTGGGTTTATAATATTAGTCCCTTAGGTTTAATATTATTCCTTTGGGTTCATAATCCCTTGGGGTTTAGTATTAATTCCTTGGATTTATGTTTCCCTTGGGTTCATAATATCAATCCCTTAGCTTTATTATTAACTTGGGTTTTAATATCAATCATAGTCAACCATGGTCAACTGTCATCAATCATGGTCTGATCTCGCATTATGACAAAAATTGTCTCTACTTGGGGTTTATATACCTTGGGTTTATAATATTAGTCCCTTGGGTTTAATGTTATCCATTTAGGTTCATAATCCCTTGGGGTTTAGGTATTAATCCCTTGGGTTTATTGTTCATTTGAGTTTATAATATCAATCGTTTGAGCTTATTATTCCCTCGTCACCATGGTTTATTATGATGTCAACCATGATCCAACATGGAATTGTGATAAGGATTGTCTCAATATGAAAATAAATGATGGTCAATCATGTTTATTTTAGTATTTATAATATTTATCTTAGGGTTTATATACGTTGTATTTATAGTATTAGTCCTCTGGGTTTAATATTATTCCCTTGGGTTCATAATCCCTTGGGGTTTTAGTATTAATTCCTTGGGTTTATTATTCCTTTAGGTTTATAATATCAATCATGGTCATCCATTTTCAATCATATCCAACCATGGTTGAATATCGCATTGTGACAAGGATTGTCTCAGCATGAAAATCAACCATGTTTATTTTAGTGTTTGTAATATTTATATTTGGGTTTACCAATGTTTGGGTTTATAATATTAGTCCCTTAGGTTTAATATGATTCCCTTGGGTTCATAGTCCCTTAGGATTTTAGTGTTAATCCCTTGGGCTTATGTTTCCCTTGGGTTCATATTATCAATCCCTTGGGTTTATTATTAAATTAGGTTTATAAAATAAATCATGGTCAACCATGGTCAACCATAACCAGCCTATGGTCAATAATGGCCTGATCTCACATTATGACAAAAATTGTCTCCACTTAGGATTTATATACCTTGGGTTTATAATATTAGTCCCTTGGGTTAATATTATTTCCTTAGGTTCATAACCCCTTGGGTTTTTATTATTAATCCCTTGGGTTTATTGTTCCCTTATGTTTATAATATCAATTGCTTGGGTTTATTATTCCCCAGTCAACCATGGCCAACCATGGTCCAACATGGAATTGTGATAAGGATTGTCTTAATGTGACAATCAATGATGGTCAATCTTGTTTATTTTAGTGTTTACAATATTTATCGGAGGGTTAAAATACATTGGGTTTATAATATTAGTCCCTTTGGTTGAATATTATTCCGTTGGGTTCATAATCCCTTTGGGTTTTAGTATTAATACCCTGTGTTTATTATTCCATTGGGTTTTTAATATCATCACTTGGGTTATTATTCCCTTAGGTTTATAATAACAATCATGGTCAGCTATTTTCAATCATAGACAACCATGGTCAACCATGGTTGAATGTCACATTGCGACAAGGATTGTCTAAACATGAAAATAAACCATGTTTATTTTAGTGTTTATAATATTTATATTACGGTTTACCAATTTTGGGTTTATAATATTAGTCCCTTAGGTTTGATATTATTCTCTTGGGTTCATAATCCCTTAGGGTTTTAGTATTAATCCCTTGGGTTTATTATTACCTTGGGATTGTAATATCAATCATGGTCAACCATGGTTACCCATAACCAACCATGGTCAACTGTAGTGAATGATGGTTCGATCTCGCATTATGGCAAAATGTGTCTCCATATAAAATTCATTGACAATTCATGGACAATCATGGTCAACCATGGTTAGCCATGGTTGATGATAGTCAACCATGTTTTATAGAATCAAACATGGTCAACCATTGTCAATTGTCGTCAAACATGCTTGAACGTCACGTTGTGACAAAAATTGTCTCGATATGAAAATCAACCATGGTCCAACGTCGCATTGTGACAAAAATTGTTTCGATATGAAAATTAATCATGGTCAACCATGGTCCAACATGGAATTGTGAAAAGGATTGTCTCAATATGAAGAACAACCATGGTCAATCATGTTTACTTTCTTGTTTATAAAATTTAGCTTAGAGTTTATATACATTGGGTTTATAATATTAGTCCCTTGGGTTTAATCTTATTCCCTTGGGTTCACAATCCCTTGGGTTCACAATCCCTTGGGGTTTTAGTTTTTATTCCCATAGGTTCATAATCCCTTTGGTTTTTAGTATTAATCCCTTGGGTTTATTATTCCTTTGGGTTTATAATATCAATCCCTTGGGTTTATAATTTCCTTAGGTTTATAAGATCAATCATGGTCAACCATTGTCAATCATAGCCAACCATGGTTGAATGTCACATTGTGACAAGGATTCTTTCACTATGAAAATAAATCGTGTTTATTTTAGTGTTTGTGATATTTATATTTGGGTTTACCAATGTTCGGTTTATAATATTAGTCCCTTGGTTTTAATATTATTCCCTTGGGTTCATAGTACTTTGGGTTTTTAGTATTAATCCCTTGGGTTTATGTTTCCCTTGGGTTTACTATTAACTTGGCTTTATAATATCAATCATGGTAAACCATAGTCATCCATAACCAACAATGGTCAACTGTGGTCAATGATGGTCTGACTCTCGCATTATGTCAAAAATTGTCTCCACTTATGGTTTATATACCTTAGGTTTATAATATTAGTACCTTGGGTTTAATATTATTCCCTTAGGTTCATAATCCCTTGTGTTTTCTGTATCAATCCATTGGGTTTATTATTCCTTTGGGTTTATAATATCAATCGCTTGGGTTTATTATTCCCCACTTAACCATGGTTTATTATGATGTCAACCATGGTCAACCACAGTTCAACATGGCCCTTATGATAAGGATTGTCTCAATATTACAGTCAATGATGGTCAATCATGTTTATTTTAGTGCTTATAATATTTATCTTAGGGTTTATATATGTTGGGTTTATAATATTAGTCCCTTGGGATTAATATTATTCTCTTGAGTTCATAATCCCTTGGGGTTTTAGTATTAATCCCTTTGGGTTTATAATACCAATTCCTTGGGTTTATTATTCCCTTATGTTTATAATATCAATCATGGTCAACCATTGTTAATCATAGCCAACCATGGTTGAATGTCGCATTGTGACAAGGATTGTCTCACTATGGAACTAAACCATATTTATTTTAGTGTTTGAAATATTTATATTTGGGTTAACCAATGTTTGGCTTATAATATTAGTCCCTTGGGTTTAATATTATTCCCTTGGCTTCATAGTCCCTTTGGGTTTTAGTATTAATCCCTTGGGTTTATGTTTCCCTTGGGTTCGTAATATCAATCCCTAGGGTTTATTATTAACTTGGGTTTATAACATCAATCATGGTAAACCATGGTCAACCATAACCAACCATGGTCAACTGTGGTCAATGATTGTTTGATCTCACATTGTGACTAAAATTTTCTCCACTTAGGGTTTATATACCTTGGGTTTATAATATTAGTCCCTTGGGTTTAATAATATTCCATTCGGTTCATAACCCCTTGGGTTTCTAGTATTAATCTGTTGGGTTTCTTGTTCCTTTGGGTTTATAATATCAATCGTTTGGGTTTATTATTCCCCAGTCAACCATGGTTTATTATGATGTCAACCATGGTCCAAAATGGAATTGTGATAAGGGTTGTCTCAATATGAAAATCAATGATGGTCAATCATGTTTATTTTAGTGTTCATAATATTTATCTTAGGGTTTATATACGTTGGGTTGATAATATTATTCCCTTGGGTTCATAATCCCTTGGAGTTTTAGTATCAATCTCTTGGGTTTATAATATCAATCCCATGGGTTTACCCTTAGGTTTATAATATCAATCCTGGTTAATCATTGTCAATCATAGCCAACCATGGTCAACTATGGTTGAATGTCACATTGTGACAAGGATTGTCTCACCATGAAAAAAACCATGTTTATTTTAGTGTTTATAATATTTATATTAGGGTTTACCAATGTTGGGTTTATAATATTAGTCCCTTTGTTTCTAGAAAATGAGTATACCTCCACATATCAATAATTTGTAGCATTACGGTCTCTCTTACTATAGTAGTGGCAAACAAGGAAAGTAATGTTTGAGGTATACGTCCTGGTTTTCTTCTTCATATTGTCTTTGCTAATATTCTTATTTCTTTCTCTGTGTGTAGGTGTAGTTTGATTCTATGATCTCTTCTTATCACTTCCCTCCTTTAAACTACCACAAGAGGGCTGAGGTTGGTGTGGGCTAGCACCTTAAGTTGCAACTACTCTTTCTCCCATTGAATAAACCACCTTTAATTTTTCCTTCATGAAAATAGTCTTCGTGGTAATTGGTTTCACGCCTTTTCCATCAAGGCCTAAGCCTTCATGCTTGACCCATGGTGTCGTTACGATGGTGAATTAAGATGCCTTATATTCTCTTGTTTTTCCTTTATCCATCACATCTCATCTAGTTTAATAGTTTCATGGAAATTCTGTTTCCATTCTTTTCAAATTCATTTAGTTGATCTTGAGAATTTTTTATGGAAAGTGAACTTACCAAAGTGGTGTCAATTATGTTGTTGGCTTGGGTATTAGGAATGGAAGGTGTCCTTTCTTCTTAGAGATCTTGGCGAGTGGCATGGAGTTTTTGAAGGCCTCCTCCTTCTTTTCTAACTATCATTGTAGATGTTCCATCATCTGAGTGAGTATACATTCTTTCCAACTATAATTTATATGGCCTTATCAAAAAGGCATACAAGCTACACTTTATATGTGTCCCATTCTGCCATGATTATAGTGAGGGAGTCTTGGAAAAACTAAAATTACTTCATTATAAATGGAAAAAATTTGGTAGAGCTCTTAGTGTTTTGCACCATCTCTAAAATCTTCTTGTTGAACATTTATACCTACTCCTTCAAGTGCTTGTTCTCTTCTTGCAGTTAAAAATTGATGGCCCTTAAGTCTTTTGACTTTTCTTTACTTTCTTTACTCATGCTAAGGTCTGTAATGTTCTCTATAAAATTCTAGTAGATGTGTCATTGCCAAGGATGCAACTACTCTGATACCTTATGCTCTGTAAGTGAGGGAGTTATAACCCACTTACGTCACCAACCCGGATACCATGTATAAGTTTCTTCTAAGTTATATTCTCAAGGTTGTACATAGTGCTCTATCAATAAAAAAACCAATAGGCCTATATTCCTCTTTCCCTATGTAAGAATCTTTAATCTTCTAATTGATCCAAGACCTTCAATCTCCTAGTTGCAACTTTCATAACATAACCACTAGATAGTAACAATGATTAATATGTGAGATCAATAGCCAAAAAAGCGCTGAAAACATTATACCCTTGAGAAATATTGTATGTAGCCAACTATGAAATATGTTGAGTAGGCCTTTTAATTGTGAATAATGTAGTGAAAAATGGATGTGTTCTATTTGTCAACTATGTGTGTGCAACATACAACCCAATTACACTAAAAAAATAATGAATACCTCCAATGACTCACCAATACACTTGTTAGTGTGATCAAACCATCATTCAACAATAATAACCATGTAAGCATAATAATCTGGTGTTAAATCATGATTATTTCTTGCAACAATGAAACTTAGGATTTTTCATCATAACATGCTTAACATGGTTATTGTGAGTAATAGTGAGTGAGCACTTAGAGATGATTCTTATTTCAAGATCAACCAATGTATGCATTTCCCTTTTCTTTGAAGGATGTGCACTAATCCAATAAGATGTTTCTTTCAATAGAAAAATTTGATAAAATAGATGCTCAAAATATTGTCACTTTGTAAATATTAGTAAAAATCATGAGCTTGAAGGCCATAGTTAAATTGAAAACATCGTTGAAGACCATAAAATCATTGAGCATTGAGAAAAAATGCTTGAGGATCAAACTTTATTCTTGTCTCAACAAACATGGTATTGGTCTTGTTTTTAACATCTCTATTCCCCACAATCAATAGATGCAACACCTATAGCTTCATCAATGCACATTTTTATAAATGAGTCTAATTTTTATTAGAGAAATAACCCACAAAGTTCTTGGTTGCATCCTATGAAGAAGGAATGTGCTCATCCTAGAATTTTATTTCTTATTCTACTTGTAATTGCTTGTAAATTCTTTGAACTTGAAAGTAATCTCACATCACTATGAAGTCGACCCTTTTAGAGGTAAAGCAACCAAACAAAAAGAAATCTTACTGAGTCAAGGAAGTTGACTAGACCAATGTGGAATTCAATGTGGTAATTTTTAATTGCAGTGTATGGTTTGTAGGAGTGTGGAAAATTTTCAGATAGATATTAAGATTGATCCAACAATTAAGGAAACCATCCAACATACAATTTAAATGGCCAATAACTTAGTAAAGCAATGAGAAGGTGATTTAAATGCTCAACAAACTATGGTAACTTCCAACGATCAAATAAAAAACCCAACAATGAAATGGAATGCCCAACAATTAGTTGATATGCAAAGCGAGAGAGAGAGAGAGAGAGAGAGAGAGAGAGAGAGAGAGAGAGAGAATGTCGTATGACTATTATATGGCCAAATGGGAAAACCAACTTTGAATGGGGATGAATTAATTTATTGTAGCAATCTCTAGCTACATTGTTTTCCTAGTTCTATTCTTCCTCTTTTGGCCAAATCTCCCATTGAAAATGAAGAAAAACAAAGAAATAAGGAAAAATTGAGAGTAAAGAGAAGGCAAATACCCATGACCCTTAATATCCCATTCCTTAGTTTTCTTTCCTATTTTATTTATTTTTTGTTTTCATTAATTTCTTTTTCACTCTCGCAATTTGACTTATTCAACATTTACATTTGCTTTATTTTCCAATATTTACTTAACTTTTGTTTATTACTTAATTGCATTTTAAGTATTGAGTTATATGCTAAATTAGTTCTAATAATAAAGTAAAAAATTATATATAACTTTTGTAAGAGTTAAAAACAAAGAAGAAGAAAAAAAAACTTTACATAACACAAATTTAAAAAAAGAAAAGAGTAAACTTAAAAACAATTAAAACAAAATTTTAAACCAAAATTTAAAATTAAACAAAAATGAAATAAAGATATAAAGGATTTAGCTTAACATTTAGATAATTGGATAATTTATGAATTTAGGGAATGATATTGTTAGAGTGGTTATAAGATAATTTGATGGAGCATTATGGATGTATTTTAGTATGATGTTTGTGTTGTAATTTAAGAATTTGGAGAGGTTAACTCTGTGAATTTTGAAATTTAATTTTAAAACACCAGGTTTAACTGAGGTTTATATGGTTTAAGAATTTTTTTAAAAAAGGTTTTAGATGTTTTTAGTTGGGCCTAATGGTTAAGGGCATGTGTTTCTCCTAAGAGGTCCAAGGTTCAAAACTAAAGGGTGTAGAGTATGTATGCCTTTGTAAACTTAGCTGCGCTAGAGGTCTCATACACTAATTTGGTGTAGAATATTTTTAGTAGTAATCATAATGTAGTTATGTCCCTTTTTTTAAAGCCATGGTATTGGGCATGGTATTGTAACAAAGTCTATTTACAAGTTAAAGATCTCCATGGTAACATAAGGGTGAATCTCGTGTTAAGAATTTAATTACATGTTTTTATTAATTGTATATATGTTTAAATGGTTGGAAAATGATGATAGGCATCAAGTCATAATAAGCATCAAAATGCTTACTTTATCAGGTTGTTAAAAGTAAAAAAATTATAAGAATTAACTAAATTACAACTTTAAATATGTGAGAAGATTCTTAACCATGGAGATTCACCTCCAGTTTATTATGGAGATTCTTAATCTATAAATAGACTTTGTTACAATATCATGTGCCAATACTATGACTCATCAATAACACATGCCTAAAATGCCATAACGCATTTCATATTGCAATTTTTTTTTTTTAATCAATGAATTTGATTTAAAAAACCCAAAAGCATAATTATTTTGAAAATAATTCTCAATATTTTATTTCTATATACTACTAAGAATATTTTATGAAGATTAAATTTTTACCATCTACCTAAAAATGATTGATTATTAAATTAAAATTGAGAAAACCTTATACCAAAAAACATATATCTAACCACATCATTAATAGTAATACTAATTTAAAATAATATTATAATTTAGTTATTTTATGGTTTTATAATTAATAGTAATAATAATTTAAAATAATATGTTAATTTAATTTATTAATAACTTTTTTAAATATTAGCAATGTGACATATATTAATAAATAAATATATTTATACCTTTCATAAATTAATATTTATCAATATTTATAAACTATTTAATTTATATAAATACACTAATATATTTTGATTTTAATTTTATCAGTATAAAATTTAATATTTAATACAAGTGGATTTAATAACTAAAACATAAAAACATATATTTCCTTCTCAAAGGCCACAAATCTCAAAAAAATAAAGAAGATATAGTATGTCTACCTCGTAAAATAAATGGTATCCCATTTCTTTCTCTTTCTTTCTGTCTCTGGTATGATAAAATTGAGAGACAATCAAATGGTATCCCATTTCTTTCTCTTTCTGTTTTCATATTTTGCCTTTTTTTTTATTTTTTTAGTATTAGGGAGCTTCAAAATTCAAACTTCAAAATTTGTGATGATTAGACATTGGATCTTTTAATTTTTATAAATAATAAAAATACATTTTTCTTTTGACAAAAAATAGTGACTATACAGTCATCAATTAACTATATCATACAAGTAAAAATAGTTCTAAATAAGTGAAGTGCAGTGAAATGCAATTATCTTTGTTATCTTCAATAAAATTTTTGAGTCCAAATTTTTTTCAAAATATTAAATCCAATTATACATTTAAAAACTCATTTAAAAATATATAACGGAAAGAAAACTAGAAAGACGACAGTTATAGTTACCGAATTCCCGTGATCTAGGCGAAAAATACGAAATTTCTGTAGTTCGATTAGTACACCTAATATTTTGGATGAAATTCGATTCGATTGTCCGTATAATAGATTAATGGAGTATTTCGTAGTTTATCTAGACAAACCTGCATAGAATAGCATGTGAGGATCGAGTGCGGATAGAAGTAAAAGAATGGGCAGATAATTATTTATTTAGAAAATTCGTTTTTTAATTTTTTTTTATTCTTTGAATGTGTGGAAAGTTCAGAAAGCCGTAGGAAAGAATTTGAACATAAGATTTAAGATATAAATAAAAAGATTATATGTATATAAATATATTACTTAAAATTGGTATATTATTTATAATTATTAAATAATATAAATATAAAAATAAGAAATAATATTTATATATATATATAGATATAGGTGTTTTTTAATTGGAATTGATTATTTTAATTATTTTGTTAATTAATTTTTTTGATCTTGCAGTGTAAATTGAAAGATGTTAGCATATTCTTGTTGTAGCCACTCCATTAATAAATGAAATTTAAAGTGATAACCTCCTTGCATATCTAAATCAAGTGTTTAAACCCTACTTAAATTAATTTTTTACCAAATTATCATTAAAAAATTAATGTGCATTTTATTTATCTCCACATATGTGGGATTACAAAAAATGATTAGAAAAAATGAAATTAAAAAATTAGTGTCAAACACGGATTGAAACTGATGTCTGTTTGCATTCTGAAACGTATAAGGAAGACACTTGCCCCATCTTTCTCATAAATGTTACCAAGAGAACACTTACCCCATCTTTCTCATAAATGTTACTAGGACTTTTCGTGCCCTATCTTTCTCATACCAGGACTACTTGTTAATTTTCTACTTGTGTGCCTTTGTCATAAATGTGGCCGTGTAATGGCCCTTTGTTCATCTTCCCTTTGTGCTCCATGGTTTCTTTTAAGAGATGAGAAGTCAGTTTCAATTCCTCATAATGAATTGGAGAAATCGATCAACAAGAATGTCATCGAGACATATGTGCAAGATTCAACTCAAAAGGGATATTTCAAGGTGATTTCAATTAATAGTAACTGAGACTTTACTTCTTAATGTATATTATGACGATTGAATCAATTTATTCAATCAAACTACATAAGGTTTATTATACCTAATCCCTTTTTTAATGATTTAATTCCAGCATTAATTGATATATAGTTTTATAGGAATCTGGGAGAGTCATCAACAAATCTTAATTATGTGCCCAATCTTAGTTATGTGCCAACTGTTGGAAAGATCATAACGATAACTCAAACCCTATATTCCATGTTTTAAGAGGCAACGCTAAGAAGCGCTAAGAATTCGTGCCCAATATTCTGGTGGAGAACGTAAGGTCGAGTCTCTGAAAGATTACATTCATCTCAGATCAAGAAGAGGTGAGGCTACTCACAAGCTTAGCTTGGCGGAAAGGCTAAATACGTTGCCACAAATTATTTAGTTCAATATCATCCACTAACATGCTATGAAATGCATTCCAGAAGAGAGAGAATAAGTAAGCTCATGAAAATTTTACATGACTTTATTCCAGGTTGCGACAAGGTATAGAAATTCCTACTGCTTGGCTTCAATTAATTTATTTTAAAAAATGATCTTTGTCATCCATTGGTCTTTGGATATCCCTTGAGAATTATCCCCTTAAATCTCCATATATTTCCCTTGGCGCCTCATTGTTTTAGATCGCACGAACAAAGTTGTTGCAGATCAGGCTTGGCTTCAATTAATTTATTTTAAAAAATGATCATTGTCATCCATTTGTCTCTGGATATCCCTTGAGAATTATCCCCTTAAATCTCCATATATTTCCCTTGGCGCCTCATTGTTTTAGATCGCACGAACAAAGTTGTTGCAGATCAGGTTGGAGGGAGAAAGGTGGGAGGAAAATGGCCGCGCGGGACTGTTATTCTGCTCCGGACATCAAATAATTGATATTGTTATCGTAGGAGGCGGCGTTGCAGGGCTGGCCCCAGCCTTTGCCCTCCACAGGTTTGTTTGACCTCATCTCATATTTTCAGCGTAATAGTGCAGAAATGATACTGTGTTTGTGCATACAAAAGTTATGACCCAACATCTTATATGGGGATGGGTTGCACGCATGATTGGCCTTAAGAGGTGCTTTGATTGTTTTCTAGCTTATAGGACGGGCTTGATTCTATGGGCCAATGCGTGGAATGTTCTTGGTGTAGCAGATACACTTAGTGTAGATTATGAAATAGTCTATAACGCGACTTC
This sequence comes from Pinus tabuliformis, assembly GCA_031772625.1. Lineage (NCBI taxonomy): Eukaryota > Viridiplantae > Streptophyta > Pinopsida > Pinales > Pinaceae > Pinus > Pinus tabuliformis. Next base: position 1,165,166,462 of record CM062820.1, on the reverse strand, counting down.
GGGTTTTTCCAGTCGAAATCCAGCAGGAATTTATTGGAATCGCAAGTTTGATAGCTAGTTTCTGCACAATTAAAGCGTCCCAAGGGTTTTCGAGGGTGCTGAATCCAAATATGCAGTTAAAAAACCATTTTAACTGCAACAAATCAAGATTTAACCTCAATTTCTTCCGCCACCTTCCGTCACCGGAATCTCCAAAAAGTCGCATTATAGACAACTCCGTAGATTATTGTTTAATGTTATTAGTTTAATTATATATTTTAGAATTTAATAAGTAAAAATTAAAATCAATTATTTAACAATTAATTTAATTTATAAAATAAAAATAGCAATTAATCACTAAATTTCACTTGGCTACTAATTAGGCAGGATACTAGTTTTCTCAAATTGCTCTGGTGTTAATTAGGCAGGATACTAGTTTTCTCAAATTGCTCTGGTGTCCAGAAATATGTTGAACTCGTAGAAAACCGCACAGGATAATTTATCTGTCATTAATATGTAAAATTATCTTCAGCCCAAACCTCAGAAGGGAAGAAAACAAATTATAGGTTAATTTTTAATTTTATTATAATGTTCAAGTTCAAGAGATCAAGTATGTATTACGTGGGTGCGCGTGAAACACTAGCCAAAGCTTTGCTTGAAGGAAGTATTAGATTCAACTCTAAACTTGTTTCCATACATAAAAAAGGAGGTTCTCCTTTCACCACACTAGAGCTGACACACAGAACATTCATCACATCTAAGGTAGGGTTGTAGGTGCTGATGGTAAGGGTTGAATTTAATTTTGGTTATAGTTTTAAAGAATATTTTGGAATTTGAAAGATTTTCGGGTTCAAATTAAACTTTTGTTTATCAAATTTTAAAATATCTCTAAAATCTACAATCAACCTAATTTCTTTTCTTTCCGATTAGGTTGATCAGATGGTAATTGGTTGTGATGGCCTGAATTTAGTAGTTTCGGAATGGATTGGTTTAGAAGCAGCAGAGGGATGGTAACTCTTCCTCAAGGCCATTAATATACAGTAGAGGAAAAAATGGTACAATTAGTGGGTAAAGAAGTGAGGACAAGTTTCATTTTGTGCACAGATCAAAAAATTTATTGGTTTATAAGTAGCACAACCACATTTACCAATGTGGTTGTAAAGGCCAATTGACTATAACAACTCCATTTATTTCTACAAAACCTAAAACAATGTTTATAGTTTAGTTCTTATATTCCGTCCATGATAAGGCAATGGCACACATAATGTTTTCTTTCTTCGTAGCTTTTTATTTACAGAAATGGTCATTGTCATCACTTTGTGCTCATCTTCATCTTTAATCATAATGGATTATTAACCTCAACAACATCATCTAATTATGTTAATTAATTATATTGGTTATTGTGATTATAATGTTATGTCTATTTTTCTTATTATAATAAATTATTATTTAGTTAAGTTAATTAATTATTTATTGAATTTTTTTAGGGTAGTTCATGATTGAAGTAATGTGAAAATTGAGAGATCTAAGGTTCTATGTTTTAAGCTTTTAGTTTAAAGTATCCTTTAAGATTTAAAGTTTTGATATTAGTTTTTGAGGTTTTTGTTTTAGGTTTTATTTTTATTTTAGGTTTTGTTTTATTTTTGGCATGAATGTTTTAGTTTCAAGTTAAAGCTTTAGATTTAAGGTTTACAATTTAATTTAATTATGTTTCAAATAGTTAAAATTAAAATTAATATTTTTGATATTAGTTTTTGAGGTTTGTGTTTTAGGTTTTATTTTTATTTTAGGTTTTGTTTTACTTTTTAGAATGAATGTTTTAGTTTCAAGTTAAACCTTTAGATTTAAGGTTTACAATTTAATTTAATTAATTTTTAAATAGTTAAAATTAATATTAATATTGAATTTTTTAGTTTCAAGTTAAATCTTTAGATTTAAGGTTTACAATTTAATTTAATTATGTTTCAAATAGTTAAAATTAATATTAATATTGAGATAATAATAATATTATTATTGAGATTAATATTAATATTAGTATTAATTTTAATCATTAATATCAAAATTTAATAATAATATTATATTTATTAATAAAGTTAATAATAATATTATAAATTCTTGGAATTCATAATATAACCTTTAAATATTAATAATATTTTAAAATTAAATATTATTAATATTAATTATTGTATAACATTAATATTAATCAGTGAAAACATTAATTTAAGTATGGGGGTTTACGCAGTGCATTATATTAGATATCATTTTGGGATTCAACTGCGTTAAGTAAGTCATTCACGTATGACCATTTCCATGAGAGGTAGTCGTAACTGACTAATTTCTCATGATTTTTGAATAGTTCACTTAGCACTCATTGCATTGGGTGATGCTCACAGGGGTGAAGAAGTGGGATATTAGTAAATATCATTATAATGAATAATAATAATAATAATAATAATAATAATAATAATAAAAAAAACACTATATATATATATATTTTTTTGACAGAAACAGTTATGGAATATTTATATTCATCTTGGCCTCAATGCCGAAAATCTGATTACATTGAGGATGTCTATATCCTGTTGCATCTCACTGCTAAGAATGAGAATGCAGCTGAATCTTGAAGACTTCTTCCTTGATAAGGAATCTATAGATTCGATTTCAAAGATTTTTCCCTACTTGAAGATACAAACAAATTTATTTAAGAGCAAGCAGTAAAACATGGCAATAATCAACTTATGGGATGGGTTCCCATGATTCTTCTTCGTCTTTCATCTTGACCCCGGCAGAGAGGAGGGCAGCTTTGTTGGCTTCAATGTCCGCCTCTTTATTATGAGTTCTCAGCACATGGTAGTAATTAAACTTCTGAAAAGCATTTTCGAAGCCTTTAATTCTGGATATCAGCCTTGCTAGTTTAAGATCCAAAGCTGGGGAGTTGGAAACCATTACGTTTATAATGATCTGGGAGTCACCTATAACATTAGCTTCACTTATATTTAAATCTTTGATGATCTTTAGGGCTTGAGAGAGGGCCAAAGCCTCAGCTTGAAAGCTGGATGAATGTCCAAGCCCCCAAGCAAAGGAATGAATTTTTTCCCCAATTGCATTTACAACAACACCTCCTGCACCAGATTTGCCTAGATTGCCCTTTGCTACCCCATCAAAAAAGAGAGAGTGCCTTGAATGCGATTTGAGCTAGTCTTGAAAGTCAGTTTCAGATTTCCTTATTTGCCAGTCTTTAAGAGGAGGGACGTTTCTAACTGCTGATTGAAATTGCAAGTCAATGAATGATCCCCAAGCAATGTCCTATTGGCTAAGATTAGAATCATCTTTTATATTAGTCAAGCACTCCTTTAAATGACATTTGATCTTGATTTCTAAGGCCTTGTGATTCTGATTAGTATTTCTGAAAATTCTTCTGTTTCGTTCTAGCCATATCTGCCAAAAAATAACCTTTGGGAGGACAACCCATGTAGATTTGATTATCTAACTTTTAGGAGGTGGGCCAAGATATCTGATTGCCCAATTAGAAAAAAGATCAGCAGTGGAACATGGAAGTAAAAGTTGGGATCCAAATTGTGAATAAAGGAGAACCAGATCTGCTTAGATAAGTGGCATTCAAGGATTAAATGGATTGTTGTCTCTACATTTTCGTTGCACAGGAGCAGATGGAGGGACCGTAGAACCATTTCCTCTGCAATATGTCATACGTTAGGATTTTGCCATTGTAAAGAAGCCAAGAAAAGTAGTTGACTTTGGGCCATGAAGGAAAACACCAGACACCCTACCAAGGTGCTAGGTTGGGGGGACGTATGGCCTCCCATTCAGCTTGGCATATCCCATGGAGACAGCATAGCTTCTGGCATTCGGCCACCAGCCTTTCAAATCTCTTTTCCTCATGTGCGTGGGTGCCAGACCATGAAGGAGGTCAAGCAGCGTGGACCATTTGTTGATCAGATGAGCCAGCACCTGAATACATTTCCAACCTACCCAAACAGAATCACTCCAAAGAGAAATATCCCACAACGAACACAGCCACTCTCTATCCATCTAGCAGCGCAGCACTCTAATGGAGGATCTGTCTTCAAATGGGTCCATATTCATGATTTTATCAGTCCAGATGTTGATCTTTTTTCCATTTCCTGGGATCGAGTAGGAGTGCACATTGATTAAAGGAGAAGCTTTAACATACAGTCTAAGGAAAGACGAGTTAGGCAAATGAATCACATTGTCTAAACAGCTAGAACGATGACCTCTAAAATACTTTTTCCAGAGAGCCAATTGGGCCCAGCCAGGCTTGGGCATAATGATCCTCCAGATAATCTTAGCTACCATAGCCACATTCTGCCGACAGAGGTTTTTGAAATTCAAACCACCCTCCCACAGTGGCTTGGAAATGGTTTCCCAACTGATAAGGGGAATCTTGTTTTCATTATGTTTTCCTCCCTTCCAAAAGAACCTCTGCATGAACTCTTCCATTTTTTTTAATATGACTGCCAGAGCGAGAAGCCCAGAAAATTGAAATAGAGGAACGCTAGTGAGCACAGGTTTAATTAGGACAGATTTTCCAGCAGTGTTGAGCCTGGAGTAACCACAGGCTTGGATCCTAGTCTTGAATTTTTCAAGCTGAGGGAGCCAGTCTTTTCTTGCAGGTCTCTTATGAAAAACAGGAAGGCCCAAGTATTTGAAAGAGGTCCAATAAGAGGAGGCTGCAAAACCCAAACATCTAGAAATAGCAGAGAGCAATCTGGGTGAAGTGTTCCAGCTGAAGATGTGACATTTGTTCTTATTTACAATGCTTCCTGAGGCCTCACTGAATTCATCAGAAACTGCTTTAAATTTAGAGGTAGAGGAAAGAGAGGCAGTACCCAAAAGTAGAGTGTCATCTACAAATAAGGCGTGATTTATGTTTTTGACCCCTCTTGCAATACACAGTCCATTAATATCTTGATCTTGCATCTTTTTGTCTAACAGGAAGCTGAGAACAGAGGCTTGGATGAAAAATAACAGAGTGGAAAGAGGACACCCCTACCTAAGCCCTCTCGAAGCTTTGAAAAAATCAGTGGCTCTTCCATTTATAAGAGGAGCAATCCATGGCTCCGAGATGCATGCCTGGATTCATTTAATGAATTTTTCCCCAAACCCAAACTTGCTCATGACTTTTAAAAGAAGCTATGATTTACTCGATCAAAGGCATTTGCTAAATCGAGTTTAATCACCGTACCTTGTTCTTTTCGAAGAAGACTTGAATGAATTGCCTCTTGAACAAAGGTGAAGTTGTCCACGATATGCCTTCCTTAGATGAAGCCTCCTTGATTCTCCAGAATTATTTTGGGAAGAATGAGCTTCAGTCTATTTGCAATTACTTTGATGATTAACTTGTACCCAGTATTGCATAAGGAAATCGGACGGAATCTGCTGAAGTTGTTGGTGCCTTTTTCCTTGGGAATGAGGGCTAATAAAGCAGAGTTTTTGCTGCCTCCTATTTTCTGAGTATTTTGAGACTTTTGAACCATTTTGAGAAGATCCTTTTCAACAATTGGCCAACAAACTTGGAGAAACCTAGTAGAGAAGCCATCCGGCCCAGGGGCCTTATTCGGATCCATATCAAAAAGGGCCTTTTTAACTTCATCTTTAGTGACTTTAGCCTCAAGGATCTCATTCATACGAGGAGAAATTGCAGAAGGAATAATGTCTAACAGATCTGAGTATTGGTGCGGATCCTTATCTTCACTATACAAGTTTTGAAAGTGAGAAAAGCCTACTTTCTTAATGTCTTCAAAATCCTTGTGAGTGTCGTTATCCTCCTCAATCTTAGAAATAGTGTTGAAGCATTTCCTGGCCTGGGCTTGCTTGTGGAAAAAAGTAGTGTTGTGTCCCCTGCTTTGAGCCAGAGGTTTCGAGATTTTAATCTCCAGTATTCTTCTTCAGCTAAGAAAGCCTTATGAAAGCATTGTTGCAGATGAGCCTCTTGATCTAACAGCTCCTCTGTGACTACAGGGTTCTCCATATGAGTTTGATGAGAGGAAAGAGAGGATTTAATGGCTTTTCTTTCTGTATTAGGGTTGGATAGGGTTTTGACCCATCGTTTTAGAACTCCTTTTATCCTTCTAAGCTTTTCCTCCCATATAAAGAAAGGAGATCCTTTGACAGGCTGACTCCAACTATCCTTGACTGTTTGCATGAAGTCTGGCTCCTTGACCCAGAGGGGACTAAATCTAAAGGAAATAGGACCTAGATCAAGATGGGCTAAGAGCTCTAACTTTAAGGGCTTATGGTCTGAGATGCTGCTAGCAAGAATGTGCATTCTGGGTTCTAAACCTAGTAACAAATAGGATCTTTGAATGAAAAATCTATCTAATCTGGCAGCAATTTGACTAGGGCCCACTATTTTGTTAGACCAAGAGTACTTACCGGAAGAAGGTTTAATATCCAGCAAGTCCCAGTCCTGCCAGATCTCGGACTGCGCTGCCTCCCCTTTTATCAGACGAGTGAAGAGTGAGATTGAGGTGTCCAACAATAATTATATTTTCCAGGTTTATCAAATCTGCTTGGTGCCTTATAGAATCCCAAGAATCCTTTTTCTCCCCGACATTGACTAGAGAGTATACATTGAAAAGGCAAAAGATTTCCTTAGTATCCAGATTCTGCATTTTCAACAGCAACCAGTGAGTATTACTAGCCTCAAAGGTGACTGCAAATTTGCTGGCGTTCCATAGAGTGCCAATCCCTCCCGAGGCGCCCCGGGCAGAGATTGCTCTTGCTTCACTTTTAAACCAAAGTTTCTTGCTTGCTTGCAGGAAGACTATGTCTTCCAGCTTAGTCTCCTGGACGAGAAGTATGTCTGGAGTTTCTGTTATTATTAAGTTTCTGATGGCTTCTTCCTTAACTTTACTCACCATACCTCTACAATTCCAGGAGATGACCTTCATTATTTATGTTTCTGGTGGACTCCCTTGGAGCCTTGGGGCTGATTTTTCAACATCCTAGGCTTTGAGGCTAGCAGTTTTTCCAGAGTTGGTTGGCTGCCCTATAGCTTGTCTTTGTAAGTCTCCTGCTCTCTTTTTCCATGTCAATTTTACGGCCTCTTGTAGATCTTCTTACTGAGGTTTGGGACTCTCCTATTTCTCCTTCCTCCTCTGACTCGTCCATTTCCTGCTCTTCTTCCTCATCTTCTAAAGTCATACCTTTGGGATCTTCAACACTTGTTCCTTTAAGGGAGGCTGAGGGAGTACCTTTGCTTGGAGAAACTGGTTTTTGGATCTCGATCTCCTGAGTAGCTTCTGTCTGCTGGCTTAGCGGATCAAATTTGTTTTCTTGTGCCTTTTTGGGTGGGGGGCATTAAACATTAGCCTGAAGAGAGCCTTTTCCAGAGGGTCCTCCCGGTTTTTTCCCTTTGTGATTAATTTTTGCTCACTTGACTTGATTCCAACCCTCTTCATTCCCTTTCTCTGGCTCTACATTGGACGGACAGTTTCTAGCAAAGTGTCCATGAACATGGAATTTCCTACATTTGAATGGCAGTTGCTCATAATCCAAGATCTGCACATGAGACTAGCTGCCGACTTTGATTTTGATTGCCTCTGGGAGATCTGCCTCTAGATATACTTCTACGCAGATCCTAGCACAGTCATACTGATCCTTGATATTTTCCCGATCTATGAATTTCCCCCAATGTGTTTCGAGGAATCCTAGTTCCAGCAGTGAACTGGAAGATTTGGAAGACGAACCCACACTGGGACAGCCTTGGGGACATCGACAGCTGGATCAAAGTCCAAAGTCCATTTGTTCAGATAGAGGCCCTAAGGGCCCATGAAATACGGCCCATTTTGGAAGATCAGATCTTTGTCTTCTTTGGAGGAGAATTCGAAGAGGAAGTACCCTCGCCCAAGAAAGTAAGAGGTAACACTTTGCTTGATCAGAGGAGCCCAGTTCCTGTTGACCCATTGCTCAGTAGTTTTCGGAGAAGGCCAAAGTCCCGTGAATTGGCCAATAAGACCGCGATCAGCCAGAGATAAAGCTACTTGAATGGGCGTCTCTGGAGGCAAAGAGATCTTAGGAATTTCGTTGAGCTTCTTAACGAATTTTGTTGCTTCGCTTCTTTTCTTCTCAGGCAAACCGGCAAGAAGCTGGTTGAAACCGTCAATGGCAAGAGTAGAAGGCGGATCCTTAGGAGGACCCTGCGTCTCCATAGGATCAGGACTGAGGCCGGCCGCTGTAGGGCAGCCACGCAGCAAAAACCCAAGCGCAGCTCAGAACGCGCAGAGAGGGCCGACAGCAGAAACCCTAGCCAGCATTTATTTTTTCCCTTATTAATAATATTGTTAATATAATATTATTAATAAAAACAATATTATTGATAATATAAGTAATATAATAATGTTCCTAATGTGTAGAAAATAATATTATTAATGTTATTAATTTTAATTATTTTTAAAATTATTAGAAGATTATTAGTATTTAATATTATTAAATACTAATATTAAAATTATTAATAATATTTAATAATATTTAAAATATAATAATTTTTTTTTGTTGATAGGGGAATCGGCAACTGGGGCAACCTCGCAACTCCCGTAACACGGGGTCGATTCTGGCCGCTACCACTATAACCCCTGGGTCGATTCTGACTGCTACCACTATAACCGCTGGGAGACTGTGCCCGCCCCTCTCCGCAGCTCCAGGTTAGTCCGGGGGATTTGAACTCGTGATCTTCAGTACGGAGCCCACCTTTCTAACGAACTTCACTGCAATGTGATTACCAACTGGCCTACCCCTATGGAGCTTATTTAAAATATAATATTAATATTAATATGATTTAATTAATAATATCAATATTATTAAATACATTAACATTTTCAATATAAGTAGAATTAACATTAGTTTTGATAAATAATAGTAATAATATTTACTGTATAATAATTATTAATAAAAATTCAGATCTAAAAATTATGTACTAATAATGATATTATTAGTAGTAATTATATTATCCAACTAGGATCAACCAAGGTTAGAATGACCAAACATGGTCACCAAGCTTTCTATGGTTGAACATGGTCATGAAGCTCTCTATAGTTTAAAGGTGTCAAACATTGTAAAATTGGACAAACACATTCTATCATAGAAAAATATGATTAACATGCTGAAATATATCAAACCATGGCTAATAATGTTCAACCATAACAAGCCTAAGTCAACTATACTTAATCATAATCATCTTTAAATATTAATAATACTAATATAAATTATTATATAACATTAATATTGATATATATCATCATCAACTACTACTACTACTATTATTATTATTATTATTATTAAAAATAATATTATTAATAATATCTTTAATAATTTTTGTTTAGAAAAATAATATTATTAATCATAATAATTTTTTAAATCGGTTAGCATTCAATGTTATTAACATATTTACATTAATATTATTAACGACATTTTAATTTATTTTTTTTTTTTACTTTTTTTTTTTTTCTTTTTTTCTTTTTTTCTTTTTCACTTCTGGTTCACGGATACCATGGTCAGTGGTCCGCTACGTCCAGGATCGAAAGTCTCTAGAGTGGACCCCACCCGAAGGGGTCACACCCCTTGGCCATCACAAACCTAACCCCAAGGGTTTTCGGGTTTCGACCCTGTGACCTCCCATTGGCGAGGCCCCGGCTTGACCGATTGAGCTAACCCTTGGGGCTTCGACATTTTAATTATAATATAGATATTAATAATATTTAATTAACAATATCAATATTATTAACACATGAACATGGTTGATATAAATAGATTTAATAACAATAATAATAATAGTAATAAATAAATAATAAAGTAATTAATAAAAATTTAAATATATAAACCATATACTAATAATTATATTATTAATAGTAATTATGATATTTAAAAAAATATTAATGATATTTAACATTTTTAATATCATTATCATTCATTGTCACCCATGCTAAATGATGTACAAGCATTCTTAGCTAGAAAATAATGCTTATAATGTCTAGAAAATAATATTATTAATGTTATTAATCTTAATTATTTTTTAAAATTATTAAAAAATATTAGTATTTAATATGATTAACATAAAAATATTAAAATTATTAATAATATTTAAAATATAAAAATAATATTAATATTTTTAATATCATTATCACTCATTGCACCCATGCTCAATGATGTACAAGCTCTGTTAGCTAGAAAATAACGCTCATAATATCTAGAAAATAATATTATTAATGTTATTAATCTTAATTATTTTTCAAAATTATTAAAAAAATACTAGTATTTAATATTAATAACATAATAATATTAAAATTGTTAATAATATTTAAAAATTAATAATTAGTTAATAACACTCATAGTAATTAATAAAAATTTAAATATATAAATTATATACTAATAATTATATTATTAATATTAATTGTGATATTTAAAACTTTATTAATGATAGTCTTAATGATATTAACATTAACATTTTTAATATCATTTTACTCATTATCGCCCATGCTCAATGATATGCTCAATGATGTACAAGCTTTATTAGCTAGAAAATAATGCTCATAATGTCTAGAAAATAATATTATTAATCTTAATTATTTTTAAAAATTATTAAGAAATTATTAGTATTTAATATTATTAACATAATAATATTAAAATTATTAATGATATTAATATGATTTAATTAATAATTTCAATATTATTAAGCGCATTAACATTTTCAATATAAGTAGAATTGACATTAGTTTTGATAAATAATATTAATAATATTTAGTGTGTAATAATTATTAATAATAATTTAGATCTAAACATTATGTACTAATAATGATATTATTAATAGTAATTATATTGTCCAATATTTAAAATATAATAATAATATTAATACAATTTAATTAATAATATCAATATTATTAGGCACATACATTTTCAATATAGGTAGAATTAACATTAGTTTTGATAAATAATATTAATAATATTTACTGTGTAATAATTATTAATAAAAATTTAGATCTTAAAATTATGTAATAATAATGATATTATTAGTAGTAATTATATTGTCTAACTAGGATCAACCAAGGTTAGAATGACCAAACATAGTCACCAAGCTCTCTATGGTTTAACCTTGTCAAACATTACAAAATTGGACAAACATATTCTATCATAGATAAATATGATTAACATTTTGAAATATATCAAACTATGGCCAATAATGTTAAACCATAACAAGCTTAAATGAACTATGCTTAATCATAATCATCTTTAAATATTATTAATATTAATATAAATTGTTATATAACATTAATAATAATCATTTAAAACATTAATATTTTTTTTTTCTAAGCTTGGTAGGACCCTCTCATTTTCGAGCTTTTACATGTCCATTATTCACCCCATTTCCAGGGACAGTAGCACAAGAATCAAACCCAAGATCTCTGGTTCGGTGAGACTTCATTTCCACGGTCATTGCCACTTGAGCTACCCCATGCGAACATTTAAAACATTAATATTGATATATATCATCATCAACAATTATTATTATTATTATTATTATTATTATTATTATTATTATTATTATTATTATTATTATTATTATTATTATTATTATTATTATTATCATCATCATCATTATCATTATCATTATAATTATAATTACATTCAAATTAATATTATTTGTCTAGAAAAATAATATTATTAATCATAATAAATTTTTAAAATAGTTAGCATTTAATATTATTAACATAATAACATTAATATTATAAATAACATTTAAATTATAATATAGATATTAATAATATTTTTATTAAACACATTATCATGGTTCAAATATATAGATTTAATATTAATATTAATAAATAAATAATAAAGTAATTAATAAAAAATTAAATATATAAATTATATACTAATAATTATATTATTAATATTAAGTATGATATTTAAAAAATTATTAATGATAGTATTAATGATATTAATATTAACATTTTTAATATCATTATCACTCATTGTCGCCCATCCTCAATGATGTACACGCTTTGTTAGTTGTAATCAATTATGATTAATCTTGGTTAACCATGCTCATCCCTTTCAACCGAAGAAACCTATCTTTTTACCCATCCCTAATGGTCAAACATGGTAAACCAAGATATGTATGGTTGAACGTGGTCAACCATTGTAAAAATGGACAAACATATTCTATCATAGAAAATTATGGTCGACCATGCCCAAATATATTAAACCACATCCATTCATGTTCAACCATGGAAAACCTTGGTCAAACATGGATATTCATGGTCATCTTTGGTCAACCATAGTCACAACCATGGTCACGATCTTGTCGTCATCTTTGTTCAACCACAATCATAACCATGGGCATCGTTGGTCAACCAAAGCAAACCTAGAACATTCCAAGCTCTACATTAGTTGAATATGATCAACCATGGTAAGACATGGTTAGTCATGGTCAAGTATAGCTAATCAATGTCAAACATGATCAACCATGTTTAACCATGACTAACCGTGGTCAACCAAGGGACAAGCAACATCGCAGTGTGACAAGCAAGGTTGTCATGTGACAGGCATCAAGCAACATGACAATCGTTGTCATAATGATACATTACATTGCAATTTATTCAATGTCATATTGCAACATTGAATAAATTATGGTTTAATATTTTTTTTTATATAATATATAGTTTGGGAATTAGGGTTTATATTGTTGGATTTAGGGTTTATAATCTTAAGGTTTGTAATCGTATGGTTTATACTGATAATCCTAGGGTTTATAATCTCTTATAATGTTAAACAGTTGGGTTTATTAGTTCCATGGGTTTATAATATTAATAATCCCTTTGTTTATTAATCCCTTGAGTTTAAAATATTAATTCTTAGAGTTTATTAATTCAACCATGTTTATTTTTGTATTTTTAATATTTATGTTAGGGTTTTTATACCTTGCGTTTATTATTCCCCACTCAACCATGGTTTGTTATGATGTCAACCATGGTCAACAATGGTCCAACATGGAAGTGTGATAAGGATTGTCTCAATATGAAAATCAACGATTGTCAATCATATTTATTTTAGTGTTTATAATATTTATCTCAGGGTTTATATATGTTGGTTTTATAAAATTAGTCCCTTGGGTTTAATATTATTTCCTTGGGTTCATAACTCCTTGGGGTTTTAGTATTAATCCCTTGGGCATATTATTCCTTTGGGCTTATAACATCAATCCCATGGGTTTATTGTTCCCTTACATTTATAATATCAATCATGGTCAGCGATTGTTAGTCATAGCCAATCATGGTTAACGATGGTTGAATGTCGCATTGTGACAAGGATTGTCTCACCATGAAAATAAACCATGTTTAATTTAGTGTTTGTAATATTTATATTTGGGTTTACCAATGTTGGGTTTATAATATTAGTCCATTGGGTTTAATATTATTCCCTTGGGTTCATAATAACTTGCGGTTTAGTATTAATCCCTTGGATTTATGTTTCCCTTGGGTTCATAATATCAATCCCTTAGCTTTATTATTAACTTAGGTTTTAATATTAATCACGGTCAACCATGGCCAACTGTCATAAATCATTGTTTGATCTCCCATTATGACAAAAATTGTCTCCACTTGGGGTTTATATACCTTGGGTTTATAAATTTAGTCACTTGTGTTTAATATTATCCACTTAGGTTCATAATCCCTTAGGGTCCAGGTATTAATCCCTTGCGTTTATTGTTCCTTTGGGCATATAATATGAATAGTTTCGGCTTATTATTCCCTAGTCACCATGGTTTATTATGATGTCAACCATGGTCAACCATGGTCCAACATGGAATTATGATAAGGATTGTCTCAATATGAAAATAAACGATGGTAAATCATGTTTATTTTAGTGTTTATAATATTTATTTTGGGTTTGTATACGTTGGGTTTATAATATTAGTCCCTTGGGCTTAATATTATTCCCTTGGGTTCATAATCCCTTGGGGTTATATTATTAATCCCTTAGGTTTATTATTTCTTTGGTTTTATAATATTAATCCCTTGGGTTTATTATTCATTTAGATTTATAATACTAATCATGGTCAGCCATTGTCAATCATAGCCAACCATGGTTGAATATTGCATTGTGACAAGGATTGTCCCACCATGAAAATAAACCATGTTTATTTTAGTGTTTGTAATATTTATATTTGGGTTTACCAATTTTGAGTTTATAATATTAGTCCCTTAGCTTTAATATTATTCCCTTGGGTTCATAGTCCCTTGGGGTTTTAGTGTTAATCCCTTGGGCTTATGTTTCCCTTGGGTTCATGATATCAATCCCTTGGGTTTATTATTATTTTGGGTTGATAAAATCAATCATGGTCAACCATGGTCAACCATAACCAACCATGGTCAACTATGGTCAATAATGGTCTGATCTCACATTATGACAAAAGTTGTCTCCACTTAGGGTTTATATGCCTTGGGTTTTGTTGTGGTCACCAACAACCCCCCTTCTTCACTTGACATTAGCAATAACATCAAGCAAAGAGGGGACCCTGAACGAAAATCCCAAAAAATACTTTTTTAAAGTTTTTGTATTTCTCTCCCTAAGGCTCAAATCGCATCGCATGCCTCACACGCGCCCCTTAAAAGAAAAACCTCCGAGCAATGCGATCGCCGATATGCGATATCGAAAATCGCAAGCATCATGCTATACGATGTAACCATTAAACGAGAACTTGCGATATTTGTGATTTGCGATTTGCGATCTGCGATGGCAGCGATTTGCGATCTGCGATGGCAGCGATTTGCGATCTGCGATGGCAGCGATTTGCGATCTGCGATGGCAGCGATCTGCGACCTGCGACCTGAAAAGACTTATCACACGATAGACCCATGCATTAAGCACGCGCCTTGAAAGAATTTAATAACCGCATGCTTAAGTATCTAGGAATGATTGCGTTACATTTATCGAAGAGTCAAGCTATGATGAATGTCAGAATTATGCATTCATTAGAGATTAATGCTTTCACGTCAAGTCTTTTCATTTCACTTCCCCTTTGCGTAAACTGCAAGACACGCAACTGATATAAGTTTATATGCAGGAAACATCTGAGGGAAAGAGGAAAGCGCCAATCAGATAGCAGAGAGAGAATGCCTCCACAAACGGATGCCGCATGCAGCAGAACCGCGGATTCCAGGCTATCAGCCAACCTGCACTGATGAAATTAGACTATCCAGGACTCAGAGTCAAAGGCGCACAAAAGCAGCATGTTCAGAAAAGATCCTAAAGCTCAGACCGGGTAAAGCAAAAAGAGAAACGCAAGTGAAGAAGGACGCTTCAGGAAAACCTGGAACAAAGAACGGAAGAAATTCTCGAGACAGGGACTTGCCCATACAGCACGACTCCTAACCCACTCAGTCATTCGCACGACCGGAAACCGAAAACGGCAACAGCAAAATCAGTTCGAGAAGAAACTGGGACACGCTAAGTATACACCCAGCTAGAGAAAGGTTTTCGAAAATATCTTCTGGTCTGCCGGAAGGAAGTGCCAGCTCCTGTTATTTCCACTCTTATCTCTCGAGCGAAACAAGAAGGCAGCCAGCCGACTCTTCCGAGGAAAGCATTACACTGTTGACAGCACTAAAGAGAATATACAGAAACGGTCAGAAATTAGATTTTAAGTTTAGAAATAAAGTTGCTTTTAGTAAAAGGGCGGTCATTTGAGGCCGATTCCCTAATTTCATGTAATTAAGATTGATTAGTTAGTAGTATTTAACCCTTCTCATGGTTTTTGGAGAAGGGTCCGGAAATCTGTCAAAAAACTTATCCTCAGAACATGCACTTCTGCACCCTCAGAGGAGGTTTTTGATGAATGGATGGATCGAGATTTATTTATGTTTGCATTTTAATATCTGTTACTGATGTTGCACTTCTGTACTCTTAGCAGATGTTAGAACAAGTAGAAATAAATCATTGTTACTTGAAGTTTATTAGTGAAGTTAGTCATAAATGGTACTTTTATCTCTTGGCTAGATTCTGCTAGTATTCCTAAAGTGATATGTGGCTGAGTTCTTTGTATGTTATTGCATGAATGTCTACATTACCATTTGGCACTTCTGTACGGTGGGGTCATTTATTTATGTTTAACATATAGAAAACTGATTATGCGATATGCTGTTCACAACTACTCTGCCTAACTTCTTATGCAGAATGGTTTATCTTTATCGATTTATATTCTGATATCAGTTGAATGATCTTTATTACCGGCTGCTGTTAGAAATCTTTCTAGATCGCATAACAAAAGAAAACACCCCGGGTTAGCGTAGATTAGATGTATTTTTCTTCATTAGATTACATTAGCATAGAGTTAATTTAGCAGTTAGAATTAAGACTAGTTTAGAAGAACCCCCTCCCCTAGATTAATACCATCAGACTCTACGCACACACACACACCCATCACATTGGGAAACTGGTCCCATTACCCCCAGTCAGACCCGCTACTCCAAACGGGCAAGGAGCCGCCAACCAGGTTCCGGACCGGGTGGGTATCCCCCTTGTTGTTGACCCGACCTCGGGGCCCTTAACAGGTTTATAATATTAGTCCCTTGGATTTAATATTATTACCTTGGGTTCATAACCCCTTGGGGTTTTAGTATTAATCCCTTGGGCCAAGGCTTCTGCAAGATGTTAGCTGGAGCATCGCAAATCCCCGAAGAGTCACCTGAAGAGGTACACGCATATGAGGTAAGCCTAAATGACGCAGAATCATTTTATGCCGACATCATTTATTTCCTAAAGAACGGATATGCTCCATTTCACCTGGATCACATAAAAAAGAGAGCCCTGAGGTTAAAAGCCAAACAATACCAGCTCGTAAATGATGTCTTATTTAAAAGAAACTATGATTCTGTGCTTCTTAGATGTCTTGAGAAAACTGAAGCCGAAAAGGTTTTGCAGGAACTCCACGATGGACCAGCAGGTGGACACTATGCTGGAGAAGCCACCGCACACAAGATCTTACGTGCAGGATACTACTGGCCCACGCTGTTCAAAGACTCGTACAATCACGTGAGAAAATGCCAAGTCTGCCAAACTGCTGCAGGAAGACAAAAGAAGTCATCCATGCCACTGCAGCCGGTTAACATCGAACAGCCATTCAACCAATGGGGCCTGGACATAATAGGTGAGATCGTTCCTCACTCCTCTAAACAACATAGGTATATCCTCACTGCAACTGACTATTTTACTAAATGGGTAGAGGCAGTTCCTCTCAAGACAGCTAATTCTGAAAACATTGTTGAATTCATAGATCAGTTTATCATTACTAGGTTTGGATTGCCAACGGCCTTAATATTTGATAACGCTTCATATTTTTCTGGAAATACCATGACTGAGTTCGCACTCAAAAGAGGGTTCAAACTGAAGTATTCTGCCAACTACTATCCACAAGGTAATGGGTTGGCTGAATCAACGAACAAGAACCTGATCAGGATTATCAAAAAGACAGTTGACCAAAACCAAAAGAATTGGCACAAAGCGCTGGTAAACGCCTTATGGGCAGACAAAATTACCAAGAAAGCCTCTATCGGGACTTCTCCCTTTAATTTGGTTTACGGGAGAGAAGCAGTTCTTCCTACTCACTTACTCATTCCCTCTTTGTCCTTAGTACAATACATTGATGAAGTATCTACTTCTCCCTTACAACTAAGGCAAATGGAGGTAATCAAGTTAGAAGAACGACGAGAACAGGCCAAGAAAACCCATGCTCACCACCAAGCGCTGATAAAATCCTCTTTTGATTCGAACATAAAAACCAGAAAAAACTTCCAGATGGGTGATTTAGTTTTGAAGTGGGATAAGGCTCACGAAGAAAAGGGCAAACATACGAAATTCCAGAAGCTATGGCTTGGTCCTTTTCAAATCGTAGAAGTCATAGGCCCGTCGACTTTTGTGTTGCAGGACTTGACAGGCAGAAGAGATTCTCTACCCGTAAATGGACAAATCCTCAAAATATATTTCCCATAGAAGGTCATCCTTCTGTTTTTGTAGGATAGTTTTAAATTTTCATGTTAGTTTTCATTTTTTTTCATAAATAGGGCTGGTTGTGAACGATCATAAATAGTATTCATGAAGAAACATACCATTTCTGTATCAGATTTTGATTTCACTTGTATAAATAGCAAAACTTTTCGAAAAATCTGACTTTTATTATTGACAAATAGAGTTAACTTTAACCTGAATATGATGTTAGTTTCAAACTTCACAAAGAAACCTGGGATGAGAGTAACTTTTGGCAAAAATTGTTTTATGCCAATGCTATGAAAAGTATCATCGATAGCAAAATAGCTATTCTCTGCAAAACTGTTGTTCTTAAAACTCTATTATTGTCGTCCAGAGCTTTCTTAAGGAAAAACAATGACTTCCTCCCTGCTAAGGAGAATCGCAACATCCAGAGAGACAATCCAAGAAAACACTATATCTCAAAGAATAAGAGGTCTCATCACAAGCCGGCTTATCATGATCACAGATATTATAACTTGCTGACTTTGCCACTACTGTCTACCAAAACAGGGCAACGACTCAAGATTGTGCAATCGAAAGACAAGGGGTCTCATCACGAGCCAGCTTGTTCAGCAAAAGTGTAAATCAAGTGAATGACTGTGTCATAATTTGGCCACCAAACCAAGACATTGTTCTTTAGAGAATAAAAAAAAAAAAAAAAAAAAAAAAAAAAAAGAGAAAGAAAAAGTGTCAAAAGGATTTTTCTCTGGAATGTTGTAAATAACCTCAAGCAGGAAAAAGGATCATTGCTGGATAACATGGTAACCCTGTCGAGGCTATGGACGCTTGCGGGCAGCAGAGGCTCTACCTGTGACAAATGAGCATACTTTACAAAACCAGTACGCAGAGAAGACCTTATTTTGTTTTTGAGGAGACTAAGTAATGACTAGGTATGAATACTAAAAAATAACCCAGGGGAAACAAAAAATCAGAATGAAATAAGAAGTTGTGACGAAACATCATTGACAGGATAAAAGGTAATACTCTATCTGTCCATAACAAAATTTAGGCATAAGAAAACTTTTCTGTTTTGGAAGTGAAAATGCAATAGAACAAGCAGAGATAACTGGTTCTTCACAGTGAATCGCCATTGTTGTGGTCACCAACAACCCCCCTTCTTCACTTGACATTAGCAATAACATCAAGCAAAGAGGGGACCCTGAACGAAAATCCCAAAAAATACTTTTTTAAAGTTTTTGTATTTCTCTCCCTAAGGCTCAAATCGCATCGCATGCCTCACACGCGCCCCTTAAAAGAAAAACCTCCGAGCAATGCGATCGTCGATATACGATATCGCAAATTGCAAGCATCATGCTATACGACGTAACCATTAAACGAGAACTTGCGATATTTGTGATTTGCGATTTGCGATCTGCAATGACAGCGATTTGCGATCTGCGATGGCAGCGATCTGCGATCTGCGATCTGCGACCTGCGACCTGAAAAGACTTATCACACGATAGACCCATGCATTAAGCACGCGCCTTGAAAGAATTTAATAACCGCATGCTTAAGTATCTAGGAATGATTGCGTTACATTTATTGAAGAGTCAAGCTATGATGAATGTCAGAATTATGCATTCATTAGAGATTAATGCTTTCACGTCAAGTCTTTTCATTTCACTTCCCCTTTGCGTAAACTGCAAGACACGCAACTCATATAAGTTTATATGCAGGAAACATCTGAGGGAAAGAGGAAAGTGCCAATCAGATAGCAGAGAGAGAATGCCTCCGCAAACGGATGCCGCATGCAGCAGAACCGCGGATTCCAGGCTATCAGCCAACCTGCACTGATGAAATTAGACTATCCAGGACTCAGAGTCAAAGGCGCACAAAAGCAGCATGTTCAGAAAAGATCCTAAAGCTCAGACCGGGTAAAGAAAAAAGAGAAACGCAAGTGAAGAAGGACGCTTCAGGAAAACCTGGAACAAAGAACGGAAGAAATTCTCGAGACAGGGACTTGCCCATACAGCACGACTCCTAACCCACTCAGTCATTCACACGACCGGAAACCGAAAACGGCAACAGCAAAATCAGTTCGAGAAGAAACTGGGACACGCTAAGTATACACCCAGCTAGAGAAAGGTTTTCGAAAATATCTTCTGGTCTGCCGGAAGGAAGTGCCAGCTCCTGTTATTTCCACTTTTATCTCTCGAGCGAAACAAGAAGGCGACCAGCCGACTCTTCCCAGGAAAGCATTACACTGTTGACAGCACTAAAGAGAATATACAGAAACGGTCAGAAATTAGATTTTAAGTTTAGAAATAAAGTTGCTTTTAGTAAAAGGGCGGTCATTTGAGGCCGATTCCCTAATTTCATGTAATTAAGATTGATTAGTTAGTAGTATTTAACCCTTCTCATGGTTTTTGGAGAAGGGTCCGGAAATCTGTCAAAAAACTTATCCTCAGAACATGCACTTCTGCACCCTCAGAGGAGGTTTTTGATGAATGGATGGATCGAGATTTATTTCTGTTTGCATTTTAATATCTGTTACTGATGTTGCACTTCTGTACTCTTAGCAGATGTTAGAACAAGTAGAAATAAATCATTGTTACTTGAAGTTTATTAGTGAAGTTAGTCATAAATGGTACTTTTATCTCTTGGCTAGATTCTGCTAGTATTCCTAAAGTGATATGTGGCTGAGTTCTTTGTATGTTATTGCATGAATGTCTGCATTACCATTTGGCACTTCTGTACGGTGGGGTCATTTATTTATGTTTAACATATAGAAAACTGATTATGCGATATGCTGTTCACAACTACTCTGCCTAACTTCTTATGCAGAATGGTTTATCTTTATCGATTTATATTCTGATATCAGTTGAATGATCTTTATTACCGGCTGCTATTAGAAATCTTTCTAGATCGCATAACAAAAGAAAACACCCCGGGTTAGCGTAGATTAGATGTATTTTTCTTCATTAGATTACATTAGCATAGAGTTAATTTAGCAGTTAGAATTAAGACTAGTTTAGAAGAACCCCCTCCCCTAGATTAATACCATCAGACTCTACGCACACACACACACCCATCACATTGGGAAACTGGTCCCATTACCCCCAGTCGGACCCGCTACTCCAAACAGGCAAGGAGCCGCCAACCAGGTTCCGGACCGGGTGGGTATCCCCCTTGTTGTTGACCCGACCTCGGGGCCCTCAACAGGTTTATAATATTAGTCCCTTGGATTTAATATTATTACCTTGGGTTCATAACCCCTTGGGGTTTTAGTATTAATCCCTTGGGTTTATTGTTTCTTTGTGTTTATAATATCAACTGCTTGGGTTTATTATTCCCTGGTCAACCATGGTCCAACATGGAATTGTGATAAGAATTGTCTCAATATGACAATCAATGTTCATCAATCATGTTTATTTTGGTGTTTATAATATTTATCTTAGGGTTTATATACATTGGTTAGTCCCTTGGGTTGAATATTATAATGATATTAACATTAACATTTTTAGTATCATTATCACTCATTGTCGCCCATGCTTAATGATGTACATGCTTTGTTTGTTATAGTCAACCATGCTCATCCCTTTTAACCGAGGAAACCTATTATTTTAACCATCCCTAATGGTCAAACATGCTAAACCAAGATATGCATGGTTGAACATGGTCAACCATTGTAAAAATGGACAAACATATTATATCATAGAAAATTATGGTCGACCATGCCCAAATATATCAAACCACGTCCAATCATGTTCAACCATGGAAAACATTAATCAAACATGGTCATTCATGGTCATCTTTGGTCAACCATAGTCACAACCATGGTCACGATCTTGTGGTCATCTTTGTTCAACCATAGTCATAACCATGGGCATCCTTGGTCAACCAAAGAAAACCTAAAACATTCCAAGCTCTACATTGGTTGAATATGATCAAACATGGTTGGACATGGTTGGTCATGGTCAAGTATGGCTAATAAATGTCAAACATGATCAACCATGTTCAACCATGATTAACCGTGGTCAACCAAGGGACAAGCAACATCGGAGTGTGACAAGCAAGGTTGTCGTGTGACAAGAATCAAGAAACATGACAATCATTGTCACAATGATATATTACATTGCAATTTATTCAATGTCATATTGAAACATTTAATCAATTATGGTTTAATATTTTCATTTATAATATTTAGTTTGGGATTTAGGGCTTATAATATTAAAGTTTGAAATCGTACAGTTTATACTTTTAATCCTAGGGTTTATAATCTCTTATAATATTAAACAGTTGGGTTTATTAGTTCCATAGGTTTATAATATTAATAATCCCTTTGGTTTATTAATCCCTTGAGTTTAGAATATTAATTCTAAGGGTTTATTAATTCAACCATGTTTATTTTTGTATTTTTAATATTTATGTTAGTGTTTTATACCTTGGGTTTATAATATTAGTCCCTTGGGTTTATTATTCCACGGTCAACCATGGTTTGTTATGATGTCAACCATGGTCCAACATGGAATTATGATAAGGATTATCTCAATATGAAAATCAATGACGGTCAATCATATTTAGTTTAGTGTTTATAATATTTATCTTAGGGTTTATAAATGTTGGATTTATAATATTAGTCCATTGGGTTTAATATTATTCCCTTGGGTTCATAATCCCTTGGGGTTTTAGTATTAATCCCTTGGGCTTATTATTCCTTCGGGTTTATAATATCAATCCCATGGGTTTATTGTCCCCTTAGATTTATAATATCAATCATGGTGAGCCATTGTTAATCATAGCCAACCATGGTTAACCATATTCGAATGTCGCATTGTGAAAAGAATTGTCTCACCATGAAAATAAACCATGTTTATTTTAGTGTTTGTAATATTTATATTTGGGTTTACCAATGTTGGGTTTATAATATTAGTCCCCCGGTTTTAATATTATTGCCTTGGGTTCATAATCCCTTGGGCTTTAGTATTAATTCCTTGGATTTATGTTTCCCTTGCGTTCATAATATCAATCCCTTAGTTTTATTATTAACTTGGGTTGTAATATCAATCACGATCAACCATGGTCACCTGTCATCAATCATGGTCTAATCTCACATTATGACAAAAATTGTCTCTACTTGGGGTTTATATACCTTGGGTTTATAATATTAGTCCCTTGGGTTTAATGTTATCCACTTAGGTTCATAATCCCTTGGGTTTTAGGTATTAATCCCTTTGGTTTATTGTTCCTTTGGGTTTATAATATTAATCATTTGAGCTTAGTATTCCCTTGTCACCATGGTTTATTATGATATCAACCATGGTCAACCATGGTCCAACATGGAATTGTGATAAGGATTGTCTTAATATGAAAATAAATGATGGTCAATCATGTTTATTTTAGTATTTATAATATTTATCTTAGGGTTTATATACGTTGGATTTATAATATTAGTCCCCTGGGTTTAATATTATTCCCTTGGGGTTTTAGTATTAATCCCTTGGGTTTATTATTCGTTTGGGTTTATAATATTAATCCCTTGGGTTTATTATTCCTTTAGGTTTATAATATCAATCATGGTTAGCCATTGTCAATCATATCCAACCATGGTTGAATATCGCATTGTGACATGGATTGTCTCAGCATGAAAATAAACCATGTTTATTTTAGTGTTTGTAATATTTATATTTGGGTTTACCAATGTTGGGTTTATAATATTAGTCCCTTAGGTTTAATATTATTCCCTTGCGTTCATAGTCCCTTGGGGTTTTAGTGTTAATCCCTTGGGCTTATGTTTCCCTTGGGTTCATAATATCAATCCCTTGGGTTTATTATTAAATCAGGTTTATAAAATCAATCATGTGCAACCATGGTCAACCATAACCATCCATGGTCAACTATGGTCAATAATGGCCTGATCTCACATTATGATAAAAATTGTCTCCACTTAGGGTTTATATACCTTGGGTTTATAATATTAGTCCCTTGGGCTTAATATTATTTCCTTAGGTTCATAACCTGTTGGGTTTTTATTATTAATCCCTTGGGTTTATTTTTCCTTTGTGTTTATAATATCAATTGCTTGGGTTTATTATTCCCCAGTCAACCATGGTTTATTATGATGTCAACCATGGCCCACCATCGTCCAACATGGAATTGTGATAAGGATTGTCTCAATATGACAATCAATGATGGTCAATCATGTTTGTTTTAGTGTTTACAATATTTATCTGAGGGTTTATATACGTTGGGTTTATAATATTAGTCCCTTGGGTTGAATATTATTCCCTTGAGTTCATAATCCCTTAGGGTTTTAGTGTTAATACCCTGGGTTTATTATTCCTTTGGGTTTATAATATCATCACTTGGGTTATTTTTCCCTTAGGTTTATAATATCAATCATGGTCAGCTATTTTCAATCATAAACAACCATGGTCAACAATGGTTGAATTATTTTAGTGCTTATAATATTTATGTTAGAGTTTACCAATTTTGCATTTATAGTATTAGTCCCTTGGGTTTAATATTATTCTCTTGGGTTCATAATCCCTTGGGGTTTTAGTATTAATCCCTTGGGTTTATTATCACCTTGGGTTTGTAATATCAATCATGGTCAACCATGGTTACCCATAACCTATAGGTTTTAACTCTGTATAGAAATTTTCTGCATATTAATTCTGAAACACAGAAAATAAATAATGCAAGAGTAGAACACATAAAACACATATACGCGGAGATTTTCCCCTGGATCCCAAAACCGGGACTACCAACTTGATCTTTCATTATTTTCCTTTCAATGTTATAATACATATTTATACATGCCGAATCATCCAATACCATGGACTAAAAACCATCGTGTCAAAAAAACATGTGCGAAAATCATGCACAAAACCATAGGTGGGTCCACCCAACCTAACATAGGGTCCAAAACAAAAATTTTCCAGGGCGCTGCCCCGGACCCCATAAAGTGGGGTTATGGGTGCCCCTCAAACCCCCTGTTAACTACGTGGAAAGAATATAACACAACCCAATATTCTCCCACTTGTTGTTTTCTTTCCATAGGGGGCCACAAGAGATCTTAGTCATTTTTCCAGCCCTAAAATGCCCATTGTCTCTCTACACCAAGAGAACTTCTCAAAGCTCACTGATTTTGTTAATGCATCTTCAATATTCTTCAAAGTGTCCACCTTTACTAGCAACACCTTTTTTTCTTCCATCATATCCCTCACAAAGTGATACTGAACATCAATGTGCTTTGTCTTTGAATGATATGCGGGGTTCTTTGCCAAGAAAATTGCACTTTGGCTATCACAGTCTATCCTTATAGCTTCCTGTACTAACCCCATACTTGAACACAATCTCTACAACCAAACTACTTCCTTGCATGAGTGGCTGCCATGTATTCTGTCTTTGTAGTTGATAGTGCCACTACAGATTGTTTCTTACTCATCCAATTGACTGCACCTCCAAATAGGTTAAACAGATACCCACTTGTAGATCTTCTCTGATCCAAATCTCCAGCCCAGTCTGCATCAAAAAAGCCATGAATATCCAACATTCTGTCCAATACTGGTCTTCCTTGGTAGCACAAACCATAATCACTAGTGCCACGCAAATACCTGAAAACCCGCTTCACTGTTGTCCAGTGCTCCTTCCCTGGTTTTGACATAAACCTGCTCAATACTCCCACTGCATGTGCAATGTCTGGTCTAGTACAGACCATTGCATACATTAGGCTACCGACTGCACTTGCATATGGAACACGAGACATGTCCTCTTCCTCTTCTTCTGTCTTGGGACACTATTCAGCAGATAACCTCACACCTACAGGAATAGGAACCTTCACTGGTTTACTATCCTGCATATTAAACCTCTATAATATTGTCTCGACATACTTCCTCTAGTTTAACCAGAGGTTCCTCTTTGCCCGATCTCTTTTAATTTCCATGCTCAAAATATAGTTTACAGCACCAAGATCTTTCATGTCAAATTTGGAGGACAATTGGGTCTTCAAATCCTGGATAACTTCTTTGTCATTTGCAAGCAACAACATATCATCCACATACAAGACTAGATAAATAACACGGTCACCAATTAATTTAAAATACACACAGTGATTTTCTTTGCTTTTGGTGAAGCCAAGTCCCCGTATAAATATATCAAATTTCTAATACCACATCCTTGGCGACTATTTTAACCCATATAGAGACTTATTTAACTTACATACCAGTTCTTTCTTACCCTTCACCGCAAAGCCTTTAGGTTACTTCATGTAGTTCTCCTCTTCCAGATCCCCATGAAGAAATGTTGTCTTCACATCCATCTGTTCTACCTCAAAATAAAAAGTAGAAGCAACAGATAAAAGTAATCTAATAGAAGTTACCTTGGCAACAGGAGAAAAATATCACCAAAATCAATTCCCGACACCTGGGAATAACCTTTTGCTACCAACCGAGCTTTGTATTTCTCCACTTTTCCTTTTTCATTTGTCTTCTTTTTGAACACCCATTTGCTACCAATGAGTTTCCTTCCAACTGGCAACTCCACCAGATCCCAAGCCTCATTTTTGTGCAAAGATCCCATTTCATCAACCATGGCCTCTTTCTAGAGTTTTCCATCCTCTGAATCCACTGCTTCCTTCACAGTTCTGGGATCATCATCAGTAACGGACAGAGAAAAATTTGAACAGAAAGTAGATGGACTATACCTTTCTGGCTGCCTTATTTCTCGAACTGATCTTCTCACAGCTGGAGTTTGTGGCTCTTCATCTTCCAATTCCTCCTCTGCTGTAGATTCTGATTCTTCCTCCTTTCGCTCAAACTCTATCTTCTCAGGTTCCTTTGGTTGGACTTCATGTTTAATAACATATTTCACCTCTTTGAACACCACATCTCGACTGTACACAACCTTCCTTGTTACTGGGTTCCAAAGCTTATAACCCTTTAAACCATCCTTATACTCAATAAAGACGCACTTTTCAGATTTACTATCCAACTTTGTTCTTTTCTCCTTTGGAACATGTACATATGCATCACATCCAAATACCCTCAGATGTGAAAGAGAGGGTTTCTTACCAATCCATACCTCTTGTGGAGTCTTATCCTCCAATGCCGATGAAGGTGACTGATCCAGGTGGATATTGGTGGCCACCTGCCAAGTCCACCTAGACCCCCACCATTGTCCCTCTTGACATTTTCAGTTTCCTTAATTATAGCACAATTTACTATTTTTAGCAGTTTTCGGGTCCTGAACTTCCGGAGCCGTTTTGAGGCCCTAAACGATGTTTTTTGGGAAATCCCGCTCTTGCGATTTTTTAGATAAAAAATCGTTGTTTGCATTATAGTCCTCAGAAAGATCTTTTCAACGGGCTATCATGCGCGTAAAACGGAGATCGTATGCCAAAGTTACGACCCCGGGAAGTTGATGTACCAATTTACCCAAACGGGGCCCATAGTTTGGCGTTTTCATCTTCTAGGGTTAGGTTTTGGAATGTTAAGGGTTTTCCATTGTTTCTCAATAATAAATAGGCCTTCGAGCCTCATTGTAAAGACAGTTCGGAACAGTTCAGAGGCATGTAGCCGACACATCTCTTCTCAGAGATAAGCTACCATCGCCCTAGCTGGGTCATTTCTATTTGTAAGCATATTTCAGTATTCTCCATTAGTGAAATGAAGTATTATTTCCGCTGCATCTCTGTTTTTATGGTTATCGCATCTCTGTATTTATGGTTATCTCTGTAGTCTATTGCGTTCCTGCTTAAATCCGGATCAGTGGTATCAGAGCGGTCTGCTTTTTCTCTGTTTTTCTTTGCATGTCCCCGACGAGGTCGGGATATAAGGAGTTAGGGCTTGAGCTGGTCGAACCCTTGCAAGACCAGCCTCGCAAATCTCGACGGCCTCCCATGGCGGATAAGAAAGACGAGGGAGCAGGAGATCCCATCAAAATCTTGCTCGAAGAAGCCCTCGAGCGACAACGGAACGCGATGATGGACAACTTTGCCCAAATCCTTCAGCGGCTACCCAAAGGTGACGCATCAGCTTCCAGCAACTACTCTGGAAACGCCACACCGTTTAAGGTACAAGTTAATTTTGACATCCCCATCTTCGAGGGTCAAATAGACGCAGATGCCGTAGATAAATGCTTAAATCTGCTAGATGGGTATTTTTCTGTTCACGAATTTTCAAGTCGGGAAAAGATTGTTTTCGCTCTTCTCAAAGCAGCCCCCCACGTCAAGGACTGGTGGGAGACCTACTGCGAGCAGAAGGATGAAACTACAGGCTCGCTATTCTCAGCCGCACCCACCTGGAATTCATTCCGAGATGCCATCAAGGAGCAATACTACCCTGTTGGAAGCTATGAGGATGAATACATAAAGTGGACCACGCTGCGGCAGGGAAGGGATCAAGATGTGCCAGAGTTCACCAATCTTTTCCATACCCTTCGCACGAAGTTGGGTATCAAGGATTCGGAGCAGCATTTGATACTCAAATACCGCGGCTGCCTGCACAAGTACATCCAGGAAGAAATGGAATTCCTGAACATCTCATCGCTCGGCATAGCATACCGATATGCCGTCAAGATCGAGCAGAAGTTTAAACAAAAGAAGCGAGACTTTGGATCTACAAATCCAAAGCAAGGGAAAGGTGCTCCTAAACCACAGAACAAGGGACAAAGCCAAGGCGGGGCAGCCCAAGACAACCCGCAAAAGCTACAAGCAAAGAACAGTGCCGCAAAGCCGAAAAAGGACACGGGAAAATGGTGTGAGTTCCATAAGAGCTCCACTCACAACACAAGTGAGTGTCGGGCCAAGCAGTCACTGATGGCTGAACTAAAGGTTTCAGAATCAGATGCATGTTCCGACTCTGAGTCAGAAACCGACAAGGGGAATGACAAAGGGAAGCAGATCATTGATGCGGATCCCAACGCCACTGTTGCTACTGCCAAGATCCAGAAAAATGAACCCGAAGATCCAGAGGAGGAGGAGCGTCTCTTCCACTCCCAGATGTGGGTAAGTGGCTCCCCACTACAGTTCATTGTCGATAGCGGGAGCCAAAAGAACCTCATTTCGGCAGAGGTCGTGAAACGGTTGGGCTTACCGACCACAGCACATCCACAACCGTACACTATCGGGTGGCTGCACCAAGGACGGGATCTTCGCGTGAGCCAACAGTGTCGCCTTCCATACAACATCAAGCCCTTCACAGATGAGGTATTGTGTGACATTGCTCCACTTGAAGTTTGTGATGTATTATTAGGACAACCATACTTGTGGAAGCGACATGCTGTGTATGAATCAAGGCCCCGTGCTGTTATTATTACTTTGGGAAATCAGTTGTACAGGATACCAGAGGTAGCACCGCCTACTGCCATCTCTTTGATTACTGCAAAACAATGCAGTAAGCTCATTTCAAAAACTGGAAAATTTGTTTCCTGATGATACGCCCTCAAGGAAAGAAGAAGACGGTGGCCACAACCTCCAGACAGGGCCCCTCTGCATGACAACTACAGATGGACAAGGTCGTGGAGGAGTACGAGGACATCTTCACCTCCCCCGTAGGGGTTCCTCTGCACTGTCAGGTCAAGCACTCCATCGATCTGACCCCAGGTGCACCCTTACCCAATGGACCAATTTATCGGCGCTCCGTTTTGGAGAACGATGAAATCAAGAGGCAGATTCAGGAGCTTCTGCAAAAAGGCCACATCCGTCCGAGTTCATCGCCTTGCGGGAGCCCAATTGTGTTGGTACAGAAGAAGGATGGGACTTGGAGACTCTGTATTGACTATCGAGCGCTGAACAAGATCACTGTCCGTAATAGGTACCCGATCCCGCGGATTGATGACCTCCTAGACCAACTAAAGGGGGCAAGATATTTCAGCAAGATTGATCTGAAGTCAGGATATCACCAGGTACCAATCGAACCCTCTGATGTGTGGAAGACTGCCTTCAAAGCCAAAGAGGGCCTTTTCGAATGGTTGGTTATGCCTTTCGGGTTGACAAATGCTCCTGCAACCTTCATGAGGCTAATGGATGACATCTTGCGGCCATACACCAACTCATTTGTAGTGGTATACTTGGATGACATTCTGATCTTCAGCCAGAGTTGGGAAGAGCACCTCCACCACATCCGACAGGTTCTCCAAACACTGCGGCAACACAAGCTATGTGCCAATTTGGAGAAATGCACTTTTGGCATGACCCAGGTTCAGTATCTGGGATACATTATTGATGAACAGGGGGTGCATGTGGATCCAGCCAAGATCAAAGTCATTCGGGATTGGCCACCTCCGACCACTTTGACAGAGCTCCGCAGCTTTCTAGGTCTTGCCAACTTCTACCGCAGGTTCGTGTTGGGTTTTTCTCATATCACTTGGCCTTTGAGTCAAGTCACCAAGGGCGGGGCGAAGGCAAAATTCTTTTGGTCTGAATCTCAACAGAAGGCATTCATAGAGTTGAAAGATCGCCTCTGCACAGCACTAGTGCTCGCTTTACCAGATTTACAACAACCATTTGAGGTCGAGACAGATGCCTCTGACTATGCTATTGGGGCAGTCCTTACTCAACACGGGCATCCTGTGGCATATCACAGTGAAACACTTTCAGACACGGTCCGGAAGTATCCCACTTATGATAAAGAGATGTATTCCATTGTACAGGCTTGTCGGCAATGGAAGCACTACATTTTGGGGAAGGAAACGGTCATCCACACAGACCACCGACCCCTACAGTTCATACAGACCCAAGGGAAATTGCAGAATGATCGCCATCAGAAGTGGTCCACATACCTGCAACAGTTCCATTTGAATATCAAGTATAAGAAGGGCAGCACTAATAATGTTGCAGATTGCCTCAGTCGACCACCAATCATGGCGTTAACCACCGTCCTCAACTCTTGTGGGCACGAGACTTCTGATTGGCCACTGCTCTACAAAAGCGACCCGGAATTCGGCCACACATACCAGAACCTCTTGGAGGGTCAGCATGTTCCAGATTTTCACCTCCAGGACGACCTGTTATGCCACTTGGGTCACCTTTGTGTTCCTTCAAGCGAGCATGCCAAGATGATTTGGGAAGCACACTATAGTCGAGTTGCTGGTCATTTCGGGGTCGAGAAAACAGTGGCAGTGCTGCAAAAGTATTTCTATTGGCCGAATCTTCGACAGGATGTTGGGAAGTACATCAGATCATGTACTGCCTGTGCCATTGCCAAACCGACCATCAAGAAGCAAGGCCTCTATACCCCACTGCCTACCCCTAGCCAACCTTGGGAATCCATCTCCATGGATTACATGTCTGGCCTTCCTTCCACTAAGCATGGAAATGACTGTGTTTTTGTAGTCGTCGACAGGTTCTCGAAGATGGCCATCATGGCGGCCTGCAAGAAGAACATCACAGCAGAAGCCACTGCTAAACTCTTCTTTGAACGAGTTTGGGTGCACTTTGGGATTCCACAGTCTATCATCTCAGATCGGGACAGTCGGTTCCTCAGTACATTTTGGTCCAGTCTCTGGTCAATGCTGGACACCAAACTCACTAAGTCCACCGCCTTCCATCCTCAAACTGATGGCCAGACAGAGGTTGTCAATAGGATGATTGTACACATTCTGCGCATGTACAACTCAAAGCATCCACGCACATGGGACGAGAGCCTCCCCTATGTTCAACACAGCTACAACCGAGCTCTTCACAGCTCCACTGGCCATAGCCCTTTTCAGGTGGGCTTGGGATTCCAGCCATTATGCCCCATTGATGTGGCCATGCCATTTGCAGCTACTCACGCAGATTCTGCTCATGTCCAGTCTGAAACAAACAAGGCGACCAGCTTCATTGAGCACATCCAACATATTCGCCAGCAGGTCCATGACATTCTGGAGAAATCAAATGCCAAGTTCAAGCAGCGACATGATCAACATCGAGTGCCACACAAGTTCCAGGTGGGTGACAAAGTCTGGTTGCATTTACAAAAGGAACGCCTTACTGGAGCCTATCGGAAACTGAGACCACTCCGATATGGTCCCTACACCATTACTAAGGCTGTGGGAAACAATGCATTTGAACTCAGCATTCCCCCATTCCTTGGCCTGCACCCAGTGTTCAATGTGGACCACCTTCGGCCATACTTTCCACCATTGCTAGATACATCCGACATTGCAGAACAGCTCACCCCCACAGAATTAAATCCAGATTGCATGGAACAAGCTGCAACTGATCGAATCATGGACACACAGATCAAGAATACTCGCCAACAGAATATTCAACTGTATCGAGTTGTCAAAGCAGGCCAACTCCTTCACAATGGCAAGTGGCTCACCAGGGACCAAGTTCAGCAAAAGTTTCCCCATCTCATGGAGGAACTCAACGCAATGGGGACCATTGCTTCCTAAGGGGGGAGGAATGATCCAGGTGGATATTGGTGGCCACCTGCCAAGTCCACCTAGACCCCCACCATTGTCCCTCTTGACATTTTCAGTTTCCTTAATTATAGCACAATTTATTATTTTTAGCAGTTTTCGGGTCCTGAACTTCCGGAGCCGTTTTGAGGCCCTAAACGATGTTTTTTGGGAAATCCCGAGATAAAAAATCGTTGTTTGTGTTATAGTCCTCAGAAAGATCTTTTCAACGGGCTATCATGCGCGTAAAACGGAGATCGTATGCCAAAGTTACGACCCCGGGAAGTTGATGTACCAATTTACCCAAACGGGGCCCATAGTTTGGCGTTTTCATCTTCTAGGGTTAGGTTTTGGAATGTTAAGGGTTTTCCATTGTTTCTCAATAATAAATAGGCCTTCGAGCCTCATTGTAAAGACAGTTCGGAACAGTTCAGAGGCATGTAGCCGACACATCTCTTCTCAGAGATAAGCTACCATCGCCCTAGCTGGGTCATTTCTATTTGTAAGCATATTTCAGTATTCTCCATTAGTGAAATGAAGTATTATTTCCGCTGCATCTCTGTTTTTATGGTTATCGCATCTCTGTATTTATGGTTATCTCTGTAGTCTATTGCGTTCCTGCTTAAATCCGGATCAGTGACCTATTGACCAGGTAACATGCAGTATCCACCGCCTCTGCCCAAAATTCTTGTCCTAACTTGGCACCACTGAGCATGATTCTTTCCCTTTCCATCAACGTCTTGTTCATTCTTTCTGAAACTCCACTTTTCTAAGGTGTATATGGAGTAGTCTTCTGTTGTGCTATACCACACTTCTTGCAACATCCTTCAAATTCCTTACTGCAAAACTCTCCACCATTATCTATCCTTAGCACCCTTATCTTCTTCTCTGTTTGGTTTTCCACTAGAGCCTTAAATTCTTTAAACTTATCAAAGACTTCAGATTTCTTCTTAAGGAAATATATCCATGTATTCCTTGAGAAGTCATCTATAAATTATACATAATACACAGACTTACCTAGTGATGGAACATTCACAGGTCCAAACACATCACTGTGCACAAGCTCTAATATACGTTTCGCCCTCTTACCACCAGAGGGGAAACTCACCCGATTCTGCTTCCCATATACACAATTTTCATAGAAATCAAAATCGAGAGAGCTATTACTCATACCTTCTACCATACCTTTACCATGAAGTATTTGAAGGCCCTTCTCTCCAATATGTCCAAGCCTTTGATGCCACAACATGGTCTTTTCTCTAGATACCACTAGATTTTCTACTCAACTTTCAGGAACCACAGAACTGTTGCACCCATAAAAAACAGTGCTACCTTGCAGCCTATATAGATTTCCAATCCGAACTCCTTGCACCAATACCAGTGCTCCCCGAACCATCTTGTACGTATCCTTCTCGAACACTCTTTTTACACCTGCATCATCCAGCTTACTAACAGAAATCAGATTTCTAGTTAATGAAGGAATATGCAGAACACCCATAAGTGTTCTAACCCTTCCACCTTGTAGCTTCAACTTTACTTTTCCGTGACTAATGATTCTAGCCTTCCTGTCATCCCCCAAGAAGACATCACCACCGTCATATTTCTCATACTCACAAAACTACTCTCTATGGGGAGTGAAGTGAAAGGATGCACCTGAGTCAATCAACCATGCCTCATGATCTACATGTGTACTTGAAGAAGCCAAGTACACATCCCCACCTTCATGTGAGGTGGTTTTCACCTCTACAGAAGGAGCCTTATCAGATCCCTTTCCTTTGTCATGAGCTTTAGATTTATAGTCCCTTTTGAAGTGGCCTTCCTTTTTGCATTTCCAGCACACCACCTTTACAGGTTTTCTTGGAGATTTAGATCTCCCACTCGATGACTTATTTTTGTTTCTATTCTGGGACCGTCCTCGTAAAGACAAGGCATCACCATTTTGGCTCTCCATATTTTTCCGTCTCATCTCCTCCGTCAGCAAGACTGAGACTATTTCATCAAACTGCAAGGTAGTTGCATTGCTACCTATTGCAATAACCAGACCATCCCACGAATTTGGTAGAGAACACAACAAACTGATGCACTTATCTTCATCTGAAATTTTAATATCAACAGATGCTAACTGACTTACCACAATATTAAATGTGTTTGGATGCTCTGTCACTGAGTCTCCATCTTTCATCCTCATGTTATACAGCTTTTTCTGCAGGAACAGTTTATTCACTAAAGACTTAGATTGGTACTATGTCCCTAACTTGTCCCACAAAGCCTTTGTTGTAGCTTCCCCTGATACATTCAGCAATACTAAATCTGAGACACACAATCATATTGTGCTCTTTGCCTTCCGATCCAACTTCTTCCATTCTTCATCGGACACTCTCGTTGGTTTATTACCTGGATCTACCATGATCCATTGATCTTTATCCACCAATAGATCCTCCATCTTGAGTTTCCACAACTCAAAACTCAGACCATTAAATTTCTCGATCTCTATCTTTCCACTGCTCACCATCTTCTTTCACCACCAAAATCGATATCGCAGATCTCCCATTGAACAGGGTCTACCACAGGCCCTAGCAAAACCCCTCAGCAACAAAGGCGTCCCCTTGAAGCCAAATCTACTCTGATACCAAATGTAGGTTTTAACGCCATATAGAAATTTCCTGCATATGAATTCTAAAACACAGAAAATAAATAATGCAAGAGCAGAACACATAAAACACATATACACAGAGATTTTCCCCTGGATCCCAAAACTAGGACTACCAGCTTGATTTTTCATTATTTTACTTTCAATGTTATAATACATATTTATACATGACGAAGCATCCAATACCATGGACCGAAAACCATCACGTCCAATACCATGGACCAAAAACCATCGCATCCGAAAAACATGTGTGAAAATAATGCACAAAACCATAGGTGGGCCCACCAAACCTAACCATAGGTGGGTCTGCCCTAGTCCCCATAATGTGGGCTTACGGGTGCCCCTCAAACCCCCTGTAAACTACGTGGAAAGAATATAACACAACCCAACATAACCAACCATGGTAAACTGTAGTGAATCATGGTTTGATCTCGCATTATGGCAAAATTTGTCTCCATATAAAAATCATTGACAATTCATGGACAATCATGGTCAACCATGGTTAGCCATGGTTGATGATGGTCAACCATGTTTTATAGAATCAAACATGGTCAACCATTGTCAATCGTGCTCAAACATGCTTCAACGTCATGTTGTGACAAAAATTGTCTCGATATGAAAATCAACCATAGTCCAACATCGCATTGCGACAAAAATTGTCCCTATATGAAAATTAATCATGGTCAACCATGGTCCAACATGGCATTGTGAAAAGGATTGTTTCAATATGAAGATCAACCATGGTCAATCATGTTTACTTTACTATTTATAAAATTTAGCTTAGGGTTTATATACATTGGGTTTATAATATTAGTCCCCTAGGTTTAATCTTATTCCCTTGGGTTCACAATCCCTTGGGGTTTTAGTTTTTATTCCCATAGGTTCATAATCCCTTGGGTTTTTAGTATTAATCCCTTGGGTTTATTATTCCTTTGGGTTTATAATATCAATCGCTTGGGTTTATTATTCCCCGATCAACCATGGTTTATTATAATGTCAACCATGGTCAACCATAGTCCAACATGGAATTAGATAAGGATTGTCTCAATATTACAATCCATGATGGTGAATCATGTTTATTTTAGTGTTTATAATATTTATCTTAGGGTTTATATATGTTGGATTTATAGTATTAGTCCCTTGGGTTCATAATCCCTTGGGGTTTTAGTATTAATCCCTTCGGTTTATTATTACTTTGGGTTTATAATGTCAATCCCTTGGGTTTATAATTTCCTTAGGTTTATAAGATCAATCATGGTCAACCATTGTCAATCATAGCCAACCATGGTTGAATGTCACATTGTGACAAGGATTCTTTCACTATGAAAATAAATTGTGTTTATTTTAGTGTTTGTGATATTTATATTTGGGTTTACCAATGTTCGGTTTATAATATTAGTCCCTTGGGTTCATAGTCCCTTGGGTTTTTAGTATTAATCCCTTGGGTTTATGTTTCCCTTGGGTTCATAATATCAATCCCTTGGGTTTATTACTAACTTGGCTTTATAATATCAATCATGGTTAACCATAGTCATCCATAACCAACAATGGTCAACTGTGGTCAATGATGGTCCGACTCTTGCATTATGTCAAAAATTGTCTCCACTTATGGTTTATATACCTTAGGTTTATAATATTAGTACCTTGGGTTTAATATTATTCCCTTAGGTTCATAATCCCTTGTGTTTTCTGTATTAATACATTGGGTTTATTATTCCTTTGGGTTTAT
Source organism: Pinus tabuliformis (assembly GCA_031772625.1). Lineage (NCBI taxonomy): Eukaryota > Viridiplantae > Streptophyta > Pinopsida > Pinales > Pinaceae > Pinus > Pinus tabuliformis. The sequence continues at coordinate 1,165,129,716 of CM062820.1, read as the reverse complement.
AATATCAATTGCTTGGGTTTATTATTCCCCAATTAACCATGGTTTATTATGATGTCAACCATGGTCAACCACAGTCCAACATGGCCCTTGTGATAAGGATTGCCTCAATATTACAGTCAATGATGGTCAGTCATGTTTATTTTAGTGCTTATAATATTTATCTTAGGGTTTATATATGTTGCGTTTATAATATTAGTCCCTTGGGATTAATATTATTCTGTTGGGTTCATAATCCCTTGGGGTCTTAGTATTAATCCCTTTGGGTTTATTATTACTTTGGGTTTATAATACCAATTCCTTAGGTTTATTATTCTCTTATGTTTATAATATCAATCATGGTCAACCATTGTTAATCATAGTCAACAATGGCTGAATGTCGCATTGTGACAAGGACTGTCTCACTATTAAACTAAACTATATTTATTTTAGTGTTTGAAATATTTATATTTGGGTTAACAATGTTGGGTACATAATATTAGTCCCTTGGGTTTAATATTATTCCCTTGGGTTCATAGTCCCTTGGGGTTTTAGTATTAATCCCTTGGGTTTATGTTTCCCTTGGGTTCATAATATGAATCCCTAGTGTTTATTATTAACTTGGGTTTATAACATCAATCATGGTAAACCATGGTCAAGTGTGGTCAATGATTGTTCAATCTCACATTATGACCAAAATTGTCTCCACTTAGGGTTTATATACCTTGGGTTTAATAATATTCCATTCGGTTCATAATCCCTTGGGTTTTTAGTATTAATCTGTTGGGTTTCTTGTTCCTTTGGGTTTATAATATCAATCGTTTGGGTATATTATTCCCCAGTCAACCATGGTCGAAAATGGAATTGTGATAAGGGTTGTCTCAATATGAAAATCAATGATGCTCAATCATGTTTATTTTAGTGTCTATAATATTTATCTTAGGGTTTATATACGTTGAGTTTATAATATTAGTCCCTTGGTTTTAATATTATTCCCTTGGGTTGATAATCCCTTGGAGTTTTAGTATCAATCTCTTGGGTTTATTATTCCTTTGGGTTTATAATATCAATCCCTTGGGTTTATTATTCCCTTAGGTTTATAATATCAATACTAGTTATGTTATATACCTAGGGGGTATAATATGGGGTACCAAGGGAGGTACCCAAGGTAATAATGTAATAATGGGATGGGCCATAGTAATAAATAAGGTGGTTAACGCATATCATATAAGGAACCACAAGTAGTTAGTAATAATGTAATGGGCCCATGGTATTAGTCGATGGTATGAGGGAACCATTGTAATGATCCATGGTATCGTATGTATGAGGCCTATATAGAAGCTAGAGACTCCACTTGGAGAGAGTGAAGGATTATTGTATGAACAAGCATATGGCTTGTGGAGTGTTCTCCTTCCTTAAGGAGTGAATGTATGGTGTTGCCCTACCTTAAGGGTTTGATCAATAAAGAATCATTTCCTATTATTTCTGGTTTTATTTTCATTATCTTATATTTTCATACCAGATCTATAATATTTCCAGGTTAGATCTATATCAAGTGGTATCAGAGCACTTTCTTGGGCAAAAAGTGGAGAATTTTTTTTTATTTTTTGCAGGATTTCGGGGGCGCCGAGTTTGTAGATCAGATCTATATGTTTTGGTGCAAGATCTATAAAACATAATTGCATATCTAGATTATTTGTGAAAAATAGCTGATTTCAAGAAAAAAAATCGGTTGAATTGGAGTCTGGATGAAGGAGATATCGCTGATCTAAAAATCAGTGGGGTTGCAGACAAGTTTTCAGGGCAGTGAATTTATAGCGCATATCTGGATGTCTTGGTGCAATATTTGCAAAATATAATTGTATATATGGATTCTATGTGAAAAAATAGCCGATTTCAAAAAAAAATCGGTCGAATCGGAGTCCGGATGAGGGAGATATAGCTGATTTAAAATCAGCTCTTTTTGCAGAAATTTTAGTGACGGCGGAGAGTTGCAGCACAAATATGAAATTCTAGTGCCTGGATCAAGATTTCTATCACATGGGTAGATGCAGAATGATTGTTCCATTTCTGAAAATAGGTCATAATAGGAATTCTGAGCAATATTGATTAAACTGTGACAATTTCAAATTTTCACCAAGTTTTTTCAAAACCCTCTTCATGGCGGGTCTAGGTTTTACAGGAAAAGATAATGGTCCTACTATTGAAGAATACATAAAAAAATAAAAATCATTATGGAAAAACAATTGGAAATGGTGGACATTGGAGCTATTTAGAGAGGAGGCAGCCACATGGTGGGGATTACTTAACAAAACAAAGTGTTACAACCTGCCCGATGAAGAATTTGAAAAATTACTTTTAGACAGATGGTCTCATGCCAGAAGACAAGATAAGGAGAAACATGTGGGGCTATTTCATACTGGTATATCCTTATTGCAGGTTCATGGATTGATTCAGAAAGAGAAGATCATTGTTGCTATAAATCCTAGTTGCAAGCATAATTTCATCAATGTTAATTTGGCAAAAAAATTGCAAGTTCCAACAAAACAAATTGAAAATACACAGGTTAATGATGAGGATGTTCAAATTTATAAGGATTTGAAGCTTTCCATGGATAAGTATGTGTTGCATGGTGATTTTTATACTTCAGAGATGGATAATACGGATGTTGTTTTGGGATATCTTTGGATGGAATCTGCGGGTACTATCAATATTAATGTGCAGAAGAAATTCCTGAAGCTCCGGTATAAAAAGAAGAAAATTACATTACAAGATATTTCCATCAATAAACAGGTAGAGTACATGGAGGCTGAAGCAGAAGATGTTCTAAGGACTGACATATCAGATGATGAGCCTTTGATGATCGACAATCAAACACAAACAGAGGCTGAAGCAAAAAAGGTTACAGGTACATCAGATGAGGGCTCAGTGGTTGAATTCATATTGGAAAAGAAGACACCACAACAGGCACCACAGCAGGGTGAATTAAAGAAAAATACACCGTGGGTTAAAACTTCAACATATCATCACCCACATCACCCCGCAAGAAAACAACCAACAAGATGGCAACCAATTAGCCACAAGGACAACAACCCCTGTATGACGTATAATGAGGAGCGAAGATCCACCTACTACACACAGAAGAGCTGCCATGGTCAGCTTCCATCTCAAGCGAGTGAGGCACTAGCGAGATCGAGGGTTCACTTTTCTCTTGGATGGCTAGATGCACGTGCATGGTACCAGTGGACTACTCTTTTGAGTAGATCTTATTATTTGTGTTCTTCCCATGTTTCGGGGACAAAACATGCTAAGGGGGGTGGAATGTTATATACCTATGGGGGATAATATGGGGTACCAAGGGAGGTACCCAAGGTAATAATGTAATAATGGGATGGGCCATAGTAATAAATAAGGTGGTTAACCCATATCATGTAAGGGACCACAAGTAGTTAGTAATAATGTAATGTGCCCATGGTATTAGTCGATGGTATGAGGGAACCATGGTAATGATCCATTGTATTGTATGTATGAGGCCTATATAGAGGCTAGAGACTCCACATGGAGAGAGTGAAGGATTATTGTATGAACAAGCATATGGCTTGTGGAGTGTTCTCCTTCCTTAAGGAGTGAATGTATGGTGTTGCCCTACCTTAAGGGTTTGATCAATAAAGAATCATTTCCTATTATTTTTGGGTTTATTTTCATTATCTTATATTTTCATATCAGATCTATAATATTTCCAGGTTAGATCTATATCAAGTGGTATCAAAGCTATAAAAAGTGGTATCAAAGTTATAAAAAGTGGAATCAGAGCTATAACAATTGGCATCAGAGCTATAACAAGTGGTATCAGATCCATAACAAGTTAATCATTATCAATCATAGCCAACCATGGTCAACCCTGGTTGAATGTCACATTGTGACAAGGATTGTCTCACCATGAAAAAAAGCCATGTTTATTTTAATGTTTATAATAATTGTATTAGGGTTTACCAATGTTGGGTTTATAATATTAGTCCCTTTGTTTCCAGAAAATGAGTATGCCTCCACATACCAATAATTTGTAGCATTACGGTCTCTCTTATCACAGTGGTGTCAAACAAGAAAAGTATTGTTTGAGGTATACATCTTGGTTTTCTTCTTCATATTACCTTTGCTAATATTCTTATTTCTTTCTCTGTGTGTAGGTGTAGGTTGAGTCTATGAGCTCTTCTTATCACTTCCCTCCTTTAATCTACCATAAGAGGGTTGAGCTTAGTGTGGGCTAGCACCTTCACTTGCAACTACTATTTCTCCCATTGAATAAACCACCTTTAATGTGTATTTTTCCTTCATGAAAATGGTCTTCATGGTAATTGGTTTTGCACCTCTTCCATCAAGACCTAAGCCTTCATTCTTGACCCATGGTGTCGTTAGCATGGTGAATTAAGATGCCTTATATTCTCTTCCTTTTCCTTTATCCATCACATCTCATCTAGTTTAATAGTTTCAGGGAAATTCTCTTTCCATTCTTTTCAAATTCATTTAGTTGCTCTTGAGAATTTTTTATGGAAATTCAACTTACCAAAGTGGTGTCAATTATGTTGTTGACTTGGGTATTAGGAATGGAAGGTGTCCTTTCTTCTTAGAGATCTTCGCGAGTGGCATGGAGTTTTTCAAGGCCTCCTCCTTTGCTAACTATCGTTGTAGATGTTCCATCATCTGAGTGAGTATACATTCTTTCCAACTGTAATTTATAAGGCCATATCAAAAAGTCATACAAGCTACCCTTTATACGTGTCCCATTCTGCCATGATTATAGTGAGGGAGTCTTGGAACAACTAAAATTACTTCATTCTAAATGGAAACAATTTGGTAGAGCTTTTAGTGTTTTGCACCATCTCTAGAATCTTCTCATTGAACATTTATACCTACTCCTTCAAGTTCTTGTTCTCTTCTTGAAGTTAAAAATTGATGGCCCTCAAGTTTTTTGACTTTTCTTTACTTGCTTCTGTAATGTTCTCTATAAAATTCTAGTAGATGTGTCATTGCCAAGGATGCAACTACTCTGATACCTTATGCTCTATAAGTGAGGAACTTATAACCTACTTACTTCACCAACATAGATACCATGTATAAGTTTCTTCTAAGTTATATTCTCAAGGTTGTACATAGTGCTCTACCAATAAAAAAACCTCTTGGCCTATATTACTCTTCCCTATACAAGAATCCTTATTCTTCTAATTGATCAAAGACCTTCAATCTCCTAGTTGCAACTTTCATAACATAACCACTAGATAGTAACAATGATTAATATGTGAGATCAATAGCCAAAAGGCGCTGCAAATATTGTACCCTTGAGAAATATTGTATGTAGCCAACATTGCAATGTGTTGAGTAGGCCTCTTAATTGTGAATAATGTAACAAAAAATGGATGTGTTCTATATGTCAACTATGTGTGTGCAACATACAATCCAATTACACTAAAAAAATAATGAATACCTCCAATGACTCACCAATACACTTGTTAGTGTGATCAAACCATCATTCAACAATAAGAACCATGTAAGCATAGTAATCTGGTGTTAAATCATGATTATTTCTTGCAACAATGAAACTTAGGATTTTTCATCATAACATGCTTAACATGGTTATTGTGAGTAATAGTGAGTGAGCACTTAGTGATGATTCTTATTTCAAGATCATCCAATGTATGCATTTCCCTATTCTTTGAAGGATGTGCACTAATCCAACAAGATGTTTCTTTCAATAGAAAACATTGATAAAATAGATGCTCAACATATTGTCACTACATAAATATCCGTAAAAATCATGAGCTTGAAGGCCATAGTTAAATTGAGAACATCGTTGAAGACCATAAACTCATTGAGCATTGAGAAAAAATGCTTGAGGATCGAACTTTACTCTTGTCTCAACAAACATGGTGTTGGTCTTGTATTTAACATCTCTATTCCACACAATCAATATATGCAACACTTATAGCTTCATCAATGCAAATTTTTATAATATCGATCATGGTAAACCATGGACAACCATAACCAACCATGGCCAAGTGTGGTCAATGATTGTTCGATCTCACATTATGACCAAAAGTGTCTCCACTTAGGGTTTATATACCTTGGGTTTATAATATTAGTCCCTTGGTTTTAATAATATTCCATTCGGTTCATAATCCCTTGGGTTTTTAGTATTAATCTGTTGGGTTTCTTGTTCCTTTGGCTTTATAATATCAATCATTTAGGTTTATTATTCCCCAGTCAACCATGGTCCAAAATGGAATTGTGATAAGGGTTGTCTCAATATGAAAATCAGTGATGGTCAATCATGTTTATTTTAGTGTTTATAATATTTATCTTAGGGTTTATATACGTTGGGTTTATAATATTAGTCCCTTGGGTTTAATATTATTCCCTTGGGTTTAATATTATTCCCTTGGGTTCATAATCCCTTGGAGTTTTAGTATCAATCGCTTGGATTTATTATTCCTTTGGATTTATAATATCAATCCCTTGGGTTTATTATTCCCTTAGGTTTAAAGTGTCAATCCTGGTTAATCATTGCCAATCATAGCCAACCATGGTCAACCATGGTTGAATGTCACATTGTGACAAGGATTGTCTCACCATGAAAAAAACCATCTTTATTTTAGTGTTTATAATATTTATATTAGGGTTTACCAATGTTGGGTTTATAATATTAGTCCCTTTGTTTCCAGAAAATGAGTATGCCTATACATACCAATGATTTGTAGCATTACGGTCTCTCTTATTATAGTGGTGGCAAACAAGGAAAGTATTGTTTGAGGTATATGCCCTGGTTTTCTTCTTCATATTGCCTTTGCTAATGTTCTTATTTCTTTCTCTGTGTGTAGGTGTAGGTTGAGTCTATGAGCTCTTCTTATCACTTCCCTCCTTTAATCCACCATAAGAGCACTGAGGTTGGTGTCAGCTAGCACCTTCAGTTGCAGCTACTATTTCTCCCATTGAATAAACCACCTTTAATATGTATTTTTCCTTCATGAAAATGGTCTTCATGGTAATTGGTTTTCCACCTTTTCCATCAAGGCCTAAGCCTTCATGCTTGACCCATGGTGTTGTTACGATGGCAAATTATGATGCCTTATATTCTCTTTCGTTTCCTTTATCCATCACATCTCATCTAGTTTAATACTTTTAGGAAAATTCTCTTTCCATTCTTTTCAAATTCATTTAGTTGCTCTTGAGAATTTTTTATGCAAAGTGAACTTACCAAAGTGGTGTCAATTATGTTGTTGGCTTGGGTATTAGGAATGGAAGGTGTCCTTTCTTCTTAGAGATCTTGGCGAGTGACATGGAGTTTTTCAAGGCCTCCTCCTTCTTTCCTAACTATCGTTGTAGATGTTCCATCATCTGAGTGAGTATACATTCTTTCCAACTATAATTTATATGGCCTTATCAAAATGGCACACAAGCTACACTTTATACGTGTCCCATTCTGCCATGATTATAGTGAGGGAGTCTTGGAACAAATAAAATTACTTCATTATAAATGGAAACAATTTGGTATAGCTCTTAGTGTTTTGCATCATCTCTAGAATCCTCTTGTTGAACATTTATACCTACTCCTTCAAGCGCTTGTTCTCTTCTTGTAGTTAAAAATTGATGGCCCTTAAGTCTTTTGACTTTTCTTTACTTGATTTACTCATGCTAAGCTCTGTAACGTTCTCTATAAAATTCTAGTAGATGTGTCATTGCCAAGGATGCAACTACTCTGATACCTTATACTCTGTAAGAGAGGAAGAAATAACCCACTTACTTCACCAACACAGATACCATGTATAAGTTTCTTCTAAGTTATATTCTCAAGGTTGTTCATAGTGATCTACCGATAAAAAAACCACTAGGCCTATATTCCTCTTTCCCTATACAAGAATCTTTAATCTTCTAATTGATCCAAGACCTTGAATCTCCTAGTTGCAACTTTCATAACAAAACCACTAGATAGTAACAATGATTAATATGTGAGATCAATAGCCAAAAAAGCGCTGCAAACAATATACCCTTGAGAAATATTGTATGTAGCCAACTATGCAATATGTTGAGTATGCCTCTTAATTGTAAATAATGTAATGGAAAATGGATGTGTTCTATTTGTCAACTATGTGTGTGCAACATACAACCCAAGTACACTAAAAAAAATAATGAATACCTCCAATGACTCACCAATACACTTGTTAGTTTGATCAAGCAATCATTCAACAATAAGAACCATGTAAGCATAATAATCTAGTGTTAAATCATGATTATTTCTTGCAATAATGAAACTTAGGATTTTTCATCATAACATGCTTAACATGGTTATTGTGAGTAATAGTGAGTGAGCACTTAGAGATGATTCTTATTTCAAAATCAACCAATGTATGCATTTCCCTTTTCTTTGAAGGATGTGCACTAATCCAATAATATGTTTCTTTCAATACGAAACTTTGATAAAATAGATGCTCAACATATTGTCAATATGTAAATATCAGTAAAAAGCATGAGCTTGAAGACCATAGTTAAATTGAAAACATTGTTGAAGACCATAAACTCATTGAGCATTGAGAAAAAATGCTTGAGGGTCGAAATTTATTCTTGTCTCAACAAACATGGTGTTGGTATTGTATTTAACATCTCTATTCCCCACAATCAATAGATGCAACACCTATAGCTTCATCAATGCACATTTTTATAATATCAATCATGGTAAACCATGGTCAACCATAACCAACCATGGTCAACTGTGGTCAATGATTGTTCGATCTCACATTATCGCCAAAATTGTCTCCACTTAGGGTTTATATACCTTGGGTTTATAATATTAGTCCCTTGGGTTTAATAATATTCCATTCGGTTCATAATCCCTTGGGATTTTAGTATTAATCTGTTGGGTTTCTTGTTCCTTTGGGTTTATAATATCAATCATTTGGGTTTATTATTCCCCAGTCAACCATGGTTTATTATGATGTCAACCATGGTCCAAAATGGAATCATGATAAGGGTTGTCTCAATATGAAAATCAATGATGGTCAATCATGTTTATTTTAGTGTTTATAATATTTATCCTAGGGTTTATATACGTTGGGTTTATAATATTAGTCCCTTGGGTTTAATATTATTCCCTTGGGTTCATAATTCCTTGGAGTTTTAGTATCAATCTCTTGGGTTTATTATTCCTTTTGGTTTATAATATCAATCCCCTGGGTTTATTATTCCCTTAGGTTTATAATATCAATACTAGTTAATCATTGTCAATCATAGCCAACCGTGGTTGAATGTCACATTGTCAAAAGGATTGTATCACCATGAATAAAACCATGTTTATTTTAGTGTTTATAATATTTATATTAGGGTTTACCAATGTTGGGTCTATAATATTAGTCCCTTTGTTTCCAGAAAATGAGTATGCCTCCACATACAAATAATTTGTAGCATTACAGACTCTCTTATTATAGTGGTGGCAAACAAGGAAAGTATTGTTTGAGCTATACGTCCTGGTTTTCTTCTTCATATTTCCTTTGCTAATATTCTTATTTCTTTCTCTGTGTGTAGGTGTAGGTTGAGTCTATGAGCTCTTCTTATCACTTCCCTCCTTTAATCTACCATAGGAGGGCTGAGGTTGGTGTGGGCTAGCACCTTGGTTTGTAACTACTATTTCTCCCATTGAATAAACCACCTTTAATATGTATTTTTCCTTCATGAAAATGGTCTTCATGGTAATTGGTTTCTCACCTTTCCCATCAAGGCCTAAGCCTTCATTCTTGACCCATGGTGTTGTTACGATGGTGAATTAGGATGCCTTATATTCTCTTTCTTTTCCTTTATCCATCACATCTCATCTAGTTTAATAGTTTTAGCGAAATTCTCTTTCCATTCTTTTCAAATTCATATAGTTGCTCTTGAGAATTTTTGTGGAAAGTGAACTTACCAAAGTGGTGTCAATTATGTTGTTGGCTTGGATATTAGGAATGGAGGGTGTCCTTTCTTCTTATAGATCTTGGCGAGTTCCATGGAGTTTTTCAAGGCCTCCTCCTTCTTTGCTAATTGTCATTGTAGATGTTCCATCATCTGAGTGAGTATACATTCTTTCCAACTATAATTTATATGGCCTTATCAAAAAGGCATACAAGCTACACTTTATATGTGTCCCATTATGCCATGATTATAGTGAGGGAGTCTTGGAACAGCTAAAATTACTTCATTATAAATGGAAACAATTTGGTAGAGCTCTTAGTGTTTTAAACCATCTCTAGAATCTTCTTGTTCAACATTTAAACCTACTCCTTCAAGTGCTTGTTCTCTTCTTGAAATCAAAAATTGATGGCCCTTAAGTCTTTTGACTTTTCTTTACTTTCTTTACTCATGCTAAGGTCTGTAATGTTCTCTATAAAATTCTAGTAGACGTGTCATTGCCAAGGATGCAACTACTCTGATACCTTATGCTCTGTAAGTGAGGGACTTATAACCAACTTACTTCACCAACACAGTTTCTTCTAGGTTATATTCTCAAGGTTGTACATAGTGCTCTACTGATAAAAAAACCACTAGGCCTATATTCCTCCTTCCCTATACAAGAATATTTAATCTTCTAATTGATCCAAGACCTTGAATCTCCTAGTTGTAACTTTCATAACATAACCACTAGATAGTAACAATGATTAATATGTGAGATCAATAGTCAAAAAAGCGCTACAAACATTATAGCCCTGAGAAATATTGTATGTAGCCAACTATACAATATGTTGAGTAGGCCTCTTAATTGTGAATAATGTAATGGAAAATGGATGTGTTCTATTTTTCAACTATGTGTGTGCAACATACAACCCAATTACACTAAAAAAAATAATGAATACCTCTAATGACTCACCAATACACTTGTTAGTGTGATCAAACCATCATTTAATAATAAGAACCATGTAAGCATAATAATCTGGTGTTAAATCATGATTATTTCTCGCATCAATGAAACTTAGGAATTTTCATCATAACATGCTTAACATGGTTATTGTGAGTAATAGTGAGTGAGCACTTAGAGATGACTCTTATTTCAAGATCAACCAATGTATGTGTTTCGCTTTTCTTTGAAGGATGTGCACTAATCCAATAAGATGTTTCTTTCAATAGAAAACTTTGATAAAATAGATGCTCAACGTATTGTCACTACGTAAATATCAGTAAAATCATGAGCTTGAAAGCCATAGTTAAATTGAAAACTTCGTTGAAGACCATAAACTCATTGAGCATTGAGAAAAAATGCTTGAGGATCGAACTTTATTCGTCTCAACAAACATGGTGTTGTTCTTGTATTTAACATCTCTATTCCCCACAATCATTAGATGCAACACCTATAGCTTCATCAATGCACATTTTTATAATATCAATCATGGTAAAACATGGTCAACCATAACCAACCATGGTCAACTGTGGTCAATGATTGTTCGATCTCACATTATGACCAAAATTGTCTCCACTTAGGGTTTACATTCCTTGGGTTTATAATATTAGTCCCTTGGGTTTAATAATATTCCATTTGTTTCATAATCCCTTGGGTTTTTAGCGTTAATATGTTGGGTTTCTTGTTCCTTTAGGTTTATAATATCAATCGTTTGGGTTTATTATTCCCCAGTCAACCATGGTTTATTATGATGTCAACCATGGTCCAAAATGGAATTGTGATAATGGTTGTCTCAATATGAAAAGAAATGATGGTCAATCATGTGTATCTTAGTGTTTATAATATTTATCTTAGGGTTTATATACGTTGAGTTTCTAATATTAGTCCCTTGGGTTTAATATTATTCCCTTGGGTTCATAATCCCTTGGAATTTTAGTATCAATCTCTTGGGTTTATTATTCCTTTGGGTTTATAATATCAATTCCTTGGGTTTATTATTCCCTTACGTTTATAATATCAATACTTGTTAGTCATTGTCAATCATAGCCAACCATGGTCAACCATAGTTGAATGTCACATTGTGAGAAGGATTGTCTCACCATGAAAAAAACCATTTTTATTTTAGTGTTTATAATATTTATATTAGGGTTTACCAATGTTGGGTTTATAATATTAGTCCCTTTGTTTCCAGAAAATGAGTATGCCTCCACATACCAATCATTTGTAGCATTATGGTCTATCTTATTATAGTGGTGGCAAACAAGGAAAGTATTGTTTGAGGTATATGTCATGATTTTCTTCTTCATATTGCCTTTCGTAATATTCTTATTGCTTTCTCTGTGTGTAGATGTAGGTTGAGTCTATGAGCTCTTCTTATCACTTCCCTCCTTTAATCTACCATAAGAGGGTTGAGGTTGGTGTGGACTAGCACCTTTAGTTGCAACTACTAATTCTCCCATCGAATAAACCACCTTTAATATGTACTTTTCCTTCATGAAAATGGTCTTCATGGTAATTCGTTTCGCACCTCTTCCATCAAGGTTAAGCCTTCATGCTTGACCCATGGTGTCGTTACAATGGCGAATTAAGATGCCTTGTATTCTATTCCTTTTCCTTTATCCATCACATCTCATCTAGTTTAATAGTTTCAAGGAAATTCTCTTTCCATTCTTTTCAAATTCATATAGTTGCTCTTGAGAATTTTTTTATGGAAAGTGAACCTACCAAAGTGGTGTCAATTATGGTGTTGGCTTGGGTATTAGGAATCGAAGGTGTCCTTTCTTCTTAGAGATCTTGGTGAGTGGCATGGAGTTTTTCAAGGCCTCCTCCTTCTTTCCTAACTATCATTGTAGATGTTCCATCATCTGAGTGAGTATACATTCTTTCCAACTATAATTTATATGGACTTATAAAAAAGGCATACAAGCTACACTTTATACGTGTCACATTCTGCCATGATTATAGTGAGGGAGTCTTGGAACAACTAAAATTACTTCATTATAAATGGAAACAATTTGGTATAGCTTTTAGTGTTTTGTACCATCTCTAGAATCTTCTTGTTGAACATTTATACCTACTCCTTCAAGTGCTTGTTCTCTTCTTGTAGTTAAAATTTGATGGCCCTTAAGTCTTTTGACTTTTCTTTACTTGCTTTACTCATGCTAAGCTATGTAATGTTCTCTATAAAATTCTAGTAGATGTGTCATTGCCAAGGATGCAACTACTCTAATACCTTATGCTCTGTAAGTGAGGGAGTTATAACCCACTTACTTCACCAAAACAGATACCATGTATAAGTTTCTTTTAAGTTATATTCTGAAGGTTGTACATAGTGCTCTACCGATAAGAAAACCACTAGGCTTATATTCCTCATACCCTATACAAGAATATTTAATATTCTAATTGATCCAAGACCTTGAATCTCCTACTTGCAACTTTCATAACATAACCACTAGATAGTAACAATGATTAATATGTGAGATCAATAGCTAAAAAAAGCGCTGCAAACATTACACCCTTGAGACATATTGTATGTACCCAACCATGAAATAGGTTGAGTAGGTCTCTTAATTGTGAATAATGTAACGGAAAATGGATGTGCTCTATTTGTCAACTATGTGTGTGCAACATACAACCCAATTACACTAAATAAAATAATGAATACTGTTGGACACCTAATCCTAAATGGGTTAGTGTGGAAGCTGAATAGACTAAGTAGTCCAAGAGACCTTGGGATGTGAAACCCAACGGTCACATGTTGTACTATAAATGTATATCTCTTGTTAATAAAAAATGTACTCTCTTGATTATCTTTCATATTGTTCTTGCTCCCTTGTGTGTTTAACATGGTATCAGAGCAGGCGATTGCTGGTCTTGCTCCAATTTAAGCCACTAATTTTTGTGGTCATTTTCTGTGAGTTTGTTTTGTCCTCTCTATCTACTGCGCAGTCTTCCTACCTAAATTCAGAAAGCGTTGAGAGAGGAATGGTTTCAGCACTGGAATATTGTCTGAAGAAGTTTCGGTGGAATATTGTCACGCTGTGTTGAACAGTTGATTTGTGCATTGCTCCTGCTTTGTAAGAAACACAGGTATTCTAAATTTGTATGCTGCTCAGGGATTCTGGTCACCAGTTTGGGATTCATATCTAATGCCTCCACGCAGGAACGAGGAACGAGGTTGTTCTTAAATAATTTCTTGAACGCTGCTATCAAAGTCTGAAGTATGTTGAATGCTGCTATACTCTGCTAATATATTGCTCCACCAGGTTTACTCATTAAATGTGTTTGAGAATGCCTTCCTATCACTTTATTCATCATTGAACTTTGTTAATTGAGGTTCATCTGCAGCTACAATAAATAAATTGTTGTCTTCAGAGACGATGCTTGGGTTTCTATAATGTCAATTCAATTGACATTCAAGAGAATATACACTCGTGAATGATTGCTCTAGCCTGGGTCGATAGATTTGAAAACAGATGGTCGTCTGTATCCACCATTTGAGGTGATGCTTGGAGAACAAAATCGAAATGCATGAAAAGGCAGATACTGCCAGTAAGGAAGGACATAAAAAAACACAGATGCTGCGATTGACGAGAACAACAAACCCGCTGGAGTTATCTGTGATGGAGATGTTTGTCACCGTGGTGATTGAAGTTTACACAATAAAGTGATCTGTTTGAGTTGTTCATCATTATAAATTGCTGGTTGTTATATACTATGGTTGGAACACCAACCTTTGGGCATTATTAAACTGTTGTAAAACACTACTTGAAAAATCAGAAGTACACAAAATACCTACAGCCGTATGTATGGGACATGTTTGACAAATTCTTGTTTACTGTAGCTGCTATTCAATTACCTCAATTTCTGAGCTTAGGTAAAGGCGTATTGTGGGGACTCCTTTAGCAGTTCTAAGGTTGTGCTAAGAAAGCACCTCCCACCATTCTTAATCACTAGACAATTATCCAAAGAGGGTTCACACTCTCCCATGCACCTGAATTTTCCCTTACAGCAGTCAAATCTACTTCTGGAACTGATTCGAGACATCTAGACCAAGACTGGAGTGGAGACAAGCATTTCTGGACAGCGCTATATCAGACGACCGGGCATTTGAGGGCTTCATAATGTGGTTCCTGACAAGGGCATCTTCTGGAGCAGCTCGAGGTGACTCTTCCTCTTCCACATGGACAGGTATGCCAGCAATCAAAATCTACTATATAGAGGATGGTGGAG
This sequence comes from Pinus tabuliformis, assembly GCA_031772625.1. Classification (NCBI taxonomy): domain Eukaryota; kingdom Viridiplantae; phylum Streptophyta; class Pinopsida; order Pinales; family Pinaceae; genus Pinus; species Pinus tabuliformis. The sequence goes on along the minus strand of CM062820.1, from coordinate 1,165,114,595 downwards.
AGAGCCGGTGATAATGAGACCATGCTTTTTAGGCTTTAAATGTGAATGACGAGATCCAACATATCATTTCGAAGTTTAAAGAAATGATGAAGGCCCCCACATCTCAATCTGCACCTGAATATACAATGCTACGCTGGTATATAATGCTCTCCGCGCTGTCCCTGCTGACATCTCATTGAAAACACTGGCCTGGCATCTCATGCAGTTTTAATATGTAATGCTGGTTTTGATTCAAAACGAAATCTCAGAATTCCTATTCTGGTTTGGGCATTTTATCTTCCCAAGGAAACCTAACGCTCCTGTGCACTTGAGCTCTGCCAATTTGCTGACATTAATGATTGCCACCGCTATGCTCCATTGAACCGTTTGCAGCTTGTCCCAACTCAATTACCATATCAGCGCCATTCTGCCAAAACTTCTGCGCTTGGCATCCACTCAACGATAATCAACCTTTTCATTAATCTGCTCAACGACTTGGAATCCGCTCGACTGCAATCAATTGTTTCATTAATGTGACTACAGATTATGTTCATTATTTAATTTCAAAGGCGTTGCCCGCATGTTCGTTTTTGGGTATCACTGAGGATTGCAGATTCATCCTCGTTTTGTACTGAAGATGACAACGCTGTCAATTTTCATACCCTGTTACCGCAGTGGTCACCCAAGATTGGGCCGAGGTCAAGCTAACAACGGTCTTCGAGGGGATTTTCCAATAGGTTGAAGTGGAGCGAGAGCCATGTGCAAAATAGAGCGGGACATCACCACTATTAAAGAGCTTGCAGATGGGAGTCAAATGTTTTCTTTTGGAGCATCTCATTCATCAGGAAACAGGAGGAGAGCAACTGATTTTTTCTCATCACATGTGGAACACATGGCATTAACCAACAGTTCCTTCCCAAGGAGAATGCCCTCTAATTTCAATAGATAGTCCCCAATTCCAATCTCTGCAGTTAAAAAGGAAGGAGGGCGTATTCGGAACAGAAAGCAGGAGAACAATGATGCTGAAAAGGTGCAAAATAATTTTGATTTAGAGAATGTTACTAGAGAAACTGATGATGTAAACCACAGTAAAAGAGATCATCACCTTTCTCTGAGATCATCATCTACATATGCGAGGAGATCTCCAATTTGATCTCTTAATGATGGATCCAATCCAGATATGAATAAATCATCTAACTCATCTCTTGAAGGTGACATTGTTGCTCTCTTTAGGCAAATACAGGCTGAGTCTACTGTTTCAAAAGACAATCCGGGAAATGATAAGAAAAATAGTAACATTTCTTCTAAATCTAAGAAATCCGCAAATTCTGTTTTAAGAGTGTTATGTCAATACCCTAACAAACCTAAGGAGGAAATTGAAGAAGAGCCTAACCAAAAAACATCATTTATGGGAGGCTATGAGAAATTGGTGAAAAACATAGATTCTTCAAGAAAGCAATCAAAAAAGTCCGAAGAAATTGAAGAAGAATCTAATCAAAACATATCATTATTGGGAGGATATGAAAAAATCACTACAATTACTGAAGTATTAGAGTTCATGAAAACTCTTATACAATCTACTGTTGATGACACATTACAAATAAGCAAAGGCTCTCTCTCTGAAATTCAGACATGTCTACAAAATGCACAGGAAAAGATCGATTTTTTGCAGCTTGAATCTCAGCTACAGCAAGAAGAACTAAAACAGAAGAGTCATTCTGAACATGTTTCTGTTCAGAACAATGAAACAGACTCCCATAAACAGCAAGTCAATATTGTTCAAGTTCATTCAGATCCAGTGCCCAATAAAGCAGCAATTGTACATGCAGATGCAGAAACTCAGTCTGCACTTCCCAAGCCCAGCATCAAACCTTGGGAATAACTTGTCCACAACAAGCACAGAACTGATCTTGGATATGACAAGGACTTGTCCTTTCATATTCCAGACTACTCAAAGCCCATTCAGTTTCAGAGCGCTGGATTCATTCATGACAGTTCACCTGCTCCTCATGACAGTTCACCTCTAGCTGTTCCAGATTCTGCCCCTCTTCCACATCAACAACAACAACAACAGATTGTGAAATGCCAACACTGTGACCGAGTTGGCCATCTGAAAGATCGTTGTTTTGATCTTCATCCATGTAAGCATTGTCATAAAACCACCCATTCTTCACACAGATGCTTCAGAAACAAATGTCCTGCAAGAACAAAGATTCATCTTGGATGTATCACTTCTTGGCAATGGGCATCAACAGCCAAGAAGATATGCCAAACACATGTCAGAACTTGTTCTCGAGTATTAAACAGTCTTGCAGTTGAGTTTTCTCCGTCATCTCACCTTGTATCTGACAGGGGGGGAAATGATGGTCATCTACAAGCTTCAAAGTCACATCAAGCGAGCCTGAGCCACAACCTGCCACACCAGTTTCAGAGTTGTAGCCAGAAACAAAGATGCCCGTGAACATGCCTTCATTTGGCAATCTGGGACACTTCCTCTAGCAGAAGACTTCAGCTTCTTGCCAGTTTTGGAAGAGTTCTAGGAACAAAATTGAGAACATTTCCTCTAGCAGAAGACTCCAGCTTCTTGCCAGCTTTGGAAGAGTTCCAGGAATTGCATTAAGCATTCCAGAGTTGTTGGTCATCCTTAAACCATCATAGGTTGAGACTTCCCTTTTCAGGTTGAAGTTCTCCCTTTTATGGAAGGTGAGACCTCCCTTTATTGGTTGAAGGTTTCCCTCTTTAAAACAATAGGATCACTTCCTCTAGCAGAAGACTTTAGTTTTTTGCCAGTTTTGGAAGACTTCTGGGAACTTCACTAAGCGTTCCAGTGTTGGTGGTCATCCTTAAACCACCGCCCTTTATACCAACATTTCATAGAGCACATTCAGCCTAGTGCTGCCATGCATTTTTTGCACATTTTGTATTACAGCTCTCTTCTTGGACTCATACATAACCCTTCGGATTAAGGGGGGAATGTTGGACACCTAATCCTAAATGGGTTAGTGTGGAAGCTGAATAGACTAAGTAGTCCAAGAGACCTTGGGATGTGAAACCCAACGGTCACATGTTGTACTATAAATGTATATCTCTTGTTAATAAAAAATGTACTGTCTTGATTATCTTTCATATTGTTCTTGCTCCCATGTGTGTTTAACAAATACTTCCAATGACTCACCAATCCCCTTGTTAGTGTGATCAAGCCATTGTTCAACAATAAGAACCATGTAAGCATAATAGTCTGGTGTTAAATCATGATTATTTCTCGCATCAATGAAACTTAGGACTTTTCATCATAACATGCTTAACATGGTTATTGTGAGTAATAGTGAGTGAGAACTTAGAGATGATTCTTATTTCAAGATCAACCAATGTATTCATTTCCCTTTTCTTTGAAGGATGTGCACTAATCCAATAATATGTTTCTTTCAGTAGAAAACTTTGATAAAATAGATGCTCAACTTATGAAGACCATAAACTCATTGAGCATTGAGAAAAAATGCTTTAGGATCGAACTTTATTCTTGTCTTAACAAACATGGTGTTGGTATTGTACTTAACATCTCTATTCCCTACAATCAATAGATGCAACACCTATAGCTTCATCAATGCCCATTTTTATAATATCAATCATGGTAAACCATGGTCAACCATAACCAACAATGGTCAACTGTGGTCAATGATTATTCGATCTCACATTATGACCAAAATTGTCTCCACTTAGGGTTTATATACCTTGGGTTTATAATATTAGTCCCTTGGGTTTAATAATATTCCATTCGGTTCATAATCCCTTGGGTTTTTAGTATTAATCTCTTGGGTTTCTTGTTTCTTTGGGTTTATAATATCAATCGTTTGGGTTTATTATTCCCCAGTCAACCACGGTTTATTATGATGTCAACCATGGTCCAAAATGGAATTGTGATAAGGGATGTCTCAATATGAAAATCAATGATGGTCAATCATGTTTATTTTAATGTTTATAATATTTATCTTAGGGTTTATAGACATTGGGTTTATAATATTAGTCCCTTGGGTTTAATATTATTCCCCTGGGTTTAATATTATTCCCTTGGGTGCATAATCCCTTGGAGTTTTAGTATCAATCTCTTGGGTTTATGATTCCTTTGGGTTTATAATATCAATCCATTGGGTTTATTATTCCCTTAGGTTTATAATATCAATCATGGTAAATCATTGTCAATCATAGCCAACCATGGTCAACCATGGTTGAATGTCACATTGTGACAAGGATTGTCTCACCATGAAGAAAACCATGTTTATTTTAGTGTTTATAATATTTATATTAGGGTTTACCAATGTTGGGTTTATAATATTAGTCCCTTTGTTTCCAGAAAATGAGTATGCCTCCACATACCAATAATTTGTAGCATGACGGTCTCTCTTATTATAGTGGTGGCAAACAAGGAAAGTATTGTTTGAGGTATCCGTCCTGGTTTTCTTCTTTATATTGCCTTTGCTAATATTCTTATTTCTTTCTCTGTGTGTAGGTGTAGGTTGAGTCTATGAGATCTTCTTATCACTTCCCTCCTTTAATCTACCATAAGAGGGCTAAGCTTGGTGTGGGCTAGTACCTTCAGTTGCAACTACTATTTCTCCCATTGAATAAACCACCTTTAATATGTATTTTTCCTTCATGAAAATGGTCTTCACGGTAATTTGTTTCGCACCTTTTCCATGAAGGCCTAAACCTTCATGCTTGACCCATGTTGTCATTACAATGGTGAATTAAGATGCCTTATATTCTCTTGCTTTTCCTTTATCCATCACATCTCATCTAGTTTAATAGTTTCAGGGAAATTATCTTTCCACTCTTTTCAAATCCATTTAGTTGCTCTTGAGAATTTTTTATGGAAACTAAACTCACCAAAGTGGTGTCAATTATGTTGTTGGCTTGGGTATTAGGAATGGAAGGTGTCCTATCTTCTTAGAGATCTTGGCGAGTGCCATGGAGTTTTTCAAGGCTTCCTCCTTCTTTTCTAACTATCATTGTAGTTGCTCCATCATCTGAGTGAGTATACATTCTTTCCAACTATAATTTATATGGCCTTATCAAAAAGGCATACAAGCTACACTTTATATGTGTCCCATTCTACCATGATTATAGTGAGGGAGTCTTGGAACAACTAAAATTACTTCATTATAACTGGAAACAATTTGGTAGAGCTCTAAGTGTTTTGCACCATCTCTAGAATCTTCTTCTTGAACATTTATACCTACTCCTTCAAGTGCTTGTTCTCTTTTTGAAGTAAAAAATTGATGGCCCTTAAGTCTTTTGACTTTTCTTTACTTGCTTTACTCATGCTAGGCTCCGTAATGCTCTCTATAAAATTCTAGTAGATGTGTCATTGTGAAGGATGCAACTACTCTAATACCTTCTGCTCTATAAGTGAGGGACTTATAACCCACTTACATTACCAATACAGATACCATGTATAAGTTTCTTCTAGGTTATATTCTCAAGGTTGTACATAGTGCTCTACCGATAAAAAACCACTAGGCCTATATTCCTCTTTCTCGATACAAGAATCTTTAATCTTCTAATTGATCCAAGACCTTGAATTTCCTAGTTGCAACTTTCATAACATAACCACTAGATAGTAACAACGATTAATATGTGAGATCAATAGCCAAAAAAGGGCTGCAAACATTTTACCCTTGAGAAATATTGTATGTAGCCAACTATACAATATGATGAGTAGGCCTCTTAATTGTGAATAATGTAATGGAAAATGGATGTGTTCTATTTGTCAACTATGTGTGTGCAACATACAACCCAATTACACTAAAAAAAGTAATGAATACCTCCAATGACTCACGAATCCCCTTGTTAGTGTGATCAAGCCATTGTTCAACAATAAGAACCACGTAAGCATAATAGTCTGGTTTTATATCATGATTATTTTTCGCATCAATGAAACTTAGGATTTTTCATCATAACATGCTTAACATGGTTATTGTGAGTAATAGTGAGTGAGAACTTAGAGATGATTCTTCTTTCAAGATCAACCAATGTATGCATTTCCCTTTTCTTTGAAGGATGTGCACTAATCCAATAATAGGTTTCTTTCAATAGAAAACTTTGATAAAATAGATGCTCAACATATTGTCACTATGTAAATATTAATAAAAATCATGAGCTTGAATGCCATAGTTAAAGTGAAAACATCGTTGAATACCATAAACTCATTGAGCATTGAGAAAAAATGCTTGAGAATAGAATTTTATTCTTGTCTCAACAAACATGGTGTTGGTCTTGTATTTAATATCTATATTCCCCACCAATCAATAAATGCAACACCTATAGCCTCATCAATGCACATTTTTACAATATCAATCATGGTAAACCATGGTCAACGATAACCAACCATGGTCAACTGTGGTCAATGATTGTTTGATCTCAGATTATGACCAAAATTCTCTACTTAGGTTTTATATACCTTGGGTTTATAATATTAGTCCCTTGGGTTTAATAATATTCCATTCGGTTCATAATCCCTTGGGTTTTTAGTATTAATCTGTTGGGTTTCCTGTTCCTTTGGGTTTATAATATCAAACGTTTGGGTTTATTATTCCCCAGTCAACCATGGTTTATTATTCCCTTAGGTTCATAATCCCTTGGAGATTTAGTATCAATCTCTTGGGTTTTTTACTCCTTTGGGTTTATAATATCAACCCCTTGGGTTTATTATTTCCTTAGGTTTATAATATCAATCCTGGTTGATCATTGTCAATCATAGCCAACCATGGTCAACCATGGTTGAATGTCAGATTGTGACAAGGATTGTCTCACCATGAAAAAAACCATGTTTATTTTAGTGTTTATAATATTTATATTAGGGTTTACCAATGTTGGGTTTATAATATTAGTCCCTTTGTTTCTAGAAAATGAGTATGCCTCCACATACCAATAATTTGTAGCATTACGGTCTATCTTATTATAGTGGTGGCAAACAAGGAAAGTATTGTTTGAGGTATACGTCCTGGTTTTCTTCTTCATATTGCCTTTGCTAATATTCTTATTTCTTTCTCTGTGTGTAGGTGTAGGTTGCGTCTATGAGCTCTTCTTATCACTTCCCTCCTTTTATCTACCATAAGATGGCTGAGGTTGGTGTGGGCTAGCACCTTCAGTTGCAACTAATCTTTCTCCCATTGAATAAACCACCTTTAGTATGCATTTTTCCTTCATGAAAATGGTCTTCATGTTAATTGGTTTCACACATTTTCCATCAAGGCCTAAGCCTTCATGCTTGACCCATGGTGTCGTTATGATGGCGAATTATGGTGCCTTACATTCTCTTGGTTTTCCTTTATCCATCACATCTCATCTAGTTTAATAGTTTCAGGGAAATTATATTTCCATGCTTTTCAAATTCATTTAGTTTCTCTTGAGAAGTTTTTAAGGAAAGTGAACTTACCAAAGTGGTGTCAATCATGCTGTTGGCTTGGTTATTAGGAATGGAAGGTGTCCTTTCTTCCTAGAGATCTTGGCCAGTGCCATGGAGTTTTTCAAGGCCTCCTCCTTCTTTACTAACTATCATTGTAGATGTTCCATCATCTAAGTGAGTATATATTATTTCCAGCGATAATTTATATGACCTTATCAAAAAGGCATAAAAGCAACAATTATACGTGTCCCATTCTGCCATGATTATACTGAGGGAGTCTTCAAACAACTAAATTTTCTTCATTATAAATGGAAACAATTTGGTAGAGCTCTTAGTGTTTTGATCCATCTCTAGAATCGTCTTGTTGAACATTTATACCTACTCCTTCAAGTGCTTTTTCTCTTCTTGAAGTTAAAAATTGATGGCCCTTAAGTCTTTTGACTTTTCTTTACTTTCTTTACTCATGCTAAGGTCTGTAATGTTCTCTATAAAATTCTAGTAGATGTGTCATTGCCAAGGATGAAGCTACTCTGATACCTTATGCTCTGTAAGTTAGAGACTTATAACCCATTTACTTCACCAACACAGATACCATGTATAAGGTTCTTCTAAGTTATATTATGAAGGATGTACATAGTGCTCTATCGATAAAAGAACCACTAGGCCTATATTCCTCTTTCCCTATACAAGAATCTTTAATCTTCTAATTGATCCAAGACCTTGAATCTCTTAATTGCAACTTGCATAACACAACCACTAGATAGTAACAATGATTAATATGTGAGATCAATAGCCAAAAAAGCTTTGCAAACATTATACCCTTGAGAAATATTGTATGTAGCCAACTATGCAATATGTTAAGTAGGCCTCTTAATTGTGAATAATTTAATGAAAAATGGATGTTTTCTATTTGTCAACTATGTCTATGCAACGTACAACCAAATTACATTAAAAAATAATAATGAATACCTCCAATGACTCACCAATACACTTGTTGGTGTGATAAAACCATCATTCAATAATAAGAACCATGTAAGCATAATAATCTGGTGTTAAATCATGATTATTTCTTGTAACAATGAAACTTAGGATTTTTCATCATAACATGTTTAACATGGTTATTGTGAGTAATAATGAGTGAGTACCTAGAGATGATTCTTATTGCGAGATCAACCAATGTATGCATTTCCCTTTTCATTGAAGGATGTGCACTAATCCAATAATAGGTTTCTTTCAATAGAAAACTTTGATAAAATAGATGCTCAACATATTGTCACTATGTAAATATCAGTAAAAATCATGAGCTTGAAGGCCATAGTTAAATTGAAAACATCGTTGAAGACCATAAACTCATTGAGCATTGAGAAAAAATGCTTAAGGGTCAAACTTTATTCTTGTCTCAACAAACATGTTGTTGGTATTGTATTTAACATCTCTATTCCCCACAATCAATAGATGCAACATCTATAACTTCATCAATGCACATTTTTATAAATGAGTCTAATTTTTGTTAGAGAAATAATCCACAACTTTGTTGGTTGCATCCTATGAAGAAGGAATGTTCTCATCCTAGAATTTTATTTCTTATTCTACCTGTAATTGCTTCTTCATTCTTTGAACATGAAAGTAATCTCACACCACTATGAAGTCAACCCTTTTAGAGGTAAAGCAACCAAACAAAAACAAATCTTATTCACTCAAGGAATTTGACTAGACCAAAATTCAATGTTGTACTTTTTAATTTCTCTGTATGGTTTGTAGGAGTGTGGAAAAATTTTAGATAGATATTAAGATTGATCCAACAATTAAGGTAACCATCCAACATACAATTTAAATGGTCAATAACTTAGTAAAGCAACGAGAAGGTGATTTAAATGCTCAACAAACTATGGGAACTTCCAACCAAAAAAATAAAACACCCAACAATAAAATGGAATGCCTAACAATTAATTGATATGCAAAGAGAGAGAGAATGTCGTATGATTGTTATATGGCCAAATGGGAAAACCAACTTTGAATGGGGATGAATTAATTTATTGTAGCAGTCTGTAGCTACATTATTTCCCTAGTTCTATTCCTCTTCCTCTTTTGGCCAAATCTCCCATTGAAAATGAAGGAAAACAAAGAAATAAGGAAAAATTGAGAGTAGAGAGAAGACAAATACCTATGACCCTTAATATCCCATTCCTTAGTTTTCTTTCCTGTTTTATTTATTTTTTCTTTTCATTAATTTCTTTTTCACTCTCCGAATTTTACTTATTCAACATTTACATTTTCTTTATTTTCCAATATTTACTTAACTTTTATTAATTACTTAATTGCATTTTAAGTATTGAGTTATATGCTAAATTAGTTCTGATAATAAAGTGAAAAATTATATATATAACTTTTGAACGAGTTAAAAACGAAGAAGAAGAAAAAAAAAACTTTACATAACACAAATTTTAAAAAAGAAAAGAATAAACTAAAAAACCATTAAAACAAATTTTTAAACCAAAATTTAAAATAAAACAAAAATGAAATAAAGACATAAAGGATTTAGCTTAACATTTAGATAATTCGAAAATTTATGAATTTAGGGAATGATATTGTTATAGTGGTTATAAGATAATTTGATGGAGCATTGTGGATGTACTTTAATATGACGTTTGTCTAGAAGATTTGTAATTTAACAATTTGGAGAGGCTAAATTTGTGAATTTTGAAATTTAATTTTAAAACATTAGGTTTAACGGAGGTTTATATGGTTTAAGAAATTTTTTTAAAAGGTTTTAGATGTTTTTAGTTGGGGGTAATGTTTAAGGGCATGTGTTTCTCCTAAGAGGTCCAAGGGTCAAAACTAAAGGGTTTTGAGTATGTATGCCTTTGTAAACTTAGCTGTGCTAGAGGTCTCATACACTAATGTGGTGTAGAATATTTTTAGTAGTAATCATAATGTAGTTATGTCCCTTTTTTTAAAGCCATGGTATTGGGCATGGTATTGTAACAAAGTCTATTTACAAGTTAAAGATCTCCATGGTAAAATAAGGGTGGAATTTAATTACATGTTTTTATGAATTGTATATATGTTTAAATGATTGGAAAATGATGATAGGCATCAAGTCATAATTACTTTATCACATTGTTAAAAGTAAAAAAATTAAAAGAATTAACTAAATTATAACTTTAAATATGTGAGAAGATTCTTAACCATGGAGATCCTTAATCTATAAATAGACTTTGTTACAATACCATGAGCCAATACTATGACTCATCAATAACACATGCCTAAAATACCATAACGCATTTCATATTGCGAGTTTTTTTTTTAAATCAATGAATTTGATTTAAAAAAGCAAAAAGCATAATTATTTTGAAAATATGCCTAAAATACCATAACGCATTTCATATTGCAATTTTTTGTTTTTAAATCAATGAATTTAATTTTAAAAAGCAAAAAGCATAATTATTTTGAAAATAATTCTCAATATTTTATTTATGTACACTCCTAATAATATTTTATGAAGTTCAAATTTTTACCATCTACCTAAAAATAATTGATTATTAAATTAAAATTGAGAAAACCCTATACCAAAACATATATCTAACCACATCATTAATAGTAATAATAATTTAAAATAATATTATAATTTAGTTATTTTATGATTTTATAATTAATAGTAATAATAATTTAAAATAATATTTTAATTTAGTTTTTTAATAATTTTTTGAATATTAACAACGTAATATATATTAATAAATAAATATATTTATGCCTTTCATAAATTAATATTTATCAATATTTATAAACTATTTAATTTATATAAATACACGCATATATTTTGATAATTTATCAATATTTATAAACTATTTAATTTATATAAATACACGCATATATTTTGATTTTATTTTTATCGGTATAAAATTTAATATTTAATACAAGTGGATTTAATAACTAAAACATAAAAACATATATTTCCTTCTCAAAAGCCACAAATCTCAAAAAAGAAAAAAGATATAGTATGTCTACCTCCGTAAAATATATGGTTGAAACCTTCCTAAAATGAATGACCTTATTACTCATGGGAATACACGTCTCTTTTTGAAGAGTCCTTGTATTCTTAAGAACGCTGAGGGTCATATTACAAAATGCATGTATACTGACAGATAAAGGAATAGGTCAAGGATTCTCAACACGATCACTATTTGTTCGCGTTGTGTCGCTTATGGCCTCTCTTCTGCTTTTGATATTTTTGCACGGCGGAAATATTCATGATGACTCATAACTTTCAAACTATGTTCACGATCTGTTCTCCTTCTCCTGAACAGCCCATTCGATCGAAAAGAGCTCCAGTCACAGAAATATAATTATAAAGATGGAGAAGCCGACCTACACCTCCAATCACCAAGAACGGTGGGCGTTGAGAAAAAGCTGGGAGCCTCTTCTGCTGCCGCCGCCCCAATAAATAGTTTTGACTGTACAGGCAGCGGCAGCTGCAGCTACATGATGGTGCAGGAATTCGTATTGTCTTCACTGAACATGTCAGTGTACTGCTCGTCTGTGCGATTAGGGTTCATGAGGAAACTCGGGTCCACGTTCCGAACGTAGCCGGGAGGAGCCTTCTTGTCGTAAGCCCCAGCAGCGTAGGGATGGTATGCCATTTCGGCAGGTACATAAGGCCAAATCTCTGTGGGCTTACCGGTGCGCTTCACCCTCCGCAGCACTTTGTATACCTCCACGTATCCAGTTACTGTTAACTTTTGCTGCTTTCTGTCCAGATCCACCGATTGCACGCCTGCGCATATGAGATAAGGTGCTCTAAGAGATGATTCAATCACCATTAAGGTTTATATTTATGATAGAAGTATTGTATAACTGATAATACTAAAAAGCGATGCACCATGTGAACAAACCCAGTTAAAGAACCACACCGAAAACTCAGTGCTCACCTTTCATGGACGAGACTGACCTCTTCACTCTCTTCTCACAGCCGTCACAATCTATATTGCTTACTTTCAACATGACAGTCTGCAACAGTTACCAAAACTAAAGCAATGATCAGCTTTATAGGATAAAATTTACGGCTTTATAGGATAAAAATTACGGAGTTTTGGGTGGAATATGTTTCAGAAAAATTTAATAATTTGTCGTTTAAAATGTAGTTTTGCTGGTATATAAAGATTCAGCATCTTAATTTTTTTAAATTTAATAACATTCATTAAAAATTACAACAAATCCATACCAAATTCTTAATCAATCCTAAAGCAAAAAAAAGAAAAGAAAAGGAAAGCACAGAAAATTATCAAATGCTCATTTAAAGTGGAAATTAACGAAATACACATCATAATTAAGTATACCTGCAACTGTAATTGCTTGACGTGTCTCCTGCGATTGCCGAAGAAACTCGATACATAATCCAGCGCGCCCATCGAGCAGAAACTTGAAAGAAATATCGAGTGTGCTTTGAAAACGGCAGAAATATCTATCTCCAGACCTAGAAACAGATATGTTGTATAAAAGGAGAGGGCACAGATTTTATAGGCAAACTCGAAACTACTAGGCGGTCTTAATGGTTGGAATTTGCCCTATCTACCAGTTCTAGTTGTATTAAAATGATGAAAGCAGGTTTCAATTTGATATTCACATTTCCAAGCAGCTTACACGCTAAAAAAAATTAGGCAGGTGGAATGCCACGATAGTAGCAAAACAGCGTTGGAGCCCACTTCTTTGTAGAGAAGGCCCTGTCGCAGGTCGGATCGGATACTGCGCCAGAGTCGCGATGATATTTTGAAGCTCTTGCCTACCCATTGTTAACGTCAGTTGCTGGACGATGGTGATGGCGATGGCAGTGTTTTAGCAATAATCACTTGGCAAGTCGGTTCCACGCGCAAAGAAATTAATGATAAAAGGAAGAAAATAAGATTGTTTTTTTGTCCCAACAGCGAGAGACGCCCGCTTGTACACGATTACACGGTTTTTTTTGGAAGATGAAAGATAGTATTTTTTGGGAAGATGAAGGATGACTTCTCATGTTTGTAAATTTTGTGAGATCGTAATGCAATGTAATTTATTATATATATATATATATATATATAATTTATTTTCAGAAATAGGTAAAATTGTAACTAAATTTACACTAAACATACAAGTAATTTGAGTTAAGTCGTCATTTTAGTTAACTGGTCAGTAATTTTAGTTACTGAAGTCATTACTTAATTATCTCATGTAAGTGGAGATAGTCATAATTAAGTGGCCATGTTTCACAGAGCTTGTAATGTCATTGTGGAGTAAGGATGATTCTACACTTATCATCTTCTTACATTTTCTGTTTAAAGTTGGGTTTATGAAATGACACTAACCAAAAGGCAGAGCTGATTAGTCTTTGGGGCTGCTACATTTTGCCTTATTGCAAAATATAAAGAGGATAAAAGTTTATGGAAATTCAAAAACAACATTGAATAGGAAAACAAAAGATTTCGATTTCATTGTCTGCCTCTTGAGGTTTGACAACCTAAAATTTTAGCTTTGCAAGAAGAATTTGATGAAGCTCAAATTTATCACATTTCAGGGAATCAAATGGTTTCACTGATTTCTTATCAACACGGATAATTTTGTTGGGGAATGGTTTTGGTGAGATTACAGAATTGAGAGATTATCAAGTGGTATCCCATTTCTTTGTTTTATTTTTTTTAGTATCCTTAGTATTAGCAGATTCAAAATTCAAACTTCAAAATTTATGATGACAAGACATTAGATCTTTTAATTTTTATAAATAATAAAAATATATTTTTCTTTTGAAAAAAAATAGTGACCATCGAGTTATCAATTAACCATCTCATAGAAGTGGAGATAGTTCTAAATAAATAAAATACAATTATGTGTATTATTTTCAATAAATTTCTCCAAATAATAAATCTCTTTGTAATTTGCAAAAATATAAATCTCTTTGTAATTTGCAAAAATATAATTTCAGAAAGTTTTTCAAAATGTAAAATCCAATCAAACATTAAAAACTCATTAAAATAAATAAATATAAGAGAAGGAAAACTTAAAAAACGATAGTTATAGTTACCAAATTCCCCTGATCTAGGCCAAAAATACGAAAATTCTGTAGTTCGATTAGAACACCTAATATTTCGATGAAATTCGATTCGATTGTCCGTATAACAGATTAATGGAGTATTTCGGAGTTTATCTAGACAAACCTGCATAGAATAGCATGTGAGGATCGAGTGCGGGTAGAAGTAAAAGAATGGGTAGATAATTATTTATTTAAAAAATTTGTTTTTTAATTTTTTTTTTTCCTTTGAATGTGTGGAAAGTTCAGAAAGCCTTAGGAAAGAATTTGAACATAAAATTTAAAATATAAATAAATAGATTATATATAAAAATATATTACTTAAAATTTGTATATTATTTATAATTATTAAATAAATTAAATATAAAAATAAGAAATAAAATATATTAATTATTTATATATATATGTATGTATGTTAATAGGTGTTTTTTTATTGGAACTGAGTATTTTAATTATTTTGTTAATTAATCCTTTTGATCTAGCAGTGTAAATTGAAAGATGTGAGCATATTCTTGTTGTAGCCACTCCATCAATAAATGAAATTTAAAGTGATAACCTCCTTGGATATCTAAATCAAGTGTTTAAACCTTACTTAAATTAATTTTTTACCAAATGATCATTAAAAAATTAATGTGCATCTTATTTATCTCCACATATGTGGGATTAGAAAAAACAAAACTAAAAAATTAGTGTCAAACACGCATTGAAACTGATGTCTTTTTGCATTCTGAAACGTATAAGAAAGGCACTTGCCCCATCTTTCTCATAAATGTTACCAAGACTAATGTTAATTCTCATGCCCCATCTTTCTCATAAATGTTACCAAGACTAATGTTAATTCTTATGCCTCATCTTTCTCATAAATGTTACCAAGAGAACACTTACCCCATCTTTCTCATAAATGTTACCAGGACTACGTGTTAATTTTCGTGCCCCATCTTTCTGATACCACGACTACTTGTTAATATTCTACTTGTGTACCTTTGTCATAAATGTGGCCTTGTAATGACCCCTTGTTCATATTCCCTTTGTGCCCCATGGTTTCTTTTAACAGATGAGAAGTCGGTTTCAATTCCTCATAATGAATTGGAGAAATCGATCAACGAGAATGTCATCGAGACATATGTGCAAGATTAAGCTCAAAAGGGATATTTCAAGGTGATTTCAATTAACAGTAACTACGACTTTACTTCTTAACTTCTTAATGTATATTATGACGGTTGAATCAATTTATTCAATCAAGCTACATATGATTTATTATACCTAATTCCATTTTTTTATGATTTAATTCTAGCGTTAATTGATATGTGGTTTTATAGGAATTTGGGAGGGTCATTAACAAATCTTAATTATGTGCCAAATCTTAGTTATGTGCCAATGGTGGCAAAGATCCTGAGGAGAACTCAAACCCTATATTACATGTTTCAAGGGACAACGCTAAGAATTCGTGCCCAATACTATGGTGGAGGAACGTAAGGCCAAGTCTTACAAAGATTACATTCATCTCAGATCAAGAAGAGGTTAGGCTACTCACAAGCATAGCCTGGCGGAAAGGCTAAATACATTGCCACAAATTATTTAGCGCAATATCATCCACTAACATGCTATGAAATTCATTCCAAAAGAGAGAGAATAAGTAAGTCCATGAAATTTTACATGACCTTATTCCAGGTTGCGACAAGGTATATAAATTCCTACTGCTTGGCTTCAATTAATTTATTTACAAAAATGATCATTGTCATCAATTTGTCTTTGGATGTCCCTGGAGAATTATCCCCTTAAATCTCCCCTTAAATCTCCATATATTTCCCTTGGCGCCTCATTGTTTTAGATCGCGTGAACAAAGTTGTTGCAGATCAGGTTGGAGGGAGAAAGGTCGGAGGAAAATGGCCACTCGGGACTGTTATTCTACTCCGGACATCAAACAATTGATATTGTTATTGTAGGAGGCGGCGTTGCAGGGCTGACCATAGCCTTTGCCCTCCACAGGTTTGTTTGACCTCAACTCATATTTTCTGCTTAATAGTGCAGTAATGATGCTGTGTTTCTGCATACAAAAGTTATGACCCAACATCTTATATGGGGATGCGTTGCATGCATGATTGGCTTTAAGAGGCGCTTTGATTGTTTTCTAGCTTCTGGGACGGCCTTGATTCTGTGGGCCAATGCGTGGAAAGTCTTTGGTGTAGCAGATACACTTAGTGCAGATTATTGTTTGCTTGATGGATAAGTTAATATTATTAGTTTAATTATATATTTCAGAATTTAATAAATAAAAATAAAATCAATTATTTAACAATTAATTTAATTTGTAAAATAAAAATAACAATTAATCACTAAATTTCACTTGGCTACTAATTATGTAGGATACTAGTTTTCTCAAATTGCTCTGGTGTCCAGAAATATGTTGAACTCGTAGAAAACCGCACAGGGTAATTTATCTGTCATTAGTATGTAAAATTATCTTCAACCCAAACCTCGGAAGGGAAGAAAACAAATTATAGATTAACTTTTAATTTGATTATAATGTTCAAGTTCAAGAGATCGAGTATGTATTACGTGGGTGCGCGTGGAAACACTAGCCGAACCTCGGAAGGGAAGAAAACAAATTATAGATTAATTTTTAATTTGATTATAATGTTCAAGTTCAAGAGATCAAGTATGTATTACGTGGGTGCGCGTGGAAACACTAGCCAAAGCTTTGCATGATGGAAGTATTAGATTCAACTCTAAACTTGTTTCCATACATAAAAAGGGAGGTTCTCCTTTCACTACACTAGAGCTGACACACACAAGATTCATCACATCTAAGGTAGGGTTGTAGGTGCTGATGGTAAGGGTTGAATTTAATTTTGATTATAGTTTTAAAGAATATTTTGGAATTTGAAAGATTTTTGGGTTATTTTTCGTTAAATTTAACTTTTGTTTATCAAATTTTAAAATATCTTTAAAATCTACAATCAACCTAATTTCTTTTCTTTGTGATTAGGCTGATCAGATGGTAATAGGTTGTGATAGCTTGAATTCAATAGTTTCGCAATGGATTGGTTTAGAAGCAGCAGAGGGATGGTAACTCTTCAAGCAACAGAGGGATGGTAACTGTAAGGCCTTCAGGTGACGGTGCGACGGCGCCGAGCACGAACACGGGTGGACGCGCACACGGGCGCGCTGAACGACAGTTTGCGACGAGCTGCGGGAGAGGCGTGACATAATACGACGTAACCATGCTATGTTATGGAGTACATGAAAAATGGCTAAGTGTCGTCTCATACGTGAACGTATATGTTATGAGGGCGTGGAAAGAAGGTTTATATGCGTTGAAACGTTGGACATGAAACGTACCCAAGCCGACACCATAAAACATAACTTGGGGGCGTTCATAATAAAAGTTAGAGGTTGGCCCAAAGATTATATGCAAGGTGATATGCGTATATATAAACGGGACTGCACCTCATTTGTGACAACCAACTTCGCACAGCAAGTACACACAAGGGGTAAAAGCAGCGCAGGGATAAAGGTAGACTACGCATATCTCATGCGTAGTGCTTCTAAAGGCGCAGTTTTGGACTTAAGTGCGGTTTGAGTGAGGCAAGCGTGCCGGAAGTGGAGTTATGTGCAGATAATTATATGCAGGATTTGGCAAGGTGAAATAGGTGGCTCGGGTGACCGTTCGACCTTGTGCAAAGGTGCATATAATTGTATAAGGCTGTTCTATGCCTTGTTGTAAAATTATTCTAAGTGTTGGCTTAAATATTGTCAAGCATCACTTGTATTTGTACTATTGAAGAAAAGCTGTTATAATACATTGTTGGGCAGACTTTCTGAGAGTTGCCCCTCCCTTTGTACTTGATTATTGTTAATGTTCTCGGTTTATTGTACATGGTTAATAATTGAGAATGGTCTTCACTAAAGTATAAAGGATAATGCTTTATTCAGTTAAGGATGTTCATGTTGAAGTAGGCGTAGTCCACCGGTGTTAGTATTGTTAAAAAGAAAGCGTTCGGTGGTGCCGCACCTCGCTACAAGCGGTTGGAAGATCACCGCAGGTGTAGGGGCGTGACAGTTGGTATCAGAGCTCGGTCAGACAGTGGAAAGGGTGCTTGCAGGTGAAGGAAACCGTTTCACACGAAGTGGAACAAGGGTTGGTTCTAATTGCAGGTGACTTGGTGAAGCTGTTGGATGGTCGAAACTAGATTGCAAAAGAGAAGGAAGTTGTTAGAGATGGCAACTGAATCTCAGGCTGGGTCTAGTCACGTTATGAAGGATACTACTATTGGGTTCCTTGAAAAGATGTCGGAAAAGATAGAGAATATGGAGATTTCTTTTGAAGAGAAACTCGATGAACTCCGAACACAGAATGATGAGCTTAAGACACAAAATGAGTACACTGATCTTAGGTGTGCACAACTTGAACAAAGAGTCAAAGAGGTCGAGGAATCAAGAAATCAAGGTCTTGCAGAGATCGTGAGCTTGAAGAAGACTCTTGAAGATACAAAGAATGAGCTTACGATTGTGAAGAGGGCCATGGGGCATAATTCATTTGGGGGAATGCCTCATATGAAGGTCAAGGAACCGGAATCTTATGATGGAACAAGGAAGGCAGCAATTCTTGGCAACTTCTTGTGGGACGTGGAGCAGTACTTGGAGCGGTTGAACCTGGTTGATGGTGAGACACAAGTCAAGGTAGCTACTCAGTTCTTGACAAAGGATGCTAAGATGTGGTGGCGAAGGAGAGTGGACCAGATTGCCAATGTCAGTGCTGATGACATCACTTCGTGGAAAGACTTGAAGAAGGCTTTGCAGACCCACTTCAGTCCTCAGGATGACACATGGGAAGCAAGGACCAAACTCAAGTACATAAAGCAAACAGGAAGCCTACAAGCATACCAGCAAGAGTATTCAAGTGCAGCTTTGGAACTTCATGACATGGCAGAAAAAGACAAGGTGTTCAACTTCATTATGGGATTGAAACCTTGGGCACGCAGTGAGGTGAGGAGACAGAAGATTAGAACACTTGAAGAAGCTTTTGTTGTGGTTGATAGGTTGGTGGATCACCTTGATGAGACTTCTGATGACAAGAAGAAGAAGTCCGAAAAGCCAAAAGAGAAGAAGGATGATGGTGCTTCGAAAGCAGATGATGGTTCGAAGACAAAGAAGCCTTTGAAATGTTGGATATGTGCAGGACCACACATGGTGAAGAATTGTCCCTCTAAACCAAAGGTGGCTGCAGTTGCACAGTCTGATGATGAGAGTAATGATGCTTTTGTGGGGATGATGCAGATACTTGGTGCTTCTGCTACAACAGAAGTAGTCTCTAAGAGAGACCCAAAAAGAAACAAGTTAGAGTATGTTCGAATGAAGGCTGGAGGTACTAGTGTACTCACTATGGTGGATAGTGGGGCTTCTCACAACTTCATGGGAGAAGATACTGCAAGAAGAATTGGGCTGAAGTTTGTACCGGCAAAGGAACAAATGAAGACAGTGAATTCTCCTCCTATGGACATTCTTGGTATAGCTGAGAAAGTGGACACTACACTTGGTGAATGGACCGGGAAGGTGGACTTCACTATAGTGCGGATTGATGACTACGAAGCTGTATTGGGGGTGGAGTTTATGAAACAATTCGATGCTATGATTGTACCACATTTGAAGAAGCTCTACATTTATGATGGAAGGGAAGATGTACCCATTGGTGTGCCTACCATTGGTGCAACGAGACCTGATTGTAAAGTAGGAGCAATGCAAATGGAGGATAAGGAAAAAGTGAACAAGCGGTTGTCCACTGTTGAGGCAAAGCTTGTGGAGCAGTCAGTGGTCATCAAGACACTTTCAGATAGCATCTTGGACTTAACAAGAAGGCTAGAGCTGGTGGAAGATGATGATGATGATGATGAGGTATATGTGAGGCCGGATGTCCAGAAGGAAGACCGGGTTGCTTATCTACAAAGGATGGAGATTGAGGATCCTGATAGATGGATCGAGTTGATTAGTGAGGGAGAGCCTTCAGGCTCTACTCCCTCTACATCTTCTTAGATGAGTAAGAAGATGGGCTCATTGTTAGCTGCTCATGGCAGTGAGTCCTCAAGCATATGGAGCAGGTATGATTGATGATGGCATGTTGCAGATGAGATGGATGGAGTTTCCATGGACCTGGGCATGGATCGTGGAGATACGTACTTTGGTATGGTGAGCTTGGTGGCAGTTGGTCACTAGGCCGAGACATGGTGGAGACAGTGGTTCTACATATGTTGCAGTGATGTTTGCCTTATGTGGAGGAGTCAACATCATGGATGATGGTATGTTGTCGAGGACGACAACGATTTCAGGTGGAGGAGAATGTAAGGCCTTCGGGTGACGGTGCAACGGCGCCGGGCACGAACGCGGGCGGACGCGCACACGGGCGCGCTGAACGACAGTTTGTGACGAGCTGCGGGAGAGGCGCGACATAATACAACGTAACCATGCTACGTTATGGAGTACATGAAAAATGACTAAGTGCCGTTTCATACGTGAACGTATATGTTATGAGGGCATGGAAAGAAGGTTTATACGCTTTGAAACGTTGGACATGAAACATACCCAAGCCGACACCATAAAACATAACTTGGGGGCGTTCATAATAAAAGTTAGAGGTCGGCCCAAAGATTATATGCAAGGTGATATGCGTATATATAAAGGGGACTGCACCTCATTTGTGACAACCAACTTTGCACAGCAAGTACGCACAAGGGGTAAAAGCAGCGCAGGGATAAAGGTAGACTACGCATATCTCATGCGTAGTGCTTCTAAAGGCGCAGTTTTGGACTTAAGTGCGGTTTGAGTGAGGCAAGCGTGCCGGAAGTGGAGTTATGTGCAGATAATTGTATGCAGGATTTGGCAAGGTGAAATAGGTGGCTCGGGTGAGCGTTCCACCTTGTGCAAAGGTGCATATAATTGTATAAGGCTGTTCTATGCCTTGTTGTAAAATTATTCTAAGTGTTGGCTTGAAGATTGTCAAGCATCACTTGTATTTGTACTATTGAAGAAAAGCTGTTATAATACATTGTTGGGCAGACTTTCTGGGAGTTGCCCCTCCCTTTGTACTTGATTATTGTTGATGTTCTCGGTTTATTGTACATGGTTAATAATTGAGAATGGTCTTCACTAAAGTATAAAGGATAATGATTTATTCAGTTAAGCATGTTCATGTTGAAGTAGGCGTAGTCCACGGGTGTTAGTATTGTTAAAAAGAAAGCGCTCGGTGGTGCCGCACCTTGCTACAAGCGGTTGGAAGATCACCGCAGGTGTAGGGGCGTGACAGTAACTCTTCCTGAGGGCCATCAATATACAGTAGAGGAAAAAATGGTACAATTAGTGGGTAAAAAAGTGAGGACAAGTTTCATTGTGTGCACAGACCAGAAAATTTATTGGTTTATAACTAGCACAACCACATTTACCAATGTGGTTATAAAGGCCAATTGATTATGACAACTGCATTTATTTCTACAAAACCTAAAACAATGCTTATAGTTTAGTCCTTATATTCTGTCCATGCTAAGTCAATGGCACACATAATGTTTTCTTTCTTAGTAGCTCTTTATTTACAGAAATGGTCATTGTCATCACTTTGTGCTCATCTTCATCTTTAATCATAATGGATTATTAACCTCAACAACATCATCTAATTATGTTAATTAATTATATTGGTTATTGTGATTATAATGTTATGTATATTTTTCTTATTATAATAAATTATTATTTAGTTAAGTTAATTAATTATTTATTGAATTTTTTTTAAGGTAGTTAGTGATTGAAGTAATGTGAAAATTGAGAGATCTAAGGTTCTATGTTTTAAGCTTTTAGTTTAAAGTATCCTTTCATATTTAAAGTTTTGATATTAGTTTTTGAGGTTTTTGTTTTAGGTTTTATTTTTATTTTAGGGTTTGTTTCATTTTTGGCATGAATGTTTTAGTTTCAAGTTAAAGCTTTAGATTTAAGGTTTACAATTTAATTTAATTATGTTTCAAATAGTTAAAATTAATATTAATATTTTTGATATTAGTTTTTGAGGTTTTTGTTTTAGGTTTTATTTTTATTTTAGGTTTTGTTTTACTTTTTAGCATGAACGTTTTAGTTTCAAGTTAAACCTTTAGATTTAAGGTTTACAATTTAATTTCATTATGTTTTAAATAGTTAAAATTAAAATTAATATTGAATGTTTTAGTTTCAAGTTAAATCTTTAGATTTAAGGTTTACAATTTAATTTAATTTTGTTTCAAATAGTTAAAATTAATATTAATATTGAGATGATAATAATAATATTATTAATATTAGTATTAGTATTAGTATTAGTATTAATTTTAGTGATTAATATTGAAATTTAATAATAATATTATATTTATTAATAAAGTTAATAATAATATTATAAATTCTTAAAATTCATAATATAACATTTAATTAAATATTAATATTAATTATTGTATAACATTAATATTAATCAGTCAAAACATTAATATTAGTAAATATAAGTAAATATCATCATAATTATTATTAATAATAAAAACAATATTATTAATAATATTGTTAATATAGTATTATTAATAAAAACAATATTATTGATAATATAAGTAATATAATAATATTCCTAATGTCTAGAAAATAATTAATAATATTATTAATGTTATTAATTTTAATTATTTTTCTAAATTATTAAAAGAATATTAGTATTTAATATTATTAAATACTAATATTAAAATTATTAATAATATTTAAAATATAATATTAATATTAATATGATTTAATTAATAATATCAATATTATTAAATATATTAACATTTTCAATATAGGTAGAATTAACATCAGTTTTGATAAATAATATTAATAATATTTACTGGGTAATAATTATTAATAAAATTTAGATCTAAAAAAATGTACTAATAATGATATTATTAGTAGTAATTATATTGTCCAATTACCAAGGTTAGAATGACCAAACATGGTCACCAAGTTTTTTATGGTTGAACATGGTCACCAAGCTCTCTATGGTTTAAAGTTGTCAAACATTGTAAAATTGGACAAACACATTCTATCATAGAAAAATATGATTAACATGCTGAAATATATCAAACCATGGCCAATAATGTTCAACCATAACAAGCCTAAGTCAACTATGCTTAATCATAATCATCTTTAAATATTAATAATAGTAATATAAATTAATATATAACATTAATATTGATATATATCATCATCAACAATTATTATTATTATTATTATAATTACATTCAAATTAATATTAAAAATAATATTATTAATAATATCATTAATAATTTTTGTTCAAAAAATAATATTATTAATCATAATAATTTTCTAAATTGGTTAGCATTTAATGTTATTAACATATTTACATTAATATTATTAATAACATTTTAATTATAATATAGATATTAACAATATTTAATTAACAATATCAATATTATTAACACATGAACATGGTTGATATAAATAGATTTAATAATAATATTATTATTAATAAATAAATAATAAAGTAATTAATAAAAATTTAAATATATAAACCATATACTAATAAATAGTAATTATGATATTTAAAAAAATATTCATGATACTATTAATGATATTAACATTAACATTTTTAATATCATTATCATTCATTGTCACCCATGCTCAATGATGTACAAGCATTGTTAGCTAGAAAATAATGCTCATAATGTCTAGAAAATAATATTATTAATGTTATTCCCCCAATCGGGGTGTGGAGGAGAACAGGTGAGGGCAGCAGGAAAAATCATGAGTGTGGCAGGACAGAGGGATCATTTCTTGCCCATAGCACCGCCCATCATGCCACGGTAGCGTACTGCATGTCAGCGTGAATTTTGAGAAAACAGAGTGGAAAGAGTGGGATGAGAGAGAAACGCAGAATTGGCGGTGGTAGTGGGATAGGAAGTGGGACAGGTGGGTTGTATTATTTGAAGGTGGCGAAGTGGAGAAGGATAGGTAAGCCACGTCGAGAGGAAGAGGAGCAGGGAGCAGCGCAACTAGTGGGAGCCTCGACAGGAAATTGCGATTTCGGGTATGTCATCTCTGGACCTTCTTCTGATTTTTTCTCTGTCTTGAATGGTATGATGGACGAAAGAGGAATGTTGGCTGCCTCTGGGGAAGAAGAGAGCAGGCGCGGGGTTGCCTTTTACTCTGCCATGCACTGTGTAGAAGAAATGGGGTTTAAGCAGGGAATGGCACAAGAAGGGTGGAGGAAGTGTTGCCCAGAAGATAGTCTGGGGAGAAATACTGAGGATCAGACTGCTCACCCCACGATGAAGGATACGAGGGAGGTAGAAAGGCAAGACATGAAAACTCTACACCTGGCTCAGGCATTGGTTAGTATGATGGAAGGCCTTCTTACCTTCCTACATCCGAGAGAAGATAATCACTGGAATCCCAAGACAAATGAAGGTGACTGGAGCAGGGGAGGTTGGATAAGAGCCAAGAAAGTCAAGGAGGAGGGCAAGTTTGTAAATCCTCAAAATCTAACTTTTGTTGATGAAAATTGTAAACAGACAAAAATAAAAGGAAAGATGGCACTCCTGGGCCATGGAAGGAGGTGTGGAGGCAGAGGACGGCTCAGCCAGCAGAATAGAGCTGACCCATCAACCACAACGCCTGCTAGCCAACGAAGGGGGAGGAGATCCATGTTGACTGCTATCCAGGAAGCTACATGAGCCTACAGAGAGGGTACAGATGAAGACATCTGCCAGCTAATACAAGGAATGGAGTCAAACGTGATGGAAGAGTAGTCAGACCCTGAGATAGAGGAGTGGGCAGAAATAACCCAAGATCATGGCAACACTCTGGATGGATGACACTCTACTGGCAAGCTCTTCATGTCTAATGGGTTTTAAAACGACTTCTTGTGAAGGCGGTGGAGCAGGTGGCAAGGGAAGTGGCTAGAATTGCCCAAGGGATGCCAAACCTCAAAAAGGAAATGAAGAATTTGTAGGCGATTATGATCATGCAGGATAACAAGTTGGATGAGATCCAACAGAGGCTGGCTCAGATGGCTCAAATGACTCAAGCTCCCACAGAACCCATGGCAACCCCTACCAATGCTGATTGGATTACTGATGACCAAAAGGAATAATCCTTCAATGTTTCTTCTGTTTTTAGCAGATAGCTCTTTTTTCAGTTGTTTTTATGATAGTTCTTAGTTTGTTAAGTATTTTTAATTATTTAGTGCACATAGCCCGGATGGAAAGACTAGTGAAATTTTGTTTTTGGAATGCTTATAGCAAACTCAGGTAACCAATAGACTTGGTTTCCTTCGGGGCAGGTTGAGGCCACCAAAACGATGTATCTAGTCTTATTGGATAATATAAATAGAAAAGGAAGGCACCACCTACACTTACAAAAAGAAAAATATTATTAATGTTATTAATCTTAATTATTTTTTAAAATTATTAAAAAATATTAGTATTTAATATGATTAACATAATAATATCAAAATTATTAATAATATTTAAAATATAAAAATAATATTAATATTTTAATATCATTATCACTCATTGTGCCCATGCTGTACAAAATTTGTTAGCTAGAAAATAATGCTCATAATATCTAGAAAATAATATTATTAATGTTAAGTATTTTTAAAAAAATAAAATACTAGTATTTAATATTATTATCATAATAATATTAAAAGTATTAATAATATTTAAAATATAATAATTAGTTAAGAACTCTCATAGTAATTAATAAAAATTTAAATATATAAATTATATACTAATGATTATATTATTAATATTAATTGTGATATTTAAAAAATTATTAATGATAGTATTAATGATATTAACATTAACATTTTTAATATCATTTTACTCATTGTCGCCCATGCTCAATGATGTACAAACTTTGTTAGCTAGAAAATAATGCTCATAATGTCTAGAAAATAATATTATTAATGTTATTAATCTTAATTTTTTTAAAAATTATTAAAAAATTATTAGTATTTAATATTATTAACATAATAATATTAAAATTATTAATAATATTAATACGATTTAATTAATAAAATCAATATTATTAAGCACATTAACATTTTCAATAGAATTGACATTAGTTTTGATAAATAATATTAACAATATTCACTGTGTAATAATTATTAATAAAAATTTAGATGTAAACATTATGTACTAATAATGATATTATTAGTAGTAATTATATTGTCTAATATTTAAAATATAATAATAATATTAATACAATTTAATTAATAATATCAATATTATTAACCACATTAACATTTTCAATATAAGTAGAATTAACATTAGTTTTGATAAATAATATTAATAATAATTACTATGTAATAATTATTAATAAAAAATTAGATCTTAAAATTATGTAACAATAATGATATTATTAGAAGTAATTATATTGTCTAATTAGGATCAACCAAGGTTAAAATGACCAAACATGGTCACCAAGCTCTCTATGGTTTAACCTTGTCAAACATTACAAAATTGGACAAACATATTCCATCATAGAAAAATATGATTAACATTCTGAAATATATCAAACCATGGCCAATAATGTTAAACCATAACAAGCCTAAGTGAACTATGCTTAATCATAATCATCTTTAAATATTATTAATATTAACATAAATTGTTACATAACATTAATATTAATCATTTAAAACATTAATATTTTTTTTTGTAAGCTTGGTAGGACCCTCTCATTTTTGAGCTTTTACATGTCCATTATTCACCCCAATTCCGGGGACAGTAGCATAAGAATCGAACCCAAGATCTCTCGTTCGGTGAGACTTCATTTCCACGGCCATTGCCACTTGAGCTACTCCATTCAGACATTTAAAACATTAATATTAATATATATCATCATCATCAACAACTATTATTATTATTATTATTATTATTATTATTATTATTATTATTATTATTATTATTATTACTACATTCAAATTAATATTATTTGTCTAGAAAAATAATGTTATTAATCATAATAAATTTTTAAAATAGTTAGCATTTAATGTTATTAACATAATAACATTAATATTATAAATAAATTTTAAATTATAATATAGATATTAATAATATATATATATATATTGACTTTAACGGTTATGTTTTTTATTGAATGGCGGCAAAACAGCTACCGCGTGCTAGTTACATTGAAAAGGATCCTCAAAATTCTTGACCCTCAGAATTCTTGTTACCTGGTGAATCCATGGACCTGCTTTGTTTCTTTTAGGGAAAAAACGCCGAGTCTCTGCCTGAAAGTTCTGGACATCATTAAAGGAGCGATTTTCCACACAATCAATGGCTGTTACCTGTTGCCCCTGGGAGATTGCAAAAATTTGAGATGCTGACCTCTAACTCGGAACTGAGTTTCTTCAATCTGGCAAATGAAATGTCGATTTCCCTCTCTAATCATCAATCACATGTATTCCTCAGGACATTTTTGAAGAATTGTAATGCAAATTCCTTGGGCAAACAACTTGTTGTCTCTGACTATTTAATCTGATGCTTTATGAGTCTCGATGTTTAGATCAGCTTGCTCTAATACTTGAATCAAAATTCCCTTTGCAGAAGACCGGACGGTGGAGCCGATGGAGATGGAACAAATAGTCACAAGATCCTCTTTCTGGAGTTAAGCTAAGTTCTGGAAAGGAATGCGTTGCTAACAGACTCAATAAGCTTGAGAGTTGACAGGCAGAGGAAGGATCCGAATTTTTCTGCCATTCTTGGATATCTTCTGACAAGTGGATGGGGAACCAGAAAAGGAGTCTTTTAGTTCTTCCTGAAGCTCACCTGTACCGTGCATTCAACCAAACAGACACACAACGTCCAAGACAGCGCAGGATTCTGCTGGAAACAGAGCAAAAGAGTCTGCTAGATACAGAGATTCCAAAGTAACAAACTTATCATGAATTCCTGCCCTTGGAGCTTGGTATAGTTGAAACCTGGAAGCTAGAATAGCAAAACCTGATGGGAATCCAAGCTTGTTGTCTCAGAAGCTGATCCCAAAAACCTCAAATATCAATTTCCTAGGAAAGCCTATTGAGGGATGAAACAGAGAGAATCAACCGAGATGACTGAAAGGGTTCTTTGGCTTTGGGCTGAGCCTAGAATCTGGAATCAGTCTTGGATTGTCGGATTACAAAATTGATTGAATAGGGAGCCCTTATTTCAGATAGGAAAGGAGGGTCGAGCTGGAGATTTAAGGAATGGAGCAAGAAGATTCTGTTGAGTTAATTACCAGGGATCTTCGGGAACAGAGGACACCAAGGTTGGCCTCAGTATCAGCTTGGGAGTTGAGGTTCCTTAAGATATGAAAGAAGGATATTTTGTTAAATTTGGGCAGCAAAAGTCTGATTTTCCTGATGATGGAGGCTAACTGAACCTGGTGAGAGTTCTTAGGACGAAGCATGGCCTGGATGATGAGTCTTGAGTCCCCGAAGACTGAGAGAGAAAGGATATTTCTTTTGATCGCCTGTGTTAGCCCTTGCCACAATGCCAGAGCCTCCGCTCTATTGTTAGTTTCAGTTCCTAGACCCCAATGGAATCTCAGTTCCGGAAAGCCTCCAGGGCTCAATAGAACTCCCCCGCTACCAGCAACCCTAGGGTTTCCTTTAGAAGCCCCATCGAAGAATAAACAGTGATCTTCCAAGGCCGATCTCCACTTGATAAACTCTTGTTCTTCCAGCCTAATCTCCCAACTGGAATGAACGGGAACAGATTGAGGGGGCCTTTCCTTCAACTTTGGAACTAATTCTTTGAACCAATTCTCTTCTTCTATGAGCAGTCTCGTTTCGTTCCTTGATGAAGTGTTGGCTTCCAGTGCCTCGCCCAACAATGCTTTTATTTTAGAGATAACTCTTATTGTAGTGCAACTTTCTTCTCGAAAAATTCTGTTGTTTCTTTCCAACCATAATTTCCAGCAAATAAACTTAGGGATCCACATCCAGCTGGTTTTAAGGAGACTTTTATTTTTAAGGCAGAAGGGAGATAAGCTGGCCCAAGTTCTGAACAGGGCAGGGATGTTGTCTGGAAGAGCAAGGATAGAGGGCTCTAACAGCAGCACTCCCCTCCAGACTTCTTGAGCAAAGGGGCATAACAGCAGCAGGTGATTGGTAGTTTCTTCATCAGACCTACAGAGGGGACATCTGGAAGTTCCTTCCATTCCTCTTCTTCTCAAGTTATCTCTGGTGAGGATGCTTTGGTGTGCCACGGTCCAACAGAAGAAGTCTATTTTTGGGAGAGCTGGAAAGTCCCATATAAATTTCCATTGGGCCAGATTTGGAGGAACATGAGGAACAGCCGTAATTCTTTTATAACCTTCAGAAACAGTATATTGGCCAGAGATGAACCCCCAGCCTCTTTTGTCTTTGGCAGTGGCCTTTGAAGGAGATTTTCCATGGAGCATATCTAGAAGTAAAGAGGCTTCCCCCTGCAGCATTATGGGGACCTCCCCCAGATTCCACCCATCCCAGGTTCTATCAGGAGCTTCTTTCCAGTTTGAAATGTCCCACAATGTGTGCAAATTGCGAGACTGAAGCCAATCTTTGATGTTTCCAAGACCATTCACATGCTTCATTGGCTGGTCACCCAAGATCGGGTCATCCCAGATATTGATTTTCCTTCCATTACCAGGGATCCAATATAGGTGTTGGCTGAATTGCTCCCTAGCAGCATTGCAAAGATTAAATATTGGTGACCCTTTTAGAGTTCTTGGAGGTTTATCCAGGCATCTCAAACGCTGCCCATGGAAGTATTTCTTCCAAATGACTCTTTTACTCCAGCTAGTATTTCCAAAGACTAAATTCCAAAGGATCTTGGATCCCAAAGCAAGGTTTTGAGCAGCCAAATTGCGCAGTTGGAGGCCTCCTTCCTGAAAGGGACTCTTGAGGATTTCCCAGCTCACTAAATGGATTCTTCTATCATTGTTGTTCCCACCTTCCCACAGAAATCTTCTCAACAGGCTATCTAACTTACTAAGAAAGGTTTTTGGGGCAAGGAGGATTGAGTTTTGGAATAGAGGCATGCTTATTAGGACCGATTTCATGAGGATGACTTTCCCTGCATTGTTCAGCCATGAGGCACCCCAGGCTTGGATTCTATTCTTTATTTTGTCAATCAGAGGCAGCTAGTGAGCAACTTTAGGCTTAGTTTTGAAGATTGGGATCCCGAGATATTTAAATGACTCCCAATTTCGGATTCCTTCCATTTCTAAAAGTCTTGCTATGTCAGACATTTCTTTAGTCGAGCAATTCCAGCCATAGATAGAGCATTTTCTATAATTGATTTTGCTGCCCGAGATCAGCCTGTAAATGTCCAGTTCCCTCTTGAAATGTCTGGCAGAGATCAAGCTGGCTCCTCCAAGCAGCAGAGTGTCGTCAGCAAATTGGGCATGATTAATGTCTTTCACCTTGTGAGTAGTTCTGAGGCCAGGCAGCGTTTGAATTTGTTGATTATGATCTAGTTGGAAACTTAACACCGAGGCTTGGACAGCATATAGGAGCGGAGACAACGGGCATCCCTGTCTCAGGCCCCTAGAAGCTTGGAAGAAATCAGTAGAACGGCCATTAACCAAAGGCGCAATCCAAGGCGAGGCTATACAGGCTTTCACCCAGTTGATGAAGTTTGTTGAAAAGCCTAGCTTCTTCATCACGGCAAACAGAAATTCATGTCTCACCCTGTCAAATGCGTTAGCCAAGTCGAGCTTAATC
This sequence comes from Pinus tabuliformis, assembly GCA_031772625.1. Lineage (NCBI taxonomy): Eukaryota > Viridiplantae > Streptophyta > Pinopsida > Pinales > Pinaceae > Pinus > Pinus tabuliformis. Next base: position 1,165,083,419 of record CM062820.1, on the reverse strand, counting down.
ACCATGCCTTTCTCCTTTCTTTGGCAACTAGAGTGGACTGCTTCTTGGACCAGCACAATGTTATCCAAAATCTTTCTGCCTTTTATGAAACCGCCTTGATTTTCAGGGATGATGTCTGGCAAGATGTTTTTCAGCCTGTTGGCTATTATTTTGGAGACCAACTTATAGCTGGAGTTGCACAAAGATATTGGCCTAAATCTACTAAATTCAGAGGCGCCTTTCTCTTTTGGGATCAGAGCTAGGAAGGCTGAGTTGATGCCACCACCTATCTTTACACAATTCTGGGATTTTCTGACCATCCTCAGTAGATCTTTTTTGACTATTGACCGGCAAGTCAAAAAGAACCTGACAGAGAACCCATCTGGCCCTGGGGCTTTATCAGGCTCCATGTTGTTCAGTGCCTCCTCAAGCTCTTCCATACTAATCGGAGCTGTCAGCATATCATTGTCCGAGTCCTTGACACAATTGGGTATTAAATTAATCGGATAAGAGTGGGGATCAATAGCTGGTTCTTCAGGAGCCGAATATAGATCTTGGAAGAAGGAGTATGCAACTCTCTTGATGCCTTCGAAATCCTTAATCACTGTATTTTGGTGTTGAATCTTTGAGACTGATTTGAAGTTCTTTCGGGCTTCCGCTTGCTTATGAAAGAAGCTAGTGTTCTTATCGCCGGATTTCAGCCAGAGAATCCTAGACTTCTGCCGCCAAAATTCTTCCTCCTCCCTGCTAGATCTATGAACCTCTTTTTGGAGCTCGACTTCTTTTAGAAGCATACTTGGAGAAATAGGATTATGCTCCATTTCTAGTTGATGAGCAGCAAGACTATTTATATTTTCTTTTCTTTTGGATGTTGGGGTTTGCAGTCTTTTAGCCCAGTCTTTAAGATTTCTTTTTAGAACCCTGATTTTCTCTTCCCACACAAAGAAAGGAGAACCATGGACTGGCCTATTCCAAGAGTCGGAGACCACATCTTGAAAGCCTTCTTGCTGGATCCACAGAGGGCTGAACCGAAAAGGGATGGGGCCAAGATTGCAATCAAGGGAAAGCTCGAGAAGAATGGGCTTATGATCAGAGGTGAGATTTGGGAGGATTTTAGAGGATGCCATAAGACCGCTGGTTAGGAAAGAAGAGTGGACAAGAAATCTGTCTAGACGGGCAGCAATATGGTTGGGGGCTGTTCTTTTGTTGGACCAAGTGAATTTTCCTGAAGAAGGTTTAATATCCTCCAGGTCCCAGCCCAACATTATGTCTTCAACCCATTCTCTGGCAGGATCCCTAACAATGGAACCTCCCTTTTTCTCATTAATATCAAGGGTAACATTAAGGTCACCTACAATTATGATATTCTCGGGGTTTTGCTCTAAAAGAAATGAATGAAGCGAGTTCCAGCAGATTTTTTTCTCACTTGGCAAAACAGGAGCATACACATTAAACATACTTACTTGCTGACCAGAATCCTTGTGGAGTAGCTGAGTGAAGAGCCAGTGAGCGCTACTTTTTTCTTGAATAAAGTCATATATGGTGCTGTTCCAGAAGGTGGCTATTCCACCAGAGGCACCTCTTGCACTAATCGCTTTTCCATGACCTTTGTTCCAAAAAACTTTACTAGAATGGAGGAGAGAAAGATCCTCCAACTTTGTCTCCTGGATGAGGAGGATTTCAGGCGAGTGTATTCTCACTAAATCTTTCAGGGCTTCCTCTTTCGACCTGCTGCCTAAACCTCTGCAGTTCCAGGAGACGTATTTCATTATTTACTTTTGTGGGGAGAGGAGGCTCCCATTGGAGCCTTGTTGCTTTTGCGCCCAGATCTGGTATTCATCATTGATTTGAGAGTTTTTTGGGATCCCTGGAGGACATCTTTGTAAGTTTCTTCCTCTCTCTGTTTCTTCTTTGATTTCCGCCCTCTAGTCGTCTTGATTGGAGTGGCTAACGAATTGTCAGATTCAGAATCTCTCTCTTCTGAATCGCCTTCAGAGTCTGAGGCTAGACTAATGTGTTCTTCATTGCCTTCATTTCCTCTCTGACATTCCTCGGGTGAGGGAACTGTTGATTCTGCTTCATTTGTTTTTCCTTTTTTCTCCATATTTCCGGTTTCTTCTTGGTTCTCCTTATCATCCATCTTTTCTCCAGAGGGAGATCCGTCTTTAGAAGCAGCAGCGGCTTTTGGATTGGAGTGAGGCTTTCCCGTTGGGGCGGCAGTTTTCTGTCCGGGAGGCTTTGGAATAGCCTTTCCCTTTCTGATTTCTTTCCATCCTTCTTCTTCAACTGTGTTCCCTGTTGGGGCTTTTGGGCAGTTTCTCTGGAAGTTTCCATGCTCATGACAGGTTCGACATTTGAAAGGCAGCTGCTCATAGTCCAATTTCTGGTAGTGCTGCCATTCTCCAACTTTGAGTTTAATCGCTTCTGGAAGCCCGACTTCCAGATCGACTTCTACGCAGATTCTAGCACAAGTATATTGGCCCTTGTGATCAGCTTTGTCAATGAATCGACCCAGCCCATTACCAATCTTCTGCAGAGATTGATAGCTCCAACAGTGAAGAGGGAGATTGGGTAAACGAACCCAGACCGGCGCCTCCTTGGGGATATCAACGGATGGATCAAAATCAGGACTCCATTTATCGAGATACAGTCCCTGATTTCCCATAAAGTACGGCCCGTTTCTGAAAACCAGGTCGCGATCTTCCTTGGTGGTAAATTCAAAGATGAAATAGCCTCGCCCTACAGCATAACAAATCACATTAGTTTCCAGCTGCGGTCTCCAGTTTCGTTGTATCCAATCGTCCGTGGTCTTAGTGGACGGCCATCGGCCCATAAACTGCCCTACCAGGCCTCTGTCAGACAACGCAAGAGCGATTTTAATCGATTGCTCCTCTCGGAGTGCTATCTCTGGTATTTCGTCGAGCTTTTTAATGAATTTCGGCACTTCAACGTGCTGATGCTTCTTCCCTTTCTGCGATAACAATCTTCTGAAGGCATCTGCAGTGGATAATGGAGGGGTGGGAGCGGACTCCCCACCCCCGGGACCGCTCATGGCAGCGTCCAAGAGCTTGGCGGCGGCAAACCTACAGTCGGCTTCAGAACAGCAGCGCGCGCGTGATATGAGTCTTTAATAATATTTTTATTAAACACATTAACATGGTTCATATATATAGATTTAATATTAATATTAATAAAAATAAATAAATAATAATGTAATTAATAAAAAATTAAATATATAAATTATATACTAATAATTATATTATTAATATTAATTATGATATTTAAAAAATTATTAATGATAGTATTAATGATATTAATATTAACATTTTTAATATCATTATCACTCATTGTCGCACATGCTCAATGATGTACACGCTTTGATAGTTATAGTCAACCATGATTAATCTTGGTCAACCATGCTCATCCCTCTCAACCGAAAAAACCTATATTTTTACCCATCCCTAATGGTCAAACATGGTAAACCAAGATATGTATGGCTGAACGTGATCAACCATTGTAAAAATGGACAAACATATTCTATCATAGAAATTTATGGTCGACCATGCCTAAATATATCAAACCACGCCCATTCATGTTCAACCATGGAAAACCTTGGTCAAACATGGATATTCATGGTTGTCTTTGGTCAACCATAGTCACAACCATGGTCACGATCTTGTGGTCATCTTTGTTCAACCATAGTCATAACCATGGGAATCCTTGGTCAACCAAATCAAACCTAGAACATTGCAAGCTCTACATTAGTTGAATATGATCAACCATGGTAGGACATGGTGAGTCATGGTCAAGTATAGTTAATCAATGTCAAACATGATCAACCATGTTCAACCATGATTAACTGTGGTGAACCAAGGGACAAGCAACATCGCAGTGTGACAAGCAAGGTTGTCGTGTTACAAGCATAAAGCAACATGACAATCATTGTCATAATGATACATTACATTGCAATTTATTCAATGTCATATTGCAACATTGAAGAAATTATGGTTTAATATTTTTTGTTTATAATATTTAGTTTGGGAATTTGTGTTTATAATGTTGGATTTAGGGTTTATAATCTTAAGGTTTATAATCGTACGATTTATACTGATAATCGTAGGCATTATAATCTCTTATAATATTAAACAGTTGGGTTTATTAGTTCCATGGGTTTATAATATTAATAATCCCTTTGTTTATTAATCCCTTGAGTTTAAAATATTAATTCTTAGGGTTTATTAATTCAACCATGTTTATTTTTGTATTTTTAATATTTATGTTAGGGATTTTATACCTTGGGTTTATTATTCCCCACTCAACCATGGTTTGTTATGATGTCAACCATGGTCAACCATGGTCCAACATGGAAGTGTGATAAGGATTGTCTCAATATGAAAATCAACGATGGTCAATCATATTTAGCTTAGTGTTTATAATATTTATCTTAGGGTTTATATATGTTGGGTTTATAATATTAGTCCCTTGGGTTTAATATTATTTCCTTGGGTTCATAATCCTTTGGGGTTTTAGTATTAATCCCTTGGGCTTATTATTCTTTCGGGTTTATAACATCAATCCCATGGGTTTATTGATCCCTTAGGTTTTTAATATCAATCATGGTCATCCATTGTCAATCATAGCCAATCATGGTTAACCATGGTTGAAAGTTGCATTGTGACAAGGATTGTCTCACCATGAAAATAAACCATGTTTATTTTAGTGTTTGTAATATTTATACTTGGGTTTACCAATGTTGGGTTTATAATATTAGTCCCTTGGGTTTAATATTATTCCCTTGGGTTCATAATCCATTGGGGTTTAGTATTAATCCCTTGGATTTATGGTTCCCTTGGGTTCATAATATCAATCCCTTAGCTTTATTATTAGCTTAAGTTTTAATATTAATCACAGTCAACCATGGTCAACTGTTGTCAATCATGGTTTGATCTCGTATTATGACAAAAATTTTCTCCAATTGGGGTTTATGTACCTTGGGTTTATAATTTTAGTCCCTTGTGTTTAATATTATCCACTTAGCTTCATAATCCCTTAGGGTTCAGGTATTAATTCCTTAGGTTTATTATTCCTTTGGGTTTATAATTCCCTGGTCACCATGGTTTATTATGATGTCAACCATGGTTGACCATGGTCCAACATGGAATTGTGATAAGGTTTGTCTCAATATGAAAATAAACGATGGTAGAAGATGTTTATTTTAGTGTTTATAATATTTATCTTAGGGTTTATATATGTTGAGTTTATAATATTAGTCCCTTGGGCTTAATATTATTCCCTTGGGTTCATAATCCCTTGGGGTTTTAGTATTAATCCCTTGGGTTTATAATATTAATCCCTTGGGTTTATTATTCCTTTAGATTTATAATACTAATCATGGTCATCCATTGTCAATCATAGCCAACCATGGTTGAATATCACATTGTGACATGGATTGTCTCAGCATGAAAATAAACCATGTTTATTTTAGTGTTTGTAATATTTATATTTGGGTTTACCAATGTTGAGTTTATAATATTGGTCCCTTAGCTTTAATATTATTCCCTTGGGTTCATAGTCCCTTGGGGTTTTAGTGTTAATCCCTTGGGCTTATGTTTCCCTTGGGTTCGTGATATCAATCCCTTGGGTTTATAAAATCAATCATGGTCAACCATGGTCAACCATAACCAACCATGGTCAACTATGGTCAATAATGGTCTGATCTCGCATTATGACAAAATTTGTCTCCATTTAGGGTTTATATACCTTGGGTTTGTAATATTAGTCCCTTGGGTTTAATATTATTACCTTAGGTTCATAACCACTTGGGTTTTTAGTATTAATCCCTTGGGTTTACTGTTTCTTTGTGTTTATAATATCAATCACTTGGATTTATTATTCCCTGGTCAACCATGGTCCAACATAGAATTGTGATAAGAATTGTCTCAATATGACAATCAATGATGGTCAATCATGTTTATTTTAGTGTTTATAATATTTATCCTAGGGTTTATACACGTTGGTTAGTCCCTTGGGTTGAATATTATAATGATATTAACATTAACATTTTTAATATCATTATCACTCATTGTCGCCCATGCTTAATGATGTACATGCTTTGTTAGTTATAATCAACCATGCTCATCCCTTTCAACCGAGGAAACCTATTATTTTACCCATCCCTAATGGTCAAACATGGTAAACCGAGATATGTATGGTTGAACATGGTCAACCATTGTAAAAATGGACAAACATATTATATCATAGAAAATTATGGTCAACCATGCCCAAATATATCAAACCATGTCCAATCATGTTCAACCGTGCAAAACCTTGGTCAAACATGCTCATTCATGGTCATCTTTGGTCAACCATAGTCACAACCATGGTCACGATCTTGTGGTCATCTTTGTTCAACCATAGTCATAACCATGGGCATCCTTGGTCAACCAAAGGAAACCTAAAACATTCCAAGCTCTACATGGTTGAATATGATCAAACATGGTTGGACATGGTTAGTCATGGTCAAGTATGGCTAATCAATTTCAAACATGATCGACCATGTTCAACCATGATTAACCGTGGTCAACTAAGAGACAAGCAATATCGCAGTGTGACAAGCAAGGTTGTCGTGTGACAAGCATCAAGAAACATGACAATCATTGTCACAATGATACATTACATTGCAATTTATTGAATGTCATATTGCAACATTTAATCAATTATGGTTTAATATTTTGGGTTATAATATTTAGTTTGGGATTCAGGGTTTATAATGGTGGATTTAGGGTTTATAATCTTAAGGTTTGTAATCATACGGTTTATACTTTTAATCCTAGGATTTATAATCTCTTATAATATTAAACGGTTGGTTTTATTAGTTCCATGGGTTTATAATATTAATAATCCCTTTGGTTTATTAATCCATTGAGTTTAAAATATTAATTCTTAGTGTTTATTAATTCAACCATGTTTATTTTTGTTTTTTTAATATTTATTTTAGGGTTTTATACCTTGGGTTTATAATATTAGTCCCTTGGGTTTATTATTCCTCGGTCAACCATGGTCAAACATGGAATTGTGATAAGGATTGTCTCAATATGAAAATCAACGACATTCAATCATATTTAGTTTAGTGTTTATAATATTTATCTTAGGGTTTATATATGTTGGGTTTATAATATTAGTCCATTGGGTTTAATATTATTCCCTTGGGTTCATAATCCCTTGGGGTTTTAGTATTAATCCCTTGGGCTTATTATTCCTTTGGGTTTATAATATCAATCCCATGGGTTTATTGTCCCCTTAGGTTTATAATATCAATCATGGTCAGCCATTGTCAATCATAGCCAAACACGGTTAACCATGTTTGAATGTCGCATTGTGACAAGGATTGTCTCACGATGAAAATAAACCATGTTTATTTTAGTGTTTGTAATATTTATATTTGGGTTTACCAATGTTGGGTTTATAATATTAGTCCCTTAGGTTTAATATTATTCCTTTGGGTTCATAATCCCTTGGGGTTTAGTATTAATTCCTTGGATTTATGTTCCCCTTGGGTTCATAATATCAATCCCTTAGCTTTATTATTAACTTGGGTTTTAATATCAATCACGGTCAACCATGGTCAGCTGTCGTCAATCATGGTCTGATCTCACATTATGACAAAAATTGTCTCTACTTGGGGTTTATATACGTTGGGTTTATATTATTAGTCCCTTGGGTTTAATGTTATCCACTTAGGTTCATAATCCCCTTGGGGTTTAGGTATTAATCCCTTGGGTTTAGTGTTCCTTTGGGTTTATAATATCAAGCGTTTGAGCTTATTATTCCCTCGTCACCATGGTTTATTATGATGTCAACCATGATCCAACATGGAATTGTGATAAGGATTGTCTCAATATGAAAATAAATGATGGTCAATCATGTTTATTTTATCTTTATAATATTTATCTTAGGGTTTATATACGTTGTATTTATAATATTAGTCCTATGGGTTTAATATTATTCCCTTTGGTTCATAATCCCTTGGGGTTTTAGTATTAATCCCTTGGGTTTATTATTCCTTTAGGTTTATAATATCAATCATGGTCGTCCATTGTCAATCATATCCAACCATGGTTGAATATCGCCTTGTGACAAGGAATTTCTCAACATGAAAATAAACCATGTTTATTTTAGTGTTTGTAGTATTTATATTTTGGTTTACCAATGTTGGGTTTATAATATTAGTCCCTTAGGTTTAATATGATTCCCTTGGGTTCAGTCCCTTGGGGATTTAGTGTTAATCCCTTGGGCTTATGTTTTCCTTAGATTCATAATATCAATCCCTTGGGTTTATTATTAAATTAGGTTTACAAAATCAATCATGGTCAACCATGGTCAACCATAACAAGCCATCGTCAACTATGGTCAATAATGTCCTGATCTCGCATTATGACAAAAATTGCCTCCACTTAGGGTTTATATACCTTGGGTTTATAATATTCGTCCCTTGGGTTTAATATTATTTCCTTAGGTTCATAACCCCTTGGGTTTTTATTATTAATCCCTTGGGTTTATTGTTCCTTTATGTTTATAATATCAATCACTTGGGCTTATTATTCCCCAGTCAACCGTGGTTTATTATGATGTCAACCATGGCCAACCATGGTCCAACATGGAATTGTGATAAGGATTGTCTTAATATGACAATCAATGATGGTCAATCACATTTATTTTAGTGTTTACAATATTTATCTCAGGGTTAATATACGTTGGGTTTATAATATTAGTCCCTTGGGTTGAATATTATTCCCTTGGGTTGAATATTATTCCCTTGGGTTCATAATCCCTTAGGGTTTTAGTATTAATACCTTGGGTTTATTATTCCATCGGGTTTTTAATATCATCACTTGGGTTATTATTCCCTTAGGTTTATAATATCAATCATGGTCAGCTATTTCAATCATAGACAACTGTGGTCAACAATGGTTGAATGTCGCATTGCGACAAGGATTGTCTAACCATGAAAATAAACCATGTTTATTTTAGTGTTTATAATATTTATATTAGGGTTTACCAATTTTGGGTTTATAATATTAGTCCCTTGGGTTTGATATTATTCTCTTGGGTTCATTATCCCTTGGGGTTTTAGTATTAATCCCTTGGGTTTATTATTACCTTGGGATTGTAATATCAATCATGGTCAACCATGGTTACCCATAACCAACCATGGTTAACTGTAGTGAATGATGGTTTGATCTCGCATTATGGCAAAATGTGTCTCCATATAAAAATCATTGACAATTCATGGACAATCACGGTCAACCATGTTTTATAGAATCAAACATGGTCAACCATTTTCAATCGTGGTCAAACATGCTTGAACGTCACGTTGTGACAAAAATTGTCTCGATATGAAAATCAACCATGGTCCAACGTTGCATTGTGACAAAAATTGTTTCGATGTGAAAATTAATCATGGTCAACCATGGTCCAACATGGCATTGTGAAAAGGATTGTCTCAATATGAAGATCCACCATGGTCAATCATGTTTACTTTACTGTTTATAAAATTTAGCTTAGAGTTTATATACATTTGGTTTATAATATTAGTCCCTTGGGTTTAATTTTATTCCCTTGGATTCACAATCCCTTGGGGTTTTAGTTTTTATTCCCATAGGTTCATAATCCCTTGGGTTTATTATTCCTTTGGGTTTATAATATCAATCTCTTGGGTTTATTATTCCCCAATCAACCATGGTTTATTATAATGTCAACCATGGTCAACCACAATCCAACATGGAACTGGATAAGGATTGTCTCAATATTAAAATCCATCATGGCTAATCATGTTTATTTTAGTGTTTATAATATTTATCTTAGGGTTTATATACGTTGGGTTTATAATATTAGTCCCTTGGGTTCATAATCCCTTGGGGTTTTAGTATTAATCCCTTGGGTGTATTATTACTTTGGGTTTATAATATCAATCCCTTGGGTTTATAATTTGCGATCAATCATGGTCAACCATTGTCAATCATAGCCAACCATGGTTGAATGTCACATTGTGACAAGGATTCTTTCACTATGAAAATAAATAGTGTTTATTTTAGTGTTTGTGATATTTATATTTGGGTTTACCAATGTTCGGTTTATAATATTAGTCCCTTGGCTTTAATATTATTCCCTTGGGTTCATAGTCCTTTGGGTTTTTAGTATTAATCCCTTGAGTTCATAATATCAATCCCTTGGGTTTATTATTAACTTGGCTTTATAATATCAATCATGGTTAACCATAGTCATCCATAACCAACAATGATCAACTGTGGTCAATGATGGTCTGACTCTCACATTATGTCAAAAATTGTCTCCACTTATGGTTTATATACCTTAGGTTTATAATATTAGTACGTTGGGTTTAATATTATTCCCTTAGGTTCATAATCCCTTGTGTTTTCTGTATTAATCCATTGGGTTTAATATTCCTTTGGGTTTATAATATCAATCGCTTGGGTTTAATATTCCCCACTTAACCATGGTTTATTATGATGTCAACCATTGTCAACCACAGTCCAACATGGCCCTTATGATAAGGATTGTCTCAATATTACAATCAATGATGGTCAATCATGTTTATTTTAGTGCTTATAATATTTATCTTAGGGTTTATATATGTTGGGTTTATAATATTAGTCCCTTGGGATTAATATTATTCTCTTGGGTTCATAATCCCTTGGGGTTTTAGTATTAATCCCTTTGGGTTTATTATTACTTTGGGTTTATAATACCAATTCCTTGGGTTTATTATTCCCTTATGTTTATAATATCAATCATGGCCAACCATTATTAATCATAGCCAACCATGGTTGAATTTCGCATTGTGACAAGGATTGTCTCACTATGAAACTAAACCATATTTATTTTAGTGTTTGAAATATTTATATTTGGGTTAACCAATGTTTGGTTTATAATATTAGTCCCTTGGGTTTAATATTATTCCCTTGGGTTCATAGTCCCTTGGGGTTTTAGTATTAATCCCTTGGGTTTATGTTTCCCTTGGGTTCATAATATCAATCCCTAGGGTTTATTATTAACTTGGGTTTATAACATAAATCATGGTAAACCATGGTCAAACATAACCAACCATGGTCAACTGTGGTCAATGATTGTTCGATCTCACATTATGACCAAAACTATCTCCACTTAGGGTTTATATAACTTGGGTTTATAATATTAGTCCCTTGGGTTTAATAATATTCCATTCGGTTCATAATCCCTTGGATTTTTAGTATTAATCTGTTGGGTTTCTTATTCCTTTAGGTTTATAATATCAATCGTTTGGGTTTATTATTCCCCAGTCAACCATGGTTTATTATGATGTCAACCATGGTCGAAAATGGAATTGTGATAAGGGTTGTCTCAATATGAAAATAATTGATGGTCAATCATGTTTATTTTAGTGTTTATAATATTTATCCTAGGGTTTATATACGTTGGGTTTATAATATTATTCCCTCGGGTTTAATATTATTCCCTTGGGTTCATAATCCCTTGGAGTTTTAGTATCAATATCTTGGGTTTATTATTCCTTTGGGTTTATAATATCAATCCCATGGGTTTATTATTCCCTTAGGTTTATAATATCAATCCTGGTTAATCATTTTCAATCATAGCCAACCATGGTCAACCATGGTTGAATGTCACATTGTGACAAGGATTGTCTCACCATGAGAAAAACCATGTTTATTTTAGTGTTTATAATATTTATATTAGGGTTTACCAATGTTGGGTTTATAATATTAGTCCCTTTGTTTCCAGAAAATGAGTATACTTCCACATACCAATAATTTGTAGCGTTACGGTCTCTCTTGCTATAGTGGTGGCAAACAAGGAAAGTATTGTTTCAGGTATGCGTCCTGGTTTTCTTCTTCATATTGCCTTTGCTAATATTCTTATTTCTTACTCTGTGTATAGGTGTAGGTTGAGTATATGAGCTCTTCTTATCACTTCCCTCCTTTAATCTACCATAAGAGGGTTGAGGTTAGTGTGGGCTAGCACCTTTAGTTGCAAATACTCTTTCTCCCATTGAATAAACCACCTTTAATATGTATTTTTCCTTCATGAAAATAGTCTTCGTGGTAATTGGTTTTGCACCTTTTCCATCAAGGCCTAAGCCTCCATGCTTGACCCATGGTGTCATTATGATGGCGAATTAAGATGCCTTATATTCTCTTGCTTTTACTTTATCCATCACATCTCATCTAGTTTAATAGTTTCAGGGAAATTCTCTTTCCATTCTTTTCAAATCCATTTAGTTGCTCTTCAGAATTTTTTATGGAAAGTGAACTTACCAAAGTGGTGTCAATTATGTTGTTGGCTTGGGTATTAGGAATGGAAAGTGTCCTTTCTTCTTAGAGATCTTGGCAAGTGGCATGGAGTTTTTCAAGGCCTCCTCCTTCTTTGCTAACTATCAATGCAGATGTTCCATCATCTGAGTGAGTATACATTCTTTCCAACTATAATTTATATGGCCTTATCAAAAAGGCATACAAGCTACACTTTATATGTGTCCCATTCTGCCATGATTATAGTGAGGGAGTCTTGGAACAACTAAAATTACTTCATTATAAATCGAAACGATTTGGTAGAGCTCTTAGTGTTTTGCACCATCTCTAGAATCTTCTTGTTGAACATTTATACCTACTCCTTCAAGTGCTTGTTCTCTTCTTTAAGTTAAAAATTGATGGCCCTTAAGTCTTTTGACTTTTCTTTACTTGCTTTACTCATGCTAAGGTCTGTAATGTTCTCTATAAAATTCTAGTAGATTTGTCATTGCCAAGGATGCAACTACTCTGATACCTTATGCTCTGTAAGTGAGGCACTTATAAACCACTTACTTCACCAACATGGATACCATGTATAAGTTTCTTCTAAGTTATATTCTCAAGGTTGTACATAGTGCTCTATCAATAAAAAACTACTAGGCCTATATTCCTCTTTCCCTATATAAGAATCTTTAATCTTCTAATTGATCCAAGACCTTGAATCTCCTAGTTGCAACTTTCATAACATAACCACTAGATAGAAACAATGATTAGTATGTGAGATCAATAGCCAAAAAAGTACTGCAAACATTATACCCTTGAGAAATATTGTATGTAGCCAACTATGCAATATGTTGAGTAGGCCTCTTAATTGTGAATAATGTAATGAAAAATGGATGTGTTTTATCTGTCAACTATGCGTGTGCAACATACAACCCAATTACACTAAAAAAAATAATGAATACCTCCAATGACTCACCAATACACTTGTTAGTGTGATCAAAGCATCATTCAACAATAATAACCATGTAAGCATAATAATCTGGTGTTAAATCATGATTATTTCTTGCAACAATGAAACTTAGGATTTTTCATCATAACATGCTTAACATGGTTATTGTGAGTAATAGTGAGTGAGCACTTCGAGATGATTCTTATTTCAAGATCAACCAATGCATGCATTTCCCTTTTCTTTGAAGGATGTGCACTAATCCAATAAGATGTTTCTTTCAATAGAAAAATTTGATAAAATAGATGCTCAACATATTGTCACTTTGTAAATATCAGTAAAAATCATGAGCTTGAAGGCCATAGTTAAATTGAAAACATCGTTGAAGACCATAAAATCATTGAGCATTGAGAAAAAATGCTTGAGGATTGAACTTTATTCTTGTCTCAACAAACATGGTGTTGGTCTTGTATTTAACATCTCTATTCCCCACAATCGATAGATGCAACACCTATAGCTTCATCAATGCACATTTTTATAAATGAGTCTAATTTTTGTTAGAGAAATAACCCACAAGTTTGTTGCTTGCATCCTATGAAGTAGTAATGTGCTCATCCTAGAATTTCATTTCTTATTCTACCTGTAATTGCTTGTAAATTCTTTGAACTTGAAAGTAATCTCACATCACTATGAAGTCGGCCCTTTTAGAGGTAAAGCAACCAAACAAGAAGAAATCTTACTGAGTCAAGGAAGTTGACTAGACCAATGTGGAATTCAATGTGGTCATTTTTAATTGCAGTGTATGGTTTGTAGGAGTGTTAAAAATTTTCAGATAGATATTAAGATTGATCCAACAATTAAGCAAACCATCCAACATACAATTTAAATGGCCAATAACTTAGATAAGCAACGAGAAAGTGATTTAAATGCTCAACAAACTATGGGAACTTCCAACGATCAAATAAAACACCCAACAATGAAATGGAATGCCCAAAAATTAATCGATATGCAGAGAGAGAGAGAGAGAGAGAGAGAGAGAGAGAGAGAGAGAGAGAGAATGTCGTATGACTATTATATGGCCAAATGGGAAAACCAACTTTGAATGGGGATGAATTAATTTATTGTAGCAATATCTAGATACATTGTTTTTCTAGTTCTATTCTTCCTCTTTTGGCCAAATCTCCCATTGAAAATGAAAGAAAACAAATAAATAAGGAAAAATTGAGAGTAAAGAGAAGGCAAATACCTATGACGCTTAATATCCCATTCCTTAGTTTTCTTTCCTATTTTATTTATTTTTTATATTCATTAATTTCTTTTTCACTTTCCCAATTTGACTTATTCAACATTTACATTTGCTTTATTTTCCAATATTTACTTAACTCTTATTAATTACTTAATTGCATTTTAAGTATTGAGTTATATGCTAAATTAGTTCTAATAATAAAGTAAAAAATTATATATATATATATATATATATATATATATATATATATATATATATAACTTTTGAACAAGTTAAAAATGAAGAAGAAGAAAAAAAAAAACTTTACATAACACAAATTTAAAAGAAGAAAAGAGTAAACCTAAAAACAATTAAAACAAAGTTTTAAACCAAAATTTAAAATAAAACAAAAATGAAATAAAGATATAAAGGATTTAGCTTAACATTTAGATAATTCAATAATTTATGAATTTAGGGAATGATATTGTTACAGTGGTTATAAGATAATTTGATGGAGCATTACGGATGTATTTTAATATGATGTTTGTCTAGAAGATTTGTAATTTAACAATTTGGAGAGGTTAAATTTGTGAATTTTGAAATTTAATTTTAAAACACTAGGTTTAACTGAGGTTTATATGGTTTAAGAATTTTTTCTAAAAAAGGTTTTAGATGTTTTTAGTTGGGCCTAATGGTTAAGGGCATGTGTTTCTCCTAAGAGGTCCAAGGTTCAAAACTAAAGGGTGTAGAGTATGTATTGCTTTGTAAACTTAGCTGCGCTGGAGGTCTCATACACTAATTTGGTGTATAACATTTTTAGTAGTAATCATAATGTAGTTATGTCCCTTTTTTTAAAGCCATGGTATTGGGCATGGTATTGTAACAAAGTCTATTTACAAGTTAAAGATCTCCATGATAACATAAGGGTGAATCTCTAGGGTTAAGAATTTAATTACATGTTTTTATTAATTGTATATATGTTTAAATGGTTGGAAAATGATGATAGGCATCAAGTCATAATAAGCATCAAAATGCTTACTTTATGAGGTTGTTAAAAGTAAAAAAATTATAAGAATTAACTAAATTATAACTTTAAATATGTGAGAAGATTCTTAACCATCGAGATTCACCTCTTATGGACATTCTTAATCTATAAATAGACTTTGTTACAATACCATGAGCCAATACTATGACTCATCAATAACACATGCCTAAAATACCATAACGCATTTCATATTGCATTTTTTTTAAAATCAATGAATTTGATTTAAAAAACCAAAAAGCATAATTATTTTGAAAGTAATTCTTAATATTTTATTTTTGTACACTACTAAGAATATTTTATGAAGATTAAATTTTTACCATCTACCTAAAAATGATTGATTATTAAATTAAAATTGAGAAAACCCCATACCAAAAAACATATATCTAACCACATCATTAATAATAATAATAATTTAAAATAATATTATAATTTAGTTATTTTATGGTTTTATAATTAATAGTAATAATAATTTAAAATAATATTTTAATTTAGTTTTTTAATAATCTTTTTAAATATTAACAATATATTAATAAATAAATATATTTATATCCTTCATAAATTAATATTTCTCAATATTTATAAACTATTTAATTTATATAAGGATTTTGAACGGGGAGAGCTCTGAAGCGAGGATGGCTAGGGTTTTCTTGGGTGCCGCCGTCACATTGCGCTGCGAAGAGGCAGAGACAACAGAGAACCCCTGGAGGTCGAACGCCGGACCAACCGAACTGTATGCGCCGCTATGGATCTGGTATTGCAGAGGACGAGACCACAATCCCCCTGCAACAAATCGAGCCCCGGATGATGATTGGTCTGCTCACAGGTCATGGACGTTTTCTCACTATCTGATTAAGGGTTATTTTCACGATAAACCTTTTGCCCTTATTGTAACAGGTTACGGCCAGGATGATATAGACCGCCAACGATCAGATCCGCAATCGAAAACGCAACCCTACCTTGATCCGCAGCTTCTAAATGCGTTTAAGGGTAAGAACGGAGCGGATTGGCCGGAGATGGCCGCGCGAGCAGGAGCCATACAGAATACTGCCCCCCCATTTCCAGGCGGAAGAAGGAGGGGCGGCTCAGATCTGACATCAGAGAGCCCTGGGGAGAAAAGACCACGAACCTCCGGTCTTGAATCAAACAAGGCACGCTCAGAATCTAATGCGTTTGAATCTAAAAAATGGATGATAGGAGGTGGAAGATCGCCAGATCTGGAGAACAATCATGGGAATCAGGGCTTGATTAAGGCCGATCCGTCAGATCTGAAACAAATATTTATCAGATCGGTAGAAGGCAAACACTGTTGTGTACAAATCAAGGAGGGGATGGATGTCCTGGAGTTAAAAAAGCAGATCCAGATCAAACTGGGAACTCCGGCAGCATACCAAAGTCTCTTATTCTCAGGATTCTGTATGCAGGACCAACACACTCTCCAGCATTACGGAGTTGTCAAAGATTCAACCATCATCCTCAATCTGAGACTCCGAGGCGGATGCAAGGGAACCAGCTCAAAAAATACAGGCTCCTTCCGCGATGCAGTCAAAGGAAAGGAACCAATGCAACACAGACCAGCATCCACACCAGAGCTTCCAGGACCCTATATTGTGGAACAGAAGCCAGAAGCACCTATGCTTACTGTATCATTGCCGGAGGTAACAGATCTATACTCAGACTTAACTCATAATGCTGTTATATGCAGATTTAACGGTTATTGGCCCAAAGCTGATGCACTGCATCAATGGATTTATACATCATGGACATCCAATTGTGAAATATATCTATGCCCTAAGGGATTCTTCATAGTCAGATTTAGCACAGAGCTGGAATGAGACAATATCATTAATCAGGGGCCTTGGTTTTGGGGCAATGCTGGTCTCTTTCTCACACCCTGGTTCCCGGATTTCGACGCCAATACCATGGTAGTATCGACAATGCCAGTTTGGGTAAGGCTACACAACCTACCACTGCATTTCTGGCATCGAAAAGCTTTAACAGCCATTGGGAATTCCTTAGGAAAACATCTCAAAATAGACGAGGACAGAGCCAACCGGGGAATTTTCACATATGCCAGAATATGTGTAGAGGTGGATCTAAGTCAAGGACTCCCAGATCACATCACACTGAATTTTAATAATTCACTATGGACGCAACAACTAGATTACGAGAACACGACTTTCAGATGTCGCAGCTGCTTGCAGAGAGGACACCTTCAATATGCATGTCCAATGACTTGTAAGGAGCCTAAAGGGAATAAGAAACAACAGAAAAAGCCAAAAGGTTGGCAGCATACCGAACCACTGGAGGAGGAGGCACTAAACATGGAACCCACAGACATATACAGGAGACAGGAAAAAATGCAGGAAGAGAACACTGAAGGGCCCAAATTAGAGCCAAATAGCATGGTACGGCAGCAAGAATTACAGCTGGAAATAAGTGGTGCCAAACGAGCACATAGCTCCGAAGGATCGGAC
This sequence comes from Pinus tabuliformis, assembly GCA_031772625.1. Lineage (NCBI taxonomy): Eukaryota > Viridiplantae > Streptophyta > Pinopsida > Pinales > Pinaceae > Pinus > Pinus tabuliformis. Next base: position 1,165,065,442 of record CM062820.1, on the reverse strand, counting down.
TCGGATAAAGAACAACCAGGGCACACAGAGGAAAACCAACTTGCCATAATTGTCCCCACTGCCAACACTGGAGTCTGGCGTAAAGTGGAGAAGAAAAAAGGAAGGAAAATATAGGCCTGTAGACACAACTTTTTTATTTCTGTTGTATTCCTGTCATTACGGAAAGAGGCTTTTACTACTTTGTGTTCTTATTTCTGTTTTGCTGCCTGTTATTACAGGAACAACCATATGCATATGCTTCAAGCATCTACAAAATGTAATTTTATCAATATGAATAAAATTACGATTTTTTCTTACGGGAAAAAAAAACTATTTAATTTATATAAATACACTAATATATTTTGATTTTATTTTTATCAATATAAAATTTAATATTTAATACAAGTTAACTAAAACATAAAAACATATATTTCCTTCTCAAAAGCCACAAATCTCAAAAAAAATAAAGAAGATATAGTATGTCTACCTCCGTAAAATAAATGGTTGAAACCTTCCTAAAATGAATGACCTTATCGCTCATGGGAATACACGTCTCTTTTTGAAGAGTCCTTGTATTCTTAAGAACGCTGAGGGTCATATTACAAAATGCATTTATACTGACAGATAAAAAAAATTCGCCAGGTGGAATGTCACGATAGTATCAAAATAGCGTAAAGGTATATGATCTAAATCTATAGAAGGGGAATTAAAAAATTAATGGACTTATCTTGAGTCTTAGTCTTAGGAGGCATGACTCTAAAAATCTATGAACAAGATGAATGTGCACAACATAATAATAGACTGTCAAGTGAAAATGGAAGGAAATATCAGTTTAATGTCAGTTTCTATGTTTATTTAAATGTATAAATGTTTTATATATATATATATATATATATATATATATATATATATATATATATATATATATATATATATATATATATAAAATAAGTGTTTGGGTGTTTATTATTGATTGATGACTATTTATGCTTATGAACTATTTAAAATATAGTTTGTAAAATTTCATTTAGGCCTTCAAGGGTATGTACGTATAAAATAATTTTCTATAAAACTACAATTCTAACTCTAGTGGTTTCAAATGATGTGAAATACTTATTACCCTTTACAATTAAGCCTTTATATAAAAACATGTCATATATTTTAATAAATGTGTGGAATGTAACAATGTTTTAAAAAAACATTTAACCGATACAATATCTCTTCTATCACATTCTTTCATCAAATATTTTTTTATGCAACTATCCTATATACTTGAATGTTATATTCAAATAACCCTGAAAATATTTAATAGAAGTTGTGTACAAATAAATCTATTATATAAAGAATAATATTCTTTTTTAAGAAATGTATATATGTATGATAAAGATAAATATAAATTTGTATTTTTATTTATTTTTAATACTTGAATGTTATATTCAAATAACCCTGAAAATATTTAATAAATAACCCTGAAAATATTTAATAAAAGTTGCGTACAAAGAAATTTAAGTCTATTATATAAAAATAATATTCTTTTTTAAGAAATGTATATATTTATGATAAAGATAAATATAAATTTAATTTTTATTTATTTATAATTTTGGATTAATAAAGATAATTTTAATGATAAGCGGTATATAGTAGCTGGTACCTCATTTTAATTTATATATAGCTAAATTCAAGTTAGAGTTAAGGTGTAGAACTAATCAATTTAGGTTGTACTAATTAGTAAATTAAAGTATTTTGTTAATTATAATTCTGCATTGTAGACTAAGTGACAATAACAACAATGTCTTAATTGCAGTGATAATGTTTTTGTCGAGAAAATTGTCTAAAAAATTTCACATTTTATATATAAAGTTTGTGTAAAATATAGATAAATATTTTAATTTTTTATTATTAATTTTTTATTTAAAATATTAATAAAATTATGTAATTTTTTTAATATAATTTAATAGTTTTTTTTAATGTTTAAGGTTCTAATTCTCTTAATACCAATAATGCGTTTCTAGAACAGTCATATATAAATTTGATAAAATTCCCAAATAATGTGATAATTTATAAAATTCCCAAATAATGTGATTGTGGTATAGCCGATCTTCATTCTTATTCTTTTGCTCTCCATGAAAAGTGGTTCAAATCCTTTGTCCATGAAACGCTGTGAGTTGGAATAAAAAATAGATTCCCTACAAAGTATATGCCGAGAAAACAAAAGGAGGAGCGATTAAGTTGGTAAACAAAGACTTTGAGAGTTGAGTGGGGCAGAGGGGCGTTGTCTGTGTTCGTGTTTCTAACATCCGGTAAATCTTGTGAGCTCTTTACGTATAGCCACCAGTTAGCATGGGATTATTTTGTATGGGTAGATGTTTTAAATCAAATATTTAAATAAATTAAAAGATTAATTAATTTAATATTTTGTTATTTGATAGGAAGTATTATTTATAAGTTTTATAATTTTTTTATTGTAAAAAGATGCAAATAATATGAATGTAAGTCTCATCACTAATTTTAATTTTTTAATATTTTAGTGTTTAAAATAAATTTACAAATAGTCTTACCCACTAATATCAGCCCGGGTGAGTTGCAATATAGATACAAGTCTCATCACTAATTTTAGTATCTAGTGTTTGAAATAGATTTACAAATAGTCTTACCCACTCGTATCACGCCGGGTGAGTTGTCGTTGTCTGTATTTAATGTGCCAAATATTTTCTTGTGCAAACAAAGACTTTGAGAGTTGTTGCCAAATTTGAGAGTTGAGTGGGCGAGAGGGACGTTGTTTGTTTTCAGAAGGGCTAACATCCTCTCCTCTCAACCCCAGAGGATCGTTGTCGGTGTTCACAAACTCCTCTTAACCTCACAGGATGCGATTAGGTTATTTAACAATTTCCCCGCGCCTTCTTGTCATCTTCTTCGCCCAACTCGCTCAAACGTCCAATTCGTCCAATTCTAGATGTGTGATTGAAGACGACCCCTAAAGATTCTTGGCCCAACCTTGCTCAAACCGTTCAATTTTAGATGTCATTGAAGACTGTTCGCCCAACCCGCTCAACCGTTCAATTTTAAATGATCGGATACTGCGCCAGAGTCGCGATGATATTTTGAAGCTCTTGCCTACCCATTGTTAACGTCAGTTTCTGGAAGGTGGTGATGGCGATGGCAGTGTTTTTGCAATAATCACTTGGCAAGTAGGTTCCACGCGGAAAGAAATTAATGGTAAAAGGAAGAAAATAGTACACGATTACATCCGCTTGTACACGATTACAAGGTTTTTTTTGGGAAGATGAAGGATCACAAACATAGGAGGCGGTTCGATGGCCAAAGTGGCGACTTCTCATGGCGGTAAATTTTGTGATATCGTAATGCAATGTAATTTCATTTCACATATATATAATTTATTTTCAAAAACTGGTAAAATTGTAACTAAATTTACTCTAAACATATAAGTACTCTTAGTTAACTGGTCAGTAATTTTAGTTAACTGAAGTTATTATTTAATTATCTCATGTAAGTCGAGATAGTCATAGTTAAGTAAGTGTCCATATTTTACAGAGCCAAACCGTCATTATGGAGCAAGGATGTTCTACACCTATCACCTTTTTACATTTTTTTTTGTTTAAAGTTGGGTTTATGAAATGACACTGACCAAAAGGCAGAGCTGATTAGTATTCTGGGCTGCTATAGTTTGCCTTATTGAAGAATATAAAGAGGATAAAAGTTTATGGAAATTTAAAAACAGCATTGAATGGGAAAACTAAAGATTTTGATTTCATTGTGTGCCTGAGGCTTGACAACCTAAAATTTTAGTTTTGCAAGAAGAATTTGATGAAGCCCAAATTTATCACATCTCTGTGAATCAAATGGTTTCACTGATTTCTTATCAAGAAGGACAATTTTGTTGGGGAATGGTTTTGGTGAAATTACAGAATTGAGAGACAATCAAGTGGTATCCCATTTCTTTCTCTTTCTGTTTTCATGTTTTGCCTTTTTAAATTTTTTTTAGTATTAGGGAGCTTCAAAATTCAAACTTCAAAATTTGTGATGATAAGATATTAGATCTTTTAACTTTTATAAATAATAAAAAAACATTTTTCTTTTGGAAAAAAAAGTGACGATGCAGTCATCAATTAGCTATGTCATACAAGTTGAAATAGCTCTAAATAAGTGAAGTGCAATTATGTGTGTTATCTTCAATAAATTTTTTCAAATAATAAATTTTTTTGTAATTTGCAAGAATATAATGTCCAAATTTTTTTCAAAATATTAAATCCAATTATACATTTAAAAATAAAATATAACAGAAAAAAAACTAAAAAAACGAATTCCCCTGATCTAGGCGAAAAATACGAAAATTCTGTAGTTCGATTAGTACACCTAATATTTTGATGAAATTCGATTCGATTGTCCGTATAATAGATTAATGGATTATTTCGTGGTTTATAGCATCCGAGGATCGAGTGCGGATAGAAATAAAAGAAATAAAAGAATGGGTAGATAATTATTTATTTAGAAATTCGTTTTTAAATTTTTTTTTATTCTTTGAATGTGTGGAAAGTTCAGAAAGCCGTAGGAAAGAATTTGAACGTAAGATTTAAAATATAAATAAATAGATTATATATATAAATAGATTACTTAAAATTTGTATACTATTTATAATTATTAAATAATATATATATATATATATATATATATATATTTTGATAGGTGTTTTTTTATTGGAATTGAGCATTTTAATTATTTTGTTAATTATTTTTTTTTATTTTGTGGTGTAAATTGAAAGATGTAGCCACTCCATCAATAAATGGAATTTAAAGTGATAATCTCCTTGCATATCTAAATCAAGTGTTTAAATTTTACTTAAATTAGTTTTTTACCAAATGATCATTAAAAAATTAATGTGCATCTTATTTATCTCCACATATGTGAAATTACAAAAAATGATTAGAAAAAATGAAATTAAAAAATTAGTGTCAAACACGCGTTGAAACTGATGTCTGTTTGCATTTTGAAAAGTATAAGGAAGACACTTGCCCCATCTTTCTCATAAATGTTACCAAGAGAACACTTGCCCCGTCTTTCTCATAAATGTTACCACGTGTTAATTTTCGTGCCCCATCTTTCTCATACCACGACTACTGGTTAATATTCTACTTGTGTGCCTTTGTTATAAATGTGGCCATGTAATGGCCCCTTGTTCATATTCCCTTTGTGCTCCATGGTTTCTTTTAAGAGATGAGAGGTCGGTTTCAATTCCTCATAATGAATTGGAGAAATCGATCAACGAGAATGTCATCTAGACATATGTGCAAGATTCAACTCAAAAGGGATATTTCAAGGTGATTTCAATTAATAGTAACTGAGACTTTATTTCATAATGTATATTAGGACGGTTGAATCAATTTATTCAATCAAGCTACATACGGTTTATTATACCTAGTCCCATTTTTTTATAATTTAATTCTAGCATTACTTGATATGTGGTTTTATAGGAATCTCGGAGAATCATCAACAAATCTTAATTATGTGCCAAATCTTAGTTATCTGTCAAAGATCATAACGATAACTCAAACCCTATATTCCATGTTTCAAGGGACAACGCTAAGAATTCGTGCCCACTATTCTGGTGGAGGAACGTAAAGCCCAGTCTCAGAAAGATTACACTCATCCCAGATCAAGAAGAGGTTAGGCTACTCACAAGCATAGCTTGGCGGAAAGGCTAAATACATTGCCACAAATTATTTAGTTCAATATCATCCACTAACATGCTATGAAATGCATTCCAGAAGAGAGAGAATAAGTAAGCCCATGGATCATTTTTCATTCGACAATGCATATATTATATATGTAATTACGCGGCATAAAATCAACTGGGAAATCAGTAGGTTCTTTAGTCCTATTTCTTCCCCTCAAACACTGGGCAAACTAAAGAAAGAACATAGGGCCCGCAACATAGGCTGGCTAAAGAGAGAGATGATCGAGTAAGTGAATGAGTATACATTGAATTATATATGTCATTACGATCTGAATCTCTATTTTATGAAGCCGCAACTATCACATGCTCATATATAACTACCACCATAACAATGACTGTCTTTCTTCTCTCTAGCTAGAAAATCACTATCATTATATATGTGATTACGCATGAAAATTTTACATGACCTTATTCCAGGTTGCAACAAGGTATATAAATTCCTACTGCTTGGCTTCAATTAATTTATTTAAAAAAGTGATCATTGTCATCAATTTGTCTCTGGATATCCCTTGAGAATTATCCCCTTAAATCTCCATATATTTCCCTTGGCGCCTCATTGTTTTAGATCGCACGAACAAAGTTGTTGCAGATCAGGTTGGAGGGAGAAAGGTGGGAGGAAAATGGCCGCGCGGGACTGTTATTCTGCTCCGGACATCAAACAATTGATATTGTTATCGTAGGAGGCGGCGTTGCAGGGCTGGCCATAGCCTTTGCCCTCCACAGGTTTGTTTGACCTCATCTCATATTTTCAGCTTAATAGTGCAGTAATGATACTGTGTTTGTGCATACGAAAGTTATGACCCAACATCTTATATGGGGATGGGTTGCACGCATGATTGGCCTTAAGAGGTGCTTTGATTGTTTTCTAGCTTCTGGGACGGCCTTGATTCTATGGGCCAATGCGTGGAAAGATCTTGGTGTAGCAGATACACTTAGTGCAGATTATTGTTTGCTTGATGGATAAGTTAATATTATTAGTTTAATTATATATTTTAGAATTTAATAAATAAAAATAAAATCAATTATTTAACAATTAATTTAATTTATAAAATAAAAATAACAATTAATCACTAAATTTCACTTGGATACTAATTATGAAGGATACTAGTTTTCTCAAATTGCTCTAGTGTCCAGAAATATGTTGAACTCGTAGAAAACCGCACAGGGTAATTTATCTGTCATTAGTATGTAAAATTTTCTTCATCCAAACCTGTGAAGGGAAGAAAACAAATTATAGGTTAATTTTTAATTTTATTATAATGTTCATGTTCAAGAGATCAAGTATGTATTACGTGGGTGCGCGTGGAAACACTATCTAAAGCTTTGCTTAATGGAAGTATTAGATTCAACTCTAAACTTGTTTCCATACATAAAAAGGAGGTTCTCCTTTTTACCACACTAGAGCTTACACCCAGAACATTCATCACATCTAAGGTAGGGTTGTAGGTGCTGATGGTAAGGGTTGAATTTAATTTTGATTATAGTTTTAAAGAATATTTTGGAATTTGAAAGATTTTTAGGTTATTTTTCCTCAAATTTAACTTTTGTTTATCAAATTTCAAAATATCTCTAAAATCTACAATCAACTTAATTTATTTTCTTTCTAATTAGGCTTATCATATGGTAATAGGTTGTGATGGCTTGAATTCAGTAGTTTCGCAATGGATTGGTTTAGAAGCAGCAGAGGGATGGTAACTCTTCCTGAGGGACATCAATATACAGTAGAGGAAAAAATGGTACAATTAGTGGGTAAAGAAGTGAGGACAAGTTTCATTGTGTGCACAAACCAAAAAATTTATTGGTTTATAACTAGCACAACCACATTTACCAATGTGGTTGTAAAGGCTAATTGATTATGACAACTCTATTTATTTCTACAAAACCTAAAACAATGCTCATAGTTTAGTCCTTATATTCCGTCCATGCTAAGGCAATGGCACACATAATGTTTTCTTTCTTCGTAGCTTTTTATTTACAGAAATGGTCATTGTCATCACTTTGTGCTCATCTTCATCTTTAATCATAATGGATTATTAACCTCAACAACATCATCTAATTATGTTAATTAATTATATTGGTTATTGTGATTATAATGTTATGTCTATTTTTCTTATTATAATAAATTATTATTTAGTTAAGTTAATTAATTATTTATTGAATTTTTTTTAGGGTAGTTCGTGATTGAAGTAATGTGAAAATTGAGAGATGTTTTAAGCTTTTAGTTTAAAGTATCCTTTAAGATTTAAAGTTTTGATATTAGTTTTGGAGGTTTTTGTTTTAGGTTTTGTTTTATTTTTGGTGTGAATGTTTTAGTTTCAAGTTAAAGCTTTAGATTTGTTTACAATTTAATTTAATTATGTTTCAAATAGTTAAAATTAAGGTTAATATTTTTGATATTAGTTTATGAGGTTTTTGTTTTAGGTTTTATTTTTATTTTAGGTTTTGTTTTATTTTTTAGCATGAATGTTTTAGTTTCAAGTTAAAGCTTTACATTTAAAGTTTACAATTTAATTTAATTATGTTTTAAAAGTTAAAATTAATATTAATATTGAATGTTTTAGTTTCAAGTTAAATCTTTAGATTTAAGGCTTACAATTTAATTTAATTATGTTTCAAATTGTTAAAATTAATATTAATATTGAGATCATAATAATAATATTATAAATTCTTGGAATTCATAATATAACATTTAAATATTAATAATATTTTAAAATTAAATATTATTAATATTAGTTATTGCATAAGATTAATATTAATCAGTGAAAACATGATCACCATTGGAGGTCCTACCTACCTTCTTACTAAGTCTCTTGCGTTAAAGCTTAAGCCCTTAGTTGGTCATATGGAGTCCTTCGTTAAAGACTCTGTTTCCTTTATTGATGAACTCAAGGACATTAAGCTTGACCCTAGGGACATTCTTGTTAGCTTTGATGTAGTTTCCATGTTCACTTGCATCCCTATTAATGAGGCCATGGAAGTGATCAACCGCCTAACTGATCTTGACACTGCCAGGTTAGTGGAGATCTGCCTCACTTCCACCTTTTTCAGTTTTGAGGGAGAGTTCTTTGAGAAAACCTGTGGGGTCACCATGGGCTCACCCCTATCCCCTGTTGTTGCTAATCTTTTTATGGAAGATTTTGAGTCCAAGGCTCTAAACTCTTCCCGGCTCTTGCCAAAGCTTTGGAAAAGGTATGTGGATGACACCAATGTCATCTGGTCTCACGGCCAAGAAGAATTAGATCTCTTCTTCGAGCATCTCAATAATCAATCCTCAGCCATTAAGTTCACTAAGGAGTAGGAAGTTGATGGTTGCCTCTCGTTCCTTGATATTTTTATTTCTAAGAATAGTGATGGTTCCCTTGCGCACCAAGTTTCTCAGAAGAAAACACATATGGAGCAGTATCTTCATGCCAGTTCCCACCATTTCTCGGCTCAAAAGATGGGTGTTCTCAATGCCCTTGCTACTCGGGCCCTAAGGATCTCAGATAAGAAGAGTTTTGAGAAAGAAAAATCCCATCTCCTTGATGTCTTTGTTGAGAATGGTTATAGTAGATACTTGGGTCAGAAGGCTTTCCTTTAAGCTACCAAGAATTCTCTGACTAAAAGGGAATCAAAGGAATGAATTCTAGGTGTCCATCTTCTGTTTGTTCAGGGGACCACTGATAAGATTGCAAGGATTCTCAAGATTCATAGTGTCCCTGTGACCTTTAGGCCCCTTAACACCATTCGTTCGTCCCTCATATCAGTGAAGGATCCTGTCGACACCAAAGATATGAATGGGGAATATATTATCCCCTGCTCCTGTGGGACCCCCTATGTAAGGCCTTCGGGTGACGGTGCGACGGCGCCGGGCACGAACGCGGGCGGACGCGCACACGGGCGCGCTGAACAACAGTTTGCGACGAGCTGCGGGAGAGGCGCGACATAATACGACGTAACCATGCTACGTTATGGAGTACATGAAAAATGACTAAGTGTCGTTTCATACGTGAACGTATATGTTATGAGGGCGTGGAAAGAAGGTTTATATGCGTTGAAACGTTGGACATGAAACGTACCCAAGCCGACACCATAAAACATAACTTGGGGGCGTTCATAATAAAAGTTAGAGGTCGGCCCAAAGATTATATGCAAGGTGATATGCGTATATATAAAGGGGACTGCACCTCATTTGTGACAACCAACTTCGCATAGCAAGTACGCACAAGGGGTAAAAGCAGCGCAGGGATAAAGGTAGACTACGCATATCTCATGCGTAGTGCTTCTAAAGGCGCAGTTTTGGACTTAAGTGTGGTTTGAGTGGGGCAAGCGTGGCGGAAGTGGAGTCATGTGCAGATAATTGTATGCAGGATTTGGCAAGGTGAAATAGGTGGCTCGGGTGAGTGTTCCACCTTGTGCAAAGGTGCATATAATTGTATAGGGCTGTTCTATGCCTTGTTGTAAAATTATTCTAAGTGTTGGCTTGAAGATTGTCAAGCATCACTTGTATTTGTACTATTGAAGAAAAGCTGTTATAATACATTGTTGGGCATATTTTCTGGGAGTTGCCCCTCCCTTTGTACTTGATTATTGTTGATGTTCTCGATTTATTGTACATGGTTAATAATTGAGAATGGTCTTCACTAAAGTATAAAGGATAATTCTTTATTCAGTTACAAAAACATAAGTTAAGGATGTTCATGTTGAAGTAGGCGTAGTCCATGGGTGTTAGTATTGTTAAAAAGAAAGCACTCAGTGGTGCCGCACCTCGCTACAAGCGGTTGGAAGATCACTGCAGGTGTAGGGGCGTGACAGTTGGTATCAGAGCTTGATCAGAGCTAGTGAGCAAAGGTTTCTCGTGGCAGTGATAAGGGTACTTGCAGGTGAAGGAAACCGTTTCACACGAAGTGGAACAAGGGTTGGTTCTAATTGCAGGTGACTTCATGAAGCTGTTGGATGGTCGAAACTAGATTGCAAAAGAGAAAGAAGTTGTTATAGATGGCAACTGAATCTCAGGCTGGTTCTAGTCACGTTATGAAGGATACTACTATTGGGTTCCTTGAAAAGATGTCGGAAAAGATAGAGAATATGGAGATTTCTTTTGAAGAGAAACTCGAAGAACTTCGAACACAGAATGATGAGCTTAAGACACAAAATGAGTACACTGATCTTAGGTGTGCACAACTTGAACAAAGAGTCAAAGAGGTCGAAGAATCAAGAAATCAAGGTCTTGTAGAGATCGTGAAATTGAAGAAGACTCTTGAAGATACAAAGAATGAGCTTACGATTGTAAAGAAGGCCATGGGGCATAATTCATTTGGAGGAATACCTCATATGAAGATCAAGGAACCGGAATCTTATGATGGAATGAGGAAGGCAGCAATTCTTGGCAACTTCTTGTGGGACGTGGAGCAGTACTTGGAGCGGTTGAACCTGGTTGATGGTGAGACACAAGTCAAGGTAGCTACTCAGTTCTTGACAAAGGATGCTAAGATGTGGTGGCGAAGGAGGGTGGACCAAATTGCCAATGGCAGTGCTGATGACATCACTTCGTGGAAAGACTTGAAGAAGGCTTTGTAGACCCACTTCAGTCCTCAGGATGACACATGGGAAGCAAGGACCAAACTCAAGTACATAAAGCAAACCGGAAGCCTACAAGAATACCAACAAGAGTATTCAAGTGCAGCTTTGGAACTTCATGACATGGCAGAAAAAGACAAGGTGTTCAACTTCATTATGGGATTGAGACCTTGGGCACACAATGAGGTGAGGAGACAGAAGATTAGAACACTTGAAGAAGCTTTTGCTGCGGTTGATAGGTTGGTGGATCACCTTGATGAGACTTTTGATGACAAGAAGAAGAAGTCCGAAAAGCCAAAAGAGAAGAAGGATGATGGTGCTTCGAAAGCAGATGATGGTTCGAAGACAAAGAAGCCTTTGAAGTGTTGGATATGTGCAGGACCACACATGGTGAAGAATTGTCCCTCTAAACCAAAGGTGGCTGCGGTTGCACAGTCTGATGATGAGAGTAATGATGCTTCTGTGGGGATGATGCAGATACTTGGTGCTTCTGCTACTACAGAAGTAGTCTCTAAGAGAGACCCAGAAAGAAACAAGTTAGAGTATGTTCGAATGAAGGTTGGAGGTACTAGTGTACTCACTATGGTGGATAGTGGGGCTTCTCACAACTTCATGGGAGAAGATACTGCAAGAAGAATTGGGTTGAAGTTTGTACCGGCAAAGGCACAAATGAAGACAGTGAATTCTCCTCCTATGGACATCCTTGGTATAGCTGAGAAAGTGGACACTACACTTGGTGAATGGACCGGGAAGGTGGACTTCACTATAGTGCGGATTGATGACTACGAAGCTGTATTGGGGGTGGAGTTTATGAAACAATTCGATGCTATGATTGTACCACATTTGAAGAAGCTCTACATTTATGATGGAAGGGAAGATGTACCCATTGGTGTGCCTACCATTGGTGCAACGAGACCTGATTGTAAAGTAGGAGCAATGCAAATGGAGGATAAGGAAAAAGTGAACAAGCAGTTGTCCACTATTGAGGCAAAGCTTGTGGAGCAGTCAGTGGTCATCAAGACACTTTCAGATAGCATCTTGGACTTAAGAAGAAGGCTAGATTTGGTGGAAGATGATGATGATGATGATCAGGTATATGTGAGGCCGGATGTCCAGAAGGAAGACCGGGTTGCTTATCTACAAAGTATGGAGATTGAGGATCCTGATAGATGGATTGAGTTGATTAGTGAGGGAGAGCCTTCAGGCTCTACTCCCTCTACATCTTCTTAGATGAGTAAGAAGATGGGATCATTGTTAGCTTCTCATGGCAGTGAGTCCTCAAGCATATGGAGCAGGTATGATTGATGATGGCATGTTGCAGATGAGATGGATGGAGTTTCCATGGACCTGGGCATGGATCGTGGAGATACATACTTTGGTATGGTGAGCTTGGTGGCAGTTGGTCACTAGACCGAGACATGGTGGAGACAGTGGTTCTACATATGTTGCAGTGATGTTTTCCTTATGTGGAGGAGTCAACATCATGGATGATGGTATGTTGTCGAGGACGACAACGATTTCAGGTGGAGGAGAATGTAAGGCCTTTGGGTGACGGTGCGACAGCGCTGGGCACGAACGCGGCGGATGTGCACACAGGCGCGCTGAACGACAGTTTGCGACGAGCTGCGGGAGAGGCACGACATAATACGACGTAACCATGCTATGTTATGGAGTACATGAAAAATGACTAAGTGTCGTTTCATACGTGAACGTATATGTTATGAGGGCATGGAAAGAAGGTTTATATGTGTTGAAACATTGGACATGAAACGTACCCAAGCCGACACCATAAAACATAACTTGGGGGCGTTCATAATAAAAGTTAGAGGTCGGCCCAAAGATTATATGCAAGGTAATATGCATATATATAAAGGGGACTGCACCTCATTTGTGACAACCAACTTCGCACAGCAAGTATGCACAAGGGGTAAAAGCAGCGCAGGGATAAAGGTAGACTACGCATATCTCATGCGTAGTGCTTCTAAAGGCGCAGTTTTGGACTTAAGTGTGGTTTGAGTGAGGCAAGCGTGCCGGAAGTGGAGTCATGTGCAGATAATTGTGTGCAGGATTTGGCAAGGTGAAATAGGTGGCTCGGGTGAGCGTTCCACCTTGTGCAAAGGTGCATATAATTGTATAAGGCTGTTCTATGCCTTGTTGTAAAATTATTCTAAGTGTTGCCTTGAAGATTGTCAAGCATCACTTGTATTTGTACTATTGAAGAAAAGCTGTTATAATACATTGTTGGGCAGACATTCTGGGAGTTGTCCCTCCCTTTGTACTTGATTATTGTTGATGTTCCGAGTTTATTGTACATGGTTAATAATTGAGAATGGTCTTCACTAAAGTATAAAGGATAATGCTTTATTCAGTTACAAAAACATAAGTTAAGGATGTTCATGTTGAAGTAGGCGTAGTCCACGGGTGTTAGTATTGTTAAAAAGAAAGCGCTTGGTGGTGCTGCACCTCGCTACAAGCGATTGGAAGATCACCGTAGGTGTGGGGGCGTGACACCCTATATTGGTGAGACTGGTCGCTCCATTAATCAAAGGATTAGTGAGCACGCAGCTGACCTTAAGCATAGAAGAGAAAAGTCTTCCACTTTAGTTGAACATGTAGAAAAAACTAATCATCATGTTTTTTTTTCTGCCTCCTCCTCATTTTTTGGCTCCTCTTATTTATTATTATTATTATTATTATTATTATTATTATTATTATTATTTGTTTAATTTTATTGATTGATTTATTTTATTATTATTATTATTATTATTTTCTCATCAAATTTTTTAATTTTTTTTTCGTCATTTATTTATTTATTAATAGTTGGAGGCTTTGCTCAGACTATTTAACATGGTAAGCTGGATCCGTTTCTTCAACTTGTCCTGACGATGAACCACAATGGTTGGTTCGAAACACGTCGACAAATGGTTTCTCATGTGATTTTCGCCGAAAAATCTCGTAAACTTGATATGGATCACAGAAGCCTCAACTCTACAACATTAATATTAGTAAACATCATCATAATTATTAACAATAATAATAAAAACAATATTATTAATAATATAAGTAATATAATAATATTTCTAATGTCTAGAAAATAATATTATTAATGTTATTAATTTTAATTATTTTATAAAATTATTAAAAGATTATTAGTATTTAATATTATTAAATACTAATATTAAAATTATTAATAATATTTAAAATATAATATTAATATTAAGATGATTTAATTAATAATATCAATATTATTAAATACATTAACGTTTTCAATATAAGTAGAATTAACATTAGTTTTGATAAATAATATTAATAATATTTACTATATAATAATTATTAATAAAAATTTAGATCTAAAAATTATGTACTAATAATGATATTATTAGTAGTAATTATATTGTAATTATATTGCCCAACTAGGATCGACCAAGGTTAGAATGAAAAAACATGGTCACCAAGCTTTCTATGGTTGAACATGGTCACCAAGCTCTCTATGGTTTAAAGGTGTCAAACATTGTAAAATTGGACAAACACATTCTATCATAGAAAAATATGATTAACATGCTGAAATATATCAAACCATGGACAATAATGTTCAACCATAACAAGCCTAAATCAACTATGCTTCATCATAATCATCTTTAAATATTAATAATACTAATATAAATTATTATATAACATTAATATTGATATATATCATCATCAACAATTATTATTATTATTATTATTATAACTACATTCAAATTAATATTAAAAATAATATTATTAATAATATCATTAATAATTTTTTTTAGAAAAATAATATTATTAATCATAATAATTTTCTAAATTGGCTAGCATTTAATGTTATTAACATATTTACATTAATATTATTAATAACATTTTAATTATAATATAGATATTAATAATATTTAATTAACAATATCAATATTATTAACACATGAACATGGTTGATATAAATAGATTTAAAAATAATAATAATAATATTAATAAATAAATAATAAAGTAATTAATAAAAATTTAAATTTATAAACCATATACTAATAATTAATTTTTAATAGTAATTATGATATTTAAAAAAATATTAATGATAGTATTAATGATATTAACATTAACATTTTTAATATCATTATCATTCATTGTCACCCATGCTCAATGATGTACAAACATTGTTAGCTAGAAAATAATGTTCATAATGTCCAGAAAATAATATTATTAATGTTATTAATCTTAATAATTTTTTAAAATTATTAATAAATATTAGTATTTAACATGATTAACATAATAAAATTAAAATTCTTAATAATATTTAAAATATAAAAATAATATTAATATTTTTAATACCATTATCATTTATTGGGCCCATGCTCAATGATGTACAACCTTTGTTAGCTAGAAAATAATGCTCATAATATCTAGAAAATAATATTATTAATGTTATGAATCTTAATTATTTTTTTAAATTATTAAAAAAATACTAATATTTAATATTATCAACATAATAATATTAAAATTATTAATAATATTTAAAATATAATAATTAATTAATAACGGTCATAGTAATCAATAAAAATTTAAATATATAAATTATATACTAATAATTATATTATTAATATTAATTGTGATATTTAAAAAATTATTAATGATAGTATTAATGATATTAACATTAATATTTTTAATATCATTTTACTCATTGTCGTCCATGCTCAATGATGTACAAGCTTTGTTAGCTAGATAATAATGCTCATAATGTCTAGAAAATAATATTATTAATATTATTAATCTTAATTATGTTTAAAAATTATTAAAAAATATTAGTATTTAATATTATTAACATAATAATATTAAAATTATTAATAATATTAATATGATTTAATTAATAATATGAATATTATTAAGCACATTAACATTTTCAATGTAAGTAGAAATGACATTAGTTTTGATAAATAATATTAATAATATTTAATTGGTAATAATTATTAATAAAAATTTAGATCTAAACATTATGTACTAATAATGATATTATTAGTAGTAATTATATTTTCCAATATTTAAAATATAATAATAATATTAATACAATTTAATTAATAATATTAATATTATTAAGCACATTAACATTTTCAATATAAGTAGAATTAACATTAGTTTTGATAAATAATATTAATAATATTTATTGTGTAATAATTATTAATAAAAATTTAGAACTTAAAATTATGTAATAAAAATGATATTATTAGTAGTAATTATATTGTCTAACTAGGATTAACCAAGGTTAGAATGACCAAACATGGTCACCAAGCTCTCTATGGTTTATCCTTGTCAAACATTACAAAATTGGACAAACATATTCTATCATAGAAAAATATGATTAACATTTTGAAATATATCAAACCATGGCCAATAATGTTAAACCATAACAAGCCTAAGCAAACTATGCTTAATCATAATCATCTTTAAATATTATTAATATTAATATAAATTGTTTTATAACATTAATATTAATCATTTAAAACATTAATATTTCTTATTAAGCTTGGTAGGACCCTCTCATTTTCAAGCTTTTACATGTCCATTATTCACCCCATTTCTGAGGATGGTAGCACAAGAATCGAACCCAAGATCTCTCATTTGGTAAGACTTCATTTCCACAGCCATTGCCACTTGAACTACCCCATGTGGACATTTAAAACATTAATATTGATATATATCATCATCAACAATTATTATTATTATTATTATTATTGTAATTATAATTATAATTACATTCAAATTAATATTATTTGTCTAGAAAAATAATATTATTAATCATAATAAATTTTTAAAATAGAAATAACAGTTAAATTATAATATAGATATTAATAATACTTTTATTAAACACATTAACATGGTTCATATACATAGATTTAATATTAATATTAATAAATAAATAATAAAGTAATTAATAGAAATTTAAATATATAAATTATATACTAATAATTATATTATTAATATTAAGTATGACATTCAAAAAATTATTAATGATAGTATTAATGATATTAATATTAACATTTTTAATATCATTATCACTCATTGTCGCCCATCCTCAATGATGTACACACTTTGCTAGTTGTAGTCAATCATGATTAATCTTGGTCAACCATGCTCATCCCTTTCAACAGAAGAAACCTATCTTTTTACCCATCCCTAATGGTCAAACATGGTAAACCAAGATATGTATGGTTGAACATGGTCAACCATTGTAAAAATGGACAAACATATTCTATCATAGAAAATTATGGTTGACCATGCCCAAATATATCAAACCACATCCATTCATGTTCAACCATGGAAAACCTTGGTCAAACATGGATATTCATGGTCATCTTTGGTCAACCATTGTCACAACCATGGTCACAATCTTGTGGTCATCTCTTTTCAACCACAGTCATAACCATGGGCATCCTTGGTCAACCAAAGCAAACCTAGAACATTCCAAGCTCTACATTAGTTGAATATGATCAATCATGGTAAGATATGGTGAGTCATGGTCAAGTATACTTAATCAATGTCAAACATGATCAACCATGTTCAACCATGATTAACCCTGGTCAACCAACGGACAAGCAACATCGCAGTGTGACAAGCAAGGTTGTCGTGTGATAGGCATCAAGCAACATGACAATCATTGTCATAATGATACATGACATTGCAATTTATTCAACGTCATATTGCAACATTGAATAAATTATGGTTTAATATTTTTGTTTATAATATTTAGTTTGGGAATTAGGGTTTATATTGTTGGATTTAGGGTTTATAATCTTAAGGTTTGTAATCGTACGGTTTATACTGATAATCCTAGGGTTTATAATCTCTTATAATATTAAACAGTTGGGTTTATTAGTTCCATGGGTTCATAATATTAATAATCCCTTTGTTTATTAATCCCTTGAGTTTAAAATATTAATTCTTAGGGTTTATTAATTCAACCATGTTTATTTTTGTATTTTTAATATTTATGTTAGGGTTTTTATACGTTGGGTTTATTATTCCCCACTCAACCATGGTTTGTTATGATGTCAACCATGGTTAGCCATGGTCCAACATGGAAGTGTGATAAGGACTGTCTCAATATGAAAATCAACGATGGTCAATCATATTTAGTTTAGTGTTTATAATATTTATTTTAGGGTTTATATATGTTGGGTTTATAAAATTAGTCCCGTGGGTTTAATATTATTTCCTTGGGTTCATAATCCCTTGGGGTTTTAGTATTAATCCCTTGGGCATATTATTCCTTTGGGTTTATAACATCAATCCCATGGGTTTATTGTTCCCTTAGGTTTATAATATCAATCATGGTTAGCCATTGTCAATCATAGCCAATCATGGTTAACCATGGTTGAATGTCACATTATGACAAGGATTGTCTCACCATGAAAATAAACCATGTTTATTTTAGTGTTTGTAATATTTATATTTGGGTTTACCAATGTTGGGTTTATAATATTAGTCCCTTGTGTTTAATATTATTCCCCTAGGTTCATAATCCCTTGGGGTTTAGTATTAATCCCTTGGATTTATGTTTTCCTTGGGTTCATAATATCAATCCCTTAGCTTTATTATTAACTTAGGTTTTAATATTAATCATGGTCAACCATGGCCAACTGTCATCAATCATGGTTTGATCTTGCATTATGACAAAAATTGTCTCCACTTGGGGTTTATATACCTTGGGTTTATAATTTTAGTCGCTTGTGTTTAATATTAACCACTTAGGTTCATAATCCCTTAGGGTTCAGGTAATAATCCCTTGGGTTTATTGTTCCTTTGGGCTTATAATGTCAATAGTTTGGGCTTATTATTCCCTGGTCACCATGGTTTATTATGATGTCAGCCATGGTAAACCATGGTGCAACATGGAATTGTGATAAGGATTGTCTCAATATGAAAATAAATGATGGTAAATCATGTTTATTTTAGTGTTTATAATATTTATCTTAGGGTTTATATACATTGGGTTTATAATATTAGTCCCTTGGGCTTAATATTATTCCCTTGGGTTCATAATCCCTTGAGGTTTTAGTATTAATCCCTTAGGTTTATTATTTCTTTGGTTTTATAATATTAATCCCTTGGGTTTATTATTCCTTTAGATTTATAATACTAATCATGGTTGGCCATTGTCAATCATAGCCAACCATGGTTGAATATCGTATTGTGACAAGGATTGTCTCACCATGAAAATAAACCATGTTTATTTTAGTGTTTGTAATATTTATATTTGGGTTTGCCAATTTTGAGTTTATAATATTAGTCCCTTAGCTTTAATATTATTCCCTTGGGTTCATAGTCCCTTGGGGTTTTAGTGTTAATCCCTTGGGCTTATGTTTCCCTTGGGTTCATGATATCAATCCCTTGGGTTTATTATTATTTTGGGTTTATAAAATCAATCATGGTCAACCATAACCAACCATGGTCAACTATGGTCAATAACGGTCTGATCTCACATTATGATAAAAGTTGTCTCCACTTAGGGTTTATATGTCTTGGGTTTATAATATTAGTCCCTTGGATTTAAAATTATTACCTTAGGTTCATAACCCCTTGGGTTTTTAGTATTAATCCCTTAGGTTTATTGTTTCTTTGTGTTTATAATATCAATCTCTTGGGTTTATTATTCCCCGGTCAACCATCGTCCAACATGGAAATGTGATAAGAATTGTCTCAATATGACAATCAAAGATTGTTAATCATGTTTATTTTAGTGTTTATAATATTTATCTTAGGGTTTATATACGTTGGTTAGTCCCTTGGGTTGAATATTATAATGATATTAACATTAACATTATTAATATCATTATCACTCATTGTCGCCCATGCTTAATGATGTACACGCTTTGTTTGTTATAGTCAACCATGCTCATCCCTTTCAACCGAGGAAACCTATTATTTTAACCATCCCTAATGGTCAAACATGCTAAACCAAGATATGTATGGTTGAACATGGTCAACCATTGTAAAAATGGACAAACATATTATATCATAGAAAATTATGCTCAACCATGCCCAAATATATCAAACCACGTCCAATCATGTTCAACCATGGAAAACATTGGTCAAACATGGTCATTCATGGTCATCTCTGGTGAACCATAGTCACAACCATGGTCACGATCTTGTGGTCATCTTTGTTCAACCATAGTCATAACCATGGGAATCCTTGGTCAACCAAAGAAAACCTATAACATTCCAAACTCTACATTGGTTGAATATGATCAAACATGGTTGGACATGGTCAGTCATGGTCAAATATGTCTAATCAATGTCAAACATGATCAACCATGTTCAACCATGATTAACCGTGGTCAACCAAGGGACAAGCAACATCGCAGTGTGACAAGCATCAAGAAACATGACAATCATTGTCACAATGATACATTACATTGCAATTTATTCAATGTCATATTGAAACATTTAATCAATTATGGTTTAATATTTTCATTTATAATATTTAGTTTTGGATTTAGGGTTTATAATGGTGGATTTAGGGTTTATAATCTTAAGGTTTGTAATCGTACGATTTATACTTTTAATCCTAGGGTTTATAATCTCTTATAATATTAAACGGTTGGGTTTATTAGTTCCATAGGTTTATAATATTAATAATCCATTTGGTTTATTAATCCCTTGAGTTTAAAATATTAATTCTAAGGGTTTATTAATTCAACCATGTTTAATTTTGTATTTTTAATATTTATGTTAGTGTTTTATACCTTGGGTTTATAATATTAGTCCCTTGGGTTTATTATTCCCCGGTCAACCATGGTTTGTTATGATGTCAACCATGGTCAACCATGGTCCAACATGGAATTGTGATAAGGATTATCTCAATATGAAAATCAACGACGGTCAATCATATTTAGTTTAGTGTTTATAATATCTATCTTAGGGTTTATATATGTTGGATTTATAATATTAGTCCATTGGGTTTAATATTATTCCCTTGGGTTCATAATCCCTTGGGGTTTATAATATCAATCCCATGGGTTTATTGTCCCCTTAGATTTATAATATCAATCATGGTCAGCCATTTTCAATCATAGCCAACCATGGTTAACCATGTTTGAATGTCACATTGTGACAAGAATTGTCTCACCATGAAAATAGACCATGTTTATTTTAGTGTTTGTAATATTTATATTTGGGTTTATCAATGTTGGGTTTATAATATTAGTCCCTTGGGTTTAATATTATCCCCTTGGGTTCATAATCCCTTGGGGTTTAGTATTAATTCCTTGGATTTATGTTTCCCTTGGGTTCATAATATCAATCCCTTAGCTTTATTATTAACTTAGGTTTTAATATCAATCATGGTCAACCGTGGTCACCTGTCGCCAATCATGGTCTAATCTCGCATTATGACAAAAATTGTCTCTACTTGGGGTTTATATACCTTGGCTTTATAATATTAGTCCCTTGGTTTTAATGTTATCCACTTAGGTTCATAATCCCTTGGGGTTTAGGTATTAATCCCTTGGGTTTATTGTTCCTTTGGGTTTATAATATCAATCGTTTGAGCTTATTATTCCCTCATCACCATGGTTTATTATGATGTCAACCATGGTCCAACATGGAATTGTGATAAGTATTTTCTTAATATGAAAATAAATGATGGTCAGTCATGTTTATTTTAGTTTTTATAATATTTATCTTAGGGTTTATATACGTTGGATTTATAATATTAGTCTCCTGGGTTTAATATTACTCCCATGGGTTCATAATCCCTTGGGGTTTTAGTATTAATCCCTTGGGTTTATTATTCGTTTGGGTTTATAATATTAGTCCCTTGGGTTTATTATTCCTTTAGGTTTATAATATCAATCATGGTCGGCCATTGTCAATCATATCCAACCATGGTTGAATATTGCATTGTGACATGGATTGTCTCAGCATGAAAATAAACCATGTTTATTTTAGTGTTTGTAATATTTATATTTGGGTTTGCCAATGTTGGGTTTATAATATTAGTCCCTTAGATTTAATATTATTCCCCTGCATTCATAGTCCCTTAGGGTTTTAGTGTTAATCCCTTGGGCTTATGTTTCCCTTGGGTTCATAATATCAACCCCTTGGGTTTATTATTAAATTAGGTTTATAAAATCAATCACATACAACCATGGTCAACCATAACCATCCATGGTCAACTATGGTCAATAATGGCCTGATCTCACATTATGATAAAAATTGTCTCCACTTAGGGTTTATATACCTTGGGTTTATAATATTAGTCCCTTTTGTTTAACATTATTTCCTTAGGTTCATAACCCCTTGGGTTTTTATTATTAATCCCTTGGGTTTATTGTTCCTTTGTGTTTATAATATCAATCACTTGGGTTTATTATTCCCCAGTCAACCATGGTTTATTATGATGTCAACCATGCCAACCATGGTCCAACATGGAATTGTGATAAGGATTGTCTCAATATGACAATCAATGATGGTCAATCATGTTTATTTTAGTGTTTACAATATTTATCTGAGGGTTTATATACGTTGGGTTTATAATATTAGTCCCTTGGGTTGAATATTATTCCCTTGGGTTCATAATCCCTTAGGGTTTTAGTGTTAATACCCTGGGTTTATTATTCCTTTGGGTTTATAATGTCATCACTTGGGTTATTATTCCCTTAGGTTTATAATATCAATCATGGTGAGCTATTTTCAATCATAGAAAACCATGGTCAACCATGGTTGAATGTCGCATTGCGACAAGGATTGTCTAACCATGAAAATAACCATGTTTATTTTAGTGTTTATAATATTTATGTTAGAGTTTACCAATTTTGGGTTTATAGTATTAGTCCCTTGGGTTTAATATTATTCTCTTGGGTTCATAATCCCTTGGGGTTTTAGTATTAATCCCTTGGGTTTACTATTACCTTGGGTTTGTAATATCAATCATGGTCAACCATGGTTACCTATAACCTGTAGGTTTTAACTCCGTACACAAATTTCCTGCATATGAATTCTAAAACACAGAAAATAAATAATGTGAGAGTAGAACACATAAAACACATATACATAGAGATTTTCCCCTGGATCCAAAAACCGGGACTACCAGATTGATCTTTCATTATTTTTCTTTCAATGTTATAATACATATTTATACATGCCGAATCATCCAATACCATGGACCGAAACCATCGCATCAAAAAAGCATGTGCGAAAATCATGCACAAAACCATACGTGGGTCTGCCCAACCTAACATAGGGTCCAAAACCAAAATTTTCCAGGGCGCTGCCCTGGACCCCATAAAGTGGGGTTACGGTTGCCCCTAAAACCCCATATTAATTACGTGGAAAGAATATAACACAACCCAACATTCTCCCACTTGTTGTTTTCTTTCCACAAGGGGCCACAAGAGAGCTTAGTCATTTTTCCATCCCTAAAATGCCCATTGTCTCTCTACACCAAGAGAACTTCTCAGAGCTCACAGATTTTGTTACTGCATCTGTAGTATTCTTCAAAGTGTCCACCTTTACTATCACCACCTTTTTTTCTTACATCATATCCCTCACAAAGTGATATTGAACATCAATGTGCTTTGTCTTTGAATGATATGCAGGGTTCTTTGCTAAGAAAATTGCACTTTGGCTATCACAGTCTATCCTTATAGCTTCCTGTACTAACCCCATACTTGAACACAATCTCTGCAACCAAAATGCTTCCTTACTTGCATGAGTGGCTGCCATGTATGCTGCCTTTGTAGTTGATAGTGCCATCACAGATTGTTTCTTACTCATCCAACTTACTGCACCTCCAAATAGGTTAAACAAATACCCACTTGTAGATCTTCTCTGATCCAAATCTCCAGCCTAGTCTGCATCAACAAAGCCATGAATATCCAACACTCTGTCCAATCCTGGTCTTCCTTGGTAGCACAAACCATAAACACTAGTGCCATGCAAATACCTAAAAACCCGCTTCACTACTGTCCAGTGCTCCTTCCCTGGTTTTGACATAAACCTGATCAATACTCCCACTGCATGTGCAATGTCTGGTCTAGTACAGACCATTGCATACATTAGGCTACTGACTGCACTTGCATATGGAACATGAGACATGTCCTCTTCCTCTTCTTATGTCTTGGGACACTGTTCAACAAATAACCTCACACCTACAGGAATAGGAACCTTCACTAGTTTACTATCCTACATATTAAACCTTTGTAATATTGTCTTGACATACTTCCTTTGGTTTAACCAGAGCTTCCTCTTTGCCCGATCTCTTTTAATTTCCATGCCCAAAATATAGTTTACAACACCAAGATCTTTCATGTCAAATTTGGAGGACAATTGGGTCTTCAAATCCTGGATAAATTCTTTGTCATTTCCAACCAACTACATATCATCCACATACAAGACCAGATAAATAACATGGTCACCAATTAATTTAAAATACACACAGTGATCTACTTTGCTTCTGGTGAAGCCAAGTCCCCGTATAAATGTATCAAATTTCTGATACCACATCCTTGGCGACTGTTTTAACCCATATAGAAACTTCTTTAACTTACATAACAATTCTTTCTTACCCTTCACCGCAAAGCCTTTAGGTTTCTTCATGTAGATCTCATCTTCCAGATCCCCGTGAAGAAATTTTGTCTTCACATCCGTCTGTTCTACCTCAAAATCAAAAGCAGCAGCAACAGATAAAAGTAATCTAATAGAAGTTACCTTGGCAACAGGAGAAAAATATCACCAAAATCAATTCCTGACACCTGGGAATAACCTTTTGCTACCAACCAAGCTTTGTATTTCTCCACTTTTCCTTCTGCATTTGTCTTCTTTTTGAACACCCATTTTCTGCCAATGGGTTTCCTTCCAACTGGTAACCCCACCAGATCCAAAGCCTCATTTTTGTGTAAAGATGTCATTTCATCAACCATGGCCTCTTTCTAGAGTTTCCATCCTATGAATCCATTGCTTCCTTCATAGTTCTGGGATCATCATCAGTAACGGAAAAAGAAAAATTTGAACAGAAAGTAGATGTACTATACCTTTCTGGCTGCCTTCTTTCTCGAACTGATCTTCTCACAGCCAAAGTTTGTGGCTCTTCATCTTCTGATTCCCCCTCTGCTGTAGAGTCTGATTCTTCCTCCTTTAGCTCAAACTCTATCTTCTCAGGTTCCTTTGTTGGACTTCATGTTTAATAACATCTTTCACCTCTCTAAACACCACATCTCGGCTGTACACAACCTTCCTTGTTACTGGGTTCCAAAGCTTATAACCCTTTAAACCATCCTTATACCCAATAAATATGCACTTTTCAAATTTACTATCCAACTTTGTTCTTTTCTCCTTTGCAACATGTACATATGCATCAAATCCAAATACCCTCGGATGTGAAAGATAGGGTTTCTTACCAATCCATACCTCTTGTGGAGTCTTATCCTCCAACGCTGATGAAGGTGACCTATTGACCAGGTAACATGCAGTATCCACCGCCTCTGCCCAGAATTCTTGTCCCAACCTGGCACCACTGAGCATGCTTCTTGCCCTTTCCATTAACATATTATTCTTTCTTTCTGAAATTCCATTTTTCTGAGGTGTATATGGAGTAGTCTTCTGCCGTGCTATACCACACTTCTTGCAGAATTCTTCAAATTCCTTACTGCAAAACTCTCCACCATTATCTAGCCTCAGCACCTTTATCCTCTTCTCTATTTGGTTTTCCACTAGAGCCTTAAATTCTTTAAACTTATAAAAGACTTCAGATTTCTTCTTAAGGAAATATATCCATGTATTCCTTGAGAAGTCATTTATAAATGATACATAATACACAAACTTACTCAGTGATGGAACCTTCACAGGTCCAAACACATCACTATGCACAAGCTCTAATATATGTTTCGCCCTCTTATCACCAGAGGGGAAACTCACCCGATTCTGCTTCCCATATACACAATATTAATAGAAATCAAAATTGAGAGAGTTATTACTCATACCTTCTACCATACCTTTACCATGAAGTATTCGAAGGCCCTTCTCTCCAATATGTCCAAGCCTTTGATGCCACAACATGGTCTTTTCTCTAGATACCACTAGATTTTCTGCTCCACTTTAAGGAACCACGGAACTGTTGCACCCATCAATAACAATGCTACCTTGTAGCTTGTACAAAGTTCCAATCCAAACTCTCTGCATCAATACTAGTGCTCCTTGAACCATCTTGCAGGTATCCTTCCTAAACACTCTTTTTTACACCTGCATCATCCAGCTTACTAACAGAAATCAGATTTCTAGTTAATGCAGGAATATGCAGAACACCCAGAAGTGTTCTAAGCCTTCCACCTTGCAGCTTCAACTTTACTTTTCCACGACTAATGATTCTAGCCTTCCTGTCATCCCCCAAGAAGACATCACTACCATCATATTTTTCATACTCACAGAACCACTCTCTATGGGGAGTGGAGTGAAAGGATGCACCTGAGTCAATCAACCATGCCTCATGATCTACATGTGTACTTGAAGAAGCCAAGTACACATCCCCACCTTCATCTGAGGTGGTTTTCGCCTCTGTAAAAGGAGCCTCATCAGATCCATTTCCTTTGTCAGGAGCTTTAGGTTTATAGTCCCTTTTGAAGTTGCCTTCCTTTATGCATTTCCAATACACCACCTTTACAAGTTTTCCTGGAGATTTAGATCTCCCACTCGATGAATTATTTTTGTTTCTGTTCTAGGACCGTCCTCGTACAAACAAGGCATCACCATTTTGGCTCTCCATATTTTTCCGTCTCATCTCCTTCGTCAACAAGGCTAAGACTATTTCATCAAACTGCAAGGTAGTTGCATTGCTACCTATTGCAATAACCAAACTATCCCACGAATCTGGTAGAGAACACAACAAACTGATGCACTTATCTTCATATGAAATTTTAATATCAACAGATGTTAACTGACTTACCACAGTATTAAATGCATTCGGATGCTCTATCTCCGAGTCTCCATCTTTCATCCTCAGGTTATACAGCTTTTTCCGCAGGAATAGTTTATTCACTAGAGACTTAGATTGGTACAATGTCCCTAACTTGTCTCACAAAGGCTTTGTTGTAGCTTCACTTGATACATTTAGCAATACTGAATCTAAGACACACAATCGTATTGTGCTCTTTGCCTTCCGATCCAACTTCTTCCATTCTTCATCAGACACTCTCGTTGGTTTAGTACCTGGATCTACCGTGATCCACTAATATTTATCCACCAACAGATCCTCCATCTTGAGTTTCCACAACTCAAAACTCTGACCATTAAATTTCTTGATCTCTATCTTTCCACTGCTCGCCATCTTCTTTCACCACCAGAATCGCTCTAGCAGATCTCCCACTGAACAGGGTCTACCACAGGCCCTAGCGAAACCCCTTAGCAACAAAGGCATCCCCTTGAAGCCAAATCTGCTCTAATACCAAATGTAGGTTTTAACCCCGTACAGAAATTTCTTGCATATGAATTCTAAAACACAGAAAATAAATAATGCGAAAGAAGAACACATAAAACACATATACACAGAGATTTTCCCCTCGATCCTAAAACCAAGAATACCAGCTTGATTTTTCATTATTTTACTTTCAATGTTATAATACATATTTATACATGCCGAAGCATCGAATACCATGGACCGAAAACCATCACGTCCAATACCATGGACCGAAAACCATCACGTCCAAAAAACATGTGTGAAAATCATGCACAAAACCATAGGTGGGTCCGCCGAACCTAACCATAGGTGGGTCTGCCCCAAACCCCATAAAGTGGGCTTACGGGTGCCCCTCAAACACCCTGTTAACTACGTGGAAAGAATATAACACAACCCAACATAACCAACCATGGTCAGCCGTAGTGAATCATGGTTCGATCTCGCATTATGGCAAAATTTGTCTCCATATAAAAATCATTGACAATTCATGGACAATCATGGTCAAACATGGTTAGCCATGGTTGATGATGGTCATCCATTGTCAGTCGTGGTCAAACATGCTTGAACGTCATGTTGTGACAAAAATTGTCTCGATATGAAAATCAACCATAGTCCAACATCACATTGCAACAAAAATTGTCCCTATATGAAAATTAATCATGGTCAACCATGGTGCGACATGGCATTGTGAAAAGGATTGTCTCAATATGAAGATCAACCATGGTCAATCATGTTTACTTTACTATTTATAAAATTTATCTTAGGGTTTATATACATTGGGTTTATAATATTAGTCCCTTGGGTTTAATCTTATTCCCTTGGGTTCACAATCCCTTGGGGTTTTAGTTTTTATTCCCATAGGTTCATAATCCCTTGGGTTTTTAGTATTAATCCCTTGGGTTTATTATTCCTTTGGATTTATAATATCAATCGCTTGGGTTTATTATTCCCCGATCAACCATGGTTTATTATAATGTCAACCATGGTCAACCACAGTCCAACATGGAATTGGATAAGGATTGTCTCAATATTACAATCCATGATGGCTAATCATGTTTATTTTAATGTTTATAATATTTATCTTAGGGTTTATGTATGTTGGATTTATAATATTAGTCCCTTGGGTTCATAATCCCTTGGGGTTTTAGTATTAATGCCTTGGGTTTATTATTACTTTGGGTTTATAATATCAATCCCTTGGGTTTATAATTTCCTTAGGTTTATAGGATCAATCATGGTCAACCATTGTCAATCATAGCCAACCATGGTTGAATGTCACATTGTAACAAGGATTCTTTCACTATGAAAATAAATCGTGTTTATTTTAGTGTTTGTGATATTTATATTTGGGTTTACCAATGTTCGGTTTATAATATTAGTCCCTTGGGTTTTTAGTATTAATCGCTTGGGTTTATGTTTCCCTTGGGTTCATAATGTCAATCCCTTGGGTTTATTACTAACTTGGCTTTATAATATCAATCATGGTTAACCATAGTCATCCATAACCAACAGTGGTCAGCTGTGGTCAATGATGGTCTGACTCTCGCATTATGTCAAAAATTGTCTCCACTTATGGTTTATATACCTTAGGTGTATAATATTAGTACGTTGGGTTTAATATTATTCCCTTAGGTTCATAATCCCTTGTGTTTTTTGTATTAATACATTGGGTTTATTATTCCTTTGGGTTTATAATATCAATTGCTTGGGTTTATTATTCCCCACTTAACCATGGTTTATTATGATGTCAACCATGGTCAACCACAGTCCAACATGGTCCTTGTGATAATGATTGCCTCAATATTACAGTCAATGATGGTCAGTCATGTTTATTTTAGTGCTTATAATATTTATCTTAGGGTTTATATATGTTGGGTTTATAATATTAGTCCCTTGGGATTAATATTATTCTCTTGGGTTCATAATCCCTTGGGGTTTTAGTATTAATCCCTTTTGGTTTATTATTACTTTGGGTTTATAATACCAATTCCTTGGGTTTATTATTATCTTATGTTTATAATATCAATCATGGTCAACCATTGTTAATCATAGTCAACCATGGTTGAATGTCGCAGTGTGACAAGGATTGTCTCACTATTAAACTAAACCATATTTATTTTAGTGTTTGAAATATTTATATTTGGGTTAACCAATGTTGCGTACCTAATATTAGTCCCTTGGGTTTAATATTATTCCCTTGGGTTCATAGTCCCTTGGGGTTTTCGTATTAATCCCTTGGGTTTATGTTTCCCTTGGGTTCATAATATGAATCGCTAGTGTTTATTATTAACTTGGGTTTATAACATCAATCATGGTAAACCATGGTCAACCATAACCAACCATGGTCAAGTGTGGTCAATGATTGTTTGATCTCACATTATGACCAAAATTGTCTCCACTGAGGGTTTATATACCTTGGGTTTATAATATTAGTCCCTTGGGTTTAATAATATTCCATTCGGTTCATAATCCCTTGGGGTTTTAGTATTAATCTATCGGGTTTCTTGTTCCTTTGGGTTTATAATATCAATTGTTTGGGTTTATTATTCCCCAGTCAACCAGGGTTTATTATGATGTCAACCATGGTCCAAAATGGAATTGTGATAAGGGTTGTCTCAATATGAAAATCAATGATGGTCAATCATGTTTATTTTTGTGTTTATAATATTTATCTTAGGGTTTATATACGTTGGGTTTATAATATTAGTCCCTTGGGTTTAATATTACTCCCTTGGGTTCATAATCCCTTGGAGTTTTAGTATCAATCTCTTCGTTTTATTATTCCTTTGGGTTTATAATATCAATCCCTTGGGTTTATTATTCCCTTAGGTTTATAATATCAATCTTAGTTAATCATTGTCAATAATAGCCAACCATGGTCAACCATGGTTGAATGTCACATTGTGACAAGGATTGTCTCACCAAGAAAAAACCATGTTTATTTTAGTGTTTATAATATTTATATTAGGGTTTACCAATGTTGGGTTTATAATATTAGTCCCCTTGTTTCCAGAAAATGAGTATGCCTCCACATACCAATAATTTGTAGCATTACGGTCTCTCTTATTAGAGTGGTGGCAAACAAGGAAAGTATTGTTTGAGGTGTACATCCTGGTTTTCTTCTTCATATTACCTTTGCTAATATTCTTATTTCTTTCTCTGTGTGTAGGTGTAGGTTGAGTCTATGATCTCTTCTTATCACTTCCCTCCTCTAATCTACCATAAGAGGGCTGAGCTTGGTGTGGGCTAGCACCTTCAGTTGCAACTACTATTTCTCCAATTGAATAAACCACCTTTAATGTGTATTTTTCCTTCATGAAAATGGTCTTCATGGTAATTGGTTTCACACCTTTTCCATCAAGGCCTAAGCCTTCATGCTTGACCCATGATGTCGTTATCATGGCGAATTAAGATGCCTTATATACTCTTCCTTTTCCTTTATCCATCACATCTCATCTAGTTTAATAGTTTCAGGGAAATTCTCTTTCCATTCTTTTCAAATTCATTTAGTTTCTCTTGAGAACTTTTTATGAAAAGTCAACTTACCAAAGTGGTGTCAATTATGTTGTTGGCTTGGGTATTGGGAATGGAAGATGTCCTTTCTTCTTAGAGATCTTGGCGAGCGGCATGGAGTTTCTCGAGGCCTCCTCCTTCTTTGCTAACTATTGTTGTAGATGTTCCATCATCTGTGTGAGTATACATTCTTTCCAACTATAATTTATACGGCCTTATCAAAAAGTCATACAAGCTACACTTTATACATGTCCCATTCTACCATGATTATAGTGAGGGAGTCTTGGAACAACTAAAATTACTTCATTACAAATGGAAACAATTTGGTAGAGCTCTTAGTGTTTTGCACCATCACTACAATCTTCTTGTTGAACATTTATACCTACTCCTTCAAGTGCTTGTTCTCTTCTTGTAGTTAAAAATTGATGGCCCTTAAGTCTTTTGACTTTTCTTTACTTTCTTTACTCATGCTAAGGTCTGTAATGTTCTCTATGAGATTCTAGTAGATGTGTCATTGCAAAGGATGCAACTACTCTGATACCTTATGCTCTGTAAGTGAGGGACTTATAACCCACTTACTTCACCAACATAGATACCATGTATAAGTTTCTTCTAAGTTATATTCTCAAGGTTGTACATAGTGCTCTACCAATAAAAAAACCACTAGGCCTATATTCCACTTTCCCTATATAAGAATCCCTAATCTTCTAATTGATCCAAGACCTTGAATCTCCTAGTTGCAACTTTCATAACATAACCACTAGATAGTAACATTGATTAATATGTGAGATTAATAGCCAAAAAAGCGTTGCAAATATTGTACTCTTGATAAATATTGTATGTAGCCAACTATGCAATGTGTTGAGTAGGCCTCCTAATTGTGAATAATGTAATGGAAAATGGATGTGTTCTATTTTGTCAACTATGTCTGTGCAACATACAACCCAATTACACTAAAAAAATAATGAATACCTCCAACGACTCACCAATACACTTGTTAGTGTGATCAAACCATCGTTCAACAATAAGAACCATGTAATCATAATAATTTGGTGTTAAATCATGATTATTTCTTGCAACAAAGAAACTTAGGATTTTTCATCATAACATGCTTAACATGGTTATTGTGAGTAATAGTGAGTGAGCACTTAGAGATGATTCTTATTTCAAGATCAACCAATGTATGCATTTCCCTTTTCTTTGAAGGATGTGCACTAATCCAACATGATGTTTCTTTCAATAGAAAACTTTGATAAAATAGATGCTCAACATATTGTCACTACATAAATATCAGTAAAAATCCTGAGCTTGAAGGCTATAGTTAAATTGAAAACGTCGTTAAAGACCATAAACTCATTGAGCATTGAGAAAAAATGCCTGAGGATCAAACTTTACTCTTGTCTCAACAAACATGGTGTTGGTCTCGTATTTAACATCTCTATTCCACACAATCAATATATGCAACAATTATAGCTTCATCAATGCACATTTTTATAATATCGATCATGGTAAACCATGGTCAACCATAACCAACCATGGTCAACTATGGTCAATGATTGTTCGATCTCACATTATGACCAAAATTGTCTCCACTTAGGGTTTATATACCTTGGGTTTATAATATTAGTCCCTTGGGTTTAATAATATTCCATTTGGTTCATAATCCCTTGGGTTTTTAGTATTAATCTATTGGGTTTCTTGTTCTTTTGGGTTTATAATATCAATCGTTTGGGTTTATTATTCCCTAGTCAACCATGGTTTATTATGATGTCAACCATGGTCCAAAATGGTATTGTGATAAGGGTTGTCTCAATATGAAAATCAGTGATGGTCAATCATGTTTATTTTAGTGTTTATAATATTTATCTTTGGGTTTATATACGTTGGGTTTTTAATATTTGTCCCTTAGGTTTAATATTAATCCCTTGGGTTCATAATCCCTTGGAGTTTTAGTATCAATCTCTTGGGTTTATTATTCCTTTGGGTTTATAATATCAATCCCTTGGGTTTATTATTCCCTTAGGTTTAAAGTATCAATCCTGGTTAATCATTTTCAATCATAGCCAACCGTGGTCAACCATGGTTGAATGTCACATTGTGACAAGGATTGTCTCACCATGAAAGAAACCATGTTTATTTTAGTGTTTATAATATTTATATTAGGGTTTACCAACGTTGGGTTTATAATATTAGTCCCTCTGTTTCCAAAAAATAAGTATGCCTATATATACCAATAACTTGTAGCATTACGGTCTCTCTTATTATAGTGGTGGCAAACAAGGAAAGTATTGTTTGAGGTATATGTCCTGGTTTTCTTCTTCATATTGCCTTTCCTAATGTTCTTATTTCTTTCTCTATGTGTAGGTGTAGGTTGAGTCTATGAGCTCTTCTTATCACTTCCCTCCTTTAATCCACCATAAGAGGGTTGAGGTTGGTGTTGGCTAGCACCTTCAGTTGCAGCTACTATTTCTCCCATTGAATAAACCACCTTTAATATGTATTTTTCCTTCATGAAAATGGTCTTCATGGTAATTTGTTTTACACATTTTCCATCAAGGCCTAAGCCTTCATGCTTGACCCATGGTGTTGTTACGATGGCGAATTAAGATGCCTTATAATCTCTTCCTTTTCCTTTATCCATCACATCTCATCTAGTTTAATAGTTTCAGGCAAATTCTCTTTCCATTCTTTCCAAATTCATTTAGTTGCTCTTGAGAATTTTTTATGGAAAGTGAACTTACCAAAGTGATGTCAATTATGTTGTTGGCTTCGGTATTAGGAATCGAAGGTGTCCTTTCTTCTTAGAGATCTTGGCAAGTGACATGGAGTTTTTCAAGGCCTCCTCCTTCTTTCCTAACTATCATTGTAGATGTTCCATCATATGAGTGAGTGTACATTCCTTCCAACTATAATTTACATGGCCTTATCAAAAGGGCATACAAGCTACACTTTATACATGTCCCATTCTGCCATGATTATAGTGAGGAAGTCTTGGAACAACTAAAATTACTTCATTATAAATGGAAACAATTTGGTATAGCTCTTAGTGTTTTGCACCATCTCTAGAATCCTCTTGTTGAACATTTATACCTACTCCTTCAAGTGCTTGTTCTTTTCTTGTAGTTAAAAATTTATGGCCCTTAAGTCTTTTGACTTTTCTTTACTTGATTTACTCATGCTAAGGTCTGTAATGTTCTCTATAAAATTCTAGTAGATGTGTCATTGCCAAGGATGCAAATACTCTGATACCTTATGCTCTGTAAGAGAGGGAGAAATAATCAACTTACTTCACCAACACAAATACCATGTATAAGTTTCTTCTAATTTATATTCTCAAGGTTGTACATAGTAATCTACCGATAAAAAAACCACTAGGCCTATATTCCTCTTTCCCTATACAAGAATCTTTAATCTTCTAATTGATCCAAGACCTTGAATCTCCTAGTTGCAACTTTCATAACATAACCACTAGATAGTAACAATGATTAATATGTGAGATCAATAGCTAAAAAAGCACTGCAAACATTATACCCTTGAGAAATATTGTATGTAGCCAACTATGCAATATGTTGAGTACGCCTCTTAATTGTAAATAATGTAACGGAAAATGGATGTTTTCTATTTGTCAACTATGTGTGTGCAACACACAACCCAAGTACACTAAAAAAAATAATGAATACCTCCAATGACTCAACAATACACTTGTTAGTGTGATCAAGCCATCATTCAACAATAAGAACCATGTAAGCATAATAATCTAGTGTTAAATCATGATTATTTCTTGCAACAATGAAACTTAGTATTTTTCATCATAACATGCTTAACATGGTTATTGTGAGTAATAGTGAGTGACCACTTAGAGATGATTCTTATTTCAAGATCAACCAATGTATGCATTTCTCTTTTCTTTGAAGGATGTGCACTAATCCAATAATATGTTTCTTTCAATAGGAAACTTTGATAAAATAGATGCTCAACATATTGTCAATATGTAAATATCAGTAAAAATCATGAGCTTGAAGGCCATAGTTAAATTGAAAACATTGTTGAAGACCATAAACTCATTGAGCATTGAGAAAAAATGCTTGAGGATCGAACTGTATTCTTGTCTCAACAAACATGGTGTTGGTCTTGTATTTAAGATCTCTATTCCCCACAATCAATAGATGCAACACTTATAGCTTCATCAATGCACATTTTTATAATATCAATCATGGTAAACCATCGTCAACCATAACCAACCATGGTCAACTATGGTGAATGATTGTTCGATCTCACATTATGACCAAAAGTGTCTCCACTTAGGGTTTATATACCTTGGGTTTATAATATTAGTCCCTTGGGTGTAATAATATTCCATTCGGTTCATAATCCCTTGGGATTTCAGTATTAATCTGTTGGGTTTCTTGTTCCTTTGGGTTTATAATATCAATCATTTGGTTTTATTATTCCCCAGTCAACCATGGTTTATTATGATGCCAACCATGGTCCAAAATGGAATCATGATAAGGGTTGTCTCAATATGAAAATCAATGATGGTCATTCATGTTTATTTTAGTGTTTATAATATTTATCTTAGGGTTTATATACGTTGGGTTTATAATATTAGTCCCTTGGGTTTAATATTATTCCCCTGGGTTTAATATTATTCCCTTGGGTTCATAATCCCTTTGAGTTTTAGTATCAATCTCTTGGGTTTATTATTCCTTTGGGTTCCCCTGGGTTTATTATTCCCTTAGGTTTATAATATCAATCGTGGTTAATCATTTTCAATCATAGCCAACCATGGTTGAATGTCACATTGTGACAAGGATTGTCTCACCATGAATAAAACCATGTTTATTTTAGTGTTTCTAATATTTATATTAGGGTTTACGAATGTTGGGTTTATAATATTAGTCCCTTTATTTCCAAAAAATGAGTATGCCTCCACATACCAATAATTTGTAGCATTACGGTCTCTCTTATTATAGTGGTGGCAGACAAGGAAAGTATTGTTTGAGGTATATGTCCTGGTTTTCTTCTTACTATTTCCTTTGCTAATATTCTTATTTCTTTCTCTGTGTGTAGGTGTAGGTTGAGTCTATGAGCTCTTCTTATCACTTCCCTCCTTTAATCTACCATAAGAGGGCTGAGGTTGGTGTGGGCTAGCACCTTGATTTGAAACTACTATTTCTCCCATTGAATAAACCACCTTTAATACGTATTTTTCCATCATGAAAATGGTCTTCATGGTAATTGGTTTCGCACCTTTTCCATCAAGACCTAAGCCTTCATTCTTGACCCATGGTGTCATTACGATGATGAATTAAGATGCCTTATATTCTCTTGCTTTTCCTTTATCCATCACATCTCATCTAGTTTAATAGTTTCAGGCAAATTCTCTTTCCATTCTTTTCACATTCATTTAGTTGCTCTTGAGAATTTTTTTTGGAAAGTGAACTTACAAAAGTGTTGTCAATTATGTTGATGGCTCGGGTATTAGGAATGGAAGGTGTCCTTTTTTCTTATAGATCTTGGCGAGTGCCATGGAGTTTTTCAAGGCCTCCTCCTTCTTTGCTAACTGTCATTGTAGATGTTCCATCATCTAAGTGAGTATACATTCTTTCCAACTATAATTTATATGGCCTTGTCAAAAAGGCATAAAATCTACACTTTATATGTGTCCCATTCTGCCATGATTATAGTGAGGGAGTTTTGAAACAACTAAAATTACTTCATTATAAGTGGAAACAATTTGGTAGAGCTCTTAGTTTTTTAAACCATCTCTAGAATCTTCTTGTTGAACATTTATACCTACTCCTTCAAGTGCTTGTTCTCTTCTTGAAATCAAAAATTGATGGCCCTTAAGTCTTTTGACTTTTCTTTACTTTCTTTAATCATGCTAAGGTCTGTAATGTTCTCTATAAAATTCTAGTAGATGTGTCATTGCGAAGGATGCAATTACTCTGATACCCTATGCTCTGTAAGTGAGGGACTTATAACCCACTTACTTCACCAACACAAATACCACGTATAAGTTTCTTCTAGGTTATATTCTCAAGGTTCTACATAGTGCTCTACTAATAAGAAAAACCACTATGCCTATATTCCTCTTTCCCTATACAAGAATATTTAATCTTCTAATTGATCCAAGACCTTGAATCTCCTAGTTGCAACTTTCATAACATAACCACTAGATAGTAACAATGATTAATATGTGAGATCAATAGCCAAAAAATCGCTACAAACATTATAGCCTTGAGAAATATTGTATGTAGCCAACTATACAATATGTTGAGTAGGCCTCTTAATTGTCAATAATGTAATGGAAAATGGATGTGTTCTATTTTTAAACTATGTGTGTGCAACATACAACCCAGTTACACTAAAAAAAATAATGAATACCTCTAATGACTCACCAATACACTTGTTAGTGTGATCAAACCATCATTCAATAATAAGAACCATGTAAGCATAATAATCTGGTGTTAAATCATGATTATTTCTTGCAACAATGAAGCTTAGGATTTTTCATCATAACATGGTTATTGTGAGTAATAGTGAGTGAGCACCTAGAGATGACTCTTATTTCAAGATCAACCAATGTATGCATTTCCCTTTTCTTTGAAGGATGTGCACTAATCCAATAAGATGTTTCTTTCAATAGGAAACTTTGATAAAATAGATGCTCAACATATTGTCACTACGTAAATATCAGTAAAAATCATGAGCTTGAAGGCCATAGTTAAATTGAAAACATCATTGAAGACCATAAACTCATTAAGCATTGAGAAAAAATGCTTGAGGATCAAACTTTATTCTTGTCTCAACAAACATGGTGTTGGTCTTGTATTTAACATCTCTATTCCCCACAATCATTAGATGCAACACCTATAGCTTCATCAATGCACATTTTTATAATATCAATCATGGTAAACCATGGTCAACCATAACCAACCATGGTCAACTGTGGTCAATGATTGTTCGATCTCACATTATTACCAAAATTGTCTCCACCAAGGGTTCATATACCTTGGGTTTATAATACTAGTCCCTTGGGTTTAATAATATTCCATTCGGTTCATAATCCCTTGGGTTTTTAGCATTAATATGTTGGGTTTCTTGTTCCTTTGGGTTTATAATATCAATCATTTGGGTTTATTATTCCCCAGTCAACCATGGTTTATTATAATGTCAACCATGGTCCAAAATGGAATTGTGATAATGGTTGTCTCAATATGAAAATTAATGATGGTCAATCATGTTAATTTTAGTGTTTATAATATTTATCTTAGGGTTTATATATGTTGGGTTTCTAATATTAGTCCCTTGGGTTTAATATTATTACCTTGGGTTCATAATCCCTTGCAGTTTTAGTATCAATCTCTTGGGTTTATTATTCCTTTGGGTTTATAATGTCAATCCCTTGGGTTTATTATTCCCTTAGGTTTATAATATCAATCCTCGTTAGTCATTGTCAATAATAGCCAACCATGGTCAACCATGGTTGAATGTCACATTGTGAGAAGGATTGTCTCACCATGAAGGAAACCATGTTTATTCTAGTGTTTATAATATTTATATTAGGGTTTACCAATGTTGGGTTTATAATATTAGTCCCTTTGTTTCCAGAAAATCAGTATGCCTCCACATACCAATAATTTGTAGCATTATGGTCTATCTTATTATAGTGGTGGCAAACAAGGAAAGTATTGTTTGAGGTATATGTCCTAGTTTTCTTCTTCATATTGCCTTTTCTAATATTCTTATTGCTTTCTCTGTGTGTAGGTGTAGGTTGAGTCTATGATCTCTTCTTATCACTTCCCTCCTTTAATCTACCATAAGAGGGCTAAGGTTGGTGTGGGCTAGCACCTTCAGTTGCAACTACTATTTCTCCCATTGAATAAACCACCTTTAATATGTATTTTTCCTTCATGAAAATGGTCTTCATGGTAATTGGTTTCGCACCTTTTCCATCAAGGCCTAAGCCTTCATGCTTGACCCATGGTGTCGTTACAATGGCGAATTAAGATGCCTTATATTCTATTCCTTTTCCTTTATCCATCACATCTCATCTAGTTTAATAGTTTCAAGGAAATTCTCTTTCCATTATTTTCAAATTCATTTAGTTTCTCTTGAGAATTTTTTATGGAAAGTGAAATTACCAAAGTGGTGTCAATTATGTTGTTGGCTTGGGTATTAGGAATGGAAGGTGTCCTTTCTTCTTAGAGATCTTCGCGAGTGGCATGGAGTTTTTCAAGGCCTCCTCCTTCTTTGTTAACTATCGTTGTAGATGTTCCATCATTTGAGTGAGTATACATTCTTTCCAACTATAATTTATATGGCGTTATAAAAAAGGCATACAAGCTACACATTATATGTGTCCCATTCTGCCATGATTATAATGAGGGAGTCTTGGAACAACTAAAATTACTTCATTATAAATGGAAACAATTTGGTAGAGCTCTTAGTGTTTTGCACCATCTCTAGAATCTTCTTGTTGAGCATTTATATCTACTCCTTCAAGTGCTTGTTCTCTTCTTGTAGTTAAAAATTGATGGCCCTTAAGTCTTTTGACTTTTCTTTACTTGCTTTACTCATGCTAAGGTCTGTAATGTTCTCTATAAAATTCTAGTAGATGTGTCATTGCCAAGGATGCAACTACTCTAATACCTTATGCTCTATAAGTGAGGGAGTTATAACTGACTTACTTCACCAACACAGATACCATGTATAAGTTTCTTTTAAGTTATATTCTGAAGGTTGTACATAGTGCTCTACTGATTAAAAAACCACTAGGCCTATATTCCTCTTTCCCTATACAAGAATATTTAATCTTCTAATTGATCCAAGACTTTGAATCTCCTAGTTGCAACTTTCATAACATAACCACTAGATAGTAACAATGATTAATATGTGAGATCAATAGCTAAAAAAGCGCTGCAAACATTATACCCTTCAGAAATATTGTTTGTACCCAACTATGAAATATGTTGAGTAGGCCTCTTAAATTGTGAATAATGTAACGGAAAATGGTTTTGTTCTATTTGTCAACTATGTGTGTGCAACATACAACCCAATTACACTAAAAAAATAATGAATACCTCGAATGACTCACCAATCCACTTGTTAGTGTGATCAAGCCATCGTTCAACAATAAGAACCATGTAAGCATAATAATCTGGTGTTAATTCATGATTATTTCTTGCATCAATGAAACTTAGGATTTTTCATCATAACATGCTTAACCTGGATATTCTAAGTAATAGTGAGTGAGAACTTAGAGATGATTCTTATTTGAAGATCAACCAATGTATGCATTTCCCTTTTCTTTGAAGGATGTGCACTAATCCAATAATATGTTTCTTTCAATAGAAAACTTCGATAAAAATAGACACTCAACATATTTTCACTATCTAAATATGAGTAAAAATCATGTGCTTGAAGGCCATAGTTAAATTGAAAACATTGTTGAAGACGATAAACTCATTGAGCATTGAGAAAAAATGCTTGAGGATCAAACTTTATTCTTGTCTTAACAAACATGGTGTTGGTCTTGTATTTAACCTCTCTATTCCCCACAATCAATAGATGCAACACCTATAGCATCATCAATGCCCATTTTTATAATATCAATCATGGTAAACCATGGCCAACCATAACCAACCATGGTCAACTATGGTAAATGATTGTTCGATCTCACATTATGACCAAAATTGTTTCCACTTAGGGTTTATATACCTTGGGTTTATAATATTAGTCCCTTGGGTTTAATAATATTCCATTCGGTTCATAATCCCTTGGGTTTTTAGTATTAATCTGTTGGGTTTCTTGTTTCTTTGGGTTTATAATTTCAATCATTTGGGTTTATTATTCCCCAGTCAACCATGGTTTATTATGATGTCAACCATGGTCCAAAATGGAATTGTGATAAGGGTTATCTCAATATGAAAATCAATGATGGTAAATCATGTTTATTTTAGTGTTTATAATATTTATCTTAGGGTTTATATACGTTGGGTTTATAATATTAGTCCGTTGAGTTTAATATTATTCCCATAGGTTTAATATTATTCCCTTGGGTTCATAATCCCTTGGAGTTTTAGTATCAATCTCTTGGGTTTATTATTCCTTTGGGTTTAAAATATCAATCCCTTGGGTTTATTATTCCCTTAGGTTTATAATATCAATCATGGTTAATCATTGTCAATCATAGCCAACCGTGGTCAACCACGGTTGAATGTCACATTGTGACAAGGATTGTCTCACCATGAAGAAATCCATGTCTATTTTAGTGTTTATAATATTTATATTAGGGTTTACCAATGTTGGGATTATAATATTAGTCCCTTTGTTTCCAGAAAATGAGTATGCCTCCACATACCAATAACTTGTAGCATTACAGTCTCTCTTATTATAGTAGTGGCAAACAAGGAAAGTATTGTTTGAGGTATACATCCTGGTTTTCTTCTTCACATTGCCTTTGCTAATATTCTTATTTCTTTCTTTTTGTGTAGGTGTAGGTTGAGTCTATGAGCTCTTCTTATCACTTCCCTCCTTTAATCTACCATAAGAGGGCTGAGGTTGGTGTGGGCTAGCACCTTCAGTTGCAACTACTATTTCTCCCATTGAATAAACCACCTTTAATATGTATTTTTCCTTCATGAAAATGGTCTTCATGGTAATTTGTTTCACACCTTTTCCATGAATGCCTAAGCCATGATACTTGGCCCATGTTGTCGTTATGATGGTGAATGGAGATGCCTTATATTCTCTTGCTTTTCCTTTATCCATCACATCTCATCTAGTTTAATAGTTGTAGGGAAATTCTCTTTCCATTCTTTCCAAATCCATTAAGTTTCTCTTCAGAATTTTTTATGGAAAGTGAACTTACCAAAGTGGTGTCAATTATGTTGTTGGCTTGGGTGTTAGGAATAGAAGGTGTCCTTTCTTCTTAGAGATCTTGGTGAGTGCCATGGAGTTTTTCAAGGCCTCCTCCTTCTTTGCTAACTATCATTGTAGTTGTTCCATCATCTGAGTGAGTATACATTCTTTCCAACTATAATTTATATGGCCTTATCAAAAAGGCATACAAGCTACACTTTATATGTGTCCCATTCTGCCATGATTATAGTGAGGGAGTCTTGGAACAGCTAAAATTACTTCATTATAAATGGAAACAATTTGGTAGAGCTCTTAGTATTTTTCACCATCTCTAGAATCTTCTTCTTGAACATTTATACCTACTCCTTCAAGTGCTTGTTCTCTTTTTGAAGTTAAAAATTGATGGCCCTTAAGTCTTTTGAATTTTCTTTACTTGCTTTGCTCATGCTAAGGTCTGTAATGTTCTCTATAAAATTTTAGTAGATGTGTCATCGCGAAGGATGAAACTACTCTGATACCTTATGCTCTGTACGTGAGGGACTTATAACCCATTTACATTACCAACACAGATACCATGTATAAGTTTCTTCTAGGTTAT
This sequence comes from Pinus tabuliformis, assembly GCA_031772625.1. Lineage (NCBI taxonomy): Eukaryota > Viridiplantae > Streptophyta > Pinopsida > Pinales > Pinaceae > Pinus > Pinus tabuliformis. Next base: position 1,165,022,719 of record CM062820.1, on the reverse strand, counting down.
ATTCTCAAGGTTGTACATAGTGCTCTATCGATAAAAAAACCACTAGGCCTATATTCCTCTTTCCCTATACAAGAATCTTTAATCTTCTAATTGATCCAAGACCTTGAATCTCCTAGTTGCTACTTTCATAACATAACCGCTAGATAGTAACAACGATTAATATGTGAGTTCAATAGCCAAAAAAGAGCTGCAAACATTTTACCCTTGAGAAATATTTTATGTAGCCAACTATACAATATGCTGAGTAGGCTGGATGTGTTCTATTTGTCAACTACGTGTGTGCAACATACAACCCAATTACACTAAAAAAATAATTAATACCTCCAATGACTCACCAATACACTTGTCAGTCTGATCAAACCATCACTCAACAATAAGAAGTATGTAAGCATAATAATTTGGTGTTAAATCATGATTATTTCTTGCAATAATGAAACTTATGATTTTTCATCATAACATGCTTAACATGGTTATTGTGAGTAATAGTGAGTGAGCACTTAGAGATGATTCTTATTTCAAGATCAACCAATGTATGCATTTCCCTTTTCTCTGAAGGATGTGCACTAATCCAATAAGATATTTCTTTCAATAGAAAACTATGATAGAGTAGATGCTCAACATATTGTCACTATGTAAATATCAGTAAAAATCATGAGCTTGAAGGCCATAGTTAAATTGAAAACATCGTTGAAGACCATAAACTCATTGAGCATTGAGAAAAAATGCTTGAGTATAGAACTTTATTCTTGTCTCAACAAACATGGTGTTGGTCTTGTATTTAACATCTCTATTCCCCACAATCAATAGATGCAACACCTATAGCTTCATCAATGCACATTGTTACAATATCAATCATGGTAAACCATGGTCAACCATAACCAAGCATGGTCAACTGTGGTCAATGATTGTTCGATCTCACATTATGACCAAAATTCTCCACTTAGGGTTTATATACCTTGGGTTTGTAATATTAGTCCCTTGGGTTTAATAATATTCCATTCGATTCATAATCCCTTGGGTTTTTATTATTAATGTGTTGGGTTTCTTGTTCCTTTGGGTTTATAATATCAAACGTTTGGGTTTATTATTCCCCAGTCAACCATGGTGTATTATGATGTCAACCATGGTCCAAAATTGAATTATGATAAGGGTTGTCTCAATATGAAAATCAATGATGGTCAATCATGTTTATTTTAGTCTTTATAATATTTATCTTAGGGTTTATATACGTTGGGTTTATAATATTAGTCCCTGGGGTTTAATATTATTCCCTTGGGTTTAATATTATTCCCTTAGGTTCATAATCCCTTGGAGTTTTAGTATCAATCTCTTCGGTTTATTATTCCTTTGGGTTTATAATATGAATCCCTTGGGTTTATTATTCCCTTAGGTTTATAATATCAATCTTGCTTGATCATTATCAATCATAGCCAACCATGGTCAACCATGGTTGAATGTCACATTGTGACAAGGATTGTCTCACCATGAAAAAAAACCATGTTTATTTTAGTGTTTATAATATTTATATTAGGGTTTACCAATGTTGGGTTTATAATATTAGTCCCTTTGTTTCCAAAAAATGAGTATGCCTCCACATACCAATAATTTGTAGCATTACGGTCTATCTTATTATAGTGGTGGCAAACAAGGAAAGTATTGTTTGAGGTATACGTCCTAGTTTTATTCTTCATATTGCCTTTGCTAATATTCTTATTTCTTTCTTTGTGTGTAGGTGTAGGTTGAGTCTATGAGCTCTTCTTATCACTTCCATCCTTTTATCTACCATAAGATGGCTAAGGTTGGTGTGGGCTAGCACCTTCAGTTGCAACTAATCTTTCTCCCATTGTATAAACCACCTTTAGTATGCATTTTTCCTTCATGAAAATGGTCTTCATCTTAATTGGTTTTGCACATTTTCCATCAAGGCCTAAGCCTTCTTGCTTGACCCATGGTGTCATTATGATGGCGAATTAAGGTGCCTTACATTCTCTTGCTTTTCCTTAATGCATCACATCTCATCTATTTCAATAGTTTCAGGGAAATTATATTTCCATGCTTTTCAAATTCATTTAGTTGCTCTTGAGAAATTTTTAAGGAAAGTGAACTTACCAAAGTGGTGTCAATCATGCTATTGGCTTGGTTATTAGGAATGGAAGGTGTCCTTTCTTCCCAGAGATCTTGACCAGTGCCATGGAGTTTTTCAAGGCCTCCTCCTTCTTTTCTAACTATCATTGTAGATGTTCCACCATCTGAGTGAGTATATATTCTTTCCAGCTATAATTTATATGACCTTATCAAAAAGTCATAAAAGAAACAATTATACGTGTCCCATTCTGCCATGATTATAGCAAGGGAGTCTTGGAACCACTAAATTTGTTTCATTATAAATGGAAACAATTTGGTAGAGCTCTTAGTGTCTTTCTCCATCTCTAGAATCGTCTTGTTGAACATTTATACCTACTCCTTCAAGTGCTTGTTCTCTTATTGAAGCTAAAAATTGATGGCCCTTAAGTCTTTTGACTTTTCTTTACATTCTTTACTCATGCTAAGGTCTGTAATGTTCTCTATAAAATTCTAGTAGATGTGTCATTGCCAAGGATGAAACTACTCTAATACCTTATGCTCTGTAAGTTAGAGACTCATAGCCCACTTACTTCACCAACACAGATACCATGTATAAGTTTCTTCTACGTTATATTCTGAAGGATGTACATAGTGCTCTATCGCTAAACAAAACACTAGGCCTATATTCCTCTTTCCCTATACAAGAATCTTTAATCTTCTAATTGATCCAAGACCTTGAATCTCCTAGTTGCAACTTGCATAACACAACCACTAGATAGTAACAATGATTAATATGTGAGATCAATAGCCAAAAAAGTTCTGCAAACATTATACCCTTGAGAAATATTGTATGTAGCCAACTATGCAATAAGTTAAGTAGGCCTCTTAATTGTGAATAATGTAACAAAAAATGGATGTGTTCTATTTGTCAACTATGTCTGTGCAACGTACAACCCAATTACATTAAAAAAAATAATGAATACCTCCAATGACTCACCAATACACTTGTTAGTGTGATAAAACCATCGTTCAATAATAAGAACCATGTAAGCATAATAATCTGGTGTTAAATCATGATTATTTCTTGTAACAATGAAACTTAGGATTTTTCATTATAACATGTTTAACATGGTTATTGTGAGTAATAATGAGTGAACACCTAGAGATGATTCTTATTGAAGATCAACCAATGTATGCATTTCCCTTTTCTTTGAAGGATGTGCACTAATCCAATAAGAGGTTTCTTTCAATAGAAAACTTTGATAAAATAGATGCTCAACATATTGTCACTATGTAAATATCAGTAAAAATCATGAGCTTGAAGGCCATAGTTAAATTGAAAACATTGTTGAAGACCATAAACTCATTGAGCATTAAGGAAAAATGCTTAAGGGTCAAACTTTATTCTTGTATCAACAAACATGGTGTTGGTCTTGTATTTAACATCTCTATTCCCCACAATCAATAGATGCAACACCTATAGCTTCATCAATGCACATTTTTATAAATGAGTCTAATTTTTATTAGAGAAATAATCCAAAACTTTGTTGGTTGCATCCTATGACGAAGGAATGTGCTCATCCTAGAATTTTGCTTCTTCATACTTTGAACATGAAAGTAATCTCAAACCACTATGAAGTCAACCCTTTTAGAGGTAAAGCAACCAAACAAAAACAAATCTTACTCACTCAAGGAATTTGACTAGACCAATGTGTAATTCAATGTGGTAATTTTTAATTGCTCTGTATGGTTTGTAGGAATGTGGAAAATTTTTAGATATATATTAAGATTGATCCAACAATTAAGGAAACCATCCAACATATAATTTAAATGGCCAATAACTTAGTAAAGCAACGAGAAGGTGATTTAAATGCTCAACAAACTATGGGAACTTACAACCATCAAATAAAACACCCAACAATGAAATGGAATGCCTAACAATTAATAGATATGCAGAGAGAGAGAGAGAGAATGTCATATGATTATTATATGGCCAAATGGGAAAACCAACTTTGAATGGGGATGAATTATTTTATTGTAGCAATCTCTAGCTACATTGTTTTCCTAGTTCTATTCCTCTTCCTCTTTTGGCCAAATCTCCCATTGAAAATGAAGGAAAACAAAGAAATAAGGAAAAATTGAGAGTAAAGAGAAGACAAATACCTATGACCCTTAATATCCCATTCCTTAGTTTTCTTTCCTATTTTATTTATTTTTTCTTTCCATTAATTTCTTTTTCACTCTCCCAATTTGACTTATTCAACATTTACATTTGCTTTATTTTCCAATATTTACTTAACTTTTATTAATTACTTAATTTCATTTTAAGTATTGAGTTATATGCTAAATTAGTTTTGTTCCCGATTGGGATGAGGAAATGTGGAGGTGATAGGGGCAAGTTCATTTATCATAAGGACAGGACAGTTGGACGAGACCATAGAGATCAGGTTACCTTCCCAACAAAAGAAATGAGTAGTCGGTCAGATCAAGTTTCAAATGGCAAGAGTGGGAATGGAGGACTGCAGATGATTAGGAAAAATGGCGGTGATAATGGAAGGGATAGAAGGATGAAGAGAAGGCATAATATGAAGGTGGCAGGGGGCAAAGGAAAGGATAATACGGACAGAGTGAAGGAGGAATGGATCGAGGAGCAGGCTGGAAACATTACCAGGGAGATTTACGAGCTTGGGTATGTGCATACTGCTTTCTCCACCTTACTTGTTTCCATTATTATAAGTAGAATGGACAACTGTCAGTCTTGGGAGGATCTGGAGGTAGAAAAGAGTTTGAGAAAGCTGGTTAGATTCCATGTTTCTGTTATGAAACCATCTCAAGAAAAGATAGAATGGATAGATCAACGCCTTAGAATTCAGCCTCTTCGAGGGGGCAACCTCCTTTACATTACATAAATGAACAATTCTTGGATGATTCAAATGAGAAAACCTCCTTTCTATATATAGGAGTCTAAGGAGTCACAATATAATCCAACTGACCTAACAATAATAATATAAAGCCACAAAAATAACAATAGAGGGATTCTATGGGGCACAGTAATAACAATATGGGGGCAATAGGGGCACAACAATATTAATAAGGGGTATAACTACAATAGTAATGGGGTAATCACTAGTATTATAAGGACCCAACATGCCCCTCTCCTTCAAAAAAGTGTTGTCCTCAACGCTTGAGTAGTTCTGGATACTTCTGCATAAAATTCTCATCCTCCCATGTGGAATCTTCAGCGGATAAGTTCTTCCACTTGATAAGATACTCTGAAATTGATCGATTTCGTAGCTGTCGAGTTCTTGTTTCTGTGACTGCTTCCGATTCCAATATAATTTTTCCTTCCTCATCAAGTTCTGGCAATATTGTTTGAACTGGGAGCTTGTCACCTATAACCTTCTTTAAACATGAAACATGGAAAACTGGGTGCAATCGAGAAGCTGCAGGAAGCTCCAATTTGTATGCCATAGTACCAATCTTTTGCAACACCTTGTACGGACCATAATACTTTGGTGATAATTTATTATCCTTCTTAGCTTGCTTTAGGGACATTTGCTTATATGGTTGTAGCCGTAGGAATACCCAATCACCTACATCAAAACTTCTTTCACTGCGATGTTGATCTGCCTGTTGTTTCATTCTATTCTGTGCCAACACGAGGTTATCCTTTAAGAGTTGGAGGACTTGTTGTTGATGTTCGATGTGATGTTCCACTGCCTGAACCTTAGAATTTTCTCTTAAATATGATGTGATGGATGGTGGTTGATACCCATAAAGTGCCATAAATGGGGTCATTTTTGTTGCTGTATGGAAGGAAGTGTTATACCACCATTCAGCCAGAGGCAACCATTTGACCCATTGTGTCTGTTTATCAGATACAAAGCAACGAAGATATCCTTCCAAACATTTGTTTACTATCTCAGTTTTCCCATCAGATTGAGGATGATAAGATGAGCTATGAGCTAACTGAGTACCAAGACAAGAAAATAATTATGTCCAAAAATTTCCAGTGAAAATGGGATCTCTGTCACTTACAATAATCTTTGGGTTTCCATGTAGCTTTTGAATTGTTTCCATAAATGCAGTAGAAACTGTACTGGCTTTAAATGGATGTGATAATGCACAAAAGTGTGCATACTTGGTAAGTCTGTCAACTACCACCATGATGACACTCTTTCCCTCAGACTTGGGTAAACCTGTGATAAAATCCATTGAAACCTCCTCCCAACGTTGGCTTGGAATGGATAAAGGTTGTAATAGACCCGGTGTCTTAATTGTTTCAACTTTATTTTGTTGGCAAACCAAACATTTCGCCACAAACTTTTGAATATCTGATTTAAGGCCATCCCAAAAAAATTCCTTCTTAACCCTGTGGTAAGTTTTTAAAAATCCTGAGTGCCCTCCTAAGGGAGAAGTGTGCAATTCCATAAGAATCTTTTGTTTTAGCTGGGAATTCTTACAGAGGTATAAGCGATCTTTGTACCATAACGAATCATTTTTCCAGCTAAATGTATCAGACTTACTGGAATCTTGTTGTAGCTTTCGAATAAGTGCCCACACTTCTTCGTCATTCTTCCATTCCTCCCTTGCTTCGTTTATCCAATCTGGTTGGATAATAGAAATGGCGCACAACAATGCTTCCACATCCTCATCCTTTCTTGAGAGTGCATCTGCCACCACATTTTGCTTCCCTTTTTTGTAGATGATTTCAAAGTCATAACCCAACATCTTTGTGACCCACTTTTGTTGCTCTTCAGAGGATAATCTTTGTTCTAAAAAGTATTTAAGGCTATCATGATCCGTTTTTACCTTGAAGTGTCTTCCCATTAGGTAGGGTCGCCATTTCTTAAGTGCATGGAGTATTGCCAACATTTCCTTCTCATAAATAGCTTTTCTTAAAAACTTTCCCTTGATTGGACGACTTTCAAAAGCAATGGTCTTTCATCTTGCATTAGAACAGCACCAATTCCATTTCCTGAAGCATCACATTCCACAATAAAGGTTTTTGTGAAGTCTGGTGTAGCTAAGACCGGTGCTTGGCACATTGCCTCTTTAAGATGTTCAAAGGCCTTTGTTGCTTCCGGAGTCCATGAAAATGCATCTTTCTTCAATAATGTTGTTAGAGGTGCTGCTATTCTCCCATAATTCTTAACAAACTTGTGATAATACCCTGTCAACCCAAGAAATCCTCGCAGATGCTTTATGGATGTGGGGATTTTCCATAATGGCTTTAATTTTGCTAGGGTCTACCTTAACTCCTTCATGAGATACAATATGACCCAAATATTCCACCTCCTGGACTCCAAAGAAACATTTGGATCTTTTTGCATATAATTGTTTCTCCTCCAATAGTTGTAGCACCCTGTCAACATGTTCAACATGATCCTTCCAAGACTTGCTGTAGATTAGTATATCATCAAAAAATACTAACACAAATTTTCTAAGGAATGGTTTGAAAATTGAATTCATCAAACCTTGAAATGTTGAAGGTGCATTGGTAAGGCCAAAAGGCATGACCAAAAATTCATAATGACCCTCATGAGTTCTAAATGTTGTTTTCGGAATGTCTTCAATCTTCATTCTGATTTGATGATATCCTGAACGAAGATCCAACTTGGTGAAGTAAATTGATCCATGCAATTCATCCAGTAATTCATCAATGACAGGAATGGGGAACTTATCTTTAATAGTGAGCTTGTTGAGCTCCCTATAATCCGGACACATGCGCCATGATCCATCCTTCTTGTGCACCAATACTACTGGAGCAGAGAAAGAACTTTGACTCGGTTGAATTATACCAGCCTCTAGCATTTCTGCAACCATACGTTCAATTTCACTCTTTTGGACATAGGGATATCTGTACGGCCTGATGTTTGGAGGAACACTTCCTGGAATCAGATGAATAGCATGATCATGATCACGCATAGGTGGGAGACCTTTGGGAGTCTCAAATACCTTGGAATGATTGTCCAGGACTTTTTGGAGATCTGGAGAAATAGATGATTCCAATGTGGAAACATCTAGCGAACATAATTGTGCAATTACACCTCTTTGCTCCTTTTTTAGAAGCTTTGTCATACCATTAGAGCTGATTATCTTTCCTGGTTTCCCTGCAATACCCCTTAATTCAACTTCCTTTCCTTCCGTAGAAAATTTGATGAAAAGTTCTTGAAAATTAAAAGCTATTGTACCCAAGGATTGTAGCCATTGGACTCCTAGTACAACATCAGCACCTCCCATTGGAATGGAAAGCATTGGGCTAGTCAATACATATTCTCCCATGGATAGCTTGATATTATGGCACTTTCCAGAGAAATTTATTGTTCCTCCATTTGCAATCATCACTTGACACTCTGGTGCTGGATATAGGAAGCAATTCAATTCTTTTGCTACCCTACAATGAATAAAATTGTGGGTGCTTCCTGAATCAATCAACACTATTACCTTTTTCTTCTTGATTTGTCCTTCTATCTTGATGGTTTGAGGAGTGGTAATTCCCGCCAATGCATTACAAGATATGGTCGGATTTATTTGTTCTTCATCTAGGCTTTGTTCCTGGAGTATATCCTCTTCTTTTGACCTTTCTTGCTCCTTTTCTTCTTCCTCTTCACAATCTATGTAGAATAATTTCTTCTCAGCACACTTATGACCTTTAGTGTATTTGCTATCACAACTGTAACAAAGCCCTTTTGCTCTTTTTTCTTCCAATTGTTGTGGTGTCAACCTTATAGGTTGTGGAAGACTAGGGGCAACAACACTTCCGTCTTTATAGTTGTGAGTGGTATGCTTCCTAGTTGCCATAATTTTGCTTTCCATTTTTCTTGCTAACCTGAATGCCTTCTCTAATGAATCAGGTTCCCAAAGGCGAACATCATGTTGGATATTATCCTTTAAAGACCCTATGAACACATCAATCCTATGCTCCTCTGGAATATCTTTTACCCTTATGTTCAATTTTTGGAACTCCTCAATGTGCTCCATTATTGAACCCTTTTGTTTGAGACTTATCAATTGGCTAAAAAAAGTGTTGCTTTTTGTATCCTCATAATGTGCTATCAATTCTTCCGTAAAAATTGCCCAAGTGATAAATTGTTTACGAGAGCAAAGCCATTGATACCATACAAACTGATTTGGTTCCAAATATAAAGTTGCCATACGTACCTTTTGTGTGTTTTGCACATTATTGAGATCGAAGAATTGCTCCATCTGTAATATCCATGTGGCGGGATCCTTGCCATCAAACTTCCTCATATCGATTTTTGGAATATGGTGAGTCTTCAATCCAACATTAGAGTCTATGATATCATGATTAACATTTCTTTTGTTCGCATCATGAGTTTCCTTTACTACCTTTTCACCATTAGTAAGTATTTCTTGTAGAAAATTTGTCAAATCTGTGTTCATATCTGTCACGCCTGTCTTCAAGTTTGTGTTCAAATCTATCTTCAATTCTTCCATGTCTATCTTCAAATCTGTCTTCCAATCATCCATCTTAGCTTCCACGCCCCTTACCTTAGATTCCATGCCATTTATCTTAGCTTCTGTTAGCTTTTGTGAGCGTGACATTTGTTGCACTTGTTCTTGTAATTTTGATATATCATGTAGCATTTCTTCCTCTTCTTCATGAGTCATGCTAGAGCTTTCAGGTTCCTTACTAGGTGTTTGCATTTTCTTTCCTCGGGGCATCAGTTACCGATAATAATTCCTTCAAAATAATTTTCAAACCAAGCTTAAGCAAAAATTTAAGAAAATCTACACACATTTTTTCACTTTGTAGGAGCTCGATATTGCCTCTGATGTATCTCTGTACTTTTCGATCATCTAGTTCTGAATTTGTGACTTGTAGTAGCCCTCTGTGTCCTCTTTCCAATGCCACAAGTCTGACCCAAATTGGATTCTCCAAGGAAGAGTTATGCGAAATCTCCCACAGTGACTTGATTATAGACTAGTTCAGTAGAGCGAACTTGTACGACGTGCCACGAGTCACTGTTTCGACCTTTGGATCTGAAAAATGCATACAAGAAACTACAGTCCGTCCTCTTTCTGTACCTTCTTACGAAATTTCAATCCGATCCCCAGAGAGAAAGTTATGACGATTTTCCCCAGGTCACCTGTTTGGAATGTAATTCATGAGTCTGCAAAAAGACCAACTTCCTCAGATCATATCTCCGCAAATATAGCGTGAAAAGCTCTAAATTCAGACCGGAGGTTTAGTGCGATTTCTTCTCAAATGGGTTTTTTTTGCAACTTCTGAAACGTCGTAGAAAAAAAGTTATAGTGAAAATGCCATGATGACCTGTTTGGAGCAACGAAACCCTAGAATCCAAAGCTCTGATACCAAATGTTATGAAACCAGCTCAAGAAAAGATAGAAAAGATAGATCAACGCCTTAGAATTCAGCCTCTTCGAGGGGGCAACCTCCTTTACATTACATAAATGAACAATTCTTGGATGATTCAAATGAAAAAACCTCCTTTCTATATATAGGAGTCTAAGGAGTCACAATATAATCCAGCCGACCTAACAATAATAATATAAAGCCACAAAAATAACAATAGAGGGATTCTATGGGGCACAGTAATAACAATATGGGGGAAATAGGGGCACAACAATATTAATAAGGGGTATAACTACAATAGTAATGGGGTAATCACCAGTATTATAGGGACCCAACAGTTTCCCATTGCGAGGGTCACCCGGAGGGGTCCCAGGGTGGGTACCCTGAAGAGAAACGAAATTGCAGTCGGGGGAAAAGTCTTAGGAGAAATGAGGGAAGCCAAAGTGTGACACCCATGGCTGAAACAAAGGGGAAGATAGGGAGTGGAGAACCGACGATGGATCCTTTAACTCTGTATCTGGCCCACATGACCGAGGGAGTTCTTCACCTCTTGAATTCGGGGAAGGTTTATGAGGACGAGAGTAAAAAAATAGAAGGGGAGTGCAGTAGGAGTAGGGAAGTCTCCAGAGGCCAAGTGGTTAGCAAAGACGGGGATGAAAATGTTGACAAACTAACACCTGTGATTGATACCTATGAACAGGAAAAGATAGAAGACATGATGGCTCGACAGGGCCGTAAGCGTGGTCGCGGAGGCAGAGGTCATTCGAGGCAAAGTAACCAGGGTGATAGGCCTGTGGAGGAACCAGGGAACCAACACAGAGGGAGGGGGTCCACCCAGACTGCTGCCCAAGAGGTAGCCCACGCTTATCAAGAAGATACTGATGAAGACATCTATCGTATAATCCAAAATCTGGAGTCCAGAGTCTTGGAAGAATAGTCGGGCTCGGAAACTGAGGAGTGGGCTACTATGTTAAGTGACACAGGTTACACAAGGGGCAGACAGACTCTCTATCAAAGGTCTTTGCACATTTATTGGACCCTGAAGAGTATTTTGGCAAAGGCCCTGGAACAAGTTGCAAAAGAAATGGCTGACATTGCCAATGGTCTGCCAAACTTACAAAAGGAAATGAAAAATTTCCAAATGATTATGATCAACCAAAACAATAAGCTGGGGGAGATGTCCCGGACATTATCCAGGATGGCAGGCTTGAACCAAACACAGGAAGATCATGCGAATTTCCCCATGGAGACAGACAAGGATAATGGAATTAGAAAGGCCTGATGCTGTGGACGAAATGCTGGAGGTCTTTTGTTTTTCTACTTTTACAGTCTTATGTTGAATAGAATCTTAATGGGTATTTTTAGTTGTTCGGTATATATAGCCAGTATGGACAGAATTATCAAATTTTGGTTTTGGAATGCCTACAGTAAACTTAGGTGGCCAACAGACCTAGTTTCGCTTCGGGGCGGGTTGAGGCCACCATAACTGTGTATCTGGTCTTTATGTTTAGTTTGAATAGAAAGAATGGAACTACCTTACTTACAAAAAAATATATGCTAAATTAGTTCTAATAATAAAGTGAAAAATTATATATATAACTTTTGAACGAGTTAAAAACGAAGAAGAAGGAAAAAAAAAAAAAAAACTTTACATAACACAAATTTAAAAAAAGAAAAGAATAAACTAAAAAACAATTAAAACAAAGTTTTAAACCAAAATTTAAAATAAAACAAAAACGAAATAAAGATATAAAGGATTTAGCTTAACATTTAGATAATTCGATAATTTATGAATTTAGGGAATGATATTGTTACAGTGGTTATAAGATAATTTGATGGAGCATTGTGGATGTACTTTAATATGACGTTTGTCTAGAAGATTTGTAATTTAACAATTTGGAGAGGTTAAATTTGTGAATTTTGAAATTTAATTTTAAAACTCTGGGTTTAACAGAGGTTTATATGGTCTAAGAATTTTTTTAAAAAAGGTTTTAGATGTTTTTAGTTGGGCCTAATGGTTAAGGGCATGTGTTTCTCCTAAGAGGACCAAGGTTCAAAACTAAAGGTTGTAGACTATGTATGCCTTTGTAAACTTAGCTGCCCTAGAGGTCTCATACACCAATTTGGTGTAGAATATTTTTAGTAGTAATCATAATGTAGTTATGTCCCTTTTTTAAAGCCATGGTATTGGGAATGGTATTGTGACTCATCAATAACACATGCCTAAAATACCATAAAGCATTTCATATTGCAATTTTTTTTTAAATCAATGAATTTGATTTAAAAATCCAAAAAGCATAATTATTTTTAAAATAATTCTCAATATCTTCATAATTATTTTATTCTAAACTTGGGAAAACCCTATACCAAAAAACATATATCTAACCACATTATTAATAATAATAATAATTTAAAATAATATTATAATTTAGTTATTTTATGGTTTTATAATTAATAGTGATAATAATTTAAAATAATATTTTAATTTAATTTTTTAATAATTTCTTTTAAATATTAACAATGTGATATATATTAATAAATAAATATATTTATGCATTTCATAAATTAATATTTATCAATATTTATAAACTATTTAATTTATATAAATACACTAATATATTTTGATTTTGATTTTATTTTTATCAGTATAAAATTTAATATTTAATATAAGTGGATTTAATAACTAAAACATAAAAATATTTCCTTCTCAAAAGCCACAAATCTCAAGGAAAAAAAGGAAGATATAGTATGTCTACCTCAGTAAAATAAATGGTTGAAATCTTCCTAAAATGAATGACCTTATTACTCATGGGAATACACGTCTCTTTTTGAAGAGTCCTTGTATTCTTAAGAACGCTGAGAGTCATATTACAAAATGCATGTATACTGACGGATAAAGGAATAGGTCAAGGATGCTCAACACAATCACTATTTGTTCGCGTTGTGTCGCTTATGGCCTCTCTTCTGCTTTCGATATTTTTGCACGGCGCAAATATTCATGAAGACTCATAATTTTCAAACCATGTTCACGATCTGCTCTCTTCTCCTGAACAGCCCATTCGATGGAAAAGAGCTCCAGTCACAGAAATATAATTATAAAGATGGAGAAGCCGACCTACACCTCCAATCACCAAGAACGGTGGGCGTTGAGAAAAAGCTGGGAGCCTCTTCTGCTGCCGGCTTCCCAATAAATAGTTTTGACTGTACAGGCAGCGGCAGCTGCAGCTACATGATGGTGCAGGAATTCGTATTGTCTTCACTGAACATGTCATTGTACTGCTCGTCTGTGTGATTAGGGTTCATGAGGAAACTCGGGTCCACGTTTCGAACGTAGCCGCGAGGAGCATTCTTGTCGTAAGTCACAGCAGCGTAGGGATGGTATGCCATTTCGGCAGGTACATAAGGCCAAATCTCTGTGGGCTTACCGGTGCGCTTCACCCTCCGCAGCACTTTGGATACCTCCACGTATCCAGTTACCGTTAACTTTTGCTCCTTTCTGTTCACATCCACCGATTGCACGCCTGCGCATGTGAGATTCATCACATGAGATAAGGTGCTCTAAGAGATGATTGAATCACCATTAACGTTTATATTTATGATAGAAGTATTGTATAACTGATAATAACATCTTAATATGATTTATATTATATAATACTAAAAAGCGATGCACCATGTGAACAAACCGGCCAGTTAAAGAACCACACCGAAAACTCAGTGCTCACCTTTCATGGATGAGACTGACCTCTTCACTCTCTTCTACAGCCGTCACAATCTATATTGCGGACTCTTAACATGACAGTCTGCAACAGTTCCCAAAATTAAAACAATGATCAGCTTTATAGGATAAAATTTACGGAGTTTTGGGTGGAATATGTTTCAGAAAAATTTAATAATTTGTCGTTTAAAATGTAGTTTTGCTGGTATATAAAGATTCAGTATCTTAATTTTTTTTAATTTAATAACATTCATTAAAAGTTACAACAAATCCATACCAAATTCTTAATCAATCCTAAAGCAAAAAAAAAAGAGAAAGAAAGGAAAGCACAGAAAATCATCAAATGCTCATTTAAACTGGAAATTAACGAAATACACATAATAATTAATTAATAAATGTGGGTGATGCAGTATACCTGCAACTGTAATTGCTTGACGTGTCTCCTGCGATCGCCGAAGAAACCCGATACATAATCCAGCGCGCCCATCGAGCAGAAACTTGAAAGAAATCTCGAGTGTGCTTTGAAAACGGCAGATATATATGTTGTATAAAAGGAGAGGGCACAGATTTTATAGGCAAACTCGAAACTACTAGGCAGTCTTAATGGTTGAAATTCGCCATATCTACCAGTTCTTGTTGTATTAAAATGATAAAAGCCGGTTTCAATTTGATATTCACATTTCCAAGCAGCTTACACGCTAAAAAAATTCGCCAGGTGGAATGCCACGATAGTAGCAAAACAGCGTTGGAGCCCACTTCTTTGTAGAGAAGGCCCTGTAGCAGGTCGGATCGGATACTGCGCCAGAGTCGCGATGATATTTTGAAGCTCTGGCCTACCCATTGTTAACGTCAATTTCTGGAAGGTGGTGATGGCGATGGCAGTGTTTTTGCAATAATCACTTGGCAAGTAGGTTCCACGCGCAAAGAAATTAATGGTAAAAGGAAGAAAATAAGATTGCTTTTTTGTCCCAACAGCGAGAGACACCCGCTTGTACACGATTACACGGTTTTTTTTGGGAAGATGAAAGATAGTTTTTTTTTTTTTTTTGGGAAGATGAAGGATGACAAACATATGAGGCGGTTCAATGGCCAAAGTAATTTTGTGATATCATAATGCAATGTAATTTCATATATATATATAAAATTTATTTTCAAAAACTGGTAAAATTGTAACTGAGTTTACACTGAATATACAAGTAGTTTTAGTTAACTATACATATAAATAATCTTGGTTAACTTGTCAGTAATTTAGTGAAGTTATTACTTAAGTATCTCATGTAAGTAGAGATAGTCATAGTTAAGTAAGTGGTCATGTTTCACGGAGCTTCTAAGGTCATTGTGGAGCAAGGATGATTCTACACCTATCATCTTCTTACATTTTCTGTTTAAAGTTGGGTTTATGAAATGACACTAACCAAAAGGCAGAGCTGACTAGTCTTTGGGGCTGCTACATTTTGCCTTATTGAAGAATATAAAGAGGATAAAAGTTTACAGAAATTCAAAAACAACATTCAATGGGAAAACAAAAGATTTTGATTTCATTGTCTACCTATGGAGGCTTGACAACCTAAAATTTAGTTTTGCACGAAGAATTTGATGAAGCCCAAATTTATCACATCTCAGGGAATCAAATGGTTTCACTGACTTCTTATCCACACAGAAAATTTTGTTGGGGAATGGTTTTGGTGAGATTACAGAGTTGAGAGATAATCAAGTGGTATCCCATTTCTTTGTCGTTCTGTTTTGATGTTTCGCCTTTTTTTTTTTTTAGTATTAGGGAGATTCAAAATTCAAACTTCAAAATTTGTGATGATAAGACATTGGATCTTTTAAAATTTATAAATAATAAAAATACATTTTTCTTTTGAAAAAAAATAGTAATGATGCACTCATCAATTAACTATGTCATACAAGTGGAGATAGTTCTAAATAATTGAAGTGCAATTATATGTGTTATCTTCAATAAAATTTTTCAAATAATAAATCTCTTTGTAATTTGCAAGAATATAATGTCCAATTTTTTTTCAAAATATTAAATCCAATTATACATCTAAAAACTCATTTAAAAAAATATAACCAAAAAAAACTTAAAAAACGACAGTTACAGTCCAAATTCCCCTGATCTAGGCGAAAAATACGAAAATTCTATAGTTCAATTAGTACACCTAATATTTTGGATGAAATTCGATTCAATTGTCCATATAATAGATTAATGGAGTATTTCGTAGTTTATCTAGACAAACCTGCATAGAATAGCATGTGAGCATCGAGTGCGGGTAGAAGTAAAAGAATGGGTAGATAAAAAAAAATTTCAGCACGAAAAAAAAGCTCTATAGTTATATTATGATTGTCCAAAAAACATCATGAAAAATACAACAATGACAATCATGGGAACCTCTGATTTGAGAAAATAAAGAAGGCATAAGACCTCCAGGAGAAAGGATATGTGCCTCCTAGGCAGATCTGCTTCGTGGCAGCCATGAGGAAAAAGATGTATATTGGGGATATCTTGATATAGAAAAAACTAATCAACAGTCCCATGAGCCAGAGTATGACTGATCATCAACCAAAAAATGAGACATAGGATGGGGAGCAAAATTCCTATCAGTGAAGTTCTCATAAAATAGTGAAAGAAGAACCCTGCATAGAAAAGTCTTGGATCTGGTGGGAGGAGTTTTCAACTGAAATCAACAACCTCCATATTCCTTGTGGCGCTGACAGTCCCTGCTTTGACAATGCATCAGCTCTCCGGTTTTTTCCTCTGTCGATGTGGGAGATTGTGTAGTCCTTCCTGTTAAGCCACAAAGCCTCAAGCCTGTCCAACCAGCCAGCTAGGTGAATATTTTTAATGCGATTTTTGGACAACACCTGGTCAATGGTGATTTTGGAGTCTCCAAAAATGTGAAGGTTTTTGAGACCAAGGAAATCAGAGAAAATGATGAAAGCAGTCAGAGCCATGATTTCCGCTTTGTTATTGGTTCTAGGTCCACCATTCCAATGAATATCAAAAGCTTGACCTTCCACTGGAATAATATAAAAGCCATAGGCGCAAATGTCTAGCTGAGTAGCGCTGTCAAAAAAAGCATAAGGATATTCGAATTTATCTATGGGCTGCTGATTCACTCCATGCTTGATTTTGGGGAGACAGGGCTGATCAAGCGCTTCATAAAGTTGAAGGATAGATTCGAAGACCAAATTAATTGGGCTCCTTTTGTAATCAAAGATCAACTAATTGCGCCATTTCTAGATGGTCCATATGGTGATCAAAGGGATCGACCGCTTCTTGTTACACATGTTGCTCCATATATAGAAGGCCTTGAAGATTGTAGGTGAGTTGGCATAAGAGAATCCAAAGTGTGCAGATACAAGCTACCAAATCAGTAGGGATTGGGGACATTGTAGAAATATGTGAACATTGTTTTCAGAATTCGATCTGCAGAGGGGGCAAATAGCAGGTCCAAACCAATGACGCCTCTAGAGATTCTCCCAAGTGAGATTCTGGTTATGAAAAACCAGCCATGCAAAAATGTTGATTTTAATAGGGCAACCAGATTTCCAGAAAATTGGCGGAAAGATATGATCAGAGGTATCGGTTTTTGTAAGTAAAATCTGGGAGTATATGTGTCTAACACATACAAACGAAGATCCGCTGAGTCCTTTCCAAGTGATGTCATCCCTGTTCCTAGAATGATAGAGACCATGCGTTTGTAATGAAAGGGTGATGTCTTTCCATTGGGCCGCAATAACACCGTTCAGTTGTAACTCATTTGCAGTTTTCCATATTGGGATGGCGCCGTCCCAATTTTTGATAACACTGTCCCAAAAATAATGTCCCCTGCAATGCAGATATCTTAGGAGTTGTTGGGAGAAGTGGATCAATTCACCTGAACCTGCAAACTCATCATAACCCATAATAATGTTGGACCCAGTTTGGAATTTCCACATCAAATTTTTTTCTGAAGAACAGCTCTAGTTTTTTAAACCCTCTCCAAATGATTGAGCCATTGGCGGACCCAATGGAGTGCTGCCTTAATCAATAGGTTATGTCGCGGTCATCCATGTATTTTGCCCTGATAGATTTGTTCCAACTGGACTCCCCCATTATCGCCTTCCACATAGTTTTGCATAGAAGAGCTCTTCTGTAGGAGTGTAAATCTAATATGCCCTAGCCCCCCATGAACCTTGGCCGGGTCAGCATCGACAGCTTGCAAAGATGGAATTTATTCTTCTCTTTCTATCCACCCCAAATGAAAATGGCGATCATCCTGTTTAATTTGTTAATAATGGTGGGGGGATATAGAAGAGAAGGGCCCAGTAAACCATGATTTGAACCAGAACTAATTGGGTAAGGATGGCACGACCCCCAATTGATAAACATCTAAACTCCCAAGAGGAAATTTTGTTGTAGAAACGATCCAATATCCATGTCCAATCAGCCACTCTGTAGCATGCAGGTTTCAAATAGAAACCAAGGTATTTGAGACCCTTCATAATAGGAAAAGCCTTAATGTGGAAAAGTTCTGAAATATAAGTGATGGTATCAGCATTTTCATCAGCGACATGGAAAGAAGATTTCAGATCGTTGATCAGCATTCCGGTGGCTTTTTGAAACCTCTCCAGAATATCAAAAATACACAGCCACGTACATCTACACAAAATCTCTAATAGAAGAATATCACCGACAAAAAGAGAGTGAGACATGTAATTATGCTTACTAATGGGAAGAGGCTTAATCCTCGCTTGTTGAACCGCTATCTTGATGTGTAAGCTCAGGGATTCCATGACAAGTATGAAGATAAGTGGAGACAGGGAGCAGCCCTAGCATAAGCCCCTTGCAGCTCTGAAATAAGGAGTAGGAACCCCGTTTATGAGGACTGCGAAATTTATATCCACCACACAAGCCAATATCCATCGAGAACACCTATCATGTAGGCCAATCCTGGTCAGAAGGCATCTGATAAAGCTCCAGCTCACACAGTCGTAAGCCTTTTTCAGGTCGATTTTCAGAAGTGCCGCATTAATTTTCCTGTTGTGCATAGAATGCATACATTCCTGGGTGAGAGCCACTGCTTCAATAATGCTTCTATCTTTGAGGAACTCGTGTTGTTCTGAAGACAAGTGCAAAGAGAGAGTGTTCCTCATTCGAGTGGTGATAATCTTAGATATTATCTTATATAGCACGTTGCATAGGGATATGGGATGATAATCAGCGAATGTAGATGAGAGATTCTTCTTAGGAATAAGGGTGATATATGTAGAGGAAATCTTCTAACTGATGAATCCTTGAGTTCTGGAGACCTTGACCATCTTGAGGATATCTTCCTTGAATAATTCGAAGAAATGGATAAAGAAGTCAATGGTCCACCCATCCAGCCCGGGGCACTTATCTTTCTGGAAAGCTTTCATCGTAGCCAATAATTCCTCTTCTGAAACTTCAACAATGAGCGCATTATTTAGGCCTTCATCATACATAGTGGGGTATGGGTCAATACCCCAAAAAATATCCTCAAAACTGCAAACAGAGCCCTCGTTGTATGCCCTTTTGAAATATTTTACAGCCTCCCTAGAGATGTCCTCCTGTGTGGTATGAGAATTTCCATACTCATACTTGATTTCCCAAATGGCATTTGATTCCCTTCTCTTATTTACAAATCTGTGAAATAACTTGGTGTTCTTATCGCCTTCCCTGAGCCATAATGTGCAACTTTTGAGCCTCCACGATGCTTCTTCTTCTTTCAAGATCGTTTGTTTTCTCTTTTCTAAATTCTAAATTTGGTTCCTTGTGGATGATGGCATGTGAAAATTTTTAAGAAGAGCGGATAACTTTTCCAGTTCCTTGCAAATGGTTTTTAACTCCTTTTTGTTGGCGGTTGCCTTCTCCTTTTGCCACTTATTGACCTCCCTTCGAAGGGTATGCAGGCGCTCAATGAAAAGCCAAGTGGGAACACTATCCAGCTTGGGGAATTGCTTCCAGGTTTCCTTAATAAAAAGTATTGAAGGATACATCCACAAGCCAAGTTCGATTGAACTTGAAGGGATAGCCGAATCTGTGTTTAGAAATTTTCCATTGGATAGTAGTGGGCCGATGATCAGAAATATAGGACGAAATGATGTTCATAGTTGGAGGCCCAAATTTATCAATCAGGTGCTCATGAAATATGAATCTGTCTATTCTCTTCGCTAGATAGGAGCTATTCATTCTTGCATTCTCCTAGGTTGGGCCCATAACAGCAGGCATGGCGTCAATGAAATTGTACTGGATAATGGATTCCCGGATGTGATTACCTATAGGATCAGATTTCTTGCCATTGCCCCATATTTCATCATTACAAAAAGTGCAGTTGAAATCACCACCAATAATCAAAGAGTCAATATCAAGAAGTTCCAAAGAAAGAAGGTCATTCCAAAATGGGAACCAATTTTTATAAGGAGAATAAAGATTTAATATGTGGAAGGGGTCAGTGGAGCCACGAAAATGAGCCAAAATAAGAATGCCTGCAAAGCAATGAAAAGTAGCAGCAGTGATCCATTTAGGGTCCCACAAAACCGCAAGTCCACCAGACATGCCATCAGCATTTGTAGCGACCATGTGCCATGACGGTAGCATCTTCCAGAAGTATGAAATGGTTTGAGAGCATTCATGCATGGTTTCCTTAATGAGAACCATCCTAGATTTTGAGGAGACAAAAAGGTGTTTAAGGGCCAGAAATTTGTGTTCAGCACCAAGGCCCCGGATGTTCATGGACAGGATGTCGATCATTTGGGAGCTTCATGAGGCCGGCAAGCTCTAAGAGGCCTATTATCAGAAAAAACATCATTAGTGATTTCAGTAACAGGAATGTTGATAAGGGAAAGATCCTTGATAGGCAAGGTCCTTCTACCCTTTCTACCTCGAAAATGCCAGTTGCCTTGTTTCTCTTTACGGTGGACAGTTATGTTTCCAGCAGATGTAGGGCTAATGTGGGGAGAAGGGGAACGAGAAGGGTGATGAACAGTTAAAGGTTGAAGACCAAGAGACACTCTTCGGAGGAGAAGATTGATGTCCTGGTCAAGTGAGTTGTGAGGAGAGATGTGGGGAGATGGAGGCGGGGAGATGGGGGTAAGAGGCACCTTACCTTTACGATCAGAATCCAGTTTGTAAGCAAGGGGTATAGAAGGACGATCAGGCGATGGGAGAGACGACGGACCAGGGATATGATGATTATGGGAGGGGGGTGAAAGGGGCGATGATGAAATGTATATGGGGGCAGACACAGGGTCAGAAACAGGGGGAATAGATGATGCAGGGGGTAGGGGATTATCGGGGTCCGGATCTAGTTGTAAAGGCAGTGGAATGGAGGAAAAGCTCGTTACCCCAGCGATTGGATCAAATAGGGGTGGAGAAGGAGATTTCGATAGAGTAGCTGATTTAGGTCGATCAGCAGATGTACGCCTAGAAGGTTCCACAGAGGCTGTCCGAGAGAGAGTGAGGCTGGCTGATTGGTCAAGGGAGCGACCCATTTGAGATTGATGAATGGTGGGGGAATATATAGGAGCCTGAAATATCTCTATATATATAGGCCCATCAAAGGTTGGAGTAGCTCTATCATGCAACGAGGGGGAAGCATGAACAGTTTTCTTCTTTAGCTTAGCATTCGGGCAGTGAGGACAGTTTGGAAAAAGGTGACCAGTTTTGTGGCAGTTGGAACAACTGAAAGGCACGCCCCAATAGTCCAGCCGTTGTTGAATTTTTGATAGCTCCCAAGTGAGGTCAATAGTCTCTCGAAAGCCTCCGTTGAACTCTTTTTCAATGAGAACCCAAGCAACCCGTTTATCTTTGGCACCAATACATCAAGGGTCCGCATATATGAATCACCCAATAATATTACCTATCTTTTTCATCGATTCCATATTCCACAATTTGAGGGGTAGGCCAGGCAATTTAAGCCAGATATAATTATTCTGGGGCATGCAGCGGAGCAGATTAAATCCGATAAACCATTTGTGTAGGGCCAGAAAGCTTCTCTCTTTCACCCAGGGTTTCGAGAAGATGAGTTCCATGTCGCAGTCCCTAAGAAAATGAAAGCTATACCAGTTGTTCATGAGGCGAACAATGGTAGGGGCATATCCCAGAAAAGGAGTCCATCTGGCCGCAATCCAAGCCCGAATTTGTGGATCCTCCATGGACGGAAAGAATCATCTCCCAAGGAGTGCCCTCTTCTGCAAGATCATAATTCTATCCATTAATAGGGGGCCATCCAGATTGATAGCTGAGGGAGGAGGAGAGGTTTTAATAGGTCTGTGATGTTTTGGAGGCTGCCAAGATGCCAAGTCATCATCCTGTGGGAGCAACGGAGATAGAGAGGGTAAAATGATGTCGGATTCTAGCAATTTTATCCAGTCAGACTGAGGAGCGTGTCTGGCATGTGATACTTCAGTGGCCATAGTAGCGCGAACCATGGCTGACTCAGCAGATTGGTCAGATGGGAAATCCATGATAGGATAATTACTACCACCAAAAAGGTAATGGGGGATCCCAATATGGATAATCAAACAGGAGGAAGATCATATGATATGATAGGAAAGGACAGATTAGGTGGGAAAAACCACCAAAGTGTGAGAATATAGTAATAGTGGGGAGAGGACATAAATACCCCTGTACGAGGAACATCCCTTCTGTCAGGTTTATTCATCAAAGAGAGACAACGGATAGATCATGGAGATCTACATAGGATACACAGGCTGCGGAAAATAAATGGGAGAAGTAAAAGAGGGCAGGTGGAACATAGACCAAGGCTAAACCGATCGCCCGAAAAATTCAAAAAGCTTGGTTTTCAGCCGTCGAAAAAAAACCAGTGTTCATACAGAAACTTAGATTGATGCATCAGGGCAGACAACACAATAGTAGCAAATGTCAACTATGCATCACCATGGTCCGATTTTGAAATGGATGTCAGAGCATGGTTTAGAAATTACCATGCACTCCTCGATTTTAGTCTTGGATAGCCACGACCAGTAAGATGATGCAAGCCAAGACATGGGAGATGTATGAGAAGCAAGACGAATTTTAAGCTAAATAAGAGGATAGCAAAGAAAAATGTATAACCGCGCAGGAGAGAAATTTTCCTTATCATTATATGTGAATGCTAACCATAAGAAGAGCATACTAATTTTAAATATTCAGAAAAACAAATTATACCACGTACCTGAAGTGCGAGCGATCTCCGAGTGTTGAGCAGTGGGCACAAGGATGAGATAACAGAAGTATATTTTTGTGAAGATGAGTGGAAAAGGCGATTATAGTAGTTAGAAATGGAAAGTTTACAAGCCATTATAGCCAAAAGTCCTACCAAAAACAGTAGTGTAGGTTATATAATGGAAGAGCTATATGCCAGATTATGGGATGTAGAGAAGGCAAAACAAAGTGATGGCCCAAAATGGAGGCTAGTAAAGACACGCAGTTATCCTGCATGAAAGATTACAAAGAGATAAAACACGAACTCATGCCATAGAAAGACAGGTGTCTCTCAAGAGAAACGATGAAAATGACCGGAGTGGTGAAACACGTTCCTCGTCCAGGATCGAGACAAACAAATGGTCGCTGAAATGGGATGGAAAAAAGGGCAGATCATACTTGATTGGTCGCCACACTAAACTCACCACTCGGTGCTTCGTTCCCAAGCATTTTCTCGTCAAAGCCTCCTGTATGGTTATATGGGTAGATAATTATTTATTTAGAAAATTCATTTTTTAATTTTTTTTTTATTCTTTGAATGTGTGGAAAGTTCAGAAAGCCGTAGGAAAGAATTTGAACATAAGATTTAAAATATAAATAAATAGATTATATATATAAATATATTACTTAAAATTTGTATATTATTTATAATTATTAAATAATTTAAATATAAAAATAGGAAATATAATATATATGTGTGTGTTGATAGGTGTTTCTTTTATTGGAATTGAGCATTTTAATCATTTTGTTAATTAATTTTTTTGATCTGGCGGTGTAAATTGAAAGATGTCAGCATATTCTTGTGGTAGCCACTCCATCAATAAATGAAATTTAAAGTGATAACCTCCTCGCATATCTAAATCAAGTCTTTAAACCCTACTTAAATTAATTTTTTACCAAATGATCATTAAAAAATTAATGTGCATCTTATTTATCTCCACATATGTGGGATTAGAAAAAATGACTAGAAAAAAAGAAATTAAAAAATTAGTGTCAAACACGCATTGAAACTAATGTCTGTTTGCATTCTGAAACATATAAGGAGTTTGCATTCTGAAACGTATAAGGAAGACACTTGCCCCATCTTTCTCATAAATGTTACCAAGACTAGTGTTAATTTTCATGCCCCTACCAAGAGAACACTTGCCCCATCTTTCTCATAAATGTTACTAGGACTACATGTTAATTTTCGTGCCCCATCTTTCTCATACAACGACTACTTGTTAATATTCTACTTGTGTGCCTTTGTTATAAATGTGGCCGTGTAATGGCCCCTTGTTCATATTCCCTTCGTGCCCCATGGTTTCTTTTAAGAGATGAGAAGTCAGTTTCAAGTCCTCATAATGAATTGGAGAAATCGATCAATGAGAATGTCATCGAGACATATGTGCAAGATTCAGCTCAAAAGGGATATTTCAAGGTGATTTCAATTAACAGTAACTAAGACTTTACTTCCTAATGTATATTATGATGGTTGAATCAGTTTATTCAATCAAGCTACCTACGATTTATTATACCTAATTCCATTTTTTTATGATTTAATTCTAGCGTAAATTGATATGTGGTTTTATAGGAATCTGGGAGGGTCATCAACAAATCTTAATTATGTGCCAAATCTTAGTTATGTGCCAACTGTTGCAAATATCATAAGGAGAACTCAAACCTTATATTCCATGTTTCAAGGGGCAATGCTAAGAATTCGTGCCCAATATTCTGGTGGAGGAATGTAAGGCTGAGCCTCAGAAATATTACATTCATCTCAGATCAAGAAGAGGTTAGGCTACTCACAAGCATAGCCTGGCGGAAAGGCTAAATACATTGCCACAAATTACTTAGTTCAATATCATCTAGTAACATGCTATGAAATGCATTCCAGAAGAGAGAGAATAAGTAAGCCCATGAAAATTTTACATGACTTTATTCTAGGTTGCGACAAGGTATATAAATTCCTACTGCTTGGCTTCAATTAATTTATTTTAAAAAATGATCATTGTTCATTTGTCTCTGGATATCCCTTGAGAATTATCCCCTTAAATCTCCATATATTTCCCTTGGTGCCTCATTGTTTTAGATTGCACGAACAAAGTTGTTGCAGATCAGGTTGGAGGGAGAAAGGTGGGAGGAAAATGGCCGCGTGGGACTGTTATTCTGCTCTGGACATAAAAAAATTGATATTGTTATCGTAGGAGGTGGTGTTGCAGGGCTGGCCATAACCTTTGCCCTCCACACGTTTGTTTGACCTCATCTCATATTTTCAGCATAATAGTGCAGTAACGATACTGTGTTTGTGCATACAAAAGTTATGACCCAACATCTTATATGGGGATGGATTGCACGCATGATTGGCCTTAAGAGGTACTTTGATTGTTTTCTAGCTTCTAGGATGGCCTTGATTCTATGGGCCAATGCGTGGAAAGTTCTTGGTGTAGCAGATACACTTAGTGCAGATTATTGTTTGCTTGATGGATAAGTTAATATTATTAGTTTAATTATATATTTTAGAATTTAATAATTAAAAAATAAAATCAATTATTTAACAATTAATTTAATTTATAAAATAAAAATAGCAATTAATCACTAAATTTCACTTTGCTACTAATTAGGCAGGATACTAGTTTTCTCAAATTGCTCTGGTGTCCAGAAGTATGTTGAACTCTTAGAAAACTTCACAAGGTAATTTATCTGGCATTAGTATGTAAAATTATCTTCAACCCAAACCTTAGAAGGGAAGAAAACAAATTATAGGTTAATTTTTAATTTTATTATAATGTTCAAGTTCAAGAGATCAAGTATGTATTACGTGGGTGCATGTGGAAACACTAGCCAAAACTTTGCTTGATGGAATTATTAGATTCAAATCTAAACTTGTTTCCATACATAAAAAAGGAGGTTCTCCTCTCACCACACTAGAGCTGACACACATAACATTCATCACATCTAAGGTAGGCTTGTAGGTGCTGATGGTAAGGGTTGTATTTAATTTTGATTATAGTTTTAAAGAATATTTTGGAATTTGAAAGATTTTTGGGTTCAAATTTAACTTTTGTTTATCAAATTTTAAAATATCTCTAAAATCTACAATCAACCTAACTTCTTTTCTTTCCGATTAGGTTGATCAGATGGTAATTGGTTGTGATAGCCTGAATTTAGTAGTTTCGGAATGGATTGGTTTAGAAGCAATAGAAGGATGGTAACTCTTCCAGAGGGCCATCAATATATAGTAGAGGAAAAAATGGTACAATTAGTGGGTAAAGAAGTGGGGACAAGTTTCATTTTGTGCACAGACCAAAAAAATGATTGGTTTATAACTAGCACAACCACATTTACCAATGTGGTTGTAAAGGCCAATTGATTATGACAACTCCATTTATTTCTACAAAACCTAAAACAATGTTTATAGTTTAGTTCTTATATTTCGTCCATGCTAAGGAAATGGCACACATAATGTTTTCTTTCTTCATAGCTTTTTATTTACAGAAATGGTCATTGTCATCACTTTGTGCTCATATTCATCTTTAATCATAATGGATTATTAAACTCAACAACATCATCTAATTATGTTAATTAATTATATTGGTTATTGTGATTATAATGTTATGTCTATTTTTCTTATTATAATAAAGTATTATTTAGTTAAGTTAATTAATTATTTATTGAATTATTTTTAGGGTAGTTCATGATTGAAGTAATGTGAAAATTGAGAGATCTAAGGTTCTATGCTTTAAGATTTTAGTTTAAAGTATCCTTTAAGATTTAAAGTTTTGATATTAGTTTTTGAGGTTTTTGTTTTAGGTTTTATTTTTATTTTAGGTTTTGTTTTATTTTTGGCATGAATATTTTAGTTTCAAGTTAAAGCTTTAGATTTAAGGTTTAAAATTTAATTTAATTATGTTTCAAATAGTTAAAATTAATATTAATATTTTTGATATTAGTTTTTGAGGTTTTTGTTTTAGGTTTTATTTTTATTTTAGGTTTTGTTTTACTTTTTAGCATGAGTGTTATAGTTTCAAGTTAAACTTTTAGATTTAAGGTTTACAATTTAATTTAATTATGTTTTAAATAGTTAAAATTAATATTAATATTGAATGTTTAGTTTCAAGTTAAATCTTTAGATTTAAGATTTACAATTTAATTTAATTATGTTTCAAATAGTTAAAATTAATATTAATATTGAGATGATAATAATATTATTATTGAGATTAATATTAATATTAGTATTAATTTTAATCATTAATATTGAAATTTAATAATAATATTATATTTATTAATAAAGTTAATAATAATATTATAAATTCTTGGAATTCATAATATAACATTAATATTAATCAGTGAAAACATTAATATTAGTAAATATAATCATAATTAATAATAATAATAATAAAAACAATATTATTTTATTTTTTTTGACAAAAACGGTTATGGAGTATTTATATTCATCTTGGCCTGAATGCCGAAAATCTGATTACATTGAGGATGTCTATATGGACTATTGCATCTCACTACTAAGAATGAGAATGCAGCTTAAGCTTGAAGACTTCTTCCTTGATAAGGAATCTATAGATTCAATTTCAAAGATTTTTCTCCACTTGAAGATACAAACAAATTTATTTAAGAGCAAGTAGTAAAACATGGCAATAATTAGCTTATGGGATGGGTTCCCATGATTCTTCTTCGTCTTTCATCTTGACCCCGGCAGAGAGGAGGGTAGCTTTGTTGGCTTCAATGTCCGCCTCTTTATTATGATTTCTCAGCACATGGTAGTAATTCAACTTCCGAAAAGCGTTTTCCAATCCTTTAATTCTGGATATTAGCCTTGCTAATTTAAGATCCAAAGCTAGGGAGTTGGAAACCATTGCGTTTATAATGATCTGGGAGTCACCTATAACATTAGCTTCACTTATATTTAAATATTTGAGGATCTTGAGGGCTTGAAAGAGGGCCAAAGCCTCATCTTGAATGCTGGATGAATGTCCAAGCCCCCAAGCAAAGGAATGAATTTTTTCCCCAATTAGATTTACAACAACACCTCCTGCACCAGCTTTGCCCAGATTGCCCTTTGCTGCCTAGTGGGCTCCAGTATTGCAGCAATAATGTTGCAACTCCAGGGACTCCCGTCTTTACTTTTATCAACCCGGTAGTTCGTAACAAACTTGGAAGCGACGGTGCTGTATGCACAAGTACTAGCTCTTGTCGCAGTTGTCACTTGGTCAGCCGGCACAAGTCCGCTAAGAGCTTAAGCCAACTTCTATGAGCTCTTAGAAGAAGCATTTTAATCGATGGATGAAAGCTAACTCGAAGGAAGCTAATCTATTTGTGAAAAGAGATTGAAAAACTGAAGGAAAATGCAAACCCTAGCAAACCCTAATTCTACCAGCTAGTCCTACTGATGCAAAGGGAAGAATGCAACCTACTGAAAGAGATGCCATTACTTCTATGAAGGTAAAATACATGTGTCTAGACTACCTCTACCTGAAGAAAACATCTTTTTGTATTTTTGAATAAGTTATTAGAATTATCATGCATGTGCTTTTAACTGGCTTTTTACTGTGCAGGGGCGGATCAAGGAGGAGAAATGCTTGGAAAGAGTTGGGAAGGTTCAGAGAGGGTCTAAGGAGTCCCTAACATCCTTCCGGAGAGTTCCACAAAGGTTGGCTATCAAGAAACCTCGTTTGGGAGTTTCTACAGGAAGTCTGTAGGGGTTCTACAGGATGTTCAGAGGTTTGTACAGGATGTTCAGAAATTTCTACAGGATGTTTTTAAAAAGTGGATTTTAAAGGATGGGTGAGTGAGAGAAGATGCATGAATGTATTGGGAGGTAGGATGGGGACCTGGAATGACCCAGGGACTGATGGATGGAGTGGTGAGAAGGTGTAGAAGGCTGCCTTGGCTTCAAGACGGCTGAGACAATGGAGGAGCAAGAAGGTAGGGTTACGGTGGGCAAAAGGGCAAGTGTGAGATGAGGAACCTAACTAGGAGATGGAGCAGCTGGCTTGGACAAAGCTTATGCAGATGAGAGAGTGGTAGAGATGCTCTGCACGGTGTACATTTAACCGAATCAACAAAGTCCTGCACATAATCAAAGTCCTAGCTAATCTACTCTAACTGTTAATGAAACAAATGAACAACAGCTTTATTTGTAAAGAGAACCATGTACATCACTCAAGCAAAGAAACATTTCAGTTATCTGAACTCATAACTAACTTCTACAAATGAAGACAGTACACTAAGGATTGCATGGTCAAGCAAACTAGTGTTTTTGTTGGGGCAGCACTGTTTCTTCAATTCCAGCCCCTGATCCAATAAGGATGAGGTGAAACTGAGAGTGTTGTTGACCCTTTTCTTGGAGCTTTATCTGTTATTATCCTACCAATCTATTCTAAACATCTGAAGCAATTCTATTCATAACCAGTGACCTATTTAACCAACACAACTAAATCTGCTCAACAGAAACACGTTTCAAATGCATAAAAGGGAAATAACGATGCATAAAGTAAAGGTAACAGTACAAAGAAGGAAGCCCTAGGCTCTCAGTTTGGGCCCAACCCCGAGAGCTATGGCTCCTATAGAAAACTCAGAGTTGGTATAAAATCAGACTGCTTCTCATTATCAAAACATGATCATAAGTCAAGAGTTATGCCAAAAATGGCTACAAGAGAACAAAATGAAGCTAGCAGCACTGTAGTGCAAAGTATGAAAGAGTTTCCAAAAGTCCCTCACAAAGGCTGAGGCCTTAACATTTATACACCTCAAGGCCCTAGCTGGCCTCCTAAATCTATGGTACTTGGCTGCCAAAACTGTGAGTGGACAGCTCCTTCCAAAATCTGCTTGGCTGCCTTCTAGATCCGGTTTTGGTGGCCTTTGGAGCTCGGAGTTGGGGGCGAAGATCCCGAGGAAGGCTATTTAATGCCATAGACAGCCCCCCTACGAATCCTCAACCCAAGCTTGGCTGTCTTCTAGACAGCCCCCCTACGAATCCTCAACCCAAGCTTGGCTGTCTTCTAGCCCATGACTGCTCGGTTTTGCTCCAACATATGTCAAAAAACCTGAAATGAGCACGTGTTAGCCAGCTAGGAAGAGTGACTACCCTTATTCGTACAAATGACATAAACATACTGAAAATTAATGCATAAGTTATGAAAAATGAAGGATTGAACAAGGATAATTAGGCCAAATGAGCCCAACAAGTTACCAAATTTGGCGCTCATCATCACCCCCCTGCTAAAATGGTTGCTCATCCTCTGAGCAACTAGTCCAGCTCCTCGTCTTTCATTGCTTTAATCGCCACCCTCACATCCCAGGCTTCTGAAGTAGTATCCTCTTCACTGTCATGGAATCCGGCCTTCCTTTCCACCTCTTCCCACTTCTTATGCTCTTCTTTTTCTGTGCTTCCTTCTAACAATCCCAAAAGCAAAGGTGGACTTAGCTTGAGGCTGATCCAGCTGGCCTGGAGGTTCTGCATGGACTTCTTGTAGAGAGGCACCCATGCCCAGGCCTCCCTCATTCTAGTTGGAGTGTGATATTCCCTGATTTTGAGGCTGTGGGACAATGTGTTCCACCTATGGGTGCAAGCATGAACACAATTGTCCCCTAATAATTGCTCCATATCCTCGAAGTGTGCTATGGCATGAGCCTGCCAATCCATGTATTCTAATAAAGCCTAAGAGTTGGTTGCTAGGTGCTGGTGGGCTGATATCAATGCGGTGGGGTCCCCTGGCTCTGCTCTAATCAGCAGTGGTTCATGTAGCTCTCGGTTCATGACATCTTTGACCTCTGTCGCTCTCTTTTCTTCGTGGTTTAACCATGAGGTCATTGCCATCAGCTGCATATCTCCTATTACTGTGTTGGGGTCCCATGAGGTTACATTTGGAAGGGCCAAATTATGAAGGTAGAACTCTGATAGCTTGGCCTTGTCCTCTAATGAACTGCTGTTACATAAATCCGTGAACTGCTGGGGGTTTTGGATTTGGGAGATACCCCTCTGTGCCAATGTGTTAATTTGGAATTGCAGCCACTGGTCCCGTAGGTATAGGCCATAAGATTTGGCTGGCTGCCTACATTGCAGAGCGTCCATTGCCCAACTGGCCATGCAGGCCAGTTGCGCCTCCTTTTCTTGCACCTGCTGTTTTAGAGCTTGTATCTCTATGCTTGCCTGCAATTCTCTTTCCTGTAGTTGTTGGTTTAGTTCCTCAAGATCAGCTTGCATTCCTTCTTTTTCTTGAGGTTCTGCTGTGGTGTCCTCTGGTGCTGTGTCCCCTTCTTTCCTCTGTCCTTGTAGCTGTAGTTGTCGTTTGAGCTTCTCATTTTCTTCCTGTAGAAATACTCGCTGGCAGTTTCCCACATGTTTTGCCATAGCCAATTCTCTTCTTGCCTCCTTGAGTTGTTCCTCCAAAGGGCCTATATCTGCTACTCCTTTAGACTTGGCTATTCTCATCCATGTGTGGGTCCTCACTCTTTCTTCCTCTAGTGCAACGAAAAGCGGCACTGTGAATTTCTGTGGAATGATTTTTCCGGCCTCCAAGAAGTTATAATAAGACCCCAAGCTGGGCTGGGGGCTAGGTTCCATGATGTGCTCTACCTCTTCTTCCTTTTGTGGTGATTTGGCTGCCTCCCCATCCATTCTTTCGGTCTCCTTGAGCCTGGCCAATGTTTCTTGTAGAATAGCTTCAGCATCCTGTAGAGATGCTTTTGAATCCAATCTTTCCATTCTCTCCCTCTAGGTAGATGTCTTCGGGCTCCCCCGCTCATAAGTGACTGGTGCTTTGGAGGGGGACTTCTCCTTCGGTGAGGTAGGGGTGTCTTCAATGGTAATTGGGTCTTTGGATGGAGGTTAGGGTCTGCCGGTTTTAATTCTTACAATTCTTCTTGCTTTGAAATACAGAGGAGTCTCCCTCTTTCGTTTTTCCTTTGGCTTGGGAGAGGTACTTAGGGTGGCTAGCACAGCTGCTGCCTCCCTAGCTAGAATTTCGGCCGATTTCTCCTTTTGTTTTCCTTTTTCAGGACTTCCTGTAGAAATTCCTGTAGTGGCTGGTTTCTGGATTCCTGTAGAAGCCGTTTTTAAACTTCCTGTAGAAGCAGACAGCACCGTTTTAGCCTGCTTGGTTGAGGGTGCTTTTTCTTTTAGCTTGGCTGAGGCTGCCTTAGAGTTGCCCTCACTGGCATGGACTTTTTAGTCCTTTCCACCCTGTTCTGTAGTCTTTTCTCCCTAGGTGTGGGTGTGGTTTTACCACCCCCTGTTTTGGCAGCTTGGCTTTTTCCTTGTGTTCCCTTCTGTTCTTTCTTCGGTGTTTTGCCCGGGGTTTCCTATCCTTTATCTTTCTCCTTTGCCTGAATGTGCTCCTTCTCCTCGCTGTTGGAGGAAGTGAGCTCCTCGACCAAAATTCGGATGTCATCATCCTTAGACATATTCCGAAAAGTTTCCCAGGAGAGAGGGACGGTGTAAGTGTGGAGTGCATCTTCCACGAGGAGCTTGATAAGCCCATGATGGGCTAGCTGGTCTGGTGTTCCCTCTCTCAGTTTGGTGGCACACTCAATCATGGATTGCAGGAGGAAGTAAGGAATGCTCAACTTTTGCTCTGAGGGTAGGTCCATTTGGTGCCTGAGTTCTGTGAGCAACCGGAAATGATAGCCATACATGATGCTAAATCACCCCTCACACGTAATATACTTCATAATCTGGAGGCTGACCTCACTCCAGAACGGCTGTAGGCTAGTTCTTCGTACTCCATTCTTGTCCTCTGAAAATTGTTCCTCTGGCAAGAAGAACTCCTTTTCAGCTTTCTGACCCAATTTTCTCTCCTCCTTACCCAGGGTACCCCCATCGGTAGATTAGTTACTCTGCTAATGAGCTGTGGGGTGAGTCTGAGGGTCAATCCTCTAAAGTTGACAATGGCCAATGTATTTGAATTTGGCTTCAAGGACCTTAGGAATTCTTCTGCAATTTCGTCATCGTGACCTTGAAGCTTGTCACAGAATGACATCCAGTGTGCACGGGAAAACAATTCCACCACCTCAGGGGTTTTCCGTAACTTCTTGGAGTTCGAAGGCTCTTTTCTAATGAACCCTCCCAGCATGGCAAAAAACTTGTTTTATTGTTCTGAGCTTGCCTGCTCGTGTACAAAAGTAGAGCTTCAGGATTTTCTAAACAGAGCGCAGAGCTATGTCTCTGTGATGCACACAGTTATATAAAATTCACAACTTTCTACCAATGAGCCTTGACAGTGGCTCAATTGTAATTCAAAACCCCGGAGAAAATCTCACATACTGACTGCGATGACAATTCTCATGCAGCGATAAGAAAACGGCTTCTGAATTCATAAACAGACTTTTATTCACATTTTCCTACCCCCTCAACACGTCGAATTCACCACCTTTTGAATCATTTGCATGGGAGAGTTATGTTTAGACCTACCTTATTTCAGAATTGCCACCCTCGATGTGAAAATTCCAAACTTCCCCGTAATACCGGGCTCCCTGTAGCGCAGCTTCTTGTAGAAATCGTGCACGGCTTCTGCGGAACACTTCAGTGGTTCTGGACTTTTTAAGCAGCAACAGGACATTAGAACAGGCCGAGAACTCGAGCTAACAACCTTTAGAGGATTGAGGACGCGTACTCGGCTGCAAAACGGTTGTGAGTAAATGAATGTAGTGCATCATAAGTGATTCAGCCGGCCGATTTTGAATTGTTGCGGAATTCATGGCGCGGGGGTGAGCTGTCCTAGTTGATCCGTTGGCCGACGTCACCGCTATCATTTCGCAGCATGTCCCTGACCGCCGAATCCTTCCCTTTTCATTTACTGCCGCCATTCCTGTTAGACTGTCGCTTCTCTCCGACTGGACGCTTCTCACGTGCCCATTTCCCATCTTTTCGACATAACCAAAGCCTTTTGGATCCGACGAGGCCGTCGGACTGGTTGGGGTGGCCGGTTGAATGGCTACCCGACTTTTTCAATCCGTTCATTCTCACAGTCATGCACATTTAGAGTATAGCTTATGTAATTTGATGAAATAAGGTTATGCACTTACCTGTGCGTCCATGGACGTGAGTTTTCTCAAGCTTCAGGACGAGGAATGCTGAATCTGCTTGCTGTTGCTTCGTGCACAGGCACTGGAGCTCCTCTTCATTGGATGTTGCTGGCTACGAGACCTTGAGACCCGATTTCCTGGCGGTGAATGCTGCATGCACTGGCTTCATGAGCTGCTGGTGTCTCCATGGTATGTGCTCTAGCCAGATCAACTACTACAGGATTCCTATAGGACATCCTATAGCCGTTTCTCCTCCTGGGGTGCATGCCGAAATAAGTGAGTCACGTTCACAGGTACAGGATCCTGAGATTGCCTTGACAGGTAAAGTGTGCGAGCCTCTGCATGCATTTATTTCCCAAAAAAAATTTCCTTTATCTAAGAAAACAAAGTTCTGGTATGACTGTGCAGGTATATTTTGACCGTATGGCAACAATGGTGGTGAGAGGAGGTGAAACAAGTGGAAGATGGAAGAAAAGAGTGGTTGCATGCCTCCTCAATGGACTTCAAGCTTCAAATTCTTCTTCACGACCGGTCCTGGCCCGCCCCAAGGCTCTACAGGATGTTTCATGTAGAAATACAGAACTTCCTGTAGAAAGTCCTGTAGCTTCCTATAGAAGGCTAAACTATGACCAGATTGCGTCCAAACCTTGGAAGAAATGAGTGTTCATGGAGGGAGTGCTTGTGAGGTTGCCTGGTAGCTTGGTAGGGACCCTTGTCCTTGAGTTGAGAGGCCTCCTTTTTGCATTGAATCCCTGCAACCTGCAACAATTTCCAAAGATTAAGTGTTATGAAACCAGCTCAAGAAAAGATAGAAAAGATAGATCAACGCCTTAGAATTCAGCCTCTTCAAGGGGACAACCTCCTTTACATTACATAAATGAACAATTCTTGGATGATACAAATGAAAAGACCTCCTTTCTATATATAGGAGTCTAAGGGGTTATAACATAATTAGAGCCGACATAACAATAATAATGTAAGGGCACAATAATAACAATAGTGGGCTTCTATGGGGCACAATAGTAACAATATGGGCACTACATGGGTACATCAATATAATAAGTGGGTTATACTAATAATAATAAGGGGTTACACTAGTAGTATAGGGGCCTAACATGCCCCTCTCCTTCAAAAAGCGTTGTCCTCAACGCTTGAGTAGTTCTTGATGCTTCTGTATAAAATTATTGTCCTCCCATGTGGAATATTCAGCGGGTAAGTTCTTCCACTTGATGAGATACCCTAAAATTGATCGATTTCGTAGCTGCCAGGTTCTTGTTTCTGTGACTGCTCCAGGTTCCAATATGATTTTTCCTTCCTCTTCGATTTCTGGCAATATTGCTTGAATTGGGATCTTTTGCAACTTTTGAATAAGTGGCCATACTTCTTCGTCCTTCTTCCATTCATCCCTTGCTTCGTTTATCCAATCTGGTTGGATAATATAAATAGCACAACGCAATGCTTCCACATCCTCATCCTTGAAGAGTCTTCCCATTCGGTAAGGTCGCCATTTTTTAAGTGCATGTAGTATTGCCAACATTTCCTTCTCATAAATAGCTTGCTTGAGATGTAGCAGTAAAAATACCCAATCACCTACATCAAAACATTTTTCACTACGATGTTGATCTACCTGTTGTTTCGTTTGATTTTGCACCAAAGTGGCGTTATCCTTTAAAAGTTGGAGAACTTGTTGTTGATGCTCGATGTGATCTTTCTCCACTTGAACCTTTTTCTTCTTGATATGTCCTTCTATCTTTTGAGGAGTGGTAATTTCTTCCAGTCCTTTACGAGATATCGTCGGATTCATTTCTTGATGCTTGATGTGATCTTTCACTTCTTGAACATTTTTCTTCTTGATGTGTCCTTCTATCTTGATAGTTTGAGGAGTGGTAATTTCGTCCATTGAATTACAAGATATGGTTGGATTCATTTCTTCTTTCTCAATGTGATCTTTCACTTCTTGCACCTTTTTCTTCTTGATATGTCCTTCTATCTTGAGAGTTTGAGGAGTGGTAATTCTTGCCAATGCTTTACCATATATGGTCTGATTCATTTCTTCTTTCTCTGGGGTGGTGTCCTGGCGTATATCCTCTTCTTTTGATGTTTCTTGATCCTTTTCTTCCTCCTCTTCATATTCTATGTAAAATAATTTCTTCTCAGCACACCTATGACCTTTAGTGCATTTGCTATCACAATTGTAACAAAGCCCTTTTTCTCTTTTTTCTTCTAATTGTTGTGGTGTAACACTTGTAGGTTGTGGAAGGCTGGGAGAACCAACACTTCCATCTTTATAGTTGTGAGGGGTATGCATCCTAGTTTTCATAATTTTGCTTTCCATTATGTCACAAAGCCCTTTTACTCTTTCCAATTGTTGTTGTGTTGCTCTAAAGAAGGTGTTGCTCTTTGTATCCTCATAATGTGCTATCATTTCCTCTATGAAAATTGACCACGTAACAAGTTTTTTACGAGAACAAAGCCCTTCATACCATAAAAATTGATCTGGTTCTAAATATGAAGATGCAATACATACCTTTTGTAACAGTTGTACACCATGTAGATCAAAATATTGCTCCATCTAAAGTATCCAATTTACCGGATCCTTGCCATCAAACTTCCTCATCTTGCTTTTTCTTGATTTTAGGAGCTCGACCTTGAAACGACTGTAACTCTGTACTTTCAGATCTTTAAGTTCTGAAATTGTGAACTATAGTAGCCCTCTGTGTCCTCTTTTCAATGCCACCAGTCTGATCCAAATTGGATTCTCTAAGAAAGCGTTATGCACAATCTCCTAAGATGACCTAATTATAGACCTTTCCAGAAGAGCGAAATTGTATGAAGTGCCACGTGTCACTGTTTCAACCTTTGGATCTGAAAAATGCATACAAGAAACTATAGTCCATCCTCTTTCTGTACCTTCTTACAAAATTTCAATCCGATCCCCAGAGAGAAAGTTATGACGATTTTCCCCAGGTCACCTGTTTTGAATGTAATTCAGGAGTTTGCAAAAAGACCAACTTCCTCAGATCATATCTCCGTAAATATCACGTGAAAAGCTCTGAAATTTGGACCCAAGGTTTAGCGCAATTTCTTATGAAATGGGTTTTTTTGCGACTTTGGAAATGTCACATAAAAAAAATTATAGCGAAAATGCCATGATGACCTGTTTGGAGCAGCAAAACCCTAGAATCCAAAGCTCTGATACCAAATGTTATGAAACCAGCTCAAGAAAAGATAGAAAAGATAGATCAACGCCTTAGAATTCAGCCTCTTCAAGGGGGAAACCTCCTTTACATTACATAAATGAACAATTCTTGGATGATACAAATGAAAAGACCTCCTTTCTATATATAGGAGTCTAAGGGGTTACAACATATAATAAGAGCCGACATAACAATAATAATGTAAGGGCACAATAATAACAATAGTGGGCTTCTATGGGGCACAATAGTAACAATATGGGCACTACATGGGTACATCAATATAATAAGTGGGTTATACTAATAATAATAAGGGGTTACACTAGTAGTATAGGGGCCTAATATTAAGCCTATTTTTTTCTGTTTCTGCCTCTTTCTCTTTTTCTTTTTTTTTTTCTCTCTCTATTTTTTTTTTTTTTTAAGAGACAGCAGGGGCGCCTCAATGAGGTTTTCACCCCTACTATCTGCCTTGGGCGCCTCAGAGAGTTTTTCACCCAAGGACCTTTTTATTCCAATTCTTTTTCAGAGAGACAGCAGGGGCGCCTCAATGAGGTTTTCAACCCTACCATCTGCCTTGGGTGCCTCAGAAAGGTTTTCACCCAAGGATCTTTTTTATTTGCAATTTTGTTTTTTTTATAATGATGCTCAGGGTATGCCCAAAACAGAGGCAGAACCCTTCTCTATGACGAGCACTGATTTTTCCATAGTTTTGATGAACTCTTGCCTCGAGAGAGGTTTCCAGTAGATCTTTAGTCGATGCCCATTGACGAGCATGGTGATGGCTTCTTCATCAATGGTTCAGATAAGGATAGAACCATTGTCATTACACTTCTCCACTGCATATGGTCCTAGCCATCTTGTCCTCAGCTTCCCCTTGAAATCCTTATGTCTGGAATCATACAGCAGTGCCCAATCTCCTGGCTAGAATTGTTTGTCATTGAGGTGCCGGTTATGCCATATCTTTATCTGAAGTTGAACCACCTCTGAGTGGAGGAGGGCCTGCATTCAGTGTTCATCTAACCCATTCAGCTGCAATAACCTTTCTTGTTGAGCATGTCTGAGATCTAGGTCCAGCTGAGCTGCCATCCTCAATGTGTTGTACTCGAACTCAATTGACAACAAAGCTCTCTTCCCATAGACCAGCTCATATGGTGTGAAGCCGGTTGTGGTCTTCTAGGTGGTGTTGTAAGCCTAAGTGGCCTCAACCAGGTGATCTGCCCAATCCTTTCTGCTACTGCTCACTACCTTAGTCAAAATCCCTTCTAATGCTCTATTGGTGACTTCCACCTGCCGATTTGCTTGAGGATGATATGGAGTGGAAGCCCTATGCTTGATCTTGTGATGAGCGAGCAAGTCTTCAATTAAGTTGGAGGTGAACTAGCTTCCTTGATCGGTGACTAACTCTCTTGGGTAGCCAAATTTGTAGAAGATGTTTTCTCTTAAAAACTCAGCCACCTTTTCTTCTGTCGCTACTTTGATTGCCTTGGTTTCCACCCACTTTGTCAGATAGTCTGTGCACACAATGATGTAAGACCTTTGCCTAGAAGGAGGGTTGATAGGACCCACAAAATCCATACCCCACTTCTCAAATGGTTCAAGAGTCACTTGAGGTTGGAGAGGCATTTCGTCCCTTGGAGTTGGCTTCCCCATCCTTTGGCATTGGTCACATTGGCTGATATATCTTCTGACATCTTGATGAAGCGTGGGCCAATAGTAGCCTGCCTGTAGAATTTTGAAGGCAGTCCTCTTGGCTGCAAAATGTCCTCCACAAGGCCCATCATGACAGGTTAGGAGGATGTCAAAGACTTCCTCCTCCCTTACACAACACATTAAGATTTGATCCGGGCCAAGTTTGAATAGGTTACCCCCGATCCAAGTGAATGAGGCACTTTTCCTCACGATTCTGCTCTTCTCTTTTGAGGATAGATGTGGAGGGAACTGTGCTGAGACCAGGTAGTTTGCTATATCAGCAAACCATGGAGAGAGTACTGAGATAGTGAACAAATTTTCATCTGGCATCTCGTCATCCACTGTTCCATCTTCGCCTGCAGGTAAATCCAGTCTAGACAAGAAGTCAGCAACAACATTTTCTTTACCTGGTTTGTCAATGATAGTCAAATCAAACTACTGCAACAAAAGTAACCATCTAATAATACGAGCATTCACATCAGGTTTATTCATTAAATATCTAATTGCAGCATGATCAGTATGTACAAATGTTTGATAGCCAGTGATGTAGTGTCAGAACTTGTTCAGGGAATGGACCACGGCCAAGAACTCTTTCTCAGTTACAGTATAATTCATTTCTACCTTGGATAAGTTTTTGCTGACAAAGTATATGGCATATGGAAGTTTTTGTTCAACTTGTCCTAAGGCTGCCCCTATGGCTTTGTTCGAGGCATCAGTGTGGATGTGGAAAGGTAGGGCCCAGTTTGGACCTCTCAAGATCGGGGCGGACACCAACTTATCCTTTAATTCATTCAGAACCCTTTGACAGTCGTCAGTCCATTTAAACTCAACATCTTTTGCTAAGAGGCCAAGTAATGGCGAGGCTAGCTTACTGAAGTCTTTAATGACTCTTCTATAATATCCTGCTAAGCCTAAGAAACTCCGAACATCTCTTAGCTTCTGAGGAGGTGGAACCTTTTCGATAAGAGCAATTTTATTAGGATCCACCTATAATCCTTGGCGAGAAATGGCATGTCCTAGCATAGTCCCTGCAGTCATCAGGAAATCACATTTTTCAGGACTGAGGGACAGGTTCATCTCAATGCACTTGGTTAGAACTTTTCCCAGATTGGACAATGCTTCCTGGAAGTT
The DNA here is from genome assembly GCA_031772625.1 of Pinus tabuliformis. Lineage (NCBI taxonomy): Eukaryota > Viridiplantae > Streptophyta > Pinopsida > Pinales > Pinaceae > Pinus > Pinus tabuliformis. The sequence continues at coordinate 1,164,982,349 of CM062820.1, read as the reverse complement.
GGACCCATAAGGAGTGAAGTCATCCATATAGATTTCCACCGAATCATGGACCATCTCAGAAAAGATGCTCAATACTGCTCTTTGGAAAGTGGCAGGAGCATTGCATAGCCCAAAGGGAAGGACTCGGTAAGCAAAGGTACCCCAAGGACAAGTGAAGGTGGTCTTATCTTGGTCCTTCGAGCTGATTTGGATCTGATTATACCCACTGAACCCATCTAGGAAAGAGAAAAACTTCTTTCCTGCCAGTCCATCCAACACTTGATCTATGAAAGGCAGAGGGAAGTGGTCTTTCTTGGTGGCTTTGTTCAGTTCTCTGTAGTCCACACAGATTCTCCACTTCCCATTTTTCTTGGGTGCCAACACCAGAGGGGAAACCCATTCATTGTCCGAGATGGGGTAGATGAATTCTGCATCCAACAATTTTTGCAATTCTTCTTTGACAATGTCCTTAAGGGCTGGATTCATTCTCCTCTGAGGTTGCATGACCGGTTTACAATCTTCTTTAATGTAGATGTGATGGGTACAGACCGAAGGATGGACTCCTTTCATCTCCTTATAGCTCCAAGCAAAAGCATCTAGATGACTGGCTAGCAGGCTACATAGCTCCTTTTCCTGGGAAGGAGATAGGGAGGAGTTGATCTTTAAAGTTCTCCCAGGGCCAAACTCCACATTCTTAACTTTGGGAGAGGTTCGATCAGTCACATAGAGGTACACTAAGGTGCTGGCTTGAGTATCCTCCACCAATTTGTCTAAGGACAATGCACTGGGAGGCGGATTCTGAATCAGGGTCTCAATCAAATCATCCTCGGTTTGAGGACCTCCACTGGTGGTTTCTAAGGTGCACAAGGGTGCAGAGTATACCTCATCCTCTTCTCCTTCTTCCAACCAAAGTGGTAAGTCATGCTCTGGCAAAGGTTGGGCAGGAGGGTATAGGACTAGCTGCTTGGACATAGGACCATTTTTGATGGTCATGTTTCGCACTCGGCAGTTTATGTAAGCATCCGCAGTGGCTAACCAAGGCCTTCCCAAAATAAGGGGGTATCCAGTAAGCTTTGCCATTGGTTGAAGGACCAAGAAGTCCGCAAGATACTCCCAAGAGTCAACAGAGACCAAGACATCCTCCACAATCCCTTCGGGAGTCACCGTGGAGCGATCTGCCAACTGCAGGACTGTCGAGGTCTTCCATAAGGAACCCTGAAGGTTGAGTTTGAGCATGGTGTCTCTGTTCATCACATTAATGGCAGCCCCTAAGTCAATCAAGGTGTGGGGTATGATGGTGCCATTGATGTGGACATCAACTACAGGACTCCCAGGATCCAAATACTTTGGACGGATTATTTGCCCCAACATAAGATCAGACAGTTGTCCTATGACATTGATAGTTGAGGCATCTCTTTTTCGCCTGCCTGGGTGCCTGAAACACTTTTCCTTAACCAATTTTTTATATATCGGTACATCTTTGATGGCTTGGAGAAGTGGTATTCTCACACACAACTATTTGAGTTCTCCCAGAAGCTCATTCTCTTCTGGGTTGGGTTGTGTGGTTACTGTTAGTCTCTCAGGAAAGGGTGGAATGGCTTTGGGTTCACTTTCTTGTTTATCTTCCTCGTCCTCTGGGGGAGGAGGTTGGCGATCTGGAAGAGTCTTCCCGGATCGCAGGTTGATCTCCTAGATCTCCACAGCATAGGTAGGGCATGTTGTTTCCCCAGTATATACCTGCTGGGCCTGTCGGTTGTTGGGGTTCGGGTTCGGTTGAGCAGGCATTTGGGGTTGTCTTGGAGGAGCAGGAGGTAATGGTTGTGGTTGAGCCGGTGGTGGAGGCAAAATGGCGGGAGGAGTGTTGTACTGGGGCCTCCACCCCGGTTGAGGTGCATTCCACTGAGGCTGTGGCTGGACATGTGAGTGAAATGAATGAGTAGTGGGCTGAGTATGGTATTGAGGTGGGTAAGACCATGGAGGAGGTGCAGACCAGGAAGGATGAGCGGGGGGACCCCAAGAAGGCATAGGAGTAGATTGGTTGGGGCTATAATAAGCTTGGGATGTCCCTTGCATCCCCTGCTGGTAAGGTCTAGGTCCATGCAGCCTCCTTTGGTTGAGGAAGTAGAGAGGTTCAGTGGGTGCCTCAGTCCCTTGGTATATGGCTTTAAATCCAGGTAAGGTTGGGCATTGGTTTGTGGGGTGGTCCTCCTCACAAACGAAACATACCTCTACTGAGTGTAATGGACACTCGTTCTTAGGGTGCTTCCTCGTACACCTGGGACAGAAGATGGCCAAAGCCCTCTCAGCTTCCTCTTTCTTCTGCTGGATTCGGAATGTATCTAGTTGCATGGCAATGGTCTGTCTCACCTCACTTTTGAGGTCCTCCAGCTGATTAGCAAACTCATGCTTGGAGAAAGTAGTACTAGCTGAAAGTGGGTTTCCCCTACCTCTTTTCCAGGCTGCCCTAGAGTGGTTTCTAAACACAGTCTTTATATCCTCATAAGGTAGTTGGTAAATATCTCCTCCAGCTAGCATGTGAAGGGTATCTAGAAGATCTTCAGGGACTCCTCGGAGCAGGACCAGCTTTAGAGATTTAGGGTCAAGTGTGCACCTGGCCCATTTATAGCTAAGCTGGAACCTTTCCTTGTAATCTTCTAAAGACTCATCGTTTCCCATGGTCATCCGAAAGATTTCTCCCTTGGCTTCCTTGGACCTACAGTAGTCCCGGTATTTGGTATTGAAAGCTTGCTGCATCTGAGCCCAAGTGGTGATACTGTTTCCAGGTAACCCCATGAACCAGCGTAGTGCTGCATCCTTGAGGGTAGAGGGAAAGAGTTTCAATTTTTTCTCATCTTCTGTATAGTCATAGGTTCGACAAAGGACATCAAACTCAAACAGGAAGGTATCAGGGTCTTCAATAGTCAATCCATGGAAGCAAGGTAAAGCAGAGGGGCTTATGTTTTTCATTTTCATGTCTCCATTGGTCTCTCAGATGGGAAAGGCACCTTCTATTCTCTCATCTTCTCTTCTACCATTTCGGTTTTCAGCCATGGCTTCAGATGGAGTGTTCTCTAACTCTTCTTCTATTATAGGATCTTCGTATATCTTATGAGGCTCACCTATAGGTTCTTCTGGATCACTGTCACCAAATAAGAGAGAAGGGTGACTCAGTGAAGTGGTGGGGGTATTGGGTAAGAATTTGCCAGTTTTATCTCTGTTCCTATGAGGCATGAAATGGAAATACTTTTGATTGCTTTTGTTTTCTTTTTTCTTCTGGTACCTGCAAAACTAAAATAGATTGAACTGCAACTAATCTATCTTGCTAAAATGGAAACGCGGAATTGAAATGAAAGCATGAAAGGACTAATCTATTTTGCTCAAATGAAATTGCAAGAATTAAATGCTAGTCTACGCTTGCTGAATTGAAACACTAATCTACGCTTGCAGAATTGAAATTGCAGAATTGAAATGCTAATCTATGAAAGCAGGGAATATCTACTTTACTTTTGCAGAAATGAAATTGCAGAATGGAAATGAAATAAACTATTTAGCAGAAGGCGAGAGTAGGAAAATAGAAGAAAAACAACAATCACCAATACTCTGACGCTTCCCCGGCAACGACGCCAAAAAGATGGTGGGCTCTAGTATTGCAGCAATAATGCTGCAACTCCTGGGACTCCCATCTTTACTTTTATCAACCCGGTAGTTCGTAACAAACTTGGAAGCGACGGTGTTGTATGCACAAGTACTAGCTCTTGCCGCAGCTGTCACTTGGTCAGCTAGCACAAGTCCGCTAGGAGCTTAAGCCAACTTCTATGAGCTCTTAGAAGAAGCTTTTTAATCGATGGATGAAAGCTAACTCGAAGGAAGCTAATCTATTTGCAAAAAGAGATTGAAAAACTGAAGGAAAACGCAAACCCTAGCAAACCCTAATTCTACCAGCTAGTCCTACTGATACAAAGGGAAGAATGAAACCTACTGAAAGAGATGCCATTACTTATATGAAGGTAAAATACATTTGTCTAGACTACCTCTACCTGAAGAAAACATCTTTTTGTATTTTTGAATAAGTTATTAGAATTATCATGCATGTGCTTTTAACTGGCTTTTTACTGTGCAGGGGCAGATCAAGGAGGAGAAATGCTTGGAAAGAGTTGGGAAGGTTCAGAGAGGGTCTAAGGAGTCCCTAACATCCTTCCGGAGAGTTCCACAAAGGTTGGCTATCAAGAAACCTCGTTTGGGAGTTTCTACAGGAAGTCTGCAGGGGTTCTACAGGATGTTCAGAGGTTTCTACAGGATGTTCAGAAATTTCTACAGGATGTTTAAAAAGTGGATTTTAGAGGATGGGTGAGTGAGGGAAGATGCATGAATGGATAGGGAGGTAGGATGGGGACCTGGAATGACCCAGGGACTGATGGATGGAGTGGTGAGAAGGTGTAGAAGGCTGCCTTGGCTTCAAGACGACTGAGACAATGGAGGAGCAAGAAGGTAGGGTTACGTGGGCAAAAGGGCAGGTGTGAGACGAGGAACCTAACTAGGAGATGGAGCAGCTGGCTTGGACGAAGCTTAGGCGGATGAGAGAGTGGTAGAGATGCCCTGCACGGTGTACATTTAACCGAATCAACAAAGTCCTGCACATAATCAAAGTCCTAGCTAATCTACTCTAACTGTCAATGAAACAAATGAACAGCAGCTTTATTTGTAAAGAGAACCATGTACATCACTCAAGCAAAGAAACATTTCAGAGATCTGAACTCATAACTAACTTCTACAAATGAAGACAGTACACTAAGGATTGCATGGTCAAGCAAACTAGTGTTTTTGTTGGGGCAGCACTGTTTCTTCAATTCCAGCCCCTGATCCAATAAGGATGAGGTGAAACTGAGAGTGTTGTTGACCCTTTTCTTGGAGCTTTATCTGTTATTATCCTACCAATCTATTCTAAACATCTGAAGCAATTCTATTCATAACCAATGACCTATTTAACCAACACAACTAAATCTGCTCAACAGAAACACGTTTCAAATGCATAAAAGGAAAATAACGATGCATAAAGAAAAGGTAACAGTACAAAGAAGGAAGCCCTAGGCTCTCAGGTTGGGCCCAACCCCGAGAGCTATGGCTCCTATAGAAAACTCAGAGTTGGTATAAAATCGGACTGCTTCTCATTATCAAAACATGATCATAAGTCAAGAGTTATGCCAAAAATGGCTACAAGAGAACAAAATGAAGCTAGCAGCACTGTAGTGCAAAGTATGCAAGAGTTTCCAAAAGTCCCTCATGAAGGCTGAGGCCTTAACATTTATACACCACGAGGCCCTAGCTGGCCTCCTAAATCTATGGGACTTGGCTGCCCAAACTGTGAGTGGACAGCTCCTTCCAAAATCTGCTTGGCTGCCTTCTAGATCCGGTTTTGGTGGCCTTTGGAGCTCGGAGTTGGGGGTGAAGATCCCAAGGAAGGCTATTTAATGCCATAGAAAACCCCCTTACGAATCCTCAACTCAAGCTTGGCTGTCTTCTAGCCCATGACTACTCGGTTTTGCTCCAACATGTGTCAAAAAACCTGAAATGAGCACGTGTTAGCCACCTAGGAAGAGTGACTACCCTTATTCATACAAATGACATAAACATACTGAAAATTAATGCATAAGTTATGAAAAATGAAGGATTGAACAAGGATAATTAGGCCAAATGAGCCCAACAAGTTACCAAATTTGGGGCTCATCATTGCCCCATCAAAAAAGAGAGAGTGCCTTGAATGCGATTTGAGCCAGTCTTGAAAGTCAATTTCAGATTTCCTTATTTGCCAGTCTTTAAGAGGAGGGACATTTCTAACTGCTGATTGAAATTGCAAGTCAAGGAATGATCCCCAAGCAATGTCCTGTTGGCTGAGATTAGAATCATCTTTTATATCAGTCAAGCACTCCTTTAAATGACATTTGATCTTGATTTCTAAGGCCTTGTGATTCTGATTAGTATTTCTGAAAATTCTTCTGTTTCATTCTAGCCATATCTGCCAACAAATAACCTTTGGGAGGATAGCCCATGCAGATTTGATTATCTGATTTTTAGGAGGTGGGCCAGGATATCTGATTGCCCAATTAGAAAAAAGATCAGCAGTGGAACAAGGAAGTAAAAAGTTGGGATCCAAATTGTGAATAAAGGAGAACCAGATCTGCTTAGAGAAGTTGCATTCAAGGATTAAGTGGACTGTTGTCTCTACATTTTCATTGCACAGCGAGAAGATGTTGGGACCGTAGAACCCTTTCCTTTGCAATATGTCACATGTTAGGATTTTTCTATGGCAAAGAAGCCAAGCAAAGAAGTCAAATTTGGGCCATGAAGGAAAATGCTAGACACCCTGCCAAGGTACTGGGTTGGGGGGGACGTATGGCCTCTCATTCAGCTTGGCATATCCCATGGAGACAGCGTAGCCTCTGGCATTCAGCCCCCAGCCTTTCAAATCTCTTTTCCTCATGTGCATGGGCGCTAGGCCATGAAGGAGGTCAAGCAGTGTGGACCATTCATTGATTAGATGAGCCGGCACCTCAATATGTTTCCAACCTGCCCAAACAGAATCACTCCAAAGAGAAATATCCCACAACGAACACAACCCCTCTCTATCCATCCAGCATCACAGCGCTCTAATGGAGGCTCTGTCTTCAATTGGGTCCATATTCATGATTTTATCAGTCCAGATGTTGATCTTTTTGCCATTTCCTGGGATCCAATAGGAGTGCGCATTGATTAAAGGAGCAGCTTTAACATACAGTTTAAGGAAAGACAAGTTAGGCAAATGAATCACATTGTCTAAATAGTTAGAATGAGGACCTCTGAAATACTTTTTCCAGAGAGCCAATTGGGCCCAGCTAGGCTTGGGCCCAATGATCCTCCAGATAATCTTAGCTGCCACAGTGGCTTGGAAATGGTTTCCCAACTGATAAGCGGAATCTTGTTTTCATTCTGTTTTCCTCCCTTCCAAAAGAACCTCTGCATGAACTCTTCCATATTTATTAATATGATTGCCAGAGCGAGAAGCCCAGAAAATTGAAATAGAGGGAGGCTGGTGAGCACAGATTTAATTAGGATAGATTTCCCAGCAGTGTTGAGCTAGGAGTAACCCCAGGCTTGGATCCTAGTCTCTAATTTTTCAAGTTGAGGGAGCCAGTCTTTTCTTGCAGGTCTCTTATGAAAAACAGGAAGGCCCAAGTATTTGAAAGAGGTCCAAGAAGAGGAGGCTGCAAAACCCAAACATCTAGAAATAGCGGAGAGCAATCTGGGCGAAGTGTTCTAGCTGAAGATGTGACATTTGTTCTTATTTACAACGCTGCCTGAGGCCTCACTGAATTCATCCAAAATTGCTTTAAATTTAGAGCAGAGTAAAGAGAGGCAGTACCCAAAAGCAGAGTGTCATCCGCAAATAAGGTGTGATTTATGTTTTTGATCCCTCTTGCAATACACAGTCCATTAATATCTTGATCTTGCATCTTTTTGTCTAACAGGAAGCTGAGAACAGAGGCTTGGATGACAAATAGTAGAGGGGAAAGAGGACACCCCTGCCTAAACCCTCTCGAAGCTTTGAAAAAATCAGTGGCTCTTCCATTTACAAGAGGAGCAATCCATGGCTCCAAGATGCATGCCCATATCCATTTAATGAATTTTGCTCCAAACCCAAACTTGCTCATGACTTTTAAAAGAAAGCTATGATTTACTCGATCAAAGGCATTTGCTAAATCGATTTTAATCACCATACCTTGTTCTTTTCAAAGAAGACTTGAATGAATTGCCTCTTGAACAAGAGTGAAGTTGTCCACGATCTGCCTTCCTTGGATGAAGCCTCCTTGATTCTTCGGAATTATTTTGGGAAGAATGAGCTTTAGTGTATTTGCAATTACTTTGGTGATTAACCTGTACCCAGTATTGTATAAGGAAATCAGACGGAATCTGCTGAAGTTGTTGGTGCCTTTTTCCTTGGGAATGAGGGTTAAGAAATCGGAGTTTGTGCTACCTCCTATATTCTGAGTATTTTAGGACTTTTGAACCAATTTAAGAAGATCCTTTTCAACAATCGGCCAATGAACTTGGAGAAACCTGGCAGAGAAGCCATCCGGCCCAGGGGCCTTATCCAGATCCATATCAAAAAGGGCCCTTTTAACTTCATCTTTAGTGACTTTGGCCTCAACGATCTCGTTCATACGAGGAGAAATTACAGAAGGAATAATGTCTAACAGATCTGAGTATTGGTGCGGATCCTTATCTTCACTATACAAGTTTTGAAAGTGAGAAAATGCTACTTTCTTAATGTCTTCAAAATCCTTGTGAGTGTCGTTATCCTACTTAATCTCAGAAATAGTATTGAAGCATTTCCTGGCCTGGGTTTTCTTGTGGAAAAAAGCAGTGTTCCTATCCCCTGCTTTGAGCCAGAGGTTTTGAGATTTTAATCTCTAGTATTCTTCTTCAGCTAAGCAGGCCTTATGAAAGAACTGTTGCAGATGAGCCTCTTGATCTAACAGCTCCTCTGTGGCTATAGCATTCTCCATATGAGTTTGATGAGAGGCAAGAGAAGATTTAATGGCTTTTCTTTCTGTATTAGAGTTGGACAGGGTTTTGACCCATTGTTTTAGAACTCCTTTTACCCTTCTAATCTTTTCCTCCCAGATAAAGAAATGAGATCCTTTGACAGGCTGACTCCAACTATCCTTGACTGTTTGCATGAAGTCTGGCTCCTTGACCTAGAGGGGACTAAATCTAAAGGGTTTAGGACCCATATCAAGATGGGCTAGGAGCTCTAACTTTAAGGGCTTATGGTCCGAGATGCTGCTAGCAAGAATGTGTATTATGGGTTCTAAACCTAGTAACAGATAGGAGCTTTGAATGAAAAATCTATCTAATCTGGCAGCAATATGACTAGGGCCCACTCTTTTCTTAGACCAAGAGTACTTACCGGAAGAAGGTTTAATATCTAGCAAGTCCCAGTCCTGCATAAGATCCTCTACCCATTCCCTTGCCGGATCTCGAACTGCACTGCCTCCCCTTTTTTTAGACGAGTGAAGAGTGAGATTGAGGTCTTTAGCAATAATTATATTTTTCAGGTTTATCAAATCTGCTTGGTGCCTTATAGAATCCCAACAATCCTTTTTTTCCCTGACATTGACTGGAGAGTATACATTGAAAAGGCAAAAAATTTCCTTAGTATCCAGATTCTGCATTTTCAGCAGCAACCAGTGAGTATTACGAGCCTCAAAGGTGACTACAAATTTTCTGGCATTCCATAGAGTGCCAATCCCTCTCGAGGCGGCCCGGGTAGAGATTGATCTTGCTTCACTTTTAAACCAAAGTTTCTTGCTTGCTTGCAGGAAGACTATGTCTTCCTTAACTTTACTCCCCATACCTCTACAATTCCAGGAGATGACCTTCATTATATATGTTTCTGGTGGGCTCCCTTGGAGCCTTGGGGTTGATTTTTCAACATCCTAGGCTTTGAGGCTAGCAGTTTTTCCAGAGTTGGCTGGCTACCCTGTAGCTTGTCTTTGTAAGTCTCCTGCTCTCTTTTTTCCCTGTCAGTTTTACGGACTCTTGTAGATCTTCTTACCGAGGTTTGGGACTCTCCTATTTCTCCTTCCTCCTCTGACTCATCTGTTTCCTGCTCTTCTTCCTCATATTCTAAAGTCATACCTTTGGGATCTTCAGCACTTGTTCCTTTAAGGGAGGTTGAGGGAGTACCTTTGCTTGGAGAAACTGGTTTTTGGATCTCGATCTCCTGAGTAGCTTCTGTCTGTTGGCTTAGCGGATCAAATTTGTTTTCTTGTGCCTTTTTGGGTGGGGGGTGTTGAACATTAGCCTGAAGAGAGCCTTTTCCAGAGGGTCCTCCCGGTTTTTGCCTTTTGTGATTGATTTTTACTCGCTTGACTTGATTCCAACCCTCTTCATTCCCTTTCTCTAGCTTTGCATTGGACGGAGAGTTTCTAGCAAGGTGTCCATGAACATGGCATGTCCTACATTTGAATGTCAGTTGCTCATAATCCAAGTTATGCACATGAGGCCAACTACCAACTTTGACTTTGATTGCCTTTGGGAGACCCACCTCTAGATCTACTTCTACATAGATCCTAGCACAGTCATACTGATCCTTGTTATTTGCCCGGCCTATGAATTTCCCGAGAGTGTTGCTAATGTGTTTCAAGGAATCCCAGTTCCAGTAGTGAACTGGCAGATTTGGAAGACGAACCCACACCAGGACAGCCTTGGGAACATCGACAGCCAGATCAAAGTATGGAGTCCATTTGTTCAGATAGAGGCCCTGAGAGCCCATGAAATACAGCCCATTTTGGAAGATCAGATCTTTCTCTTCTTTGAAGGAGAATTCGAAGAGGAAGTACCCTCACCCAAGAAAGTACGAGGTAACACTTTGCTTGATAGAGGAGCCCAGTTCCTGTTGACCCATTGTTCAATAGTTTTCAGAGAAGGCCAAAGTCCTGTGAATTGGCCAATGAGACCACGATCAGCCAGAGATAAAGCTACTTAAATGGGGGTCTCTGGAGGCAAAGAGATCTCATGAATTTTGTCGACCTTCTTAAAAAATTTTCTTGCTTCGCTTCTTTTCTTCTAAGGCAAACCGGCAAGAAGCTGGTTGAAAGCGTCAATGGTAGGAGTAGAAGGCGGATCCTTAGGAGGACCCTGTGTCTCCATAGGATCAGGCCTGAGGCCGGCTTCCGGAGGGGTAGCCACGCAGCAGAAACCCAAGCACAGCTCAGAACGCGCAGAGAGGGCCGACAACAAAAACCTTAGCTAGCATTTATTTTTTCCCTTATTAATAATATTGTTAATATAATATTATTGATAAAAAGAATATTATTGATAATATAAGTAATATAATAATATTCCTAATGTGTAGAAAATAATATTATTAATGTTATTAATTTTAATTATTTTTTAAAATTTTTAAAAGATTATTAGTATTTAATATTATTAAATACTAATATTAAAATTATTAATAATATTTAAAATATAATTTATTTTTTTTTGATAGGGGAATCGGCAACTGGGGCAGCCTCGCAACTCCTGTAACACGGGGTCGATTCTGGCCACTACCATTATAACCGCTAGGTCGATTCTGGCTGCTACCACTATAACCCTTGGGAGACTACGCCCGCCCCTCTCCACAGCTCCGGGTTAGTCTGGGGGATTTGAACTCATGACCTTCAATACAGAGCCCACCTTTCTAACGAACTTCACCGCAATGTGATTACCAACTGGCCTACCCCTGTGGAGCTTATTTAAAATATAATATTAATATGATTTAATTAATAATATCAATATTATTAAATACATTAACATTTTCAATATAAGTAGAATTAACATTAGTTTTGATAAATAATATTAATAATATTTACTGTATAATAATTATTAATAAAAATTTAGATCTAAAAATTATGTACTAATAATGATATTATTAGTAGTAATTATATTGTAATTATATTGTCCAACTAGGATCGACCAAGGTTAGAATGACCAAACATGGTCACCAAGCTTTCTATGGTTGAACATGGTCACGAGGCTCTCTATGGTTTAAAGGTGTCAAACATTGTAAAATTGGACAAACACATTCTATCATAGAAAAATATGATTAACATGCTGAAATATATCTAACGATGGTTAATAATGTTCAACCATAACAAGCGTAAGTCAGCTATGCTTAATCATAATCATCTTTAAATATTAATAATACTAATATAAATTATTATATAACATTAATATTGATATATATCATCATCAACAACTACTACTACTACTACTACTAAAAATAATATTATTAATAATATCTTTAATAATATTTGTTTAGAAAAATAATATTATTAATCATAATAATTTTTTAAATTGGTTAGCATTTAATGTTATTAACATATTAACATTAATATTATTAATAATATTTTAGTTATAATATAGATATTAATAATATTTAATTCACAATATCAATATTATTAACACATGAACATGGTTGATGTAAATAGATTTAATAATAATAATAATATTAATAAACAAATAATAAAGTAATTAATAAAAATTTAAATATATAAACTATCTACTAATAATTATATTATTAATAGTAATTATGATATTTAAAAAAATATTAATGATATTAACATTAACATTTTTAATATCATTATCATTCATTGTCACCCATGCTCAATGATGTACAAGCATTCTTAGCTAGAAAATAATGCTCATAATGTCTAGAAAATAATATTATTAATGTTATTAATCTTAATTATTTTTTAAAATTATTAAAAAATATTAGTCTTTAATATGATTAACATAATAATATTAAGATTGTTAATAATATTTAAAATATAAAAATAATATTAATATTTTTAATATCATTATCACTCATTGCACCCATGCTCAATGATGTACAAGCTTTGTTAACTAGAAAATAATGCTCATAATATCTAGAAAATAATATTATTAATGTTATTAATCTTAATTATTTTTTAAAATTATTAAAAAAAATACTATTATTTAATATTAATAACATAATAATATTAAAATTATTAATAATATTTAAAATATAATAATTAGTTAATAACACTCATAGTAATTAATAAAAATTTAAATATATAAATTATATACTAATAATTATATTATTAATATTAATTGTGATATTTAAAAATTTATTAATGATAGTATTAATGATATTAACATTAACATTTTTAATATCATTTTACTCATTGTCGCCCATGCTCAATGATGTACAAGCTTTATTAGCTAGGAAATAATATTATTAATGTTATTAATCTTAATTATTTTTAAAAATTATTAAAAAATTATTAGTATTTAATATTATTAACATAATAATATTAAAATTATTAATAATATTAATATGATTTAATTAATAATATCAATATTATTAAGCACATTAACATTTTCTATATAAGTAGAATTGATATTAGTTTTGATAAATAATATTAATAATATTTACTGTGTAATAATTATTAATAAAAATTTAGATCTAAACATTATGTACTGATAATGATATTATTAGTAGTAATTATATTGTCCAATATTTAAAATATAATAATAATATTAATACAATTTAATTAATAATATCAATATTATTAAGCACATTAACATTTTCAATATAGGTAGAATTAACATTAGTTTTGATAAATAATATTAATAATATTTACTGTGTAATGATTATTAATACCCTAGATGCGGGTGCTTACACTGCCAATTAAGGTGATGGGACAGGGGTACAGCAAGGCTGGACGACACCTACCTGCCCAGCACCACCTTGTTTATAGCCGGATGCGACTTCAACAGAGGTATGGGAGTTCAATTGGTTTCACGTATTGGGGCGCTGATATGCACAACCTGTACTCTGATCATTCCATCACTTCCACATGTTTCAACCCGAGTTGGGCATTTGCTCCATTCAATGCTAGAGTAATGGCGGGGGCAATCCAAGGAGAGGTGGTTGATGTTAAATTTAGGCACAGCTATGGACTCATTTGGAAGCTCCTGGTGCATAGCTGGTCTGGAAAAGTTGAGTTATGGGAGGCTGCTTGGTTATGCTTGGCTAATTCTGCGTCGCGCCCTCCGCCTGCTCCCAATTTGCTTTTCTTTCCTCCCTCAGATTACCCTGGTGCTCTCTTTTTTCCTCATCCCATCATGGTTCGACAACGTTTGATTAGTAGAAGGGGCGGCTCGCGGGGTGGGAGCTCTCGGCATCAGGTCAGGAGGCGAAGCACCTCGGGCTCTCCATCTTCCTCGGCGGAAAACCCCCGCTATCCCAATACTAGAAGCGGCCGTGGTAGAGCAAGCCTTCGCTCTGCTCCCTTCCCTCTGCCCCAGCATCACTCCCCCCATACCACGCAATTCCACTTCCGAAGCACTCTCAATAAACCGATCATCACCGCAACCATTTCCATCTCCTTTTCTGAGGAAGCAGAGCAGAGCATCCCGATGACCTTCCCTGGGGACGATAAGCACAGAGCTGGACCGAGTCAAAACAAAGCTGGACCGAGTCGAAACAGAGATAAGGAAGACGAGCATGAAGGGCACGGTGGGCGGCCCAAACGGAAAGGGAAGGACGTTGTTGGGGGCCTGCAAGAGGACTCAGAACCACAGCTTGCCACGCTAGCCATGGAGAGGCACATGATGGACGGGTCGGACCCGCAGCTGGACGCAGGTAGCAGAGAAGGTGAGCAACAAGACAGGGGCCAAACTAAGCTAGACAACCCAGATGACTGGGGTTGCTCGATAGTGGAGGAACCTGCCACGGAGGAATTCATCACCAAAATCACCAATTCCAGGTGGCACTCCATCTAACTTTTGGTTTTTCTTCCTTTTTTTTGTCCACGTAGGAGCTCCAAGGAGGATGAACCGCTGGCTTTATGTGGGTTTACCGGCACTTTTCAAAAAACTATGGAAAATTTTCAGTGATGTCTTCTTTTTTGTATCCCCCTCACTATCAGACTGGTTTCCCCTCTGTTGGGGTAGTCTTAGATCTAGTTCTTCGACAAGCTGAGATAGGCTGTATTTCTTCACAGCCAAACCCCCTTTGTAAATATCTTTTTATTTTATTTTAATAGATTAAACTCAGCAAAAAAAAAAAAAATTATTAATAAAAATTTAGGTCTTAAAATTATGTAATAATAATGATATTATTAGTAGTAATTATATTGTCTAACTAGGATCAACCAAGGTTAGAATGACCAAACATAGTCACCAAGCTCTCTATGGTTGAACATGGTCACCAAGCTCTCTATGGTTTAACCTTGTCAAACATTACAAAATTGGACAAACATATTCTATCATAGATAAATATGATTAACATTCTGAAATATATCAAACCATGGCCAATAATGTTAAACCATAACAAGCTTAAATGAACTATGCTTAATCATAATCATCTTTAAATATTATTAATATTAATATAAATTATTATATAACATTAATATTAATCATTTAAAACATTGATTTTTATTTTTTGTAAGCTTGGTAGGACCCTCTCATTTTCGAGCTTTTACATGTCCATTATTCACCCCATTTCCGGGGACGGTAACACAAGAATCGAAACCAAGATCTCTGGTTCGATGAGACTTCATTTCCACAGCCATTGCCACTTGAGCTACCCCATGCAGACATTTAAAACATTAATATTGATATATATCATCATCAATTATTATTATTATTATTATTATTATTATTATTATTATTATTATTATTATAATTATAATTATCATCATAATTAGAATTACATTCAAATTAATATTATTTGTCTAGAAAAATAATATTATTAATCATAATAAACTTTTAAAATAGTTAGCATTTAATATTATTAACATAATAACATTAATATTATAAATGACATTTAAATTATAATATAGATATTAATAATATTTTTATTAAACACATTAACATGGTTCAAATATATAGATTTAATATTAATATTAATAAATAAATAATAAAGTAATTAATAAAAATTTAAATATATAAATTATATACTAATAATTATATTATTAATATTAATTATGATATTTAAAAAATTATTAATGATAGTATTAATGATATTAATATTAACATTTTTAATATCATTATCACTCATTGTCGCCCATGCTCAATGATGTACACGCTTTGTTAGTTATAGTCAACCATGATTAATCTAGATCAACCATGCTCATCCCTTTCAACCAAAGAAACCTATATTTTTACCCATCCCTAATGGTCAAACATGGTAAACCAAGATATGTATGGTTGAACGTGGTCAACCATTGTAAAAATAGACAAACATACTCTATCATAGAAAATTATGGTCGAGCATGCCCAAATATATCAAACCACGTCCATTCATGTTCAACCATGGAAAACCTTGGTCAAACATGGATATTCATGGTCATCTTTGGTCAACCACAGTCACAACCATGGTCACGATCTTTTGGTCATCTTTGTTCAACCATAGTCATAAACATGGGCATCCTTGGTCAACCAAAGCAAACCTAGAACATTCCAAGCGCTACATTAGTTGAATATGATCAACCATGGTAGGACATGGTGAGTCATGGTCAAGTATAGTTAATCAATGTCACACATGATCAACCATGTTCAACCATGATTAACCGTGGTCAACCAAGGGACAAGCAACATCGCAGTGTGACAAGCATAAACCAACATGACAATCATTATCATAGTGATACATTACATTGCAATTTATTCAATTTCATATTGCAACATTGAATAAATTATGGTTTAATATTTTTGTTTATAATATTTAGTTTGGGAATTAGGGTTTATAATGTTGGATTTAGGGTTTATAATCTTAAGGTTTGTAATCGTATGGTTTATACTGATAATGCTAGGGTTTATAATCTCTTATAATATTATACGGTTGGATTTATTAGTTCCATGGGTTTATAATATTAATAATCCCTTTGTTTATTAATCCCTTGAGTTTAAAATTTTAATTCTTAGGGTTTATTAATTCAACCATGTTTATTTTTGTATTTTTAATATTTATGTTAGGGTTTTTATACCTTGGGTTTATTATTCCCCACTCAACCATGGTTTGTTATGATGTCAACGGTGGTCAACCATGGTCCAACATGGAAGTGTGATAAGGATTGTCTCAATATGAAAATCAACGATGGTTAATCATATTTAGTTTAGTGTTTATAATATTTATCTTAGGGTTTATATATGTTGGGTTTATAATATTAGTCCCTTGGGTTTAATATTATTTCCTTGGGTTCATAATCGCTTGGGGTTTTAGTATTAATCCTTTGGGCTTATTATTCCTTTGGGTTTATAACATCAATCCCATGGGTTTATTGTTCCCTTAGGTTTATAATATAAATCATGGTCAGCCATTGTCAATCATAGCCAATCATGGTTAACCATGGTTGAATGTCACATTGTGACAAGGATTGTCTCACCATCAAAATAAACCATGTTTATTTTAGTGTTTGTAATATTTATATTTGGGTTTACCAACGTTGGGTTTATAACATTAGTCCCTTGGGTTTAATATTATTCCCTTGGGTTCATAATCCCTTGTGGTTTAGTATTAATCCCTTGGGTTCATAATATCAATCCCTTAGCTTTATTATTAACTTAGGTTTTAATATTAATCAAGGTCAACCATGGTCAACTGTCATCAATCATGGTTTGATCTCGCATTATGACAAAAATTGTCTCCACTTGGGGTTTATATACCTTGGGTTTATAATTTTAGTCCCTTGTGTTTAATATTATCCACTTAGGTTCATAATCCCTTAGGGTTTAGGTATTAATCCCTTGGGTTTATTGTTCCTTTGGGTTTATAATATCAATCGTTTAGGCTTATTATTCCCTGGTCACCATGGTTTATTATGATGTCAACCATGGTCAACCATGGTCCAACATGGAATTGTGATAAGGATTGTCTCAATATGAAAATAAACGATGGTAAATCATGTTTATTTTAGTGTTTATAATATTTATCTTAGGGTTTATATACGTTGGGTTTATAATATTAGTCCCTTGGGTTTAATATTATTCCCTTAGGTTCATAATCCCTTGGGGTTTTAGTATTAATCCCTTGGGTTTATTATTTCTTTGGGTTTATAATATTAATCCCTTGGTTTTATAATTCCCTTAGATTTATAATACTAATCATGGTTGCCCATTGTCAATCATAGCCAACCATGGTTGAATATCGCATTGTGACAAGGATTGTCTCACTATGAAAATAAACCATGTTTATTTTAGTGTTTGTAATATTTATATTTGGGTTTACCAATGTTGAGTTTATAATATTAGTCCCTTAGCTTTAATTTTATTTCCTTGGGTTCATAGTCCCTTGGGGTTTTAGTGTTAATCCCTTGGGTTTATGTTTCCCTTGGGTTCATGATATTAGTTTGGGTGTATAAAATCAATCATGGTCAACCATAACCAACCATGGTCAACTATGGTCAATAATGGTCTGATCTCGCATTATGACAAAAGTTGTCTCCACTTAGGGTTTATATACCTTGGGTTTATAATATTAGTCCCTTGGGTTTAATATTATAACCTTAGGTTCATAACCCCTTGGGTTTTTAGTATTAATCCCTTGGGTTTATTGTTTCTTTGTGTTTATAATATCAATCAGTTGGGTTTATTATTCCCTGGTCAACCATGGTCCAACATGGAATTTTGATAAGAATTGTCTCAATATGAAAATCAATGATGGTCAATCATGTTTATTTTAGTGTTTATAATATTTATCTTAGGGTTTATATATGTTTGTTAGTCCCTTGGGATGAATATTATAATGATATTAACATTAACATTTTTAATATCATTATCACTCATTTTCGCCCATGCTTAATGATGTACATGCTTTGTTAGTTATAGTCAACCATGCTCATCCATTTCAACCGAGGAAACCTATTATTTTACCCATCCCTAATGGTTAAACATGGTAAACCAAGGTATGTATGGTTGAACATGGTCAACTATTGTAAAAATGGACAAACATATTATATTATAGAAAATTATGGTCGACCATGCCCAAATATATCAAACCACGTCCAATCATGTTCAAACATGGAAAACCTTGGTCAAACATGGTCATTCATGGTCATCTTTGGTCAACCATAGTCACAACCATGGTCACGATCTTGTGGTCATCTTTGTTCAACCATAGTCACAACCATGGGCATCCTTGGTCAACCAAAAGAAAACCTAAAACATTCCAAGCTCTACATTGGTTGAATATGATCAAACATGGTTGGACATTATCAGTCATGGTCAAGTATGGCTAATCAATGTCAAACATGATCAACCATTTTCAACCATGATTAACCATGGTCAACCAAGGGACAAGCAACATCGTCGTGTGACAAGCAAGGTTGTTGTGTGACAAGCATCAAGAAACATGACAATCATTGTCACAATGATACATTACATTACAATTTATTCAATGACATATTGCAACATTTAATCAATTATGTTTTAATATTTTTGTTTATAATATTTACTTTGGGATTTGGGGTTTATAATGGTGGATTTAGGGTTCATAATCTTAAGCTTTGTAATCGTATGGTTTATACTTTTAATCCTAGGGTTTATAATCTCTTATAATATTAAACAGTTGGGTTTATTAGTTCCATGGGTTCATAATATTAATAATCCCTTTGGTTTATTAATCCCTTGAGTTTAAAATATTAATTCTTAGGATTTATTAATTCAACCATGTTTATTTTTGTATTTTTAATATTTATGTTAGGGTTTTATACCTTGGGTTTATAATATTAGTCCCTTGGGTTTATTATTCCCTGATCAACCATGGTTTGTTATGATGTCAACCATGGTCAACCATGGTCCAACATGGAATTGTGATAAGGATTGTCTCAATATGAAAATCAACGATGGTCAATCATATTTAGTTTAGTGTTTATAATATTTATCTTAGGGTTTATATATGTTGGGTTTATAATATTAGTCCATTGGGTTTAATATTATTCCCTTGGGTTCATAATCCCTTAGGGTTTTAGTATTAATCCCTTGGGCTTATTATTCCTTTGGGTTTATAATATCAATCCCATGGGTTTATTGTCCCCTTAGGTTTATAATATCAATCATGGTCAGCCATTGTCAATCATAGCCAACCATGGTTAACCATGTTTGAATGTCGCATTGTGACAAGGATTGTCTCGCCATGAAAATAAACCATGTTTATTTTAGTGTTTGTAATATTTATATTTGGGTTTACCAATGTTGGGTTTATAATATTAGTCCCTTGGGTTTAATATTATTCCCTTAGGTTCATAATCCCTTGGGGTTTAGTATTAATTCCTTGGATTTATGTTTCCCTTGGGTTCATAATATCAATCCCTTAGATTTATTATTAACTTGGGTTTTAATATCAATCATGGTCAACCATGGTCAACTGTCATCAATCATCGTCTGATCTCGCATTATGACAAAAATTGTCTCTACTTGGGGTCTATATACCTTGGATTTATAATATTAGTCCCTTGGGTTTAATGTTATCCACTTAGGTTCATAATCCCTTGGGGTTTAGGTATTAATCCCTTGGGTTTATTATTCCTTTGGGTTTATGATATCAATCGTTTGAGCTTATTATTCCCTCGTCACCATGGTTTATTATGATGTCAACCATGGTCAACCATGGTCCAACATGGAGTTGTGATAAGGATTGTCTCAATATGAAAATAAAAGATGGTAAATCATGTTTATTTTAGTATTTATAATATTTATCATAGGGTTTATATACGTTGGATTTATAATATTATTCCCTTGGGTTCATATCCCCATGGGTTTATTATTCCCTTAGGTTTATAATATCAATCAAGTTCTGCCATTGTCAATCATATCCAGCCATGGTTGAATATCGCATTGTGACAAGGATTGTCTCAGCATGAAAATAAACCATGTTTATTTTAGTGTTTGTAATATTTATATTTGGGTTTACCAATGTTGGGTTTATAATATTAGTCCCTTATGTTTAATATTATTCCCTTGGGTTCATAGTCCCTTGGGGTTTTAGTGTTAATCCCTTGGGCTTATGTTTCCCTTAGGTTCATAATATCAATTCATTGGGTTTATTATTAAATTAGGTTTATAAAATCAATCATGGTCAACCATGGTCCAACATGGAATTGTGATAAGCGTTGTCTCAATATGACAATCAATTATGGTTAATCATGTTTATTTTATTGTTTACAATATTTATCTGAGGGTTTATATACGTTGGGTTTATAATATTAGTCGTTTGGGTTGAATATTATTCCCTTGGGTTCATAATCCCTTAGGGTTTTAGTATTAATACCCTGGATTTATTATTCCTTTGGGTTTATAATATCATCACTTGGGTTATTATTCCCTTAGATTTATAATATCAATCATGGTCAACTATTTTCAATCATAGGCAACCATGGTCAACCACGGTTGAATGTCGCATTGTGACAATGATTGTCTAACCATGAAAATAAACCATGTTTATTTTAGTGTTTATAATATTTATAATAGGGTTTACCAATTTTGGGTTTATAATATTAGTCCCTTATGTTTAATATTATTCTCGTGGGTTCATAATCCCTTGGCGTTTTAGTATTAATCCCTTGGGTTTATTATTACCTTAGGTTTGTAATATCAGTCATGGTCAACCATGGTTACCCATAACCGACCATGGTTAACTGTAGTGAATCATGGTTTGATCTCGCATTATGGAAAAATTTGTCTCCATATAAAAATCATGGACAATCATGGTCAACCATGGTTAGCCATGGTTGATGATGGTCAACCATGGTTAGCCATGGTTGATGATGGTAAACCATGTTTTATAGAATCAAACGTGGTCAACCATTGTCAATCGTGGTCAAACATGCTTGAATGTCATGTTGTGACAAAAATTGTCTCGATATGAAAATCAATCATGGCCCAATGTCACATTGCGACAAAAATTGTCTCGATATGAATATTAATCATGGTCAACCATGGTCCAACATGGCATTGTGAAAAGCATTGTCTCAATATGAAGATCAACCATGGTCAATCATGTTTACTTTACTGTTTATAAAATTTAGCTTAGGGTTTGTATACATTGGGTTGATAATATTAGTCCCTTGGGTTTAATCTTATTCCCTTAGGTTCACAATCCCTTGGGGTTTTAGTTTTTATTCCCATAGGTTCATAATCCCTTGGGATTTTAGTATTAATCCCTTGGTTTTATTATTCCTTTGGGCTTATAATATCAATCACTTGGGTTTATTATTCCCCAATCAACCATGATTTATTATAATGTCAACCATGGTCAACCATAGTCCAACATGGAATTGGATTAGGATTGTCTCAATATTACAATCCATGATGGCTAATCATGTCTATTTTAGTGTTTATAATATTTATCTTAGGGTTTATATACCTTGGGTTTATAATACTAGTCCCTTGGGTTCATAATCCCTTGGGTTTATGTTTCCCTTGGGTTCATAATATCAATCCCTTGGGTTTATTATTAACTTGGCTTTATAATATCAATCATGGTTAACCATAGTCATCCATAACCAACAATTGTCAACTGTAGCCAATGATGGTCCGAGTCTCGCATTATGACAAAAATTGTGTCCACTTATGTTTTATATACCTTAGGTTTATAATATTAGTACCTTGGGTTTAATATTATTCCCTTAGGTTCATAATCCCTTGTGTTTTCTGTATTAATCCATTGGGTTTATTATTCCTTTGGGTTTATAATATCAATTGCTTGGGTTTATTATTCCCCACTTAACCATGGTTTATTATGATGTCAACCATGGTCAACCATAGTCCAACATGGCCCTTGTGATAAGGATTGTCTCAATATTACAGTCAATGATGGTCAATTGTTTTTATTTTAGTGCTTATAATATTTATCTTAGGGTTTATATATGTTGGGTTTATAATATTAGTCCCTTGGGATTAATATTATTCTCTTGGGTTCATAATCCCTTAGGGTTTTAGTATTAATCCCTTTTGGTTTATTATTACTTTGGGTTTATAATACCAATTCCTTGGGTTTATTATTCCCTTATGTTTATAATATCAATCATGGTCAACCATTGTTAATCATAGCCAACCATGGTTGAATGTCGCATTGTGACAAGGATTGTCTCACTATGAAACTAAACCATATTTATTTTAGTGTTTGAAATATTTATATTTGGGTTAACCAATGTTCGGTTTATAATATTAGTCCCTTGCGTTTAATATTATTCACTTGGGTTCATAGTCCCTTCAGGTTTTAGTATTAATCCCTTGGGTTTATGCTTCCCTTGAGTTCATAATATCAATCCCTAGGGTTTATTATTAACTTGGGTTTATAACATCAATCATGGTCAACCATAACCAACCATGGTCAATTGTGGTCAATGATTGTTCGATCTCACATTATGACCAAAATTGTCTCCACTTAGGGTTTATATACCTTGGGTTTATAATATTAGTTCCATGGGTTTAATAATATTCCATTTGGTTCATAATCCCTTGGGTTTTTAGTATTAATCTGTTTGGTTTCTTATTCCTTTGGGTTTATAATATCAATCGTTTGGGTTTATTATTCCCCAATCAACCATGGTTTATTATGATCTCAACCATGGTCCAAAAAGGAATTGTGATAAGGGTTGTCTCAATATGAGAAACAATGATGGTCAATCATGTTTATTTTAATGTTTATAATTTTTATCTTAGGATTTATATACGTTGGGTTTATAATATTAGTCCCTTGGGTTTAATATTATTCCCTTGGGTTTAATATTATTCCGTTGGATTCATAATCCCTTGGAGTTTTAGTATTAATCTCTTGGGTTTATTATTCCTTTGGGTTTATAATATCAATCCCTTGGGTTTACTATTCCCTTAGGTTTATAATCTCAATCCTGGTTAATTATTGTCAATCATAGCCAACCATGGTCAACCATGGTTGAATGCCACATGGTGACAAGGATTGTCTCACCATGAAAAAAACCATGTTTATTTTAGTGTTTATAATATTTATATTAGGGTTTACCAATGTTGAGTTTATAATATTAATCCCTTTGTTTCCAGAAAATGAGTATGCCTCCACATACCAATAATTTGTAGCATTACAGTCTCTCTTATTATAGTGGTGGCAAACAAGGAAAGTATTGTTTGAGGTATACGTCCTAGTTTTCTTCTTCATATTGCCTTTGCTAATATTCTTATTTCTTTCTCTGTGTGTAGGTGCAGGTTGAGTCTATGAGCTTTTATTATCACTTCCCTCCTTTAATCTACCATAAGAGGGCTGAGGTTGGTGTGGGATAGCACCTTCAGTTGCAACTACTCTTTCTCCCATTGAATAAACCACCTTTAATATGTATTTTTCCTTCATGAAAATAGTCTTCATGGTAATTGGTTTCACACCTTTTACATCAAGGCCTAAGCCTTCATGCTTGACCCATGGTTTTGTTATGATGGTGAATTAAGATGCCTTATATTCTCTTGCTTTTCCTTTATCCATCACATCTCATCTAGTTTAATAGTTTCATGGAAATTCTCTTTTCCATTCCTTTCAAATTCATTTAGTTGCTCTTGAGAATTTTTTATGGAAAGTGAACTTACCAAAGTGGTGTCAATTATGTTGTTGGCTTGGGTATTAGTAATGGAAGGTGTCCTTTCTTCTTAGGGATCTTGGTGAGTGGCATGGAGTTTTTCAAGGCCTCCTCCTTCTTTGCTAACTATCGTTGTAGATGTTCCATCACCTGAGTGAGTATACATTCTTTCCAACTATAATTTATATGGCCTTATCAAAAAGGCATACAAGCTACACTTTATACGTGTCCCGTTCTGCCATGATTATAGTGAGGGAGTCTTGGAACAACTAAAATTACTTCATTATAAATGGAAACAATTTGGTAGAGCTCTTAGTGTTTTGCACCATCTCTAGAATCTTCTTGTTGAAAATTTATACCTACTCCTTCAAGTGTTTGTTCTCTTCTTGAAATTAAAAATTGATGACCCTTAAGTCTTTTGATTTTTCTTTACTTGCTTTACTCATGCTAAGGTCTGTAATGTTCTCTATAAAATTCTAGTAGATGTGTCATTGCCAAGGATGCAACTACTATGATACCTTATGCTCTGTAAGTGAGGGACTTATAACCCACCTACTTCACCAACACAGATACCATGTATAAGTTTCTTCTAAGTTATATTCTCAAGGTTGTACATAGTGCTCTACTGATAAAAAAACCACTAGGCCTATATTCCTCTTTCATTATATAAGAGTTTTTAATCTTCTAATTGATCCAAGACCTTGAATCTCCTAGTGGCAACTTTCATAACATAACCACTAGATAGTAACAATGATTAATATGTGAGATCAATAGCCAAAAAAGTGTTGCAAACATTATACCCTTGAGAAATATTATATGTAGCCAACTATGCAATATGTTGAGTAGGCCTCTTAATTGTGAATAATGTAATGGAAAATGGATGTGTTCTATTTTTCAACTATGTGTGTGCAACATACAACCCAATTACACTAAAAAAAATAATGAATACCTCCAATGACTCACCAATACACTTGTTAGTGTGATCAAACCACCATTCAACAATAAGAACCATGTAAGCATAATAATCTGGTGTTAAATCATGATTATTTCTTGCAACAATGAAACTTAGGATTTTTCATCATAACATGCTTAAAATGGTTATTATGAGTAATAGTGAGTGAGCACTTAGAGATGATTCTTATTTCAAGATCAACCAATGTATGCATTTCCCTTTTCTTTGAGGGAAGTGGACTAATCCAATAAGATGTTTCTTTCAATAGAAAACTTTGATAAAATAGATGCTCAACATATTGTCACTATGTAAATATCAGTAAAAATCATGAGCTTGAAGGCCATAGTTAAATTGAAAACATCGTTGAAGACCATAAACTCATTGAGCATTGAGAAAAAATGCTTGAGGATCGAACTTTATTCTTGTCTCAACAAACATGGTGTTGGTCTTGTATTTAACATCTCTATTACCCACAATAAATAGATGGAACACCTATAGCTTCATCAATGCACATTTTTATAAATGAGTCTAATTTTTATTAGAGAAATAACCCACAAGTTTGTTGGATGCATCCTATGAAGAAGGAATGTGCTCATCCTATAATTTTATTTCTTGTTCTACCTGTAATTGCTTGTAAATTCTTTGAACTTGAAAGTAATCTCACACCAGTATGAAGTTGACCCTTTTAGAGGTAAAACAACCAAACAAAAAAAAATCTTACTGTGTCAAGGAAGTTGACTAAACCAATGTGGAATTCACTGTGGTAATTTTTAATTGCAGTGTATGGTTTGTAGGAGTGTGGAAAATTTTCAGATAGATATTAAGATTGATCCAAAAAATAAGGAAACCATCCAACATACGATTTAAATGGCCAATAACTTAGTAAAGCAACGAGAAGGTGATTTAAATGCTCAAAAAACTATGGGAACTTCTAACTATCAAATAAAACACCCAACAATGAAATGGAATGCCCAACAATTAATCGATATGCAGAGAGAGAGAGAGAGAGAGAGAGAGAGAGAGAGAGAGAGAGAGAGAGAGAGAGAGAGAGAGAATGTCATATGACTATTATATGGCCAAATGGGAAAACCAAGTTTGAATGGGGATGAATTAATTTATTGTAGCAATCTCTAGCTACATTGTTTTCCTAGTTCTATTCCTCTTCCTATTTTGGCCAAATCTCCCATTGAAAATGAAGGAAAACAAAGAAATAAGGAAAAATTGAGAGTAAAGAGAAGGCAAATACCTATGACCCTTAATATCCCATTCCTTAGTTTTCTTTCCTATTTTATTTATTTTTTTTTTCATTAATTTCTTCTTCACTCTCCCAATTTGACTTATTCAACATTTACATTTGCTTTATGTTCCAATATTTACTTAACTTTTATTAATTACTTAATTGCATTTTAAGTATTGAGTTTATGCTAAATTAGTTCTAATAATAAAGTAAAAAATTATATATATAACTTTTGAATGAGTTAAAAACGAAGAAGAAGAAGAAAAAAAACTTTACATAACACAAATTTAAAAAAAGAGAATAAACTCAAAAACAATTAAAACAAAGTTTTAAACCAAAATTTAAAATAAAACAAAAAAGAAATAAAGATATAAAGGATTTAGCTTAACATTTAGATAATTCGATAATTTATGAATTTAGGGAATGATATTGTTACAGTGGTTATAAGATAATTTGATGGAGCATTGTGGATGTACTTTAATATGATGTTTGTCTAGAAGATTTGTAATTTAACAATTTGGAGAGGTTAAATTTGTGAATTTTGAAATTTAATTTTAAAACTCTGGGTTTAACGGAGGTTTATATGGTTTAAGAATTTTCTTTAAAAAGGTTTTAGATGTTTTTAGTTGGGCCTAATGGTTAAGGGCATGTGTTTCTCCTAAGATGTCCAAGGGTCAAAACTAAAGCGTGTAGAGTATATATGCCTTTGTAAACTTAGCTGCGCCAGAGGTCTCATACACTAATTTGGTGTAGAATATTTTTAGTAATAATCATAATGTAGTTATGTCCCTTTTTTTAAAGCCATGGTATTGGGCATGGTATTGTAACAAAGTCTATTTACAAGTTAAAGATCTCCATGGTAAAATAAGGGTGAATCTCTAGGGTTAAGAATTTAATTACATGTTTTTATTAATTGTATTTATGTTTAAATGGTTGGAAAATGATGATAGGCATCAAGTCATAATAAGCATCAAAATACTTACTTTATCACGCTGTTAAAACTAAAAAAATTATAAGAATTAACTAAATTATAACTTTAAATATGTGAGAAGATTCTTAACCATGGAGATTGACCTCTAGTTTATTATGGAGATTGTTAATCTATAAATAGACTTTGTTACAATACCATGACTCATCAATAACACATGCCTAAATACCATAAAGCATTTCATATTGCAATTTATTTTTTTTAAATTAATGAATTTGATTAAAAAGACCAAAAAAAACATAATTATTTTGAAAATAATTCTCAATATTTTATTAGTGCACACTGCTAAGAATATTTTCATAAGATTAAATTTTTACCATCTACCTAAAAATTATTAATTATTAAAAAAATTGAGAAAAACCTATAGCAAAATACATATATCTAACCACATCATTAATAATAATAATAAATTAAAGTAATATTATAATTTACTTCATTTTATGGTTTTACAATTAATGGTAATAATGATTTAAAATAATATTTTAATTTAGTTTTTTAAATAATTTTTTTAAATATTAGCAATGTGATATATATTAATAAATAAATATATTTATGCCTTTCATAAATTAATATTTATAAACTATTTAATTTGTATATAAATACACTAATCTATTTTGATTTTATTTTTATTAATATTTAATACAAGTGGATTTAATAACTAAAACATAAAAACATATATTTCCTTCTCAAAAGCCAGAATCTCCAAATAAAAGAAGACATGGTATTTCTACCTCGATGGTTGAAACCTTCCTAAAATGAATGACCTTATTACTCATGGGAAGAAATGTCTCTTTTTTATGAGTCCTTGTATTCTTAAGAATGCTGAGGGTCATATTACAAAATGCATGTACACTGACAGATAAAGGAATAGGTCAAGGATGCTCAACACGATCACTATTTGTTTGCGTTGTGTCGCTTATGGCCTCTCTTCTGCTTTTGATATTTTTGCACGGCAGAAATATTCATGAAGTTTCATAATTTTTAAACCATGTTCACGATCTGTTCTCCTTCTCCTGAACAGCCCATTAGATCGAAAATAGCTCTAATCATAGAAATATAATTATAAAGATGGAGAAACCGACCTACACCTCCAATCACCAACAATGGTGGGGGTTGAGAAAAAGCTGGGAGCCTCTTCTGCTGCCGCCGCCCCAATAAATAGTTTTGACTGTACAGGTAAAGACAGCTGCAACTACATGATGGTGTAGGAATTCGTATTGTCTTCACTGAACATGTCAGTGTACTGCTCGATTGTGCGATTAGGGTTCATGAGGAAACTCGGCTCCACGTTCCGAACGTAGCCGCGAGGAGCCTTCTTGTCATAAGTCCCAGTAGCGTAGGGATGGTATGCCATTTCAGCAGGTACATAAGGCCAAATCTCAGTGGGCTTACCGGTGCACTTCACCCTCTGCAGCACTTTGGATACCTCCACGTATCCAGTTACCGTTATCTTTTGCTCCTTTCTGTTCACATCGACCGATTTTGGCATTTGCCAAGAGTTGGCAAGTGGGACTGCATGTGGGCAGGTGTACACGGTTTGGGCGCTTGCGACCGAACGAAGAGCGAACCGGTGAAGACATGCAACAAGGTGAACGTAGAGTTGGTGAGTCGTGCAGCGACCATGCGGAGGTGCCGACGCGCTGGGCAACCGAGTTTGCTGAAGTTGTGAAAATTTGGCTAAGTATAAATTTGGGGTTTCCCAAGGACTTAGTCTGTACTTTGTAAAAGTGGAAAAATTGTATAATATATTGATTCGGGCAGACTCATATTGCAGGGAGTTGCCCCTCCCTTTATACTGTTGTGAATTTCTATTGTATAATGTTATTTATGTGATTGTTATGGGCTTTCACTTGTATAAAGGAACACATTAATAATACTTGGTTGCGAAACACAAACTAAGTAGGATAAGTGGTTAGGCGTAGTCCACGAACATAAGTATTGGTGAAAAGAAAGTGTTCGGTGGTGCCGCACCTTGCTATAAGCAGTTGAAAGACTACCGCAGGTGTAGGGGCATGACAGGTGGTATCAGAGGTGGTACATGACGAAGTGCAAGTGTGGATGCACTTGACAGTTGATGACAGTGGAAGCAGGTACTTGCAGGTGAAGGAAGCTAGTTTCACATACAAGTGGAACAAGGGTCGGTTCATGGTTGCAGGGAACTTGATGAAGTTGGTGAATGGAGAAATAGGTTTAGCAGAGGTGAAGCTCAGTGCTTGGACCAAGCTGAACGACAAGGCATGGGAGGTTTGGAAGAATGCAAAGGGAAGCTCTTGCTTACCTTATACAGGTTGAAGCGGATGAAAGAAGAGAATCCCCGGATTCGAGATAAGCTTGAAGTCTTGGAAAAGAGTGTTGAAGACGAACTTCTTCAACTTAGTTGGACAATGGAGCAAGATGAAGTTGCAGATTGTGCTGACAAGGAAGAGGAAGCCATGATGATTGAAGATGTTGCAGACATGACCATGATGGAGGATGAACTTGAAATCACTCAAGTTGGACCAGGATCGTGCAGTTTGCAGACATGTATGGATGAGGATACTCACATGGAGGAGCCTCATGATGATGAAGTAAGTAGTGGTACTTGTGTTTCACTTGAGCATTTGGTAGATGGACCATATGCAGGGAAGAGCAAAAGTAGTTTGCCGATGCTAGGGAGGATCCTGCCATGGATGACTATGATGGAACCTTGTATGGAGAAGCAAGGATTGTTGACTATTGCAGGACTTGTTGGGGTTGTTTGTGACCTTATGGTAGAAGGTGCAAAGGCCCGTGACAAGGGAGGAACATGATGATCGTTGTGAAGTATGGGTCATGCTTTAGCCACATGGGAAATTGGCTAAGTGCCCGGCATGACTCATGGACAGATTGGAGGGCACACTCTTGAGGTACGATGATGCTTGGGTGGACTTCTCATGGCCGAGACCAAGAGCAAGTCTTGGTGGAACCTTCAATGGAGGGGAGCTATGATGGAAGGAACTCGTGATGATGATGATATGGTTGGGTGACCGAGTTCACTAAACCGAAGATTACAGACTTCGATGAGGATGACCGATTGTTGTGATGGGTCTACTTGGTTGGACTACATGGACAACTTAGTCATGGACATCAGGTTGGAGACATAGAGACTTATTATTTATGAGTCGATGGAGAGGTTGTGCACTTATGTACAACAAGGCCATGGACTTGGATGGAGTTGTGAGCAGGCAATGGAGCATTTCTACTACGTGGAGAGCTGACGCATCTTGTAGAGACCTTTGGGTCGAGACTTGTATGCTTGCTGAGATGTTGGTTGGAGATGACTCATGGAGCTCATGATGACATGAGATTGTTGTGACTTCTAGAGGGACTTCATACATGGTGGACTTGGAGGATCTAATGCATTGAGGAGCTGAGGTCAGGGACTTTGATGCAGGTGCATACTTTCAATTACATACATGGGTGTGGCTTGGAAGAGTGACTTGATGTGGAGGATCGATATGAGACACTTAGGGGCGATGGAGTTACGACGATGATGATGCCTTGGTGGCAACACTTGGGCATGGGTTGAGCCAAGACTCAACCACTTTTGACACATGGGAGCTGATTGATCTATGATCATGGGCAGCACATGGATAGATGAGACAGGTGTATACTTGTTTCTTTGATAGAGTGGAGGGATGGCACATTGTAGATATGATGAAGGATTGCTTCATGGACTTAGATGTGGCACATCGAGAGTCGGTTTGATGAGATGGTCTCTTCACATTGAGGAGATACAGACATGGATGATGTTGGGATAGATGTGGCTGATTTCATGTAGCACATTGACACCAAACATCATGGGCAGCATGTTGCAGATGAGATGAGGGCTAGTTCATGGACCTGAGCATGGCTTACTTATATGGAGATGGATTCTTGATCTAGTTGAGGATGTGACAGGATGTTCTGAGAAACGACTGGTGATGGCATGAGGATGTACATTCTTATGGGTTGCACGTGACGGTTGGATTAGCTACCCAACTAGTTCAAACATGGGGCTGCAGTATGTACAGAGATGCGTTAGCATTATGTTGGAGTATCATGGCAGCAGTTCACATGATGACACATGATGAGGTCGACACGCGATGTTGCAAGAAGCATGTAGCTTGAGATGGAGGGACCAACCTTCCACAATGGGGAGCAGCATGTGGAGATTGTGACAAGGTGATTGATGGTCATGGATTGAGATGATTTCTGATGGACAACATACCGATGACGTGTATACCTTGGTATGGTGATCTTGGTGATAGTTGGTTACCAGGGCGAGACATGATGGAGACGATGGTTCTACATATGATGCAGAGAGTTTGCAATATGTGGAGGAGTTGACATCATGGATATTGGTGATCTTGGTGGATGGCTACCAGGATGATATGTTGTCGAGGACGACAACGACTTCAAGTGGAGGAGGATGTAACGTCCTGTGGTTCTGCCTGAAGTGCGACCGCGTTCGGGTGATGTGCGACTGTGAACGAGCGTCGATTAGAGAGCGACCTGCGGTTGTGCGACAAGTGATGCGACGATATGCGACAACACTTATGCGCACATATGAGGAGGGGAGCTTGTTTATATGCGTATGGAGCATGAACGATATGTTAGAGGCCGACCTACAATGGGAAGGAAAGCCGACGGTGTTTTGCAATGAAGTAGGGGTGTGCAAAGGTGTTGGGCAAGTCGGCTAGGTGCCACACTTAGCCCCCACACTTGTGTATATATTGCTACACGTTGGGAGGCATTTGTCACCAACCAACTCGCTCTACATCTTCACTCATATGAGGAGTGCGCAGTTCTAAGTGCGCAAGTCTAAGGGGAAAAGGGGCAAATTCAATATGTGCCCATTCTTGGGCAGGTGTGCACGGTGAAGCGTGTTTGTGGGTGAAGGCGTGGGTAGGAGTGCCCGATGGTTGGGTGAGGTGTGCACGGTGAATGTGTGGCGCCTGGTTTGTGTGAAGGCTTGGCGTGGGTGTCTTGGCAACTCGGGTGAGCGCCCGCCCATCGTGCAAGTGTGCACGGAGACTTGTTGGTGTGTTGGGTTGTGAATGGAAGTGTGTCTCGGGTAGAGGCACCCATGTGTGGCGACTTGGAGGCATGCCCTAGTTGGGCAATCGACACGACCATGAAACGAAGGTTGGAACTGGAGGTCGTAGAGTTGGGCAAGCGGTACTACGTGCTGTTCACATGATTTGGGCATTTTCCAAGAGTTGGCAAGTGGGACTGCTTGTGGGTAGGTATACACAGTCTGGGCGCTTGCGACCAGACGAAGAGCAAACCGGTGAAGATGTGCAACACGGTGAACGAAGAGTTAGTGAGTCGTGCGGCGACCATGTGGAGGTGCCGACGAGCTGGGCAACCGAGTTTGCCGAAGTTGTGAAAATTTGGCTAAGTATAAATTTGGGGTTTCCCAAAGACTTAGTCTGTACTTTGTAAAAGTGGAAAAATTGTATAGTATATTGATTCGGGTAGAATCATATTGCAGGGAGTTGCCCCTCCCTTTATACTGTTGTGCATTTCTATTGTATAATGTTGTTTATGTGATTGTTATGGGCTTTCACTTGTATAAAGGAACACATTAATAATACTTGGTTGTGAAACACAAACTAAGTAGGAGTAAGTGGTTAGGCGTAGTCCACGAACATAAGTATTGGTGAAAAGAAAGTATTCGGTGGTGCCGCACCTCGCTATAAGAGGTTGAAGGACTACCGCAGGTGTAGGGGCGTGACAGTGGTGATGGCAATGGCAGTGTTTTTGCAATAATCACTTGGCAAGTAGGTTCCACGTGCAAAGAAATTAATGGTAAAGGGAAGAAAATAAGATTGCTTTTTTGTCCCGACAACGAGAGACATCCGCTTGTACACGATTACAAGGTTTTTTTGGGGAAGATGAAAGATAGTATTTTTTGGGAAGATGAAGGATGACAAACATAGGAGGCGGTTCAATGGCCAAAGTAGTGACTTCTCATGGCGGTAAATTTTGTGATATCGTAATGCAATGTAATTTCATTTGATATATATATAATTTATTTTCAAAAATGGGTACAATTGTAACTAAATTTACACTAAACATACAAGTAATCTTAGTTAATTAAATATACAAGTAATATTAGTTAATTGGTCAGTAATTTTAGTTAACTGAAGTTACTACTTAATTATCTCATGTAAGTAGAGATAGTCATAGTTAAGTAAGTGGTCATGTTTCATGGAGCTTGTAAGGTCATTGTGGAGCAAGGATGATTCTACATCTATCATCTTCTTACATTTTCTATTTAAAATTGGATTTATGAAATGACACTAACCAAAAGGCAGAGCTGATTAGTCTTTGGGGCTGCTACATTTTACCTTATTGAAGAATATAAAGAGGATAAAAGTTTATGGAAATTCGAAAACAACATTGGATGGGAAAACAAAAGATTTTGATTTCATTGTCTGCCTCTTGAGGCTTGACAACCTAAAATTTTAACTTTGCAAGAAGAATTTGATGAAGCCCAAATTTATCAAATTTGCGGGAATCAAATTCTTTCACTAATTTCTTATCAACACCCACAATTTTGTTGGGGAATGGTTTTGGTGAGATTACAGAAATGAGAGATAATCAAGTGGTATCCCATTTCTTTGTCTTTCTATTTTAATGTTTTGCCTTTTTTATTTTTTTAGTATCCTTAGTATTAGCGAGATTCAAAATTCAAACTTCAAAATTTGTGATGACAAGACATTGGATCTTTTAATTTTTATAAATAATAAAAATACATTTTTCTTTTGAAAAAAAATAGTAACCATACAGTCATCAATTAACCATCTCATACAAGTGGAGATAGTTCTAAATAAGTAAAGTGCAATTATGTGTTTATTTTCAATAAATTATTTCAAATAATAAATTTCTTTATAATTTAAAAAATATAATGTCACAAAGTTTTTTAAAATATTAAATCTAATTGTACATTAAAAACTCAATTAAAAAATATATATATAACAGAATGAAAACTTAAAAAAACGATAGTTATAGTTACCAAATTCCCCTGATCTAGGCGAAAAATACGAAAATTCTGTAGTTCGATTAGTACACCTAATATTTCGATGAAATTCGATTGGATTGTCCGTATAATAGATTAATGGAGTATTTCGTAGTTTATCTAGACAAACCTGCATAGAATAGCATGTGAGGATCGAGTACGGGTAGAAGTAAAAGAATGGGAATATAATTATTTATTTAGAATTTTTTTTTATTTTTTATTTTTATTCTCTGAATATGTGGAAAGCTCATAAAGGCGTAGGGAAGAATTTGATCATAAGATTTAAAATATAAATAAATAGATTATATATGTAAATATATTACCTAAAATTTGTATTATTTATAATTATTAAATTATTTAAATATACAAATAAGAAATAAAATGTATTACATATATATATAGATATGTTGATAGATGTATTTTTATTGGAATTAGGCATTTTAATTATTTTGTTAATTAATTTTTTTGATCTGACGGTGTAAATTGAAAGATGCTAGTATATTCTCGTCGTAGCCACTTTATCAATGAATGAAATTTAAAGTGATAACCTCCTTGCATATCTAAATCAAGTGTTTAAACCCTACTTAAATTAAATTTTTACCAAATGATCATTAAAAAATTAATGTGCATCTTATTTATCTCCACATATGTGGGATTAGAAAAAATGAAATTAAAGAATTAGTGCCAAACACGCGCTGATGTCTGTTTTCATTCTGAAATGTATAAGGAGTTTGCATTCTGAAACTTATAAGGAGGACACTTGCCCCATCTCTCTCATAAATATTACCAGGACTAGTGTTAATTTTCGTGCCCCATCTTTCTCATAAATGTTACCAGGAGAACACGTGCCCCATCTTTCTCATAAATGTTACCAGGACTACGTGTTAATTTTCATGCCCCATCTTTCTCATACCACGACTACCTGTTAATATTCTACTTGTGCACCTTTGTCATAAATGTGGTTGTGTAATGGCCCCTTGTTCATATTCTCTTTGTGCCCCATGGTTTCTTTCAAGAGATGAGAAGTCAGTTTCAATTCCTCATAGTGAATTGGAGAAATCGATCAACGAGAGTGTCATCGAGACATATGTGCAAGATTCAGCTTAAAATGGATATTTCAAGGTGATTTCAATTAACAGTAACTCAGACTTTACTTCTTAATGTATATTATGACAGTTGAATCAATTTATTCAATCAAGCTACATACGATTTATTATACCTAATCCCATTTTTTATGATTTAATTCTAGCGTTAATTGATATGTGGTTTTATAGGAATCTAGGAGGGTCATCAACAAATCTTAATTATGTGCCAAATCTTAGTTATGTGCCAACGGTTGCAAAGATCATAAGGAGAACTCAAACCCTATATTCCATGTTTCAAGGGGCAACCCTAAGAATTCATGCCCAATATTCTGGTGGAGGAACCTAAGGCCAAGTCTCAAAAAGATTACATTCATCTCAGAGCAATAAGAGGTTAGGCTACTCACAAGCATAGCCTGGCCGAAAGGCTAAATACATTGCCACAAATTATTTAGTTCAATATCATCCACTAACATGCTATGAAATGCATTCCAGAAGAGAGAGAATGAGTAAGCCCATGAAAATTTTACAGGACCTTATTCCAGGTTGCGACAAGGTATATAAAGTCCTACTGCTTGGCTTCAATTAATTTATTTACAAAAATGATCATTGTCATCAATTTGTCTCTAGATATCCCTTGAGAATTATCCCCTTAAATCTCCATATATTTCCCTTGGGGCCTCATTGTTTTAGATCACACGAACAAGTTGTTGTAGATTAGGTTGGAGGGAGAAAGGTGGGAGGAAAATGGCTGTGTGGGACTACTGTTATGTTCTGGACATCAAACAATTGATATTGTTATCGTAGGAGGTGGCATTACAGGGCTGGCCTAGTGCAGGGGCATGAGACTTGGAGGGAAAAGAATTCAAATTTATTCCAAAAATACAAAAAAATCTACAAGCAAAGGAGTGGGATCCTTTAGCCATCAATTTCCATGTTTTTCTAGTTAAACATAGGGTTAGAATCTAGGGTTAGATCATGATGTAATAACTATTAATTAGTTAGCGTAGTGGAGATTCTCGAGGAGAATACGTTGTAGAACAGATAGAAATAATAAATTTTAGCCTTTGTTTTAGGATTTGGTTGTTAAAACGATCCAATATATATGTAACTTTTATGCTATTGTAAAGGGATTTTGACCGAGTGGTTTTATCTCAAATTGCTGACGGAAAGATGAGGTTATTTATGTGTATTAGTCAATGCTGGAGGCATGGTGATATCTGAAACCTTTTCTGTGCATCTGAACATCTGTTTATCAGTTAAATCTTGAATTTATGCGTATCTTTGACATTCACGCATCGCTTTCTTTTAAGTCTTTATAATAGTGGTATGACTTGGTTTTCCAGTTAATACTTTGATTGAAGTTTATTTAAGTGTGTTTCCTTCATATCGGCATGCTCTGTTTCCAATTTACGCGTCGTTTTAGTCCCGCAAGCTAAATTCTGGTTTACACTAAGAAATAGTGAAAAACTTAGTCCGAATTTGGAATCCGAACTTGAAATCTTGTTAAGTGTGGCTGATATCCATATTGGGTCTGTAAGCGCTATTGCATCGCAGTGCTTCAGTGGAGAGGAACTGGCATTTTGAACTGCCAAAATCCGATGTTGCGACACATTCGGATTTGAAATGTTATACAGGAGAACTTATATTCTATCGGGTCCATGAAGCATTATCGCATCGCATTGTTATGTGTAAAGGGAGCGTTGAAACTACCAATTGCAATCGTCGATAAGTGCTATAGTTATATTGCATCAGGGAATCACCGATAGCGAAATTCTAATAGTGTTATTCCATTTCTTATGGAATAAATCTCACCGATAGTGTATTTGCGTGTTAACGCCTTCCTTTGGGAAAAA
Organism: Pinus tabuliformis; assembly: GCA_031772625.1. Classification (NCBI taxonomy): domain Eukaryota; kingdom Viridiplantae; phylum Streptophyta; class Pinopsida; order Pinales; family Pinaceae; genus Pinus; species Pinus tabuliformis. The sequence continues at coordinate 1,164,945,139 of CM062820.1, read as the reverse complement.
TAGCGCCGATAGTGTTAAATCGAAGTGCCGATATTGTTTTTCCATTTCTTATGGATAAACCCCGCTGATAGTGTATTTTGCGTGTTAACGCATTTCCTTTAGGAAAACAACACCAATAGTGTGTTTTATGCATAATTGCATTGTTGTCATTTCCAATGGCGCCGATAGTGTATGATGTAATTCCTATGGAATTACAGCACCGATAGTGCTAAAAAGGGCCTCTGTTATGAAATTGCACCCGATAACAAGGATTGGGCCAATTAAGGGTAAAGGATTGGTAATAGTGGCTAAAAAGGGGAAAATTTATAAAACAGTCAGTCTAAGAATAGATGATTGATACTCCAGCTGGGATTGAAGAAGGGATTCAACCTGAATTAGGGGAAATTGTATCAAGGTTTGAACGTGTGTCCATCTCTACAGCACCCAAGCCACCATTAGTGGTATCAGAGCAACCTGTTGACATTGAATTGAATCTCAAAAGCAAGAGAAGGAAATTCAATATGGCTTTCAGAGTTGGAAGAGGACGAGGACGTGGTAGAAGAGGGTGACCAGTTGCAAATGCTGAAGTGATGGAAGCTATGCAATAGATGCAAGCTAGATTAGAAGCATTGATAGCAGGGAGAAATATAGATGATGGGGATGTTAGTGACCCTAAGGTTGAAGTTGAAGAAGAGGAGGAAACTATAGCAGTTACTCCTGAGATGAGATTCTTCTAGTCAGTGTTGAGATCCACAACTAGGCCAAAAACTAAGGTTTCAATATATGAAGGAGGATTCAATCCAAAAGAATTGATAGACTAGATTAATGGCATGGAGAAATTCTTTGATTATGAAGAAACGAAAGATGAGAAGAAAATAAAGTTTTTTGTCACCAAGCTAAAAGGACATGTAGCACTTTGGTGGGATGGAGTGCAAGTAGAAAGAAAGAGTCTTAGCAAGAAACCAATCAAAAATTGGAATAGGATGGTAGAAAAGCTAAGAGGCAAGTTTCTACCTAATAATTATCAGCAAACCTTGTTCAGACAGATGCAGAATCTTAGACAAAGGTCTATGACAGTGTGAGAATATATAGAGGAATTCTATAAGTTAAGTATAAGAGTTGGACAAACTCAGGATACAGATGAGAAAGTGGCTAGATATGTGAATGTCCTTAGGATGGACATTCAAGATGAGATAAGTATATTGTCTCCAAAAACATTAGAAGAAGCTTATCAGATGGTACTGAAAGCTGAAGAAAAACTCATAACGAAGCAGTCTACTAGAGGAAGAGCTACTTTCCAAGGAAAAGGAAGTCAAGGTGGTAGAGGAAGATCTACAACACCTAAAGATGGAGCTAGCAGTAGCTCAAACCAACATGCACCTACAGGAGGTGATGTAAGTGGCAGAGGGAATTTTTCTAGAGGAAGAGGAAGAGAAGTAAGATGTTACAGATGTAACAAACTGGGACATAGAGATTTTGAATGACCAGAGAATGCAGGAACAAGTCAAAGGAATGCAATTGTTGCTCAAGTTGAGGAAGAAGCAGCAACAGTGACAGAAGAAGAAAATATACCAGAGAGAGGAGAATCTTTGGTAGTCAATAAAGTTTTGCTCAAGCTAGCAAAGGAGATAGTTGAACCATCACAAAGAAATATTTTATTTAGAACAATGTGTAAGGTTCAAGGGAAATGCTGTCAGATGATCATTGGTAGTGGCAGCACTGATAATTTGGTCTCTACAGAAGTGGTGGAGAAATTGAAGTTGAAGACAATGAAACATCCAACACCTTACAAGGTGTCATGGTTACAAAAGGGACATCAGTTGTTAGTGAATGAACAGTGTGAAGTGAAGTTGCAGTTAGGCAAATATAAGGATAAATTTGTATGTGATGTGATTTCCATGGATGTGTGTCACATATTGCTTGGCAGGCCTTGGAAATATGACAGAGGAGCTATGCATGATGGGAAAAGAAACACCTACAAGTTTGGTAAAGGTGGTATAAATCATACATTGCTTCCTATGGGAGAAGAGGAAGCATCAGGAAAGAAGACTTATCCAAAAAATCTATTACTAGGAGGAAAGAAATACTTGTAGCAAATTGAAGAGAATGAGGTAAATTTTGCTGTAATTTGCAAGCCCAAGGTAATAATGACTTCTACTAAAGTTTCAGATTTACCCATTGAAATTCAAGAATTGTTGGACAACTATTTTGATATCATTGTTGATGATTTGCCTAATGAGTTACCACCCACTAGAAGAATTAACCATCATATAGATTTGATTCCTGGAGCAAATCTACCAAAAAAATCAGCTTACAGAATGAATCCCACAGAAAATGAAGAGGTTAGAAAGCAGGTTCAGGAACTGCTTGACAAAGGACTAATCAGAGAAATCTTGAGTCCTTGTGTAGTACGAACAATGTTGAGTCCAAAGAAAGATGGAGGCTGGAGAATGTGTACAGATTCAAGAGACATCAATAAAATCACAATCAGGTACAGATTTCCTTTGCCTAGAATTGAAGATTTGATGGATTGTTTGAGTGGAGCAAAGTATTTTATGAAACTAGATCTTAAGAGTGGTTATCATCAGGTAAGGATAAGAGAAGGGGATGAGTGGAAAACTGCTTTTAAGACAAATAATGGATTGTATGAGCGGAGAGTAATGCCTTTTGGGTTTTCAAATGCCCTAAGTATGTTTATGAGACTCATGAATGAAGTTCTTAAAGAGTTTATTGGTAAATTTGTAATAGTATATCCAGACAATATATCAGTTTACAGCAGGTCTAAGGAGGAGCACATGAGACATCTAAATTATGTCTTACAAAGATTACAACAAGAGAAATTATTGGTGAAGTTGAAGAAATGTTCATTCATGAAAGAGGAATTAGTGTATTTGGGTTTTTTTTGTTTCTGGTGAAGGATTGAAGATGGAGCCAGAGAAGATCAAGACAATCATGGAGTGGTCTTCACCTAAAAGTGTCTTTGAGGTAAGAAGTTTTCATGATCTTGCTAGTTTTTATAGGAAATTCATAAGGAATTTTAGTAAGATCAATGCTCCTATTTTTGTGACTATAAAGAAGGATAAGCAACCATTTAGATGGACTGTTGAAGCAGAAACGAATTTCTAGCTGCTAAAGAAGAAGATCACTGAAAAACCTATTTTGGTTCTACCTGATTTTAGTAAACCTTTCCAAGTGAAATGTGATGCCAATGGAGAAGCTATTGGGGTGTCTTAAGTCAGGAAGATATAACTATAGCTTATTTTAGTGAAAAGCTGAATGATTCAAAGAAGAAGTATTCTTCTTATGATAAAGAGTTTTATGCAGTTGTGCAATCATTGAAAAAGTGGAGACATTATCTAATGTCAAAAGAGTTCATACTTTATTCAGATAACCATGCACTGTAGTATATTATGTAGCAGCCAAATCTTAACCATAAACATGCTAAATGGGTAGAGCATCTTCAAGGTTTCCATTTTGTCTTGAAGCACATAAATGGCCAATCAAACAAAGTTACAGCTGCCTTAAGTGGGAGAAATGTATAACTTCAAGAGAGTCAAATTCAAGTGTTGGGTTTTGATTTTCTTAAAGAATTGTATGAGACAGATTCAGATTTTAAAGAGGCATTTGAAGCTTGTAAGAATCATGTTTTAATGGATAGGAATAAATTGTTGGATTATTTCTTACAAGATGGATTGTTGTTTAAAAGAAATCAGTTGTGCATACCAAATTGTTCTATGAGGGAGAACTTAATCAAAGAGAAACATAGTGGTGGACTTGCAAGACATTTTGGTATAGAGAAGACTTATCAAAAGTTGAGCAGAATTTATTTCTAGCTGAAAATGAGACCTGAAGTGGAAAAGTATGTGAAAACTTGCAAAATATGTCAATATGCAAAGGGAAGAAGCCAGAACATAGGTTTGTATGTTTTGTTACCAATTCCAGATAGGTCTTGGGATATGGTAAGTATGAATTTTGTTTTGGGCTTACCAAAGAATCAAAGAGGAAATTATTCAATCTTTGTTGTGGTGGACAGATTTTCAAAAATGGCACATTTTATTCTATGTTATAAAGCTAGTGATGCTACTCACATTGCTAATATGTTTTTCAAGGAGATTGTAAGATTGCATGGGTTTCCTAAGAGTATTGTCTCAGACAGGGATTCCAAATTTGTTGGACATTTTTGGAGGACATTATGGAAGAAGTTTGGAACTAAACTGAGTTTCAGTTCTGCCTATCATCCATAGATTGATGGACAAACTAAAGTTGTGAACAAGAGTTTGGGTAATCTTTTAAGGAGTCTTACTGTAGAAAATCCAAAACAGTGGGATCAAGTGTTGGCATAGGCTGAATATGCATATAATGACTCACCTAACAGGAGTACAGGGCAGAGTCCATTCCATATAGTTTATGGAATGCACCCAAGAGGAATATCTGAGTTAAGAAACTTGGGAAAAGATGAGATGAGAAGTGCAGAGGGAGAAGATTTTGCTTCAGAAATGCAAGCAATACATGAACAAGTGAAACAACATCTACAGGATAGAACCATCAAGTACAAAACCAGAGCAAACATGAGAAGAAGAGAGGTGAAATTTGAAGTTGGAGATTTGGTTTTAGCACACCTAAGGAAGGAAATATTTCCAAAGAGGGAGTATAACAAATTAAAGTTCAAGAAAATTGGACCATGCAGAGTATTAAAGAAATTTTCTACAAATGCATATGAAATTGAATTACCTCCTGATGTTGGAATATCTCCAATTTTTAATGTTGTTGATCCATACAAGTATGAAGGTGAAATTGCAGATGATACAAAAGTAGACGAAGAGACACAAGAAAAAAATTGCGTAAAACAGTTACCTAGAGCAAAATAATTATAGCCAGAAAGGATTTTGGACAAGAAAGTGTTCAAGAAAACTAGAGGATAGGATTACCTTCAGCATTTGGTCAAATGGAAGGATCAACCAATTGCTGAAGCTACTTGGGTAACATAAAGCATGCTACAGAAGTTGGGTAGTTCTATAGAAGAGCTCATGGATAGGAGCCCATGAAGAATTTTTTCCTTAGGAGTCTGATGTAGGGGCATGAGACTTGGAGTGAAAAGACTTCAAATTTATTCCAAAAGTACAAAAAAATCTACAAGCAAAGTAGTGGGATCCTTTAGCCATCATTTTCCATGTTTTTCTAGTTAAGCATAGAGATAGAATCTAGGGTTAGATCATGATGTAATAAGTGTTAATTAGTTAGCGTAGTGGAGATTCTCGAGGAGAATACCTCACAGAACAGATAGTAGTAATAAATTTTAGCCTCTGTTTTAGGATTTGGTTGTTAAAACGAACCAGTATATATGTAAATTTTATGTTATTGTAAAGGGATTTTGACCGAGTGGTTTTATCTCATATTGCTTAAGGAAAGAGGAGGATATCTCTGTTTATTGGTCAATCCTAGAGGCATTGTGATCTCCGAAACCCTTTCTGTGCATTTGAACATCTGTTTATCAGTTAAATCTTGAATTTATGTGTATCTTTGACATTCATGCATCACTTTCTTTTAAGTCTTAATAATAGCGATTCAACCTAGTTTTCTAATTAATACTTTGATTGAAGTCTATTTGAGTGTGTTTCCTTCATATCGGCGTGCTATGTTTCCAATTTACGCGTCATTTTAGTCCTGCAAGCTAAATTCTAGTTTACACTAAGAAACAGCGAAAAACTTAGTCCGAATTTTGAATCCGGACTTGAAATCTTGTTAAGTGTGGCTGATATTCATATTGGGTCTATAAGAACTATCACATCACAATGATTTAGTGGAGAGGAACTGGCCTTTTGAACCGCCGAAATCTGATGTTGCGACACATTCGGATTTGAAATGTTATATAGGAGAACTTATATTCTATCAGGTCCGCGAAGCATTATTGCATCACATTGTTATGTGTAAAGGGAGCGTTGAAACTATCGATTGCGATCGTCGATAAGCGCTATAGTTATATCGCATCGGGGAATCGCTGATAGCGAAGTGCGGATAGTGTTATTCCATTTCTTATGGAATAAATACTGCCGACAATGTATTTGTGTGTTAACACCTTCCTTTGGGAAAAACAACACCGATAGTGTTAAATCGAAGTGCCAATAGTGTTATTCCATTTCTTATGGAATAACCCCACCGATAGTGTATTTTGCATGTTAATGCATTTCCTTTGGGAAAACAACACCAATAGTGTATTTTACGCATAATTGCATTGTTGCCATTTCCAACGGTGCCGATAGTGTATGATGTAATTCCTATGGAATTACATCGCCGAAAGTGCTAAAAAGGGCCTCTGTTATGAAATTGCACCCGATAACAAGGGTTGGGCCAATTAAGGGAAAAGGATTGGTAATAGTGGCTAAAAAGGGGAAAATTTATAAAATAGTCAGTCTAGGAATAGATGACTGATACTCCATTTGGGATTGAAGAAGGGATTCAGCCAAAATTAGAGGAAATTATATGAGGGTTTGAATGTTTGTCCATATCGCCAGCACCCAAGCCACCATGGCTATAGCCTTTGCCCTCCGCAAGTTTGTCTGACCTCATCTCATATTTTCAACTTAATACTGCAGTAATGATACTGTGTTTGTGCATACAAAAGTTATGACCCAACATTTTATGTGGGGATGGGTTGCACGTAGGATTGGCCTTAAGAGGCGCTTTGATAGTTTTCTAGCTTCTGGGACAACCTTGATTCTATGGGCCAATGCATGGAAAGTTCTTGGTGTAGCAGACACACTTAGTGCAGATTATATATTTATATATTTTAGAATTTAATAAATAAAAACAAAATCAATTATTTAACAATTAATTTAATTTGTAAAATAAAAATAATAATTAATCACTAAATTTCACTTGGGTACTAATCATGTAGGATATGAGTTTTCTCAAATTGCTCTGGTGTCCAGAAATATGATGAACTCATAGAAAACCACACAGGGTAATTTATCTGTCATTAGTATGTAAAATTATTTTCAACCCAAACCTAGGAAGGGAAGAAAACAAATTATAAGTTAATTTTTAATTTTATTATAATGTTCAAGTTCAAGAGATCAAGTATGTATTACGTGGGTGCACATGGAAACACTAGCCAAAGATTTGCTTGATGGAAGTATTAGATTCAACTCTAAACTTGTTTCCATACATAAAAAAGCAGGTTCTCCTTTCACCACACTAGAACTGACACACAGAACATTCATCACATCTAAGGTAGGGTATTCATCACATCTAAGTTAGAGTTGTTGGTGCTGATGGTAAGGGTTGAATTTAATTTTGATTATAGTTTTAAAGAATCTTTTGGAATTTGAAATATTTTGGAGTTATTTTTCCTCAAATTTAACTTTTGTTTATCAAATTTTAAAATATTTCTAAAATTTGAAATTAGCCTAGTTTCTTTTCTTTCTGACAAGGCTGATCATATGGTAATAGGTTGTAATGGCCTAAATTCAGTAGTTGTGCAATGTATTGGTTTAGAAGCAGCTAAGCCCTCCAACCCATCCTACCATCAAAGGGATGGTAACTCTTCCTCAGGGCCATCAATATACAATAGAGGAAAAATGGTACAATTAGTGCGTAAAGAAGTGAGGACAAGTTTCATTGTCTGCACTGACCAAAATTTTTATTGGTTTATAACTAGCACAACCACATTTACCAATGTGATTGTAAAGGCCAATTGATTATGACAACTCCATTTATTTCTGCAAAACCTAAAACAATGCTTATAGTTTAGTCCTTATATTCCGTCCATGCTAAGGCAATGGCACACATAATGTTTTCTTTCTCTATAGCTTTTTATTTACAAATGGTCATTGTCATCACTTTGTCTAGCTCATCTTCATCTTTAATCATAATGTATTATTAACCTCAACAACATCATCTAATTATGTTAATTAATTATATTGGTTATTGTGATTATAATGTTATATCTATTTTTTTATTATAATAAGTTATTATTTAGTTAATTTAGCTAATTATATATTGAATTTTTTTTTTAGGGTAGTTCAATTGGTGATTGAGGTAATGTGAAAATTGAGAGATCTAAAGTTTTATGCTTTCCTTTAAGATTTAAGGTTTTGACATTAGTTTTTGAGGTTTTTGTTTTAGGTTTTATTTTTATTTTAGGTTTTGTTTTACTTTTTAGTATGAATGTTTTAGTTTCAAGTTAAAACTTTAGATTTAAGGTTTACAATTTAATTTAATTATATTTCAAATAGTTAAAAATAATATTAATATTAAGATTATAATAATATTATTATTAAGATTAATATTAATACTAGTATTAATTTTAATCATTAATATTGAAATTTAATAATAATATTATATTTATTAATAAAGTTAATAGTAATATTATAAATTCTTGGAATTCATAATGTAACATTTAAATATTAATAATATTTTAACACTAAATACTATTAATATTAATTATAGTATAACATTAATATTAATAAATATCATCATAATTAACAATAATAATAATAAAAACAATATTAATATAATATTATTAATAAAAACAAATATTATTGATAATATAAGTAATATAATAATATTCCTAATGTCTAGAAAATAATATTATTAATGTTATTTATTTTAATAATTTTTAATAAAATTATTAGTATTTAATATTATTAAATACTAATATTAAAATTATTAATAATATTTAAAATATAATAATGATTTTAATATGATTTAATTAATAATATCAATATTATTAAGCACATTAACATTTTTAATATGAGTAGAATTAACATTAGTTTTGATAAATAATATTAATAATATTTAGTGTGTAATAATTATTAATAAAAATTTAGATCTAAAAATCCTGACTAATAATGATATTATTAGTAGTAATTATATTGTAATTATATTGTCTAACTAGGATCAACCAAGGTTAGAATGGCCAAACATGGTCACCAAGCTCTCTATGATTGAACATGGCCACCAAGCTCTCTATGGTTTAAAGGTGTCAAACATTGTAAAATTGGACAAACATATTCTATCATAGAAAAATATGACTAACATGATGAAATATATCAAACCATGGCCAATAATGTTCAACCATAACAAGCCTAAGTCAACTGCTTAATCATAATCATCATTAAATAGTATTAATACTAATATAAATTATTATAGAACATTAATATTAATCATTTGAAACATTAATATTGATATATATCGTCATCAACAATTATTATAATTATAATTATAATTACATTCAAATTAATATTAAAAATAATAATATCATTAATAAATTTTTGTTTAGAAAAATAATATTATTAATGTTAGATTTTTAAGCTTCTATGGTTGTTTAATTAACAATATCAATATTATTAAACACATTAACATGGTTGATATAAATAGATTTAATATTTATATTAATATTAATAAATAAATAATAAAGTAATTAATAAAAATTTAAATATATAAATTATATACTAATAATTATAAAATTAATATTAATTATGATATTTAAAAAAACTATTAATGATAGTATTATTGATATTAACATTAACATTTTTAATATCATTATCATTCATTGTCACCCATGCTCAATGATGTACAAGCATTGCTAGCTAGAAAATAATGTTCATAATGTCTAGAAAATAATGTTATTAATCTTAATTATTTTCTAAAATTATTAAAAAATATTAGTATTTAACATGATTATCATAATAATATTAAAATTATTAATAATATTTAAAATATAAAAATAATAATTTTTTTTTTATAATATCATTATCACTTATTGTCGCCCATGGTGAATGATGTACAAGATTTTTTATTGTCGCCCACGCTGAATGATGTACAAGCTTTGTTAGCTAGAAAATAATGCTTATAATGTCTAGAAAATAATATTATTAATGTTATTAATCTTAATTATTTTTAAAATTATTAAAAATATTTAAAATATAATAATTAATTAATAATGCTCATAGTAATTAATTAAAATTTAAATATATAAATTATATACTAATAATTATATTATTAATATTTATTATGATATTTAAAAAATTATTAATGATAGTATTAATGATGTTAACATTAACATTTTTAATATCATTATCACTCATTGTTGCCCATACTCAATGATGTACAAACTTTGTTAGCTAGAAAATAATGCTCATAATGCCTAGAAAATAATATTATTAATGCTATTAATATTAATTACTTTTAAAAATTATTAGTATTTAATATTATTAACATAATAATATTAAAATTATTAATAATATTAATATGATTTAATTAATAAGATCAATATTATTAAGCAAATTAACATATTCAATATGAGTAGAATCAATATTAGTTTTCATAAATAATATAAATAATATTTACTATGTAATAATTATTAATAAAAAATTAGATCTAAAAATTATGTACTAATAATGATATTATTATTAGTAACTATATTGTGTAATATTTGAAATATAATTATAATATTAATATGATTTAATTAATAATATCAATATTATTAAGCACATTAACATTTTCAATATAAGTAGAATTAACATTAGTTTTGATAAATAATATTAATAATATTTACTGTGTAATAATTATTAATAAAAATTTAGATCTAAAAATTATGTATTAATAATGATATTATTAGTAGTAATTATATTGTCTAACTAGGATCAACCAAGGTTAGAATGGCCAAACATGGTCACCAAGCTCTCTATGGTTTAACCTTGTCAAACATTGTAAAATTGGACAAACATATTCTATCATAGAAAAATATGATTAACATGCTGAAATATATCAAACCATGGCCAATAATGTTCAACCATAACAAGCCTAAATCAACTATGCTTAATCATAATCATCTTTAAATATTATTAATATTAATATAAATTATTATATAACATTAATATTAATCATTTAAAACATTAATATTGATATATATCATCATCAACAATTATTATTATTATTATTATTATCATTATAATTATAATTACATTCAAATTAATATTAAAAATAATATTATTTGTTTAGAAAAATAATATTATTAATCATAATAAATTTTTAAAATGGTTAGCATTTAATATTATTATCACAATAACATTAATATTATAAATAACATTTAAATTATAATATAGGTATTAATAATATTTTTATTAAACACATTAACATGGTTCATATAAATAGATTTAATATTAATAAATAAATAATAAAGTAATTAATAAAAATTTAAATATGATGATGATGGTGGTTGACGTCCACTAAGACCAAATTGGTCTATCGGACCTATAATTTTCCTAGTTTTTAATTATCTGGTTCCTCGTCTTTCTTGGTGAGATTGGTGTTGTAGCTTTCCTTTTCCCTACAGTCTTCCAACTTCCTTTATCTTGCATCTCCTTCATCTCTTCTGGTTCTTGGGACATTGGTGTTTTAGCTTCACGGTCTATTGTGTTCGTCCTTTTGAAGATAGTCAGCGAAGAAATTTGGTCTAGGTGATCTGCTTTGCTGTTAAATGAAGATTTACTATGTGTGGTATTCGAATCCTCATAACTGTTGATTTGTTGGGCGGGGCTTTCTCCCTACTTGTCTTGAGAGTTGTTTCTTTCTTGCCTGATTTCTTGTGATTCAGAGTTTTCTCTAGAGTATTCTTCTTTGATGACCGTGTAGTGTTCTTTTTGTGCTCCTTCCACCATGTAGATTTGTGATTATATACTAATAATTATATTATTAATATTAATTATGAAATTTAAAAATTTATTAATGATAATATTAATGATATTAACATTAACATTTTTAATATCATTATCACTCATTGTCGCCCATGCTCAATGATGTACACACTTTGTTAGTTATAGTCAACCATGATTAACCTTGGTCAACCATGCTCATCCCTTTCAACCGAGGAAACTATTTTTTCACACAACCCTGATGGTCAAACATGGTAAACCAGGATATGTATGGTTGAACGTGGTCAACCATTGTAAAAATGGACAAACATATTCTATCATAGAAAATTATGGTCGACCATGCCCAAATATATCAAACCACGTCCAATCATGTTCAACCATGGAAAACCTTGGTCAAACATGGTCATTCATGGTCATATTTGGTCAACCATAGTCACAACCATGGTCATGATCTTGTAGTCATCTTTGTTCAACCATAGTCATAACCATGGGCATCCTTGGTCAACCAAAGCAAACCTAGAACATTCCAAGCTCTACATTGGTTGAATATGATCAACCATGGTTGGACATGGTCAGTCATGGTCAAGTATGGTTAATCAATGTCAAACATGATCAACCATGTTCAACCATGATTAACCATGGTCCACCAAGGGACAAGCAACATCGTCATGTGACAAGCATCAAGCAACATGACAATCATTGTCACAATGATACATTACATTGCAATTTATTCAATGTCATATTGCAACATTGAATAAATTATGGTTTAATATTTTCGTTTATAATATTTAGTTTGGGATTTAGGGTTTATAATGTTGGATTTAGGGTTTATAATCTTAACGTTTGTAATCATACGGTTTATACTAATAATCCTACGGTTTATAATCTCTTATAATATTAAACGATTGGATTTATTAGTACCATGGGTTTATAATATTAATAATCCCTTTAGTTTATTAAGCCCTTGAGTTTAAAATATTAATTCTTAGGGTTTATTAATTCAACCATATTTATTTTTTGTATTTTTAATATTTATGTTAGGGTTTTTATACCTTGTCTTTATAATATTAGTCCCTTGGGTTTATTATTCCCTAGTCAACCATGGTTTGTTATGATGTCAACCATGGCCAGCCATGGTCCAACATGGAATTGTGATAAGGATTGTCTCAATATGAAAATCAACGACCATCAATCATATTTAGTTTAGTGTTTATAATATTTATCTTAGGGTTTATATATGTTGGGTTTATAATATTAGTCCCTTGGGTTTAAAATTATTCCCTTGGGATCATAATCCCTTGGGGGTTTAGAATTAATCCCTTGGGCTTATTATTACTTTGGGTTTATAATATCAATCCCATGGGTTTATTGTTCCCTTACATTTATAATATCAATCACGGTCAGCCATTTTCAATCATAGCCAACCATGGTTAACCATGATTGAATGTCGCATTGTGACAAGGATTGTCTCACCATGAAAATAAACCATGTTTACTTTAGTGTTTGTAATATTTATATTTGGGATTATAAAATTAGTCCCTTAGGTTTAATATTATTCCCTTGGGTTCATAGTCCCTTGGGGTTTTAGTGTTAATCCCTTGGGCTTATGTTTCTCTTGTGTTCATAATATGAATCCCTTGGGTTTATCATTAAATTAGTTTTATAAAATCAATCATGGTCAACCATTGTCAACCATAACCAGCCATGGTCAACTATGCTCAATAATGGTTTGATCTCGCATTATGACAAAAATTATCTCCACTCAGGGTTTATATACCTTGGGTTTATAATATTAGTCCCTTGGGTTTAATTTTATTTCCTTAGGTTCATAACCCATTGGGTTTTTAGTATTAATCCCTTGGGTTTATTGTTCATTTGTGTTTATAGTATCAATCGCTTAGGTTTATTATTCCTTGGTCAACCATAGTACGAGATGGAATTGTGATAAGAATTGTCTAAATATGACAATCAATGATGGCCAATCATGTTTATTTTAGTGTTTATAATATTTAACTTATGGTTTATATACGTTGGGTTTATAATATTAGTCCCTTGGGTTGAATATTATAATGATATTAACACTAACATTTTTAATATCTTTATCACTCATTGTCGCCCATGCTCAATGGTGTACATGCTTTGTTAGTTATAGTGAACCATGATTAACCTTGGTCAACCATGTTCATCCCTTTCAACTGAGGAAACCTATTCTTTTACCCATCCCTAATGGTCAAACATGGTAAGCAAAGATATGTATGGTTGAACGTGGTCAACCATTGTAAAAATGGACAGAAATGTTATATCATAGAAAATTATGGTCGACCATGCCCAAATATATCAAACCACGTCCAATCATGTTCAACCATGGAAACCTTGGTCAAACATGGTCATTCATGGTCATCTTTGGTCAATCATAGTCACAACCATGGTCACAATCTTGTGGTCATCTTTGTTCAACCATAGTCATAACCATGGGAATACTTGGTCAACCAAAGCAAACCTAGAACATTCCAAGCTCTACATTGGTTGAATATGATCAACCATGGTCGGACATGGTCAGTCATGGTCAAGTATGGTTAATCAATGTCAAGCATGATCAACCATGTTCAACCATGATTAACCGTGGTCAACCAAGGGACAAGCAACATCGCAGTGTGACATGCAAGGTTGTCTTGTGACAAGAAGCAAGCAACATGACAATCATAGTCACGATGATACATTACATTACAATTTATTCAATGTCATATTGCAACATTGAATAAATTATGGTTTAATATTTTCGTTTATAATATTTAGTTTGGGATTTAGGGTTTATAATGTTGGATTTAGGGTTTATAATCTTAAGGTTTGTAATCGTATGGTTTATAATATTAATCCTAGGGTTTATAATCTCTTATAATATTAAATGGTTGGGTTTATTAGTTCCATGGGTTTATAATATTAATAATCCCTTTGGTCTATTAATCCCTTGGGTTTAAAATATTAATTCTTAGGGTTTATTAATTCAACCATGTTTATTTTTCTATTTCCAATATTTATGTTGGGGTTTTTATACCTTGGGTTTATAATATTAGTCGCTTGGGTTTATTATTCCCCGGTCAACCATGGTCAACCATGGTCCAACATGGAATTGTGATAAGGATTGTCTCAATATGAAAATCAACTACGGTCAATCATATTTAGTTTAGTTTTTATAATATTTATCTTAGGGTTTATATATGTTGGGTTTATAATATTAGTCCCTTGGGTTTAATATTCCCTTGGGTTCATAATCCCTTGGGGTTTTAGTATTAATCCCTTGGGATTATTATTCATTTGGGTTTATAATATCAATCCCATGGATTTATTGTTCCCTTAGGTTTATAATATCAATCATGGTCAGCGATTTTCAATCATAGCCAACCATGGTTAACCATGTTTGAATGTCGCATTGTGACAAGGATTGTCTCACCATGAAAATAAACCATGTTTATTTTAGTGTTTGTAATATTTATATTTAGGTTTACCAATGTTGGGTTTATAATATTAGTCCCTTGGCTTTAATATTATTCCCTTGGGTTCATAATCCCTTAGTGTTTACTATTAATTCCTTGGATTTATGTTTCCCTTGGGTTCATAATATCAATCCCTTAGCTTTATTAATAACTTGGGTTTTAATATCAATCATGTTCAACCATGGTCAACTATCGTCAATCATGGTCTAATCTTGCATTATGACAATAAGTGTCTCCCATTGGGGTTTATATACCTTGGGTTTATAATATTAGTCCCTTGGGTTTAATGTTATCCACTTAGGTTCATAATCCTTGGGGTTTATGTATTAATCCCTTGGGGTTATTGTTCCTTTTGGTTTATAATAGGCTTATTATTCCCTAGTCACCATTGTTTATTATGATGTCAACTATTGGTACTATTTTATTGCTATTATTTTCTTCCAAAAATCCATCATTTATCTACCATTTTCTTCCATAAACTCCTCATAGTCCATTGAAATTGATTAATAAAGCATTATAATTGTTATCTTACATTAAATTTAATTTATGGGTTTTTATGTTAAAAATTGGAATTTTTCAGCAAAATTATGGGATGTAATGACTTTCTGTAATTGGTTTATGTTGTGACATGTGGCATGGCAGGAAAATCGAAACAGAAGATAAGGACGTGATCTAGGATGTACATACATGGTGGAAAATCTATTTAGCATCGAATTTGAAGCTCCTGAATACATGGTCAATGCTGGTCAAACCCAGCCTATTCAGTAGAAAAATCTGAAGTTATAATGAATGTACTTGATCTTTTGCTTAAGATTAGGGACCCTAAACTGATTTTGATTTGTTTTAGAAATTAGTTAGGATTAGGAAGAACGAAAATAGCCTTTTTGGTTGTAAATTTTAATAAATAGGAGGATTTTGATTATTATGAAAAAGAATGCTAGTGAAGACATTGAAAGAGCAGACTTAAGACTGTAAGCGTATTCCAGAACTCTGTTTTTAATGTAATCTATTCTCATAACTTAATCAAAAGGCATAATTTCATCAATTATGCTATTTATGAGTTAACATTCTTATCACTTGAAGTGTTTCAATGTGTGCCATCAAAGCATGGAAGGGCCCCTATGTGAGGATTGGTACACTTTCTTTTCTATTTCATAGAATTTAGTATTCAGATCTGAATAGCGTTTTATTTCATTTTATTGCCTGTGAGTTTATAAATTTAATTAGAAGTTCTTATGATTGTTATTTTATGATTCATAGTAGTAGCTTGAAAATTCAATTGCAAAATTATTGAACAAGTCCTTATGAAAGGTTTAATTGAAAATTGAATTTCAAATTATTTCTATGAGCTCTGTTTTCATGAATTTGATTTTTAGTATGCTTAGTGTGTTATTTTGGAAGAGTTTTTGTGAATTATATCCTTGTAAGAGGATTGAGAACTCAGACTAGTAACACTCTATTTTTTTAGAACAGTTAATTAAATTAGATGATATAAGTGTTTAAATTGTGAAAGGAAACATACTTCAATCTCTTGTAAAAGAGTGTTGTAGCTTGTCACACTAGACACTTATTTAGACAGATTAGATCCTTTTAGGTCTATAAAATTTAGACATGTGCCTCTAAGTTTACCTACCTTGGTTGACATTAAATTTAGTCTAATCTAGAACCCTAGATTGGTCTCTACATTTTGGCGCCGTTGCCGGGGAGGCGCAACTAGAGGATTTCTAAAAAATAAACAAAAAAAAACAAAAACATAGATTTAATTTTAATTCATCATTTCAGAAGTCATGTTTACTTATGTCTAGACCTAGAGATGATAAAGGTAGATTCATAAAAACCCCCCATCCAAGAACTAATCCACCACTAGGAGCAGACCCTTTAAGAAAAATTGAACACACAACACCAGCTAGGAAAGTCACCATACAAGAATTAGAGGATAAACAAAAATCAGGGCAAAGACTCACACTCATTGAGAGACAAATTCTATTGGCATACGAATCAAAGAAGAAACATCTCCCTGAATCCTCTACAAAAAGAGAAAGTAGTAAAATAACTCAACAGTCTCTCCTTAAACCTACTGATTTTGAAAAATCTCAAGAAGGAGAAGAATCACTAGAACAATTTCTCTTTGAAACAAGTGACACTGAACAAGAAATTAAATCAACAGAGGAACCTATCAAAATGGCTGAGGAAGGAGGAGGATCAGCAAGAGGACCACAAAATCAAAGAGAGGAGGAAGAGTCAACCTTTAAATTTCCTATTCAAGAACCAGGAGATTATGATGAGGAAATAAAAATGAAAAACATACCTCCATCTGTGTTACCAAACTTTTATGGCATGGCTTCAGAAGATCCAGATTCATTTTTGTTTGAATTTGACATAGTATGCCGAACATATTGTTACACAGATGATGCCCATAGGCTTAGACTCTTCCCAACAACATTAAAAGAATCAGCGTTAAGATGGTTCATGGGACTTGGTGAACATGCAATAACTGATTGGGATGGCATGAGAAAAATATTCCTAAAGAAATACCAACCTTATTGTAGATCAAAAGATTCTAAAGATGATATATTTAGAAGGAATAAACAAGAGGATGAAAATTTAGAGGAGTATTTGGAACGATTTGTTTATAATTTACAAAAATCAAAACATAGAACCATGTCTCTTGATCTGATTCGAACAATATTTTTGAAGGGAATTCGAGAGGAATACTTAGATGATCTTAATTTGATGGGCAAAGGTGATATTTCCACTTTACCTTTTGAAGAAACTGCTAATTTATGTGAAAAGTA
Source organism: Pinus tabuliformis (assembly GCA_031772625.1). Classification (NCBI taxonomy): domain Eukaryota; kingdom Viridiplantae; phylum Streptophyta; class Pinopsida; order Pinales; family Pinaceae; genus Pinus; species Pinus tabuliformis. The sequence goes on along the minus strand of CM062820.1, from coordinate 1,164,927,214 downwards.
TTCTAGTAGCAAAGCCAGAAATGGAAAAAGAGCTATATCATCCAAAGCCACAAAATCTGCTTCAGCAAGTGTCACAAGGGCTGAAATAGGAAATTTGTTAGAAGAATTCAGAACAGATCTATTAAGTACCTTAGGAAATCAAATTGACTTTCTGAAAGCAAAGAAGAGACAAGAAGAGGAAGATCAATTAATGGCTGTCTTTTGTTCAAAATGTCGGAAGAAACATGCTTTGAAAGACTGCCCATTAGAAAACATTCAAGTTTGCGCCTTTTGTACTGAAAATCATGATATATTTCATTGCTCTAAAATCAAGATTTTTTAGAATTGTAATTTGGAAGCTAATGCAGATATGGAGAACATGTATTTCATGGGCGCTAAGAGACCATGGCAACCAAGACCTCCATCTCCAGGTATGTTTCCAAACCAAAATTTGCAATTTCCTGCACAAGATTAGATGTATGTTCAGAATTCTTGGAATGTACCCATGCCACGGCAACACCAAAATTACCCACAACAACAATGGAAACCATTTCAGCAATACTCTCAACAATATCAACCATATCCTCAACCATACCAACAGTATTCTCAGCCATATCAATAGTATCATCAGCCATATTTGCAATATCCTCAAACATATCAACAATATCCTCAGCAACAAGTTGTTCATCAACCCCAAAACACTCAACAAGCATTGCCTGCTCCTCCACCAATAAATCCACCTCAATTACAACTTCCATATAACCAACCTCCTAGACCCACTGAGATTCCTGCTCAACCTGTACCAAATCCAAATAATAGAGCAGATAGACCAGCTTACAGTGTAGATGAGGGACCATCATATCCCACATTACCTTTACAAAATATTGAGTTGAGGTCTGGTAAGGTACTTCAAAAAGAACCTCCAATAACTAAAAAACAAGAAGAAAGCGAAGAAAATGAAAATGAAACTCCAACTCAAAGGAAACAAAATGATGACATAAAAAATAAACAAATGCAACCATTGCATTCACCACCTTTTCTAGAAAGATTGGTCCAAGCAAAACTTCCCATGTCTATACCACAGTTTGATGTTTTAGATGAGCTAAAGAATGTCTATATAAAAATTCCACTATTACAAGCCATAAAAGACATTCCGATATATACTAAAGCAATCAAAGAACTATGCCTCAAGAAGCCTACCAGGAAAAGAGTTGATCCACAAACTATTCATGTTATTGGACATTTAGCTGGCCTTATGACAAACACCATTTCAATGGAAAAGTATGTTGATCCTGGTATTCCCAGAGTCACTACAATCATTAACAACATACATATTCCAAACACCTTAATTGACCTTGGGGCCGCAATAAATGTGATGACTCTTGAAACAATGAAAACACTGCAGCTCACAAACTTGCAGTATACACCAATTGTTCTAGAACTAGCTGATAGGTCTAAAGTGATTCCTGAAGGGATTTTGGAGGACATAATTGTTTCACTGGACTCTTGGGAGTATCCAGTGGACTTTTTAGTTCTTCAGCCAAAATCTAATTTAGGAGGACACCCTATCATCCTTGGTAGACCATGGTTAGCAACTGTTGATGCATTCATAGGATGTAGATCGGGTAATATGATTATTTCATGAGGAACTGAAAGAAAACAACTCACTCTCTACCCATCAGCACAATCACCAGCAGTAGCACACAATTTATGGCTTGATGATAAATACAATGATAAGGAAGAAGTTCAATCTATTTTCAGCATCAATCAAATCTATGATTTTCAAGAACATAATAATGATGATTTGGTAGAATTGTTCCTTTCTCAACCTGATATTTTTGAAGAATTAAGAAATGAACAATACCATGCTGCAGATGAACTTTTGGCACAGAATTTTCAGGAAACATGCACCATTCATTCTTTGCAAACAATATTTCAGAACATTTTTCCCATTCAATCTATCACAAACACACAGAGCAAGACCATAGAGATTAGTCCAGGAAAAAATTTGAATATTAGCACTCACCTAGACTCATCTCAGGAGGAAAAATTGATTCAATTATTGAGAAAATACCAGAAATCATTTGCTTGGGACTACACCGATATGCACGGAATTCACCCTGAAACATGCACTCACCATATTTATACGGATAATAATATCAAACCAGTGAGGCAACCGCAGAGAAGAATGAATCCCATTCTTCAGGATATTGTTAGAGATGAATTACAAAAACTATTAAAAGTCAATTTTATTTATCCTATCTCTGACAGTCAGTGGGTATCCCCATTGGTAGTAGTGCCCAAGAAAAATGGAAAGTGGAGGATTTGTGTTGATTACAGATAATTGAACAAAGCAAACATCAACGATTATTTCCCACTACCATTTATTGACCAAGTGCTAGACACATTAGCTGGGAATCATCATTCTCTTTTCTTGATGGTTTCAGTGGCTATAACCAGATCAGGATAGCCTTAGAGGACCAGGACAAAACCACTTTTACTTGTACCTAGGGCACTTATGCCTATAATGTTTTACCATTTGGACTTTGCAATGCTCCAGCTACATTTCAGAGATCCGTATTAGCTATTTTTGCTGATTTAGTTCATGAATGTGTTGAAGTTTATATGGATGATTTTACAGTGTATGGTAATTCATTTGAGCATTCATTAGAAAATCTTGAAAAAGTTTTGAAGAGATGTATCGAAGATAATCTGTCCCTGAGCAATGAAAAGTGTTTTATGATGTTAAATGAAGGGATAGTATTAGGTCACTATATTTCTTCTCAAGGCATTAAAGTTGATCCATCAAAAATCTAGATCATTGTCAATTTTCCAATTCTGAAGACTCAAAAAGAGGTAAGAAGTTTTCTTGGGTATGCAAGCTATTACAGAAGGTTTATTGAACATCTTAGTAAAATAGCTTTACCTCTATTTAAGCTTCTAGCAAAAGATACGCCTTTCAACTGGAATGAGAATTGTCAGAAATATTTTGAAACACTCAAAGAAAAGTTATCAACCATGCCAGTCTTAAAAGGACCTAACTGGACCCTACCATTTCACATCTTTACAGATGCATCTGATACTGCAGTAGGTGCCTCATTAGGCCAAAAAGAAGAGTCTTTCAATTATGCCATCTATTTCATTAATAAAAATCTAACACCTGCAGAATTAAATTACACAGTCACTGAAAAAGAAATGCTTGCAATCATACATGCTGTGAATAAATTCTGACATTATATAATTGGTTATGAGGTTTTTGTACATACTGACCACTCTGCCATTAAGTATTTAATGAATAAACCAATCACTAATGGTAGAGTTACCAGATGGTTGTTATTATTACAGGAATTTAATATTACAGTGTTAGACAGACCAGGTAAGGAGAATCAGGTGGCAGATTTTCTTTCTAGACTGCAAAATTTAGGTGAGGTTGTTCTGGTTGAAGATTCTTTTCCAGATGAAAATTTATTTGCAATTTCAATAGTGAATCCTTGGTATGCTGACTTAGCTAATTATTTTTCCACAGGAAAAACACCTCCATATTTTACTCCAAAGGAAAAGAAGAGGTTGATCAAACAAAGTGCTAGATACTCATGGGTTAATGGAGATTTATTTTACACCGGTTATGATATGATTATTAGATGATGTGTAAGAAATGATGAAATAATTGATATTTTAAAATCTTGTCATGATGAACCATGTGGTGGGCATTTTGCAGCAAAAAGGACAGCATTCAAGATTCTTAGTCTTGGATACTATTGGCCATCTATTTTCAAGGACTCCAAGAAGTATGTGAAAAATTGTGACAGCTGTCAAAGAATGGGCAGACCAACAGCTACAGATGAAATGCCACTTCAACTTCAAGTACATTTAGATCCATTTGAAAAATGGGCTCTAGATTTTTTAGGACCCATCAATCCAACTTCAAAAGGCAAAAGGTACATCTTAGTATGTACTAATTACGTGACAAAATGGGCTGAAGCAAAAGCACTAGTTCGGGCAACGGAACAAATAGTGGTAAACTTCCTTTTTGAAGAAATTTTTGTAAGGTATGGAGTACCAAGGGAGATAGTGACAGATCAAGGTACGCAGTTTACTTCAAAGCTGGTCCAAGACATCACAGGAAAAGTACACCTTACCATCCACAAGCTAATGGCCAGGTGGGATCTACAAATAGAATATTGGAAGGAATCATCACTAAGACAGTAGCAATGAACAGAAAGAATTGGGAAGAGAAGCTCAAAGATGCACTCTGGTCTTACAGAATCACGTGGAAAAACACTACAAGATTTACACCATATCAGCTGGTGTATGGAAAAGAGGTAATGCTTCCTATTGAATTTCAAATACATACTTATAAGATGGCTGCAGATTTAGGAATTGATCTCAATGAAGCACAAAAAGAGAGAATTATGCAATAGAACCAGTTAGATGAAATGAGGAGGCAAGCAGAGGAGAGAGAAATCCTAATGCAGCAACAAAGGAAGTAGTGGCATGATGCACACATTAAAAAGAAACAGTTCAAAGAAGGAGACTGGGCTTTACTCTTTGACTCTAAATTCAGAGATCATAAAGCCAAATTTACAACACATTGGATGGGCCCATATGAAATAGTTCAAGTATATGAAAATGGATCAATCAAGCTTACTACAATTGATGGAGAAGGCAAAACCTTTATTGCGAATGGACATAGGTTGAAACTCTATCATAAGCCCATCAGCAAGGAAGATTTTATTCAAACTGTATCTCAGCAAAGGGAGGTTGAGATATTATAGCCTTCAGCTGTGATATCTCTACCTTAGTTAATTCAATTTCTTTCTTAAAAAAAAACATAATAAAAATATAAAAACAATAAAAAAAAAAATACAAAATAAAAAATAAAAAAAATTAAAAAATTAATAATGGTTTAGATGTGAAAACCAGACTCTGGCACACTCTAAACCCAAATTCTTACTAGAAAACCAATCATTTGGCTGGTAAGAATTCTTTGTTCTACTTGTTTACTGTTTTTCAGCAATTCAATAATGACTTTAGAACAAGTCAAAGCCTTAGTGGGGGAGAAGAAACAATGGTTTTTCCCTATCTCATCTCCTCATTTTTAAATCTTCAAGGAATTTGTTTCAGTAATTCAGTATTTCAATAAAAGAGCTACTTTTGTTCTAATTAGAGGGACCTGTTCAAGCAATGAGATATGCAGTGGGACCTGTTCAGAAGACTATGTCAACATTATCAATATCAGAGGGACCTATTCAGAAGGCTATGTCAACATCACCAATATCAGAGGGACCTATTAAAGACTGCATTAAAGATACATCAGGCTACTTCAACAAAGTTTTCAAAGGTTGTTTATCATCAAAATTATAATCAAGGCTACATCAACACTAAGGATAAAATAAGCTTCACAAATATGGTTCTTCATATTTTAAAGGGACCTGTTATATTCAATTTCATTTCAAAGGGACCTGTTTTAGAAAATGAAGATCAATCATACCTGTACAAACAAATCAATCATACCTATGCAAGCCAAATCAGCATTTTGTCAACCAACAAGTGTAATGTATTGTTGAAATTTTTATTTTTAACATTTAAAATTCTTAAATTATTTTAGTGTTAAAAATGATAATTATTATTGCTTGTTATCAATTTCAAAAATCCTTATACCCATAACCTTTGTAATATTCCCTAAATACTCACCTCATTATTACTCTGCCTATTTCTATATGATCATTTCCATTTCCCTATCACACCTTAGCCTATTTTTGTTTTCTAATTCCTACTAGCTCTTCAAACCTTTTCATAAACTCATCATTTTTAAATCTGACCTCTCTCAATAAAGTACCAACGAGTAGTGGATACTCAATGTCAAAGTCCGTTCAATGGAGAGACATTTGTTAAACCGTTTGTCCTCAAATGATTTCATTCATTTTGACTGTTGGAGTTACAAAAACAATCTTCTGACCCAAATCTGCTTATGAAATGTATCCGTTATCATCACACGATTTGTATATTGTGATATCATGATTATGCTTCTGCAAATCAGTACTGCTCCTCTCTATTCATGATTTGAATGCGCCTTCTGGCTCTGCAAACAAACTTATGGCCCCTGATTGAAGACTTTGTTCTCTGCATTATCATCATAGCAATTGGATCTTATGACGTTAAGCAAAAGAAGGTCGGTTGTTCAATTTTTATTTTATAAAACTTTTAGTTCATAAAGTTAGTTACGGAGTTAATATTCAGACTCTGAGCTTCTTAAAGAGGGCCGAGATAGTAGGTTCTATAAAGGGAGAAAATATAGCAGACAAGCTTATCCAGAGTTTTTTTTTACTTCTGCCCAGAATTTGAGGATGTTAACCAGGTCAGCTCAGGCATTGAAGAAGTAAGCTCAAAGAATTGAGGATGTTAACCATGTCAGCTTAGTGGAACACAAGAAAAGAGGTAACAAGTTGAAAACCCTGATTGAATTTTTTAGCATAAAAAAAGGGTTAGAACAGAGATTTTTAAAATGACCAATAGAGAAAAGCCCGAAAAATTTGATAGTTCAAAATATCATGAAGACTGTGTCAAGATTTTAAGGGAAAAACACTGGTTATCTTTTCTAGAGAAATTTAATGGAAATAATGAAGAGGTTACGAAGCAATTTGCAGTTTCCTTTAATGGAGAGAAAGCTTTAATAGGAAATTTCTATTTTAGAATTTTAGAGGATACAATAGCACAAACATTGGAAATCAGTCCAGAAGGGGAAAAATATTTCAAAACCAAGCAATTTAGAGAAAAATCATGGACTTAGTTTATGTGTAGGTCAAGGGTTTCCTCTGTCAATTGGAAAAAGGGTGTTCCTAGAAGTTGGTTAATTCACCCATGGGATGAGATGGTATACATTATTCAAAAATTTGTTACATGTGAAGGATGTTACAGTATAGTATACCTATATCACATAAAAATTCTGTTGCACTCAAAAGGTCAATGCACTATCAGTCTGCCCTATTTTCTCTTACGAAGTCTAACTAAAATGTCGAACACCATTCAGAAACAAAAAGGTAATGAAGATAGGAGTTTGTATAATTTTGGTTTGATCAAAATTCTAATTTAATTTGAGTTGCAGAGGAGAGGAAAAACATGGAAATAATTTTTAATTGACAATCAAATCAAAATTAAAGAAGATGAACAGGAAAAGCAATAAATCACAGAGTTTATGATTGATATTGATGAGGGAATCCCTGAGCTTAAGTCAAGCAATGTTCCTCAACCCAGCAGTAGTGTATAGACAAGAAGGATGAGGCAAGAAACTACCAAGAAAATTGAAAAAGATAAAATCTTCACTACTTATAAGAGAAGATCAAGGAGAATAAAAAGGAATCAGACACAAGATGATCAACCAGAGCCGAATGCAAATGCACCAATGGAAATTGAAAGCAGTGCTAATTCACATCCAGAACAGGAAGCAGAAATGGAAACTAAGAGTAACAAGGGAGAAAGGAAAGAGCCAGAACCTACAAACAAGAAACAAATAAGGTTAGAGAAACAAATTGAAGAGCTAAAAGAGGAATTGATGGAAGCAAACATGTTAGAGAAGGTCATAAAGAAGGAAAATGAAATGTTGAGAGCTTAGAGCAAGAAGATTCAACAGGAAAATGAGAAACTGAAGAACAAAGTCAACGAACTTGAAACTGATCAAACTGAAATATGAAAATGGGCGACAAAATGGTACACTCAGAAAAATGTTCTCAAAGAAAAATATAAGAATATGAAACATGAGTCCCGAGTTCAGAACAATGTAGATGTATTGCTACAAGCAGTAGATGCACAAGCAGAAATAGAATATAAAGGGAGCACATCAGGATTAGCATGAGGACATGCTAAATCATTGAGTTTGGGGGAGATGTTGGTACTATTTTATTGCTATTCTTTTCTTCTAAAAATCCATCATTTATCTACCATTTTCTTCCATAAACTCTTCATAGTCCATTGAAATTGATTAATAAAGCATTATAATTGTTATTTTACATTAAATTTAATTTATGGATTTTTATGTTAAAAATTGGAATTTTTCAGAAAAATTATGGGATGTAATGACTTCCTGTAATTGGTTTATGTTGTGACATGTGGCATGGCAGGAAAATCAAAACAAAAGATAAGGATGTGATCTAGGATGTACATACATGGTGGAAAATATATTTAGCATCGAATTTGAAGCTCCTGAATACATGGTCAATGCTGGTCAAACCCAGCCTATTCAGCAGAAAAATCTGAAGTTATAATGAATGTACTTGATCTTTTGCTTAAGATTAGGGACCCTAAACTGATTTCGATTTGTTTTAGAAATCAGTTAGGATTAGGAAGAATGAAAATAGCCTTTTTGGTTGTAAATTTTAATAAATAGGAGGATTTTGATTATTATGAAAAAAATGCTAGTGAAGACATTGAAAGAGCAGACTTAAGACTGTAAGCGTATTCCAGAACTCTGTTTTTAATGTAATCTATTCTCAGAACTTAATCAAAGGTAGAATTTCATCAATTATGGTGTTTATGAGTTAACGTTCTTATCACTTGAAGTTTTTCAAAGTGTGCCATCAAAGCGTGGAAGGGCCCCTACGTGAGGATTGGTACACTTTCTTTTCTGTTTCATAGAATTTAGTATTCAGATCTGAATAGCATTTTATTTCATTTCATTGCCTGTGAGTTTATCAATTTAATTAGAAGTTCTTGTGATTGTTATTTTATGATTCATAGTAGTAGCTTGAAAATTCAATTGCAAAATTATTGAACAAGTCCTTGTAAAAGGTTTAATTGAACATTGAATTTCAAAATATTTCTATGAGCTCCGTTTTCATGAATTTGATTTTTATTATGCTTAGTGTGTTATTTTGAAAGAATTTTTGTGAATTATATCCTTGTAAGAGGATTGAGAACTCAGACTAGTAACACTCTATTTTTTTAGAACAATTAATTAAATTAGATGATATAAGTGTTTAAATTGTGAAAGGAAACATACTTCAATCTCTTGTAAAAGAGTGTTGTAGCCTGTCACACTAGACACTTATTTAAATAGATTAGATCCTTTTAGGTCTATAAAATTTAGACATGTGCCTCTAAGTTTACCTACCTTGGTTGACATTAAATTTAGTCTAATCTAGAACCCTGGATTAGTCTCTACATCAACTATGGTCCAACATGGAATTGTGATAAGGATTGTCTCAATATGAAAATAAACGATGGTCAATCATGTTTATTTTAGTGTTTATAATATTTATCTTAGGGTTTATATACATTGGGTTTATAATATTAGTCCCTTGGGTTTAATATTATTCCCTTGGGTTCATAATCCCTTAGGGTTTTAGTATTAATCCCTTGGGTTTATTATTTGTTTGGGTTTATAATATTAATCCCTTGGGTTTATTATTCCTTTAGGTTTATAATACAATAACAGTTGGCCGTTTTCAATCATAGTCAACCATGGTTGAATATCGCATTGTGACAAGGATTGTCTCACCATGAAAATAAACCATGTTTATTTTAGTGTTTGTAATATTTATATTTGGGTTTACCAATGTTGGGTTTATAATATTAGTCCCTTAGGTTTAATATTATTCTCTTGGGTTCATAGTCCCTTGGGGTTTTAGTGTTAATCCCTTGGGCTTATGTTTCCCTTGGGTTCATAATATCAATCCCTTGGGTTTATTATTAAATTGGGTTTGTAAAATCAATCATGTTCAACAATAACCAACCATGGTCAACTATGGTCAATAATGGTATGATCTCGCATTATGACAAGAATTGTCTCCACTTAGGGTTTATATACCTTGTGTTTATAATATTAGTCCCTTGGGTTTAATATTATTTCCTTAGGTTCATAACCCCTTGGGTTTTTAGTATTAATCCCTTGGGTTTATTGTTACCTTGTGTTTATAATTTCAATCACTTAGGTTTATTATTCCCGAGTCAACCATGGTTTATTATGATGTCGACCATGGCCAACCATGGTCCAACATGGAATTTTGATAAGGATTCTCTCAATATGCCAATCAATGATGGTCAATCATGTTTATTTTAGTGTTTACAATATTTATCTGAGGATTTATATAAGTTGGGTTTATAATATTAGTCCCTTGGGTTCAATATTATTCCCTTGGGTTCATAATCCCTTAGTGTATTAGTATTAATACTCTAGGTTTATTATTCCTTTGGGTTCAATCACTTGGGTTTATTATTCCCTTAGGTTTATAATATCAATCATGGTCAGCTATTTTCAATCATAGACAACCATGGTCAACCATGGTTGAATGTCACATTGCAATGAGGATTGTCTAACCATGAAAATAAACCATGTTTATTTTAGTTTTTATAATATTTATATTAGGGTTTACCAATTTTGTGTTTATAATATTAGTCCCTTGGGTTTAATATTATTCCCTTGGGTTCATAATCCCTTGGGGTTTTAGTATTAATCCCTTGGGTTTATGTTTCCCTTCGGTTCATAATATCAATCCCTTGGATTTTTTATTACCTTGGGTTTGTAATATCAATCATGGTCAACCACGGTTACCCATAACCAACCATGGTCAATTGTAGTGAATCATGGTTCGATCTTGCATTATGACAAAATTTATCTCCATATAAAAATAATTGACAATTCATGGAAAATCATGGTCAACCATGGTCAGCCATGATTGATGATGGTCAACAATGTTTTAGAGAAAAAAACATGGTCAACCATTGTCAAGTGTGGTCAAACATGCTTGAACGTCACGTTGTGACAAAAATTGTCTTAATATGGAAATCAACCATGGTCCAATGTTTCATTGTGACAAAAGTTGTCTCGATATGAAAATTAACCATTGTCCAACATGGCATTGTGAAAAGGATTGTCTCAATATGAAGATCAGCCATGGTCAATCATGTTTACTTTACTGTTTAAAAAATTTAGCTTAGGGTTTATATACATTGGGTGTATAATATTAGTCCCTTAGGTTTAGTCTTATTCCCTTGGGTTCACAATCCCTTTTGGTTTTAGTTTTTATTCCCTTAGGTTCATAATCCCTTGGATTTTTATTATTAATCCCTTAGGTTTATTATTCCTTTGGGTTTATAATATCAATCGCTTCGGTTTATTATTCCCCGATCAACCATGGTTTATTATGATGTCAACCATGGTCAACCATAGTCCAACATGGAATTTGATAAGGATTTTTCAATATTACAATCCATGATGGCTAATCACATTTCTTTTAGTGTTTATAATATTTATCTTAGGGTTTATATACATTGGTTTTATAATATTAGTCCCTCGGGTTTAATATTATTCCCTTGGGTTCATAATGCCTTGGGGTTTTAGTATTAATTCCCTGGGTTTATTATTACTTTGGGTTTATAATATCAATCCCTCAGGTTTACAATTTCCTTAGGTTTATAAGATCAATCATGGTCAACCATTATCAATCATAGCCCACCACGGTTGAATGTCACATTGTGACAAGGATTGTCACATTGTGAAAATAAACCATGTTTACTTTAGTGTTTGAAATATTTATATTTGGGTTAACCAATGTACGGTTTACAATATTAGTCCCTTGGGTTCATAGTCCCTTGGGTTTTTAGTATTAATCCCTTGGGTTTATGTTTCCGTTTGGTTCATAATATCAATCCTTAGCATTTATTATTAACTTGGGTTTATAATATCAATCATGGTCAACCATGGTAAACCATAACCATCCATGGTCAAATGTGGTCAATGATGGTTCGATCTCAGATTATGACCAAAATTGTCTCCACTTAGGGTTTATATACCTTGGGTTTATAATATTAGTCCCTTGGGCTTAATATTATTCCATTCGGTTCATAATCCCTTGCGGTTTTAGTATTAATCCGTTTGGTTTCTTATTCCTTTGGGTTTATAATATCAATCGCTTGGGTTTATAATTCACCAGTCAACCATGGTTTATTATGATGCCAACCATGGTCCAACATGGAATTGTGATAAGGATTGTCTCAACATGAAAATCAATGATGGTCAATCATGTTTATTTTAATGTTTATAATATTTATCTTAGGGTTTATATACATTGGGCTTATAATATTAGTCCCTTGGATTTAATATTATTCCCTTCGGTTCATAATCCCTAGGGGTTTTAGTATCAATCTCTTGGGTTTATTATTCATTTGGGTTTATAATATCAATCCCTTGGTTTATTATTCCCTTAGGTTTATAATATCAAACCCGGTTAATCATTGTAAAGATGGAAAAACATATTATATCATGGAAAATTATGGTCGACCATGCCCAAATATATCAAACCATGTCCAATCATGTTCGACCATGGAAAACCTTGGTTAAAAATTGTAATTCATGGTCATCTTTGGTCAACCATAGTCACAACCATGGTCATGATCTTATGGTCAACTTTTTTCAACCATAGTCATAACCATGGGCATCCTTGGCCAACCAAAGAAAACCTATAACATTCCAAGCTCTACATTGGTTGAATATGATCAACCATGGTTGGACATGGTCAGTCATGATCAAGTATGGTTAATCAATGTCAAACATGATCAACCATGTTCAACCATGATTAACTGTGGTCAACCAAGGGACAAGCAACATCGCAGTGTGACAAGGAATTTTGTTGTATGACAAGCATCAAGCAACATGACAATCATTGTCACAATGATACATTACATTGCAATTTATTCAATGTCATATTGCAACATTGAATAAATTATGGTTTAATATTTTCGCTTATAATATTTAGTTTTGGATTTAGGGTTTATAATGTTGTATTGAGGGTTTATAATCTTAAGGTTCGTAATCGTACGGTTTATACTATTAATCCCAGGGTTTATAATCTCTTATAATATTAAATGGTTGGGTTTATTAGTTCCATGGGCTTATAATATTAATAATCCATTTGGTTTATTATTTCTTGAGTTTAAAATATTAATTCTTAGGGTTTATTAATTCAACCATGTTTATTTTTGTATTTTTAATATTTCTGTTAAGGTTTTTTTACCTTGGGTTTATCATATTAGTCCCTTGGGTTTATTATTACCCGGTCAACCATGGTTTGTTAGGATGTCAACCATGGTCCAACATGGAATTGTGATAAGGATTGTCTCAATATCAAAATCAACGATGACAAATCATATTTAGTTTAGTGTTTATAATATTTATCTTAGAGTTTATGTATGTTGTGTTTATAATATTAGTCCCTTGGGTTTAATATTATTCCCTTGGGGTTTTAGAATTAATCCATTTGGCTTATTATTCCTTTGGGTTTATAATATCAATCCCATGGGTTTATTGTTCCCTTAGGTTTATAATATCAATCGTGGTCAGCCATTGTCAATCATAGCCAACCATGTTTAACCATGGTTGAATGTCGCATTGTGACAAGGATTATCTCACCATGAAAATAAACCATGTTTATTTTCGTGTTTGTAATATTTATATTTGGGTTTACCAATGTTGGGTTTATAATATTAGTCCCTTGGGTTTAATATTATTCCCTTAGGTTCATAATCCCTTGGGGTTTATATTAATTCCTTGGATTTATGTTTCCCTTTGGTTCATAATATCAATCCCTTAGCTTTAATATTAACTTGGGTTTTAATATCAATCACGGTCAACATTGGTCAATTGTCGTCAATCATGGTATGATCTCACATTATGACAAAATTATCTCCACTTGGGGTTTATATACCTTGGGTTTATAATATTAGTCCCTTGGGTTTAATGTTATCCACTTAGGTTCATAATCCCTCGGGGTTTAGGTATTAATTCCTTGGGTTTATTGTTCCTTTGGGTTTATAATATCAATCATTTGGGCTTATTATTCCCTAGTCACCATGGTTTATTATGATGTGAACCATGGTCAACAATGATCCAACATGGAATTGTGATAAGGATTGTCTCAATATGAAAGTAAACAATGGTCAATCATGTTTATTTTAGTGTCCATAATATTTATCTTAGGGTATATATACGTTGGGTTTATAATATTAGTCCCTTGGGTTTAATATTATTCCATTGGATTCATAATACGTTGTGATTTTAGTATTAATCCTTTGTGTTTATTATTCCTTTGGGTTTATAATATTAATCCCTTGGGTTTATTACTCCTTTAGGTTTATAATATCAATCACGGTCGACCATTGTCAATCATAGTCAACCAAGGTTGAATATCACATTGTGACAAGGATTGTCTCATCATGAAAATAAACCATGTTTATTTTAGTGTTTGTAATATTTATATTTGGTTTCAGCAATGTTGGGTTTATAATATTAGTTCCTTAGCTTTAATACTATTCCCTTGGGTTCATAGTCCCTTGGGGTTTTAGTGTTAATACCTTGGGCTTATGTTTCCCTTGGGTTCATAATATAAATCCCTTGGGTTCATTATTAGATTGTGTTTATAAAATCAATCATGATCAACCATGGTCAACCATAACCAACTATGGTCAATAATGGTCTGATCTCGCATTATGACAATAATTGTCTCCCCTTAGGGCTTATATACCTTGGGTTTATAATATTAGTCCCTTGGGTTTAATATTATTCCCTTAGGTTCATAACCCCTTGGGTTTTTAGTATTAATTCCTTGGGTTTATTGTTCCTTTGTGTTTAAAATATCAATCACTTGGGTTTCTTATACCCAGGTCAACCATGGTTTATTATGATGTCAACCATGACCAACCATGGTTTATTATGATGTCAACCATGACCAACCATGGTTTATTACGATGTCAACCATGACCAACCATGGTCCAACATGGAATTGTGATAAGGATTGTCTCAATATGATAATCAATGATGGTCAATCATGTTTATTTTAGTGTTTATAATATTTATCTTAGGGTTTATATACGTTGGGTTTATAACATTAGCCCCTTGGGCTGAATATTATTCCCTTGGGTTCATAATCCCTTAGGGTTTTAGTATTAATACCTTGGGTTTATTATTCCTTTGGGTTTATAATATCAATCCCTTGGGTTTATTATTCCCTTAGGTTTATAATATCAATCATGGTCAGCCATTTTCGATAATAGACAACCATGGTCAACCATGGTTGAATGTTGCATTGCGACAAGGATTGTCTCACCATGAAAATAAACCATGTTTATTTTAGTGTTTGTAATATTTATATTAGGGTTTAAAAATTTTGGGTTTAAATATTAATCCCTTGGGTTTATGTTTCCCTTCGGTTAATAATATCAATCGCTTGGGTTTGTAATATAAATCATGGTCAACCATGGTTACCCATAACCAACCATGGTCAACTGTAGTGAATCATGGTTCGATCTCGCATTATGACAAAATCTGTCTCCATACAAAAATCATTGACAATCATGGACAATCATGGTCAACCATGGCTGATGGTGGTCAGCCATGTTTTATAGAAACAAACATGGTCAACCATTGTCAATCGTGGTCAAACATGCTTGAACGTCACGTTGTGACAAAAATTGTCTCGATATGAAAATCAACCATGATCAACCATGGTTCAACATCACATTGTGACAAAAATTGTCTTGATATGAAAATTAACCATGGTCAACCATGGTCCAACATGGCATTGTGAAAAGGATTGTCTCAATATGAAGATCAACCATGGTCAATCATGCTTACTTTAGTGTTTATAAAATTTATCTTAGGGTTTATATACATTGGGTTTATAATATTAGTCCCTTGGGTTTAATCTTATTCCCTTGGGTTCACAATCCCTTGGGGTTTTAGTTTTTATTCCCTTAGGTTCATAATCCCTTGGGTTTTTAGTATTCCTTTGGGTTTATTATATCAATCCCTTGGGTTTATTATTCCCCGCTCAACCATGGTTTATTATGATGTCAACCATGGTCAGGCACAGTCCAACATGGAATTTGACAAGGATTGTCTCAATATTACTATCCATGATGGAAAATCATGTTTATTTTAGTGTTTATAATATTTATCTTAGTGTTTATATACATTGGGTTTATAATATTACTCCCTTGGGTTTAATATTATTCCCTTGGATTCATAATCCCTTGGGGTTTTAGTATTAATCCCTTGGGTTTATTATTACTTTGGGTTTATAGTATCAATCCCTTGGGTTTATTATTCCCTTAGGTTTATAATATCAATCATGGTCAACCATTGTCAATCATAGCCAACCATGGTTGAATGTCGCATTGTGACAAGGATTGTCTCACTATGAAAATAAACCATGTTTATTTTAGTGTTTGTAATATTTATATTTGGGTTTACCAATGTTTGGTTTATAATATTAGTCCCTTGGGTTTAATATTATTCCCTTGGGTTCATAGTCCCTTGGGTTTTTAGTGTTAATTCAATGGGTTTATGTTTCCCTTGGGTTCATAATATCAGTCCCTTGGGTTTATTATTAACTTGTCTTTATAATATCAATCATGGTCAACCATAGTATCCATAACCAACCATGGTCAACTGTGGTCAATGATTGTCCGACTCTCGCCTTATGACAAAAATTGTCTCCACTTATGGTTTATATACCTTGGGTTAATAATATTAGTCCCTTGGGTTTAATATTATTCCCTTAGGTTCATAATCCCTTGGGTTTTCAGTATTAATTTGTTGGGTTTATTGTTCCTCTCGATTTATATTATTCCCCAGTTAACCATGGTTTATTATGATGTCAACCATGGTCAACCAGAATCCAAAATGGAATTGTGATAAGGATTATCTTAATATTACAGTCAATAATGGTAAGTCATGTTTATTCAGTGCTTATAATATTTATCTTAGGGTTTATATACATTGGGTTTATACTATTAGTCCCTTGGGTTTAATATTATTCTCTTGGGTTCATAATCCCTTGGGGTTTTAGTATTAATCCCTTGGGTTTATTATTACTTTGGGTTTATAATACCAATCCCTTGAGTTTATTATTCCCTTAGGTTTATAATATCTATCTTGGTCAACCATTGTTAATCATAGCCAACCATGGTTGAATGTCACATTGTGACAAGGATTGTCTCACTGTGAAAATAAACCATGTTTATTTTAGTGTTTGAAATATTTATATTTGGGTTAACCAATGTTTGGTTTACAACATTAGTCCCTTGGGTTTAGTATTATTCCCTTGGGTTTATAGTCCCTTGGCTTTTTAGTATTAATCCCTTGGGTTTAGTATTATTCCCTTGGGTTTATAGTCCCTTGAGATTTTAGTATTAATCCCTTGGGTTTATGTTTCCATTGGGTTCATAATATCAATCCCTAGGTTTTATTATTAACTTGGGTTTATAATATCAATCATGGTCAACCATGGTCAACCATAACCATCCATGGTCAAATGTGGTCAATGATGGTTCGATCTCACATTATGACCAAAATTGTCTCTACTTAGGGTTTATATACCTTGGGTTTATAATATTAGTCCCTTGGGCTTAATATTATTCCATTGAAACTTTGGATGATGAGTAAATGTTCGTGGAAGGTGGAGGCGGCGATCCAGAGGAACATCGTTCTAGGGTTTCTGCAGAGCCTGCAACGGCAGATTCTCATAGACCTCTGCAATCTTGTCTTCAATGCCAGCAATATGAATATCCATACATGACAAAAAAGTCATGTGTATCATGAATCCTCTCCAGGGGGAGGACGCAAAGCCTCCCCCCAATGAAAATGAAACTCGGCAAAAGAATGAGTAAGGTGCCAAACCAGAGGAACAAAATGGAGACAGCACAAATATGAATCCACAGCAAGCCAAGACAGATGAAAAAGAACATCCCAAAGTCACTTCGACCACCTGAAAGCTAGTGGATGTTGAACGTCCGAAGATAGAACTCCCAAGTCACCAAATCAATGCTTAGATACAGTACATGAGGGACCATGCCCTGATAGGCAAGTTTATAGGACTATGGCCAACAGAGAAAGCACTGCATGGCTGGATAGCAGCTAAATGGAAACCAAAAGGACACATCACCCTGCAGTTGGGACCTAAAGGGTTCTTCACGGCCATCTTTAACTGCTTAGAGGACCGGAACAGGGTCCTAGATGGAGGGCCATATTTTTTCAACGCAGCCGGCCTGTATCTGAGGGACTGGGTCGAGTGCTTCAACCCTGATAAAGAAGACCTCAGCTGGGCTCCAGTCTAGATACGTCTCTACTCTCTCCCCTGGAATACTGGGACGAAGCTTCTCTACAAGACATTGGGAATGGTCTTGGAGAATTTATCAAAGTTGCAAAGGAAACAAAACTCCGAAGATACACCTCCTATGCCCGAATTTGTGTCTATATGCACCTCAGCAAGGCACTTCCGGATGTGGTAAGTCTCTACCATGACGATGTTGCATGGGTTCAGTTAATAGACTATGAACATGTTCCATTTAGATGTAGAAAATGCCATGCCCTAGGCCACTTATTTAGGGACTCTCCTTTAAATCAGAAACCCTCAAATCCATCTACACCCGATAAGCCTGATTCATATGGCTTCACTAAAGTCGCCAATCGTAGGAAAAACCACAAGAAACTGGCTTCAAATCCTAAGATGCCTCAAGACAGCTCTTCCAAGCCCTCTACGAGAAATAGCTTTGAAGCGTTGGCCCGACAAGATGACCATAACTCTGAAAACCCCGCTTCCTCAAAGAGAGAGCCGAGAAGGACAAACAATCTACCCATGTAGACTCCAAGAAAATCCAAGAAGATCCCCTGCCCAAAGATCCTTTCCCCTCTACCCAGCACAAAGTCCCAGCTTGGAATACTCAAGGAATGGAGGTAGATAACATGCAGCCTGATTCTAGAATAGCAACAGAAACAACTGAAGGATTAAATGAATCTCAGCACATGGAAGAGGAACCAGAAAGCATAGATATTGGGGACCTAGACATTCTAGGCCTTGAGCAGGCATGCAAAACAAAAAATTATGACAAAATCCCAGAAAGACAACTAGAGAATCTGGAAGTGATCCTCTCACGAGCACAAAGGCAAAAATCCCTAGGCATTCAAACTGGCAGCCTCTGGGATGGGAGACATATCACCAAAGATAACAAAAAGCGTGGAAGGAAAACAGATCTCCAACGAACAATCTGCATCGAGGAAATGCTAGTGGAGTCAGGCAGATACTCCAAGCTTACAAAGTACTACAACTCCCTCCCCAAAATTCCTTAATGAAGCTAATATCATGGAATATCAGAGGGCTCAATGGCCCCAGGAAAGGTAAACTGATTAAAAATATGAATCAGCAAGATTAGCCACAAATCCTATTCTTGCAAGAAACCAAATGCAATTCAACCTCTCCAGAATGAACTGTAGCTAAATCCTGGACAGGATGTCTCACAGCTGCAGTGGCTACCTCTGGTGCCTCAAGAGGCCTAGCAATCATTTGGGATGCTCATACCATTATGCTCAATAACATCCATGCTAATAAGCATTTTATTCAAGCCACTTTTCACATCACAGGGACCAATATACATGGTCATCTAACCAATGTGTATTTTCCCCAGGAGGCTATGTACAAGATAGAAATTTTGAATACCCTTTCGGCAATCAATACTGAAAGATTGCATCCACTATGGATCACTAGGGGCGACTTCAATATGATAACCAAGCTGGAAGAAAAAAGGGGAGGTAGGAACAGACTGGAAAAGGAAGGTAATAATCTAAAAGAATTCATTCAAAACAACTGGCTCATCGACATGCCATTCAATAATGGTCTTTATACCTGGAATAATAAAAGAGCAGGTTTGCATCAGATTGCCTCTCGCTTGGACAGATTCTTACTATCAGACAACGCAATCCATCTAGGAGGAGACTTCTCAGCTTCAATTTTGCCGCTCTCAGGGTCAGATCACTAGCCAATCTCTCTCCAATGGTCTTGTCTTGGCAATACAACCTGAAGGCCATTTCTCTTTGAGGCTTTTTGGATGTCACATCCGGATTTCAACAACCTAATAAGCTCAGAATGGAATAATTTTTCTCCTCCAAATGGCACAAAAATGTTTCAATTTCAGCAGAAGCTTAAACACCTCAAGAGTAAGATCAAACAATGGAACCATTCTTCTTTTGGCAACATTTTCCAGGCTCAAATTGCCCTCGATCAAGATATGAAACGACTGCAGCAACGGATTATTACAGAAGGCATATCAGATGACCTATTAGAACAGGAAAAGTATCTTGAGTCTCAGATTTCAGAGAGGGAAAAACAGGAAGAAATGCTCTGGAGGCAAAAATCGAGAATAAGATGGCTTAAGGAAGGAGAAAAAAACACAAATTTTTTTCACCGGACTACCATCCAACAAAGAATGAATAACAACTAGGGAAAATTTTAAGAACCCCCCCTAAATTTACATATATAATAAATGGCCGAATCTCCACGGTATATAGGAAAAATGGAAGGCGATTTTATCGATAATATGATATGTATATATAATTTTTTGGTGAATCTCTCACCAGGCATGGCAAATATTTTACTCAATTATAAAATCTTGTGTTTATTGAATACACAAATGAAATCACTGCATTTCTTTAAAATATCTTTTGAAATCAAAATTACCGAAATTACATATCGATAACCTAGTGGGCGTAGGATAAAATTCACCCGTGCCATTCACAGAAAGCATGAGAAAAAACCTAATACTATATATAAAAACAAGAAAAATTCAAATTCATCACTTCTAGGGACCTCGTAACCACCCTGCCAATACACAAGTACGTTCCTATTTGCAATTAGAAAAATTACCCAAATTACAATCTGTTTACTCCAGCATATGTTGGAAAGTTATAGAAGGATGACTAGTGCAATCAATCCATTCCTTTTAGCCATGGATTTGTTTCAGTTTAAAATAGAAGTATACAAATATACTTGTCCAATGTCTATGCTTTAACCATTCACCTTAAGATGTTTTTATAATATAATTTCCTAAGTCTATTTAATATCTTCATTATCATAAAAAGCAACCTATATCCATCTTAACTCCACATCTACCACTCTTAGGGGGATGAAATCTATTTATCCCTCTGAGTAGACCCAGAATTAAGATGGATCTAAGATGATATAATTTCCCCTTTAAATAGTCTATGCTCACATGAATACCATGGTATTACCATGGGTCAATACCATGGGTTATCATAAACTTAGAGCTTAAAAATTACTATTAGTAATTTATAAAAATTAATAAAATTAATAGTTGATTTTTATTTTATTTTTTATTTTAACCAAGCTAAAATGTTTAACATACATTAAATTACAACATCCATTTTTACTCTTGATCGGATCAAACATTTTTTCACTCTATGCTAGTTTGCATATCACGATATTTGATACCTCTCGGGGGTTAGTAGATCCAGAGTAAAGAAGGATCTATGCTGGTTTAATTCCCCAATTTAAATAGGCTACATTCCAGGTGAATACCATCGGTCAATACCATGTGCCATTTTGGTGAATACCATGGGTCAATACCATGTTCCATTTTTATTTTTATTAATACTAATATTAGGGTTAATAATGTTTTTTTTCATGGTATTAATAACAATCTAGTCCATGGTATTTATCCCATAGTATTTTGCCCATAGGTTTCACCTAAATATAATGCATTTTCTAAGTCTTCGTAAATATAAGGTGACTTATGGAGTAAATATAAAAAAATGTATTATTTGTTTACCATACCTCTCATTTATTTATATTTTTATTAATTTACCATACCTCTTTTACAAATATGGTATTTGGCCCATAGGATTCACTTAAATAAAACCTCTTTCTTGAGCCTTCATAAATAGAACGAGGGTTATGGACTAAATATAAAAAGAGGTTTTATTTATTTACCATGCATCTAGTTTATTTATATTTTTATTTATTTACCATACCTTTTGAGTAAGTATAAAAAGATGTTTTATTTATTTACCATACCTCCACTTTACTTATATTTTTATTTGTTTACACCCTTGCATGTATATAAGGTGACTTATGGAGTAAATATAAAAAATGTTTTATTTATTTACCATACCTCTCATTTATTTATATTTTTATTAATTTACCATACCTCTTTTATAAATATGGTATTTGGGCCTTTGGCCCATAGGATTCACTTAAATAAAACCTATTCGTGAAAATGGGCGAATGGATTCACTTAAATAAAACCTATTCTTGAAAATGGGTGAATGGAAGGTTGTAACTCCTAATTTCAAGGGCTAAATTTACCTTTTTCACCCTCTCCCTTAAAATAAGGTGGGTCATTTGAAGTGATTTGTAAAAATGTACTATGATACAAAATATTCGCCCACTAAAAATTTAAAACCCCTTAATTTCGCCAAAGGGCGAACATTCGCCCCTAAAATTTCTATGATAACAACATCACTCATATTCAAAATGAGCAGGGGGTAAAGGTGGAAACACATGAAGAAATTAAACGTGAACTTCTAAACTACTTCAAGTAGGCTCATAAAGAGCCACAGATTGACAAGTCACAAGCCATAGAAAAAATTACCAGGGACATTCCAAAAATTATTACACAGCACAACCAACTCCTCCTCAGGTCGGTCGACATACAGGAGGTGGAAACTACAGTTCGTCAATTGAAAGAGGGGAAGGCACCTGGCCCTGACGGTTTCACCTCCAATTTTTTCCACAATTTCTAGGAGCTGATTAAAATGGAAATCTGGTAGTTGAGGAATCGAGAACTTTGACATGGATGCTTCTAGCCATGAATGCCACATTCATCACCCTTATTCCCAAGGAAGCTCAACCCAATACTCCTAACAAATATAGGCCTATTTCCCTGTGCAACGTAATCTACAATATTGTCTCCAAAATCATTGCTTCCAGACTGAAATCGCTGCTCCCACTTCTCATCTCACCTAAGCAATCTAGATATGTGGAAGGTAGGCAGATTACGGATGGCATCATCCTTACTCATGGAATCATCCACTCCCTGAAGCACTCCAAAAAGTCAGGTATGCTCCCTAAAATAGATCTTTCAAAAGCATTTGATAGCTTAAGCTAGCTGTATATTCAAAATACTCTAATTGCTTTTGGTTTCGCTCTCCCCTAGGTGAGATGGGTCATGAGTCTCATTTCTTCCTCCTTCTTCTCTGTTCTAATAAATGTATTCCTTCCTCCCCTTTTCATCCTTCCTGAGGAATTAGATAGGAGACCCTCTCTCCCCCTTCCTCTTCATTATTATGGTAGAAGGTATGGGTCACAGCATTAAAAAAGCTCAACAATCCTAGCATCTAAGAGGATTGTCCTTCCATAACACCCCTACTTTTACCCACTAGTAATTTGTGGATGACAACATGCTTTTTGGTCATCCTTCAGTCCAGGAAGCACGTCAACTCAAAATGTTACCGACAGATTTTTCGGAAGCCTCTAGCACTAGTATCAATAAAGCCAAATCCAAAATTCTCTTTTTTCATACCCCTACTATTACCCAAGCTTCCATAGCCTGCATTCTTGGATTCTCTATTGCTGTCCTCCCTTCCAAATATCTAGGAGCACCCATGATTGACTCAGCCTTGAAGCACTCTTCTTGGAGGATTCTTTTAGAAAATCTGGAGGCTTGCCTTGCCTCCTGGACTCACAGGGCCCTCAATATGGCAAGTCGTCTAGTCTTAATTAAAGCTGTCCTCCAATCAATGCCATTGTACCTCTTTTCGATCCTGGCTGCTCCCAAATGGGTTCTCAAAGAAATCAAACATATCCAACGATCTTTCTTGTGGGGCAATTCAGGTCAACTCTGTAAATGGGCTCTGGTCAAATGGGACATAGTGTGCCTTCCAAAATGTGCCAGTGGAATAAGACTGAGGGATCCATATCATAGCAATGAGGTCATGGGTGCTCGCATCTAGTGGAAATGGCTTACTGCGCCATTCACCCCCTGGGAAACCCTCTAGACAGCAAAATATTCCAGTAATCGCCCTACAGAAGAACTAATATGAATTTCAGAAGTTAGCTCAGGCTCTCTAATCTGGAATGTGGCCAAGCAACACAGAATCCTAATTCAGCAGCACAGTTTCTAGGAAGTTAAGGATGGCAATACAACTCGGTTCTGGGAAGATTCCTGGCAGCAGCAGCCCAAGTTAAAGGACCTAATCTCACCTCTTCAATTTCCAGAGCAGGATGTGCAGACATATGACAAATTCAAGCTTTTCTGGAATCCTTCTACAACACAGGGAAACAGGCAATGGCTTAGCGCGGATCACATCTTAAGACATGGAATGGAACAAGCTCAACAGATTCTTGGTATAGAATTAATGAAGAGGAAAATACAGCATTCAGATGAAAGGGATATTCTTAGATGGGGCTACGAAGAAAAAGGTACCTTCACTACTCGAGAGGCTTATAACATCATAATCAAAGAACATATTGTCAAAGATCCTCTGTGGAACAAAGTCTAGGACCCAAATATTTGGCTAAAAGTTTCAACCTTTTTATGGCTTTTATGTCAAAACAAAATCCTCACATCGGACAATCTTAGGAAAAGAAATTATCATAGGCCCTCCCTGTGCCCCAACTGCAAGCAAGAAGAGGAATCCACTAAGCATCTTATGCACTCTTGTCAGCTTGCATGCAAGCTCTAGGGAAAAGTTAGTTTTCGATGACAAAAGGAAGGACGGATCCAAGGAGACATCGTAGCCACTGTTTGTAATTGGGATCAGAATCCATTTAAAAGAAATATTTTAAATTTCTTATGGAAGCTTATTCCGAGCTTTCTCATGTGGACAATATGGAAGGAGAGAAACCAGAGAATCTTCAAGGATCACTCCTCGCCCCTAGAAACTCTATGGAACATGATCTGTCAAAATATCAAGGAAACCTTACTTCTCCAAACTTGGCACGAGGAGGACTTTCCTTTTCTCTCTCGGGAACAAAATATATGGGCAAACTGGAACCTTCAGTGGAATCAAGAATTGATAATCAAGGAAAAACTCCAGCAAAGAGTAGGACACCTGAAAAGTGGCTTCCTCCTCCCAATCATATGTTTCAGCTAAACTTTTATGGGGCCTCGAAAAGAAATCCAGGTAAAGCAGGATTTGGAGGAATATTCAGAGATCATAAGGGAGCTCCCCTTCTAACTTATTTAGGTTCAAATGGATGGGACACCAATAACTTGGCTGAATTAGAAGGACTATGGCAGGGACTCCTTCTAGCTAAAAAAAATGGATATTTTCCGCTTATTATAGAAGGCAACTCTCAGATCCTCATAAGTATGGTCAACAAAATTATGCAAGGCACACCTTCAAGAAAAGTGACCAACAGCTGGAGAATGGTGAATCAGCTTGAACTTATTGAAATCTGGCTCTCTTCTCACATAGCGATCACTCTCAAGCACATACGTCGGGAAGGAAATAAAGTGGCTAATTTATTGGCTAATATAGGAGTAGAAAGTGGAATGGATCTACATACAGGTTCACTCTCTATGCTAGCCACTGAAATCCAATCAATGGAATACCAGAATCTTATAAAGAATGAAATGAAATAGGGAGGAGAAGAGCACCCGGATGTGAGTGAAATTCAAGAATATTAATGGTGTTACGAAGGAATGACGGCACTCGACCCAGCCAGCTACTGGCCAACGCACTTTCTCATGCTCAATTATGGCACCCGCAGACTCACCTAAGGCGAGAGCAGGTTCGCCTGCAGGACGCCTTTAATGGTCGCTCTGGCCGAGATAAGGAAGCTGCTAAATTTAACATGGCACCCATCAACCCCTTTGTCTACCCTCCCTCCTTCAGCATTTTCCTGCTCCAAGCGGGAAACCCCTACAGTAGAAATGTTACAGGAAAATGTTGTTGGCTTCTTTGCTGTCTTGACTTTGGAAATGGGTTTCATTACTCCCATTCCAAGCACTGCCCTTTGAACCCTATTTAGGAGCCCTTTTTGCATTCTCTGCTTTCCATCTAGGCACCCAATTCTCCGGAACTTCTCTTCCGCCGCATTTCCATGGTTCATCACCACATGAGGAGCCACAAAGGAGGTAACCAAGGTGGTAGCCCTCGCTCTCAAGTAGCACAAAATGATGAACAGCCACCACCACCTGCCTCTCCACCTCCGTCTCAGGCCAATTCTCCCCCTCCCAGTCCGCCCCCTAGACATTATCCTCACAATGCCTTCCAGTCAACTCATTTCAGGTTCCAGAGCAACCTGAACCAGCCCATTATCGCTGCTAATATCACCATCATTTTCTCTGAAGAAGAAGAACATCACAGTGCTCCTATGCGAAACTTTGCAGAGCAACCTCTGGACATTCGCAGAATGGCTGTTAGTCATGGCTCTAAGCAGCTCCCGACGGAAGAAGTTAGGGCAGCAAGGCGTGGAAGACAGCATGAGGAAGGTGACACCGCAGGCGACACTTAGCAACCTAGTGTCAGCTCTCATGGAGCCACAATTTTGATGGTTATGGCTGGCAGCTCAAGTGGCACCCTTCAGGTGACGAAACCTCCAAGTGGCAGGGCGGATAGCGATGTGGTGAAGGAAGGTGAGATCTGGTATGGGAACGCTTACCCCGTCGTTAAGGAGACTCCTGACCAGGATATCCCAATGTGATGCCACATGGACTCCCAAGTGCCATCTCAGAGTTTTGTTATTGACTAGTTAGGTCCTGTCGTTTGTGGTTTTTTTTCTCGTTTACATGTTAGGCAATTCTGTCTTGTTTCTCAACTGCTTCAGATGGTGATGTCTCAAGTCTTCATTTTGGTTTTTTCGATGCTTTCCCGGTCTTCTGCATGGTTTTTTGCAATGTTAAACTGGTTTTCCCAAATATGGGGTAGTTATAATACCTAGAAGGAACTCAGTTGTTCTCGACTGAGGCTACAACCTCATTGTAATTATATTTTTCTTTCCTTTTAATAGAATTAGCTTTACAGAGAAAAAAAATAATTCCATTCGGTTCATAATCCCTTGGGTTTTTAGTATTAATCCGTTGGGTTTATTGTTCATTTCGTTTTATAATATCAATCACTTGAGTTTATTACTCCCCAGTAAACCATGACTTATTATGATGTCAACCATGGTCCAACATGGAATTCTGATAAGGATTTTCTCAATATGACAATCAATGATGGTCAATCATGTTTATTTTAGTGTTTATAATATTTATCTTAGAGTTTATATACGTTGGGTTTATAATATTAGTCCCTTGGGTTTAATATTATTCCCTTGGGTTCATAATCCCTTGGGGTTTTAGTATTAATCTCTTGGGTTTATTATTCCTTTGGGTTTATAATATAAATCCCTTGGGTTTATTATTCCCTTAGGTTTATAATATCAATCATGGTTAATCATTTTCAATCATAGCCAACCATGGTTAACCATGGTTGAATGTCACATTGTGACAAGGATTGTCTCACCATGAGAAAAATAATGTTTATTTTAGTGTTTATAATATTTATATTAGGGTTTACCAATGTTGGGTTTATAATATTAGTCCCTTGGGTTTAATATTATTCCCTTGGGTTCATAATCCCTTGGAGTTTTAGTATTAATCCCTTGGGTTTATGTTTCCGTTGGGTTCATAATATCAATCCCTTGGGTTTATTATTAACTTGGGTTTATAATATCAATCATGGTCAACCATGGTCAACCATAACCAACCATGGTAAACTATGGTCAATCATGGTCCGATCTAGCATTATGACAAAATTTGTCTCCATATAAAAATCATTCACAATAATGGACAATCATGGACAATCGTGGTCAACCATGTTTTATAGAATCAAGCATGGTCGATGATTTTGAATTGTGGTCAAACATGATTGAACGTTGCATTGTGAAAAAAATTGTCTCGATATGAAAATCAACCATGATCAACCATGGTCCAACGTCACATTGTGACAAATACTATCTCGATATGAAATCAACCATGGTCAATCATGTTTACTTTAGTGTTTATAAAATTATCTTAGGGTATATATACTTTGGGTTTATAATATTAGTCCCTTGGGTTTAATATTATTCCCTTGGGTTCATAATCCCTTGGGTTTTAGTATTAATCCCTTGGGTTTGTTATTCCCTTGGGTTTGTTATATCAATCCATTAGGTTTATAATATTAATCATAGTAAACCATGGTCAATCATAGCCAACCATGTTCAACCATGGTCAATCATTGCCAACCATGTTCAACCATGGTCGAACCATATGGATATGTAAATCGTCCATGGTCAACCATGTTCCAATGTTGTGCTCTGACAAAGATTGTCTCGATATGAAAATCAATGATGGTCAACCATGGTTAACCATGGTCCAACGTTGCATTGTGGCAATGATTGTCTCTATATGGAATAAAAATGGTCAACCATGTTTATTTTAGGGTTTATAATATTCATGTTAGGGTTTATATACCTTGGGTTTATATTTTTATACCTTAGGTTTATTATTCCCTTGGGTTTGTAATAGCAATCCCTTGGGTTTAATATTATTCAACAATCCTCAACCATATTCAACCATGGTCAACCATGGTCCAATGTCGCATTGTGAAAAGGATTGTCTCAATATGAAAGTCAATTATGCTCAACCATGTTTATTTTAGTAATTTTAATATTTATCTTAGGGTTTTTACACCTTGGGTTTAATATTATGCCCTTAGGTTCATAATCCCTTGGGATTTTAGTATTAATCCCTTAGGTTTATTGTTCCTTTGGGTTTATAATATCAATTGGTTGGGTTTATTACTCCCCTGTTAGGCATGGTTTATTATGATGACAACCATGGTCAACCATGGTCCAACATGGAATTGTGATAAGGATTATCTCAATATGAAAATCAACGATGCTCAACCATGTTTATTTTAGTATATAATATTTATCTTAGGGTTTATATATGTTGGGTTTATAATATTAATCCCTTGGGTTTAATATTATTCCCTTGGGTTCATAATCCCATGGGGTTTTAGTATTAATCCCTTGGATTTAAAATATCGATCCATTAGGTTTATAATCTTAATCATTTTCAACCATGGTCAAACAAGGTTGGATATGGAAATCAAGCATGGTCAACCATGGTCTAACATTGCGTCCCACAAATATTGTCTCGATATGAAAATCAATCATGGTCAACAATGGTTGACCATGGTCCAACGTTGCATTGTGACAAGGATTGTCTCTATATGGAAATCAACCATAGTCAACCATGGTCAACCATGTTTATTTTAGGGTTTATAATATTGATGTTAGGGTTTATATACCTTGGGTTTATAATTGTTATCCCTTAGGTTTATTATTCCCTTGGGTTTATAATATAAATCCCTTGGGTTTATTGATCTAATGGTTCATATTCCTAGGGTTTAATATTATTCAACAATGGTTAACCATAATCAACCATGGTCCAATGTCGCATTGTGACAAGGATTGTCTCAATATGAAAATCAACTGTGTTGAATGACACATGAGATTGATGAAATGAGGTTATAATCGGAAAATATACTAATGGTTAACTTTATAACCAATCAGCTCTCTTAAAAAGATTTTGTACATGAATTTCTTTTTCCTGAGGGTCCCACTTTTTAACTAATCAGTATCGGTCCCACTTAACTTTTCCTCATAATCGATCGCTTTGATCTGCACCATCGATTTCACCTTTCTAGATCCAATAGCTATCGTGTCGTATCGTGCGCCAGCTAGCTGTTCGATCAGCACCGTTGATTAACCCCGCTTGATCCAACGATCATCGCGCAATCTTGTGCAGACTCTAGCACAGTCATTATCAAATTGAGAGCACACGAGAAAAGTTGTTTTGGCATGCTACAAGTCGAGCGCTAAGGCTAATCATGTGGACTCAGAACAATACTACTTAACATTTTTTGAGCGCGCAAGATACCACTTCCCACTCATCAAATACAACCCATGTGCTTATTACTTAACTTTAAGAAAGGTGATTTAAGTAAGGTTTAGTGCTTTAGCACCAATATTAAAATTAAACATGAATCGCAAATGATTAACGATAAAACACATAAACAGCTGTGATTTATAAATAAACCATTTAAAGAGAGGAAAATACTCAATGAAGTCTTTGAACGCTGATACACAGATATGAATGACCTTCTACACCCGGATTAGCACGCAACACCCCTCTTCATCCTTTATTCAATAAAATGTAAATTATAGAGTCTTCACCCTCTCGACCCGATTACAATGGTTTGCTGACCTCTGTTCTATCTCAAACCCTATATCTGTCACTCAAAACTCTCGCTTACACACTCTGTTCTCAATCATATAATCTTTATCATTCCATTCTTTTTCTCTTTTATGAATCGAATCCTATCCTAACTGCATGACAACTCGATCCCTATTTTAATAAATCTAACAATTAAATCTCTATTCTCAAGCTCTGTTACACACCTATACTAACAACTTATATCTTAGTCTAAAAATAATACAATATTCCAATTATTACAATAATGAAGTAAAGATCATTTTCGAGAGGTCCAATCCTCTGTACTAAAACTAACTTTGACCACTCAGATCAATGAAATTCATCTCATTTTAGCCACAACATGTGAACATACAATCACAGTGTTGGCTAAGTCTGGATGCTCCTGCATCACACTCCCAGCGAAGAAAAGAATCATCCCTCGGACTTTCAGGGTTTACTCCATACTTCTGCAACTCTACTGTTGTCAACCAATTAGCATCCTCCACTGGTTGTCCCTTCCATTTGACTAAGTACTGAAAGTAAACATGTCCTCTAGTTCTTTTGGATACTCTTTTCTCCAAAATAGCTTCCACCTCTTTCTTGACCTTCTTTGGCATTTGTTCTTCCCAGTTTAAAGTTTGAACTTCATCTTTCGTAGGTTCCTTTTGTAGCTCTATCTCTATCTCTTTGTATGGATACAAATCTGCAACATTGAAGATAGGTTATATTCCAATTCCTTCTGGAAATTCAATTTCATAAGTATTAGTTGAAAACTTCCTCACAATTCTGCATGGTCCTATCTTTTTCATCTTTAGTTTATTGTAAGTCTGAGTAGGAAATCTTTCCTTTCTCAAGTATACCATCACTAGATCTCCCACTTGGAATTCCTTTTCTCTCATCTTCATATCATCTCTCTATTTGCATTTTCTACTACTTTCATGTAATCTGTCTTTGACATCTTCTTGTAGTCTCTACATCTTCTCTACAACCTTTTCAGCTTTTTCACTTCTTGTCTCCTGTTTACCCAAATTTCTGAGTTCATATACACCTCTTGGATTCATTCCAAAAACAATCTGAAATGGACTCATTCCAGTACTTCGGTTTGGAGTGTCCTTATAAGAAAACTTAGCTTGAGCAAGTGTTAAATCCCACTGCTTAAGAATTTGAGACACTAAACTTCTCAATATGTTTCCCAAGCTTTTGTTTACCACTTCAGTCTGTCCATCTATTTGAGGGTGATATGCTGAATTGAAACTAAGTTTGGCACCTAGTTTCTTCCAAAGAGTTCTCCAAAAATGTCCAACAAACTTTGTATCCCTGTCAGACACAATAATTATAGGTAATCCATGTAACCTTACAACTTCTGAAAAAAATAGATTAGGAATATGTGTTGCATCACTAGTCTTTTT
Organism: Pinus tabuliformis; assembly: GCA_031772625.1. Lineage (NCBI taxonomy): Eukaryota > Viridiplantae > Streptophyta > Pinopsida > Pinales > Pinaceae > Pinus > Pinus tabuliformis. The sequence continues at coordinate 1,164,895,754 of CM062820.1, read as the reverse complement.
ACATGAAATGAAATGTGCCATCTTGGAAAATCTATCTACCACAACATAAATGGAATCATTCCCTCTTTGAGTTCTAGGTAACCCCAAAACAAAATCCAAACTAACTACATCCCATGGTCGGTCTGGTATTGGCAATGGCTGGTACAATCCTGTATTTTGGCTTCTCCCTTTAGCATGCTAACATATCCTGCACTTCTCAACAAATCTCTTATCATCAGTTTGCATATTTGTCTAATAGTAAGAATCATTTACCTGTGCAAAGGTTTTGTCTTTTCCAAAGTGTCCAGATAATCCTCCACTGTGTTTCTCCTTGATTATGTTTTCCCTCATAGAACATTTGGGAATACACAATTTGTTACCTTTAAACAATAAACCTCCTTGGATAAGATAATCTAGCCACTAAGTTCTGTTATGAATTGATGGATTTTGCACAACTACATAAATACATTTGAATTCTGCATCATCTTTATACATATCAACCATTTCTTCAAATCCTACAATACCAACTCTTAATTCTTGTACAATGAAATTTACCCTGCTTAAAGCATCAGCAACTTTGTTCAACTTACCACTTGTGTGTTTTATCACAAAAGTGAAACTCTGTAAAGAATCTACCCACTTGGCATGTTTCTGGTTCAATTTTGGCTAGTTGTTTATGAAATGCAATGCATGATTGTCAGAATATAATACAAACTCCTTTGGTAGAAAATAATGTCTCCATTTTTTTAAAGCTTTCACAATAGCATAGAACTCTATATCATAAGAAGAGTACTTCTTCTTAGCTTCATTTAGTTTCTCACTAAAGTAAGCTATTGGTCTCTGTTCTTGACTCAAAACTGCTCCAATTGCAACTCCACTAGCATCAGTTTCAACTTGAAAAACTTTCTCAAAATCAGGTAAATCTAAAATTGGTTTATCTGTAATTTTCTTCTTCGGCAACTTAAAATTTGTCTGATTCTTTTGTCCACTTGAATGGTTGATTAGTCTCTTTGATTGTCTCAATAATTGGTGCACAAATATGACTAAAACCTCTGATAAATTTTCTATAAAAACTTGCAAGACCATGAAATATTATTAACTCAAATATGTTTCTTGGAGAAGGCCAGTCCCAAATTGCTTGGACTTTCTCTAGATCCATTTTCAAGCCTTCTTTAGAAACTACAGATCCCAAATAGATTAATTCTTCTTTCGTGAAACTACATTTCTTCAAATTTATCAGTAGTTTCTCTTTCTGCACAGTTTTTAAAACCAACTTAAGATGCTCCAGGTGTTCTTCTTTGCTTCTACTGAAAACTAAAATACCATCAAGGTAAACAATAACAAACTTGCCTACATATTCCTTCAAGACTTCATTCATTAATCTCATGAATGTGCTAGGTGCATTAGTGAGTCCAAAAGGCATCACTAACCACTCATAGACACCACTATTTGTTTTAAATGCAGTCTTCCATTCATCTCCTTCTCTAATTCTTATTTGACGATATCCACTGAGTATTGTCGGTACAACACATGGACTGAGATTCTCTCTGATCAATCCCTTATCCATTAGTTCTTGCACTTTTCTTCCAACTTCTGCATTCCCTTGAGGAGTTAATCTGTATGCTGCTTTGTTTGGCAAACTTGCTCCAGGTATTAGATCAATATGATGACTAATACTCCTAATTGGTGGTAATGCATTCGGTAACTCATCCACAATAATATCAGCACAATCATTCAACATAGTTTTTATTTCTTCAAGTAAATCATCTAACTTTGTGGACGTTAAAATTACTTTAGGTCTCCCTATGACAGCAAAATGCATTTCTTCACCTTTTCCAACTTCTTGCAACAACTCCTTTCCACTAATCAGCATAACACTATTTCCAGGTGCCTCTTTGCCTGCTTCATCCTTCAATGGCAGTAGTGTGTGTTCATTTCCATCCTTCTCCAAAGTGTAAGTATTCCTTCTTCCATCATGAATAGCTTCTCGATCAAACTACAAAGGTCTTCCCAGCAACACATGGCATACATCCATTGGCATTACATCACACAATATCACATCCTTATAAGTACCAATCTATATCTCTACCTTGCATTGTTTTGTCACAATAATCTGATGTCCTTTTTAAAGCCATGACACTTTCTAAGGAGTAGGGTGTGTTGTCTTCACTAATCCTAGATTGTCCACCATTTCTGTAGAAATAAGGTTATCAGTGCTTCCACTGTCAATTATCACTTTGCAACATTTTCCCTTGGACTTGCATGTAGTTCTGAATAAACTCTTTCTCTGAGATGGTTCTCCTGTCTCTTTCTCTACCTTAAGAAATATTCTTTTCAAAAACAAGGATTCTCCTACTTCAGGTGATTCTTCCTTGTCTGCAAATTGAGGTTTTTCTTCTTTTGCCTCAGCCACATTCACATTCCTCTGACTTGTTGCTTTATTATGAGGACAGTCCCATGATCCATGTCTCCATTCTCCACATGTATAACACTAAATTTCTCTTCCTCGGCCCCTTCCTCTGGGTGCAAATCTTCCTCTATTAAAGTCTCCTCTCTGTGGTGGTCTACTACTTGAACTTCCTGCTTCACTTTGATGGTGCTGAAATCTTGGTCTAGTAGTTCCTCTACCTCTTGCTGAACTTTTCCCTCTGTTCCTTTGATTTTGTTTCCTCAACATCTTCTCTTTTGCCTTTAAAGCTACTTGATAGGCATCTTCAATTGTCTTCAGACTCAGCAAGCTAATTTCATCCTGTATATCATACCTTAAGCCATTGATATACCTAGCTACCTTCTCTTCATCATCCTCTGCATGTCCTGCTCTAATATTCATCTTGTAAAACTCTTCTGTGTACTCTTTGAAAATGATGCCTTTTTGTCTCAAGTTTTGAAAATGTCTAAAAAGATTTAACCAATAATCTTTTGGCATAAATTTGGCTTTCAATTTACTTACCATTTTATCCCATTGTTTGATCTTGGGCTTCCCTTTTCTTGCTCTGGATGCTTGTAATTCATCCCACCAGATAGCTACATGACCCTTCAATCTGGTAAATGCAAATTTCACCTTCTTTTTACCATCAACCTCCTACTCATAGTCAAAATACTTGTCTAATGAACTGATCCAGTCCATCAAATCTTCTACATTGAGATTCCCATCATACAAAGGTATTTCCATCTTTGGTCTTCCACTTGCTTTGGCCAGCACCTTGAAAACTTTGGCAGCTTCACTTTCAACCACTTCTTCTTCCTCAGAAGATTCTTCTATCGCACTGGCATCTCCTTCATCGGTTGCTCTCCTCTAAGCAGTGTCCATTGTCTCCATCCTAGTACGTAGACTCTGGATCTCATCCAACAGAACTTCATTCGCTACAGGTCTCCCTCGACCTATGCTAGCTCCTCTCCTTGATGGCATGTTTTTTGTAGCAAAACTTAATCTCTGTGCTCTGATACCAAAATGACGCAAGAGATTGACGAAATGAGGTTATAATCAGAAAATAGACTAATGGTTAACTTTATAACCAATCATCTCTCTTAAACAGATTATGTGCGTGACTTTCTTTTTCCTGAGGGTACCGCTTTTTAACTAATCACCGTTGGTCCCACTTAACTTTTCCTCATAAGCGAGCGCTTCGATCTATACCATCGATTTCACCTTTCTAGATCCAACGGCTATCGCGTCCTATCATGTGCCAACTAGCTGTTTGATCACTACCATTGATTGACCCCGCTTGATCCAACAATCCTCATGCAATCTCACACAGAATCTAGCATGGTCGTTATCAAATTAAGAGCACACGAGAAAAGTTGTTTTGGCATGCTACGTGTTGAGCGCTAAGGCTAATCATGCGAACACGGAACAATAATACTTGCCACTTTTTGAGCACACAAGCTGTTGCTTCCCGCTCATCAAATACAACCCACGTGCTTATTACTTAACTCTAAGAAAGGAGCTTTAAGTAAGGTTTAACACTTTAGCCCCAATATTAACCTTAAACAGGAATTGGTAGTGATTAATGATAAAACACATAAACAACTGTGATTTATAAATAAAATGTTTAAACAAAGGAAAATACTCGATGAAGTCTTTGAACGACGATACACAGATATGAATAACCTTATACACCAGGATTAACACGCAACACCACTCTTCATCCTTTATTCAATAAAATGTAAATAACAGAGTCTTGGCCCTCTCGACCTAATTCTTGACCTCTGTTCTATCTCAAACCCTATCTCTGTCACTCAAAACTCTTGCTTACACACTCTGTTCTCAATCATCTAATCTCTATCATTACATTATTTTTCTCTTTTATGAATCGAATCCTATCCTAACTGCATAACAACTTAATCCCTATTTTAATCAATCTAGCAATTAAATCTCTATTCTCAACCACTGTTACACACCTATACTAACAACTTATCTCTTAGTCTAAAAATAATACAATATTCCAATTATTACAGTAATGAAGTAAAGATCATTTTTGAGAGGTCCAACCCTCTCTACTAAAACTAACTTTGACCACTCAGATCAATGAAATTCATCTCATTTTAGCCACAACATGTGAACATACAATCACATTGTTGGCTAAGTCTAGATGCTCCTGCATCACACAAACATGTTTATTTTAGTATTTTTAATATTTATCTTAGGGTTTTTATACCTTGGGTTTATAATATTAGTCCCTTGGGTTTAATATTATTCCCTTGGGTTCATAATTCCTTGGGGTTTTAGTATTAACCCTTAGGTTTATTATTCCATTCGGTTTATAATATCAATCACTTGGGTTTATTATTTGCTTAGGTTTATAATATCAATCATGGTGAACGATTGCCAATCATGGTCAATCATCAGGTTTTAGTATTTTAGTATTCATCCCTTAGGTTTATTTTGCCCTTGGATTCATAATATCATTCCCTTGGGGTTATTATTAACTTGGGTTTATAACATCAATCATGCTCAACCATGGTGAACCATAACCAACCATGGTGGGATGTCGCAACATGAAAAAACTTGTCTCCATATAAAAATCATGGATGATCATTGTCAACCATGGTCACTCATGATTGATCATGGTCAACCATGTTTTATAGAATCAAACATGGTCAACCATGGTCAATCTTGGATTTTTGCATTAATCCCAATGGTTTGTTATTCCTTTGGGTCAAACATAGTGAATCATAGTCAACCATGGTCAACCATGCTCAAATGTCGCTTTGTGACAAATATTGTCTCAATATGAAAATCAACCATGGTCCAACGTCACATTGTGACAAAGAATTAATTATTATTATTAATTATTATCAAAATTTTCGTAATTTTGTGGGTATATGATGATTTCAGTTTGCTCTATTCTTACTTAGGTAGCTGCATTGTTTGAATCAATGGTTCACTCATTGTTTTACTCCATGATCAAAGCATTTCAATGCCAGTGGACTTGTGGATCAGGACCAAATGCCAAGGTCATAATATTATGATTTGAAAGGTTGTGGTTGGTTTCATTTTTTCCTGATATTTTTTTAATCGGATAAAAAGTCTAATTAAAATATGTATGGTTTCACGAATAATATTATATTATATTATTTAATATATATATATATATATAAGTGTATGTGTAATGGTGAAATGTATTTGTTTTATTTTATTTAATTATAAGTTTAAATTTAAAAAAAAAATGGATTTTTTATATTTTAGTAAATTTTATAATTAAATTAATGAAATAGATACCTCATCTTATAAATAATAAAATCTTAATTGATAAAAAAAAATGATTAATTGATGCCATATAAATACAATTTATAGTTTTAATGGAAAATTGATTCTCATGACTAGAACAACAATATTACTAAAAAAAACACATTTACTTATAAAACTATTTTTTTAACATATTTTTGTAACTTCTCAAAAACAACTATTAAAAAATTTCTCCTGATCTATTTTAAAAATTAATATAAGAAGACAATATTTTCCTTGAAAACACTAAGATCCTTGATGAAGAATGCTATCAATACAAAATAAAATACAGAGAGGTACTAGAGATAATGAAGCATCCCTTTAATCTCAATAGGGATGGTGGATTTGAAGTCAATAACCACTGGCTCTCTTTACTCCTATTGCTCCACTCATAATTTACATGGTTGTCCTTTTCTCCTCCTTTTCTTCTTTTCTCCTTTTGTCTCTCTTTTTGATTGGTGGTCTCCCCCATCTTCCCCTTCCCTTTTCTTCCCCTTTCAATTTCTCTTCATTTCCCTAGTCCCCTCCCCCATTTTCTTTTATTCCTTTCCTCTCACTCTCTTCCTCCTTTCATATTTCCTACATTTCTTCTTTACCCTCATTGTTTCACTCTCCTCTCTCTTTTATTCTTTCCCTCTCCCTCTCTTACTCCTTTATCTTTCCCGTGTTTCTCTATTACCCTCCTTGAATTTTGACTTTTTTTTCTTATTATTATTTATGTACCATTTTCCCTCCTATCCTTCTTTCTTTTGTTCTCCTTTCTCTTCTTCTATTCTCCATTTTTGTTGTTCCCTCTAGTCCCCTTAGCCTTTTTCTTGACTATATATGGTTCTCCCCCCTGCCCCTGCCCCCCCACCCCACCCCCTTTTTAGTTGTCCTTAGTATTGTATATTAATTCCCTTTTCCTTATCATCTAGGTCTTACGAATATTCTAACTTATTTATGTAGATTCATTTATAATGTAGTATTATTTTTTTATACTATTATAAATATTATAGGGTAATTGGTCCTAGTACACTTATTGCTACTCATTCTCCTATCAAACATGCCAACTTTGGCATGTCTTTTTCCTTCATGAAAACAATCTTCATGGTTATGGGTATTACATCTTTTCCATCAAATCCCAAGCCTTCATGCTCGACCCGTGATGTCACTACAATGGAGGCTCAAGGTGCCTTATCTTCTATTGCTTGGCCTTTATCCAACATAACTCATTTTCTTTAATAGTTTCGAGTCAATTCCCTTTCCAAGTTTCTCAAATTCACAAGATACTATTGAGAGATGTCCATGGAAGGTGATCTTACTAAAGTGGTCTTGGTCATGGTTTCTACTTGGGTAGTAGCAATGGAAGGTGACATTAATTTCTAGTGCTCTTGGAAAATTGCTTGGAGCTTTTCTAAGGCCACCTCCTTCTTTGCTAAATATTTTTGTATTTGTGCCATCATTTGAGTGATTGTATATTCTTTCCAACTATCCATTTAGATGACCTTATCACAAAGGCATACAAACTACACTGTATGCTTGTCCCAATTGTAACACCCCCATGTTAATACGATCTTTATAATTTTTTTGTGTAACTAAGCATATCAACACAATGTCAAATTATTGGAATAACATCCATCTTCATACGATGAATACCATTACTGTGAAACCCGTCCTTACTTCTATCTTGATACCAAGTTGTGTGAATTCTCTGTTTAAATATTAATCACATTTTAAACATGAATAAATAATTAATTGAATTTTAATGTTATAGTTAGAAGTAATTGTATTCATAATAATCAAGTAACATAATTAATAAAAATTGATTATGAATAATTAATCATAATTATGTGGTGACCATGATTAAATTATAATCATGATTAATAATGTTTAATTAATTGAATTTTTATGGTGATCATAATTAATTGTAATTCATTTAATTATTCATAACCTGTGGAGAAGAGACAATCCAGAGGTTGAGAAGGGGAAAATTATGCCATGAACCACCATGCTCACCACCCTAAAAATTAAATGCCATTCTTGTGGCTGGAAAAAGGATTGTTCGGTTAAGTGGACATTAATGCATTTTTTATGCCCGACATAATTGGATTACCTTCACATTGATCTGTAAAATGTTGTGGATATTTGACACGATAGTTCGTCACAACAAATCTGATAATATTACATTAAAAATATGAAATTCTACACTATCACAATAATTTTAAAATATATAGAATTGTAGATTTTACTGTAATTAGTGCATGCATGCGAATGAAAATTATGGAAAAAATGATGAATGAAAAAATAAAATCTCACATGCACATAAGATACAATATATGCTCTGGGAAACCCTTTTGGGAGAAAACCAACTAGAAGGTGAGGTGAGGTCATTGTACTTTCTTCTATGTCTGGAAATATGGTTGTAGGTACAAAAAAGTATGGCCTATGGCCTATGGGTTGCTATAGTGAAAAAATCCTCTCTGTATGCTCTACCTCCTATCCCTCTTGGTTATTTTTTCTCAGCTATGGAATAAATGCACTTGTAGGAATGGCATGCCTCTTCCTCCTATTGGCCCAATTATAACACATTCTCTCGAAACATGGTGGTGAAAACAGGAAGGTCAACTTCTGAGTGGCATAACTTTCGCATACAAACTCTGAATGATTCACTTATTGCATTGTTGGAAATATCTGTGTGTCTAGAGTAGCATGAAAAGGTGTGGAACTAAAGGGGGAAATTTGGCCCCTCAAAAGGCTCCTGAAATTTTTCAGACCCATTTTTCCAAACTGGGTCCCGCTAGTAAAAACAGTATAATGAGCTAATTCCTCCACTTTTTCCACTCTCAATGCATCGAGATGGACGAAAAAAAATATAGTGATCCAATCCAGATCACTCAGGCATGGAAGAGGCAACTTGATTTGAAAGGAAATATGAAGAGCAACCACCTAGGTTGGTAACTCCTAAAATGATTTAAAAACCTGAACTAAGCTAAATAGGGGGTTCAATGTTTAGTATTAGAGGGATTGTTTATGAAATAGGGGGTAACACAATGAACAATGACAAGAGTATCTAATTATTTGGGTTGTCACTGCCCATTTTCCACCTCTAGTATTTATCCAATGAGATAAAATTTGTACACAAAGGGGCCCAGGTTGAATTCACGAGCTAGGTGCTTACTGGGGGATGAAAAAATGTGATGCATTCTACGAAAAATAAACTATCGTGTTTTCCTCTAGTTGATAAACCACCTATATATTAATTTGTTTGTGCTTACTAGGAATGATAAACCACATGTTCTTGCTACGATTGATAAACCACAATGCTTTTCCTTGGCTAATAAACCATTTGCAACTATTTTTTCTTCATTCCCTTAACTCATTGGGGAAATTTCTCAGAAATTAAAGTGTTGGGACCCTTAACCTGTCACACACATGGCAATTCATGGAGCATAGTGATGTGGTTGCCTAAAAATGGGAGGTGAATGTGTCTCCTCTTCTCTAATTACCAGTAAAAAATCATGTTACTAGATAATTCATCTAGTCCTTGTTTGTGACTTTCAAAATTAGAGAAGGCATTCAGGTTAGCAAGAAAAATGGAAAGCAAAATTATGGCAACTAGGAAGCATACCACTCACAACTATAAAGATGGAAGTGTTTTTGCCCCTAGCCTTCCACAACCTATAAGGTTGACACCACAACAATTGGAAGAAAAAGAGCAAAAGGGCTTTGTTATAGTTGTGATAGCAAATACACTCAAGGTCATAAGTGTGCTAAGAAGAAATTATTCTACATAGATTGCGAAGAGGAAGAAGAAAAGGAGCAAGAAAGGTCAAAAGAAGAGGATATACTCCATGAACAAAGCCTATATAAAGAAGAAATGAATCTGACCATATCTTGTAATACATTGGCTGGAATTACCGCTCCTCAAACCACCAAGATAGAAGGACAAATCAAGAAGAAAAAGGTAATAGTGTTGATTGATTCACGAAGTACCCACAATTTTATTCATTGTATGATAGCAAAAGAATTGAATTGCTTCCTATATTCAGCACCAGAGTGTCAAGTGATGGTTGCAAATGGAGGAACAATAAATTGCTTTGGAAAGTTCCATAATATCAAGCTATCCATGGGAGAATATGTATTGACTAGCCCAATGCTTTCCATTCCAATGGGAGGTGCTGATGTTGTACTAGGAGTCCAATGGCTACAATCCTTGGGTACAATAGCTTTTAATTTTCAAGAACTTTTCATGAAATTTTCTGCGGAAGGAAAGGAAGTTGAATTAAGGGGTATTGCAGGGAAACTCGGAAAAGATAATCAACTCTAATGGTGTGATCAGGAAATCTAGTGTCCACTCGGAGCTGCTAGTCCCACTAAGACAGTAGCTATCTTAGACACAAACAAAATAAAACTACTTTCGATTTCCTTTATGAGAAATATATAAGAGTGGAATGAAGGACACCAACCTCAATCTTGCACTTGGTTCCTTTCTCGGTTCCTCTCCCTTCTGACAGATCCTTGCTACTTCTCCTTCATCTACCCAGCTTCAAAGAGCACTTGTGGAATAAAAGCAGCATAATACTATCAAAGAACAGAGATCTACAATCATAAACAAGATAGGACCAGATATATATTGACCACACAAATGCATATATCATCAAACATACAAGAATGTGGAGGAAAACTTGAATAGCTTTATTAATATCAAGAATAGAAAAGAGGATTACAACCAATTGTTCTGACCCAGCGTCATCCTCCAGCATGAAAGCCCTTCTTTCACCTCATGAAAAGCTTAGATCACCCAACACTATGATATTCCAACAAGAAACCAATAACACTTCCTTACAAGATACAAAATTCCAGCCTCTGGATCTCTAGGATGAGAGATCCATATATAGATGATTGCAGGGGGGTGAGTCAGCTTCTGGGATTTTGATTAGTGTCCTCTCTTTGATAGTCCTTGATTCCACTTGGATATTGATGATCTCTTACTCATCCCTGGGCGAATTTAGAGAGGCAAGTGTCACAGGAGAAGTTTCTAGAAGATTCCATGATCATCCACCTCGCAAACTGTCTCTGCCATTTATCCACTCTCGCCCATCGCACCCTACAGAAGGGCTTTTCAGTATGCATCGCACCCTTTTCACTAGGCAGGTGGGATGCATCGCATCCTTAGCACTAAGCAACCTGTATGGTTCAGTTTTGACCAGTTCTGAGTAGTTTCTTGTGGAGAACTTCTGGGAGATGATGTAATCAGCTGACCTTGTTCCTTTAGGGTATGAATCAACACTTTTAGGGACTTAGGAGCCCTTGGTTTATGGACATGTATATTGGGGTTGCAGAGCCCAAAAATGTCTATAACAGTTGTCCCCTAAAGCATGAGGTCGTTAATCTTTTGATGTTGGGTGAAATGCTTTATCATGAGGATCTGAAGTTTTTTCGAGCTGGGAGGTGACCTGTAATAACATACAATACAATACATTATCTTCATAATATTTTTCATGATCTAGCTGAGGCGGGCATTCCCATGCTCAACTTTATAAATTCATTTTCATGTACATAAGATAGACAACCGTCTGTGCAGGAGACTGATGATTCTGATAGAGTCATCATCCTTTGATTCAGATGATCATCTGTGCAGCAACAATGTACATTTGATGTCTTTATTTTCCTGAATATATCGCAGCCCGGATGGATGAAACTAGATTCAGGGTCTTCAAACTCATTCAATCTTCACTCGGAGTACAAGTTGATCCATGTGAAATATGTTCTAGAGTCGAACATGGAAAGACATCGCCTGATTACCAGCCAATGATGTAAGTTGTTAACAGGCGCGAGAGGAATCACCGATAATGATGATGACCCTCAAGGTACTACAGTACAATTCACGTGGTGTGAATAAGGGACTTAGTGTCAAACACCACGCAAAATCTTTCGGTTGAAGGCCATTGATGTAAACCTATCTCCAGAAGTGAGAAACTTGCTATTGAGGCATGCAAGCTTCAAAGTACTGAAAGGGTTGTTCCTAAGTCGACTTCTTGGATAATGAGTTGATGTCAACAAGAAGCGACCCATCGTAGGAGGGCCTTAATGAATCCCACATCTACGACACAGAACGGAGTAAATGATTTTGGAGGTGAAAATGATCTAATGATACAGGGTTCAGGGTGGCGGTCATGAAAGAATGGAGCGTGAATGTATTGCAGCGGATGAGACACAGGTGAATTCTCTGAGTGACTTCTCTTGAACATATCGGCGACACTGACATGGATTGGTAGCGTTAACCCCAAATATGGATGGTGTGGTGGACCAATGGTGATATGACCGGTGAACGGAACAACCCAACCCGACTTGGATGCGAAGTGAAAGTGTCATGTTCAAGAGCAACTTGCTACGAATAAATTTTCTTCAAGTTTTCTTCCCAATTTTTCCCCATTGATTGCTGACCAATGCCTTTTTATTTTTGTCAAGCTTGAGGAGGATAACATATGCTTGTTCTATAATTTTCCATTTGGGCAAACCCATCGTTATGTTTTAACGAGCCTAGCGACAGCGAAACTCATTCTTGTCTGTATGGACAAGTTTGTCGCTATTCAGTTTTAACGAGTTTAACGACAAAGATAACTCGGTCCTTTTCAATTTTAGAGAGTCTGAAAGGGACGTAAAGGAAACTCCAGTGATCCTTTTTCATCTATAATCCCTTAAGTCCGAAAAAGTATAAAATAATACGAAAGGGATGAATTTTCGGTAATTTTAACGAGCCAAACAAAAAAAGCGCTTGATCTTTTTGTGTAATAATCCCTCAGGTCCAAAAAGATTAAAATCTAGAGGAGGGATAGCACTTCTGGTTGCTTTAACGAGCTGGAGAGGCCAAACGCTTGGCAATCTTTTCATATTTTATGAGTCAGGTGAAAAGAGCTTAAAGGAGACTCGTTTTTTAGGAACGAGTGATAATTTCGGGTAGCAGCTGATTCCAGGTAAGGTTTGGAATTTTCCAATCACATTAGTGTCACAAGGATGGCTAACAGGATCACTCTTCATAGCTGTTCCTCAAAAGGGGTAAACAATCAAATGGAGGTGAATGATCGGCTAAAACAGAGTGGAGGTGATGATGACAACATGACCATGGCTAAAAAGTTGACGATAATGCATTCACAATGGTTATTTACTAGAAATTGGTTCATTTTTTAATGAGCTTAAATTCTGGGGGAACGTTTGCTCATTGCTTATGTTTAATTTTTAACGAGCTTGAACTCCACATAAAAACTTCTCGTGCTAGTCGTATAATAAGGATATCTCATCTAAGATGCCATTTTTTATGGAGCTTGCACCTTTAAAAGCTTTGCCCCGGATCCTTTCTTTATTCAAGTTAGGAACGACCAATCCTACGAGTTTAAAGGGTTGAGAAACTACAAACTATGAAAATAAATGGTCGCTCTTCGCTTGTATGCAAAAAGGTTTGCATGCCCCCAGGTATTGCGAAAAATTTCCAGGTTACCATATGAAAGCTCTCCATCCGCGTTGCAGACAGAATGCTTCCTTGGCGATGTCTACCGAAATAGACAAAGGTGAGTGGCGCGGTTGCCTCCACTCACATAAATTTGACGAGGGAATCTTATTCCAGTCTAATCCCATTTTCCTAAACAGATGGGTGTGTCAAACTAGTCATATATCCTCCGCGGAAACCTACCCTATACCCAAGGTTTTCCTACTGAAACAGACCAGGGTGCATGCCCCCTGGGTTTCAGTCATGTCCTCCTGAATCACTCAAACTCTTCAGGTGGATGAACTGGAGATTGATGAGACATTCCTTGCATGAAAAGACCATTTAGGGATGGCATTTCACTAGTAGCTATGTGTGAGCCGGGGAACGAAAGATGGTCTATGAGCTTGACCACTTGGCCTTCATGCGGAAAACACATTACTCTAAAGAGTGAGGAGATAATGGCTCCCATGCTATAAGTATAGTCGCGTCCAAGGAGTAGATTATAATCTAGAGGTCCTTGGACTACCATTAAGTTCACGTAAACGGTTTTCCTTCTCAATGTTATGGGTACATTGGGAAGGATCCCTAACAGTTGACTGGTTCCTTTGTCAAAGCCTGTCAGATTTCTCATCTCAAGTAGAAGCGATCATGAGCCAAGCGCTTCCCAAGCAGTTGAGGAAAGGATACTCATAGAAGCCCCTTCATCTATGATGGTACCGACCATGATCATTTTGTAAGTTTGTACAATGATTCAGAATGGTACATTAGCCAGTACACAGGGTCTACCAAGTAGATTCCAATCGAAGGAAATGACTAGGTTTCTCAGAGGTGGGACCGAATAGACGGCCGGATATGACTCTGACGAACTTCCTTCCTGCGGTAAAGGAACGGGTGGATTGCCCCCATGTTCATCGGAGTCTGTGTTTATGAAAAGAATTTGAATGGTGTCTTTCTCGTTCTCTCTGGTGCATGTATCATCTGAAGATGGACTTTCTGAAGGCAAGATCAGGTCAATTGCCACCTCGACCTTTTTACTTTCGTCTGGTGTGGATTCAGATGGTTTATCTTCAATGATAGATGCTTCGAATGACCACAATGGCGTGTCAGTCGAATTTTCAACTAGTGATGGACTCAACAAGAGTTTCTTGTATCCAAGAGGAAGCCATAGCGGTGAAGCCAAATGGTCATCCAAACCTCTTTTAGCTTCATCTAGGAAGGGACAACGGTGGACGGCGTGATCACCTTCACACAGTTTACACGGAAATTTACATTTCCTTTTTTGTCTGAATGCTTCGCTTTCACTAGTTGATGGTATGCTTTCAACATGGTCTTCGGAGGTTGATGACACCGGGTTGTGCAAGTGAGAAGACCAGTTCCTTAAGATCCAAGGGATGCAAGGAAAATCTCGATGATAGTGGTCTCCTTTGCAAATGACACATGGAGCTTTAGGCTTGGATGGTGCAGCGTGTGGATTTTCACTAGACGATGCCTGGTTACCCCTTTTCACCTTTGGCTCCTTCTTCTTCTTCTCTTTCTTCTCCTTCCCCTCTTCTCCTTCTTACTTACTTGATTTTTGTCCTTACCAACTTTATCAAGCGAAGAGGAAGGAGGAGAGGGAGAATCAGATGAAGTAGAAGGTTGGGGGGTAACTTTAGTATCATCTAGTTGCTGACTTGATTGCTCAGGAATCATGGTGTTCTGAACGACGGAGGTCGAGAAGAGCCATATTGGCAGGCCAATCGTCAATCTTGGAAGTGACAATGTGGCCATATGAGGTGCACCAACATCTCCCCAAGAGGAGAAAGGACTAGGATTTCCTCCAAGGGGAAATCCTTGGTTGGTGGACTCCATTTTCTTCAACCTAAGACCAACGTGGGAATGGTGATATTATTCTGATTAAAATAAATTTTAGATGCTTTGACACAACTTGTTTTTTCAATTTTTAAGAGTCGAGAAAAAACAAAAGATGACTCTAGTCGCCTTCGATTTTTAATGAGCCTGAAGTGACAAGTGCTCAGATGGACCTTTTCCTTTAAGGAGTCTAAAAAGGAATGAAAGAGACTACTCTAGAAATCTAGACAGAGGGATTACCAAACCAATCGCAAAACTGCAGAATACTTTTTACGGTACGGCAGTCAATCTTCCCGAATGCTGTGTTCAGTGCATTGCGATCGATAGGGTGGCAGACATGGCTTCCTATGGATAAAGGATATAGCCTATTGTGGTCTCCCAATATATACTCGATGGTACGTGGGAGCACAAGTCCGTATTGGCACTTGTCGTCTCAAAGAGGAGGAATCACCCAACCAACAGTGAAAGCGACAGTTACCAGGCTTTACGACGCCGGAATACGTCTCTAGCCTAGACTTCTAGATGTTGTGCGTTAGGTTCCAAAGCGTTTTTATGTTCATTGAATTTATTTTACAGTTGATATTTCTTAAGAAATTTGCCTTTCAGGTTCACCGCGTGATGTAGATATACAATTCCTAAAATGAAATCTAAGATGATAAACAATCGTTTAATCTTCTTTTTGCAATGAAAATCCTAGCTACTAAAGAAAGAGAGACGATATTCTTTCAACATAGAGCAGAGAGCACACACTAGATGCACTGTCCTAAATCAAACCAACAAGTAGTCTAAATGCAAATGCACATGCATGTATTTGTTTTTAGCTTTCTTAATGTGTGAATGACAAGAAGAAAGCTAAGCACAAATCTGAATTATCTTTTCAAAGCGACAGTACTAACAAGTTTCTCTTCAAAAATGAAAGGAAGATAATGACGACACTTTGCTATTTTGAATTGAAAATTGCTTTCGACACTTGAAAAACTACTAATTCAAATCAAATTCAAGAGTAACTGTATAATCGACCATCAAGAGTAATAGAATTCTTTTCTTTGACTGAAAACAACACTTGCGACACTTCCAAATCAAGAAACGATAGTTCGATTATGCTACTACTTTGAAAAAGAGAACTGAAAATGGCGCAAAATACATAAAAACATTCACATATCTTTACACAATGGAGGCAGAATGATGGAAAGGAAGGGGGTTTCCATAGTGGTATACTGATCACAGACAGTAAAACTCCTGAATAGAGCTGAAGAGAGTGAACATAGAAACGAAAAATTGAGAGCAGAAGAGGTCTTGTCTGATCAGCGCACCTATAGCACAGGGAAAGTGCAATGCAGTGCACCTACTGCACACGAGAGGTGCGATGCATCTAGATTCCCAAGAGAAGAAGGTGCGATGGTCTAGGGACGAGACTTCAACTGGGTTCCGGGTCACAGTTTGCAGCTCAGTTCAGGGATTTAGGCCGAACAACTGATGTACAGTAAATAGAAATCACAGGGGTTGATCTAACGAGATTACTAGATCCACCACTAGGGCAATTAGAAGGTTTGCAAATTGATTGTTCAATTTATAAACAAAACCCAGAGATAGACTGAAGCAGCATTGATCTACTTTTCACTTGCATAGCAAATGCAGTTCGAAGGCTAGCTGGCTTGACTTCTGGCTCCGTCTGTAAGTTTATAAAACAAACAAATATAGACAAACAAACAATCTATTTGCTCCCCAGCAGAGTCACCATTTTGTTATCCGGAAATCTAGTGTCCACTCGGAGCTGCTAGTCGCACTAAGACTGATAGCTATTTTAGAAACAAACAAACTAAACTACTTTCATTTTCCTTTATGAGAAGTAGATAAGAGTGGAATGAAGGACACCAACCTCAGTCTTGCACTTGGTTCCTTGCTCGGTTCCTCTCCCTTCTGACAAATCCTTTCTGCTTCTCCTTCGTCTACCCAACTTCAAAGAGCACCTGTGGAATCAAAGCAACATAATACTATCAAAGAACAGAGATCTACAATCATAAATAATATAGGACCAGATATATATTGACCACACAAATGCATATATCATCAAACATACAAGAATGTGGAGGAAAACTTGAATAGCTTTATTAATATCAAGAATAGAAAAGAGGATTACAACCAATTGTTCTGACCCAGCGTCATCCTCTAGCATGAAATCCCTTCTTTCACCTCATGAAAAGCTTAGATCACCCAACACTATGATATTCCAACAAGAAACCAACAGCACTTCCTTACAAGATACAAAATTCCAGCCTCTGGATCTCTAGGATGAGGGATCCATATATAGATGATTGCAGGGGGGTGAGTCAGCTTCTGGGATTTTGATTAGTGTCCTCTCTCTAATAGTCCTTGATTCCACTTGGAGATTGATGATCTCTTACTCATCCCTGGGCGAATTCAAAGAGGCAAGTGTCACAGGAAAAGTTTCTGGAAGATTCCATGATCATCCACCTCGCAAACTATCTCTTCCATTTGTCCACTCTCGCCCATCGCACCCTACAGAAGGGCTTTTCAGTATGCATCGCACCCTTTTCACTGGGCAGGTGGGATGCATCGCACCCTTAGCACTGAGCAACCTGTATGGTCCAGTTTTGACTAGTTCTGAGCAGTTTCCTATGGAGAACTTCTGGGAGATGATGTAATCAGCTGACCTTGTTCCTTTAGGGTATGAAACAACACTTTTAGGGACTTAGGAGCCCTTGGTTTATGGACATGTATGATTGGGGTTGCAGAGCCCAAAAATGTCTATAACAAATGGTATGACAAAGCTTCTAAAAAAGGAACAAAGAGGTGTAATTGCACAATTATGTTGGCTAGATGTTTCCACATCGAAATCATCTATTTCTCCAGATCTCCAAAAAGCCTTAGACAATCATTCCAAGGTATTTGAGACTCCCAAAGGTCTCCCACCTATTCGTGATCATGATCATGCTTCATCTGATTCCAGGAAGTGTTCCTCCAAACATCAGGCCCTACAAATATCCCTATGCCCAAAAGAGTGAAATTGAACGTATGGTTACAGAAATGCTAGAAGCAGGTATAATTCAACCTAGTCAAAGTTCTTTCTCTACTCCAGTAGTATTGGTGCACAAGAAGGATGGATCATGGTGCATGTGTTCGGATTATAGGTAGCTCAACAAGCTCACTATTAAAGATAAGTTTCCCATTCCTGTCATTGATGAATTACTAGATGAATTGCATGGATCAATTTACTTCACCAAGTTGGATCTTCATTCAGGATATCATCAAATCATAATGAAGACTGAAGACATTCCGAAAACAACATTTAGAACTCATGAGGGTCATTATGAATTTTTGGTCATGCCTTTTGGCCTTACCAATGCACCTTCTACATTTTAAGGTTTGATGAATTCCATTTTCAAACCCTTCCTCAGAAAATTTGTGTTAGTATTTTTTGATGATATACTAATCTATAGCAAGTCTTGGAAGGATCATTTTGAACATGGACAGGGTGCTACAACTATTGGAGGAGAAACAATTATATGCAAAAAGATCCAAATGTTTCTTTGGAGTACAAGAGGTGGAATATCTGGGTCATATTGTATCTCATGAAGGAGTTAAGGTAGACCCTATCAAAATTAAAGCCATTAAGGAATGTAAAATCCCCACATCCATAAAGCGTCTGCGAGGATTTCTTGGGTTGACAGGGTATTATCGCAAGTTTGTTAAGAATTACGGGAGAATATCAGCACCTCTAACAACATTATTGAAGAAAGATGCATTTTCATGGACTCCAAAAGCAACAAAGACCTTCGAACATCTTAAAGAGGAAATGTGCCAAGCACCAGTCTTAGCTACACTGGACTTCACAAAAACCTTTGTTGTGGAATGTGATGCTTTAGGAAATGTAATTGGTGTTGTTTTAATGCAATATGAAAGACCCATTTCTTTTGAAAGTCGTCCAATCATTGGAAATTTTTTACGCAAATCTATTTATGAGAAGGAAATGTTGGCAATACTACATGCACTCAAGAAATGGCGACCCTACCTAATGTGAAGACACTTCAAGGTAAAAATGGATCATGATAGCCTTAAATACATTTTAGAACAAAGATTATCCTCTGAAGAGAAACAAAAGTGGGTCACAAAGATGTTGGGTTATGAATTTGAAATCATCTACAAAAAAGGGAAGCAAAATGTGTTGGCAGATGCACTCTCAAGAAAGGATGAGGACGTGGAAGCATTGTTGTGCACCATTTCTATTATCCAACTAGATTGGATAAACGAAGCAAGGGAGGAATGGAAGAATGATGAAGAAGTGTGGGCACTTATTCGAAAGTTACAACAAGATTCCAATACATCTGATACATTTAGTTGGCAAAATGATTTGTTATGGTACAAAGATTGCTTATACCTCTGTAAGAATTCCCAACTCAAAGAAAAGATTCCTATGGAATTGAACACTTCTCCCTTAGGAGGGCACTCAGGATTTTTTAAGACTTACCACAGGGTTAAGAAGGAATTTTTTTGGGATGGCCTTAAATCAGATATTCAAAAGTTTGTGGCGGAATGTTTGGTTTGCCAACAAAATAAAGTTGAAACAATTAAGACCCCGGGTCTATTACAACCTTTATCCATTCCAAGCCAACATTGGGAGGAGGTTTCAATGGATATTATCACTGGTTTACCCAAGTCTGAGGGAAAGAGTGTCATCATGGTGGTAGTTGACATACTTACCAAGTATGCACACTTTTGTGCATTATCACATCCATTTAAAGCTAGTACAATTTCTACTGCATTTATGGAAACAATTCAAAAGCTACATGGAAACCCAAAGATTATTGTAAGTGACAGAGATCCCATTTTCACTGGAAATTTTTGGACAAAATTATTTTCTTGTCTTGGTACTCAGTTAGCTCATAGCTAATCTTATCATCCTCAATTTGATGGGCAAACTGCAATAGTAAACAAATGTTTTGAAGGATATCTTTGCTGCTTTGTATCTGACAAATAGACATAATGGGTCAAATGGTTGCCTCTGGTTGAATGGTGGTATAACACTTCCTTCCATACAACAACAAAAATGACCCCATTTATGGCACTTTATGGATATCAGCCACCATCCATCACATCATATTTAAGAGAAAATTCTAAGGTTCAAGCAGTGGAACATCA
The DNA here is from genome assembly GCA_031772625.1 of Pinus tabuliformis. Taxonomy (NCBI): domain Eukaryota; kingdom Viridiplantae; phylum Streptophyta; class Pinopsida; order Pinales; family Pinaceae; genus Pinus; species Pinus tabuliformis. Next base: position 1,164,875,568 of record CM062820.1, on the reverse strand, counting down.
CATCAAGCATCAACAACAAGTCCTTCAACTCTTCAAGGATAACCTCGTCTTGGCACAGAATAGAATGAAATAATAGGCAGATCAACATCGTAGTGAAAGAATTTTTGATGTAGGTGATTGGGTATTCCTATGGCTACAACCATATAAACAAATGTCCCTAAAGCAAGCTAAGAAGGATAATAAATTATCAACAAAGTATTATGGTTCGTACAAGGTGTTGCAAAAGATTGGTACTATGCCATACAAATTGGAGCTTCCTGCAGCTTCTCGAGTGCACCCAGTTTTCCATGTTTCATGTTTAAAGAAGGTTATAGGTGACAAGCTCCCAATTCAAACAATATTGCCAGAAATTGGCGAGGAAGGAAAAATTATATTGGAACCGAAAGCAATCACAGAAACAAGAACTCGACAGCTACGAAATCGATCAATTTCGGAGTATCTCATTAAGTGGAAGAACTTATCTACTAAAGATTCCACATGGGAGGATGAGAATTTTATACAGAAGCATCTAGAACTACTCAAGCATTAAGGAAAACATTTTTTTGAAGGAGAGGGGCATGTTAGGTCCCTATAATACGAGTGATTACCAAATTACTATTGTAGTTGTATCCCTTATTAATATTTTTGTGCCCCTATTGTCCCCATATTGTTATTACTATTCCCCATAGAATCCTTCTATTGTTATTTTTGTGCCTTTATATTATTATTGTTAGGTCGGCTGGGTTATATTGTGACTCCTTAGACTCCTATATATAGAAAGGAGGTTTTGTCATTTGAATCATGAAAGAATCATAATCATTCATTTGTGTAATGTAAAGGAGGTTTCCCCCTCAAAGAGGCTGAATTCTAAGGCGTTGATCTGTCTCTTCTATCTTTTTGTGAGCTAGTTTCATAACATATGCATGCTTATTTTGTGTATTGTGCATTCTCTTGGCTTGGGTTAAGTGGAATACATGTGTGTGATCATTGTTTCTAGGCTTGTTTACATGTTCTTTTCTCTCTTGTTCCTTTGATCCCACACTTAGCCATTTTTGGATCTCTTCATGGTCCTCCCATTAGGCGCAAGTTATGAAAGCACTAACCCTCCACCAGATGATGAGCACTGCTCATCCACAAGCCTCATTTATGAAACCTTCACCTCTTTGACTCCTGCACTAAGCTTGTCTCAAAGATAACTCCCACTATTTCACATTGAGTACCTTCAGAGCATAGTCACTTAATGCTTGATGTTTGTACTCCATCATTGCACTATGCCTTCATAAGTTCTAACATGTATCACACATTGAGAACTTATAGTTTAAGACAAGGACTTCTTCATTCCCTTACAATGGAAAATTACATAATAGAAAGGCTTTGTCCCCTTCATGGTGAAGTGAGCATCATCGCGGTACAGTGACTCAAAATTCTATTGCTTACAACCAATAAATTGCATAATCCATTCACCAGGTGAGCCAATTACTATGCATTTCGTATTTCTAATGGAAAATAGGTGCATCTTTAGGCCACTGTATCCGTCAACTATGAAATTTTGGAGTCTACCCCTCAATCACTGCACATTGCATAGTTATAGTACCTGGTCTTGCCACTCCTGTTGACTGAAACCCATCAGTGCACAATCCATTACCTTTCCTTACCTCCTACTATCCATTATATAGTTCCAGTGGAGAGTGGGGTCATCCCTCACTCCTTATGAAGCTCAACTGTGCAATCCCTGCCTCCTCTTCCTTGAGCATTGTGCAACAACAAGCTCATCACCCTTGTCTCCTGGACTTTCCGACTGTGAAAACATCAAGGGAGCGTCCACTTATTGCAAATTGTGCAATTCTAGTGGACAACATGTTCATCCCTTGGTGCTTTTTGTGCTCAACTGCATTATTCCTATACCCTTTCTCTCAAATCCCTTATATATTGACCCATGATAATCAAAATGTTACATGAGTAAATACAAGTAGAATAGGTGATTATGGGACTAATGTTGTCTTGTCATGAGTGAATACATTTGCAAGTGATTTCATTATGCCATGACAAGATGATGTCATAAGGCTCATCAAGGAGAGGTCACAAGGAGGACACTTTCCAAGATAAGACACAAAGGTGCTATCATGCAATAGTAAAGGAATCTTTAACCCAGTCAAAGAGATGGAAACCGATGCTAACTTGGAAGGTTCCAAAAATTATCTAGACCCTTTGCAGGGTGAAGATGGAGTTCAAGGAAACATCTATAATGAAGAAGTAAAAGTCATAGAAGTGAATATAATAGCTTGGAATTGATACAATGAAGTCTTATTTCATTGTTGCCAAGTCATGGCTTCTCAAAGTATCACCACAAAATTCATGTGTTTCAATATATTTTTCCACATCACTCATGGAATGTAATAATGTAATTTCCAAAAAAAGAGAAAATTTAAAACATGTGGAATCCCAACAGTCCCACATGAAATTTGAAAAGTCACTAGAAAGGTTTAAAGTCATGTAGAAGCTCAAAGGTCACATAGGAATTTGAAAAGTCATAATAGGAGCTCAAGAGTGATGAGGGAGATCGCAAGTCATATGGGAGGTGGAGAGTCACCTCATTTGTTATAAATACACCTTCATAGCTCAAGGGAAAGGACTTCATACTTTTCACCTTGGCTTCTCTAGCTTGGGATAGGAGAGAACATCATTCTTTGGAGGAGAAATTGATGACTTAATGTTCCACTATTGGGGCTAGTGTTGCATTATTGTAATCATGTATCTTGGGACTTTCACTTAATATATGAAGCTCTTAGATCTGGCGCACTTTCATGCATATGTCGTGAATTATTATAAGACTATTCTTTCATTGTTTGCAATGCATGTTTATGTTTTGCACATACTACTGAAAATGACCTATTTCATTGCATTTGGTAGGCATCCCATTGAATGTGCATTGTTACTTGCTTTTATGATTGTTATTATCTTTTCAACTACTTTGCAAGCTAACTAATGATTCTTTCCATGATTTCGTGTCTATATCTTAGGATAGTACTATTACTTTTCTTCTAGCGGCTCATTGTCTCTTTCCTTTATGTGAAAGTACGTTATATACATTGCAATAATATGCCTCATAGTGTCAACTTACTTGCTTGTTTCAAAGGTTGTTCTCATAATCGCTTATGTTGATAATTGTAGCCAACGGAAGTCCCTAAGAATAATGGTCGTTGGGCCTATTATTTGGATGGGGCTTCTACTCTAAATAGTGTGAGGTCTAGTTGGGACTTCATACTGGGGAGACCCCCCTTTGTTGGCATATTTCTAGCACAGTCAACAACTGGACATTCAATTTAATATTACTGGTGTTATAAAATGACTTCTCAATTTTAGTTGTAGTTATATCATAAAACATACCAAAACGACCTCGAGCCTCTTGGATTATACTATCAAATATGTGCTAATATTTTTTAAAAATGACAAATGTATAATTAAAACATGCCTAACGATATTTGTTCACTCAATGGAAAATTAATATGCCTTAAAATGGTGATGTTTAATGAAGAATAAACTAGTTACCTTTGATCTCTCATTTTGGGATTAACATGCGATAAGTCGACGCTGATTTCTACTACATTCAGTCAGGTCTCTTTTGTATGGTGACATAAATTAGTTTATGAAATTATATTTCAATTTAATGTGTTACCATATGTTCCAAGGTCCACGTATTATACATATAAGTGAAAATAATTTGAGAAAGGATGGTCAAGAGTCGCACCCTTTTTGTTACTCGCATTATTATATGGGAAAATACTATGTATCCCATCTAGATTATGTAATATCAAGTCTTGAATTAGTAAACATAAGAAAACAACAAGAAGTCCTCGTAAATTTTGTTTCTTGATTATTTTCAAGTAACAAATTTGTTGTAAGTTCCCCCCTTCATATTGTTAAATAATACACTCGATCCTAGGGATATTATGGCACTTGAACATTATCAGAAAAGGTTGGATGATGCACAACCATAGTGTTAGCATACAACCTTATTACCATTGGTAAAATTGGTTGACTTCAAGACAATTTTAAAGACCAACTTTTATTTTGTGTTAAGAAATTTGGTCCTCGGACCATTTATGTTGCTCCAAATTTTCGACAGGGATAGATCCCAACCGATAGGTGATAGTTTGGGGTAGGACCTTTAAACCTAACAAAACATCAAGGTTGCATGGAATTCATTCCCCTAATGCACCATGACATAGTCTGTGGAGCCGACTTGACATTACGTGGCCAAAGGTCAGTTTTCGGTTGTTGGGCTGTCAGCACATAACCCCTCACTCAATGAATGAGATTAGATAATTCCTAAGGGGGGGCCCACCAGGGTCATGGACTGTGGGGTCGAGATTTTTTTAGTCAGGAGAAATGGTAGTTGGGATCCTCTTATTCAATGGGAGGAATGTCGATTGAGCCATATGGAGCATAGATGGTGGCCACTAAGACTTCCTTAACATGAGGAGTAAGTAGTGGGTTTGGTGGGCTACAAGGCTTACCAACTTGCGGACACCAGGAAATGTGTACATATATAAAAATCACTAGTGGTTAGTGTGGAGTTAGATACAATAAGGACTAAGGGATCTAGTGGGTCCCACACTTAATTATATATGAAGTCTAATTAATTCTTCAAGGGAATGACATGTAAATTGGTCATTGGTCTCATACATCTTGTATACATATCTGTTCACATGGTATTTTATGCACATTTGAATTCATACATCACTTTATTATGGAGTTTCACACACACACACACAATGTTATAAGTCTTATCATCACATATGATTTTATTATTTATTCATTGCTTAAAATAAATACTTTTATTTATACCGAGCGGGTCATCCACATAATAATATTTCATGGAATGTTTCTTTAAACATTGATTCACGTATGTGATTATAGTAGTTATGGAACTTGGGTTATATAGACATGTGCATATTATAATCACTCAAGACACATACATACATATAGAAACCATAAAGAACCACATACACCCACATCTAGCTCGACAAAATATAAATTTATGCCAATTTGTAACTTGGAATCTTAATGATCATTGAATATTTTGAGTTAAAAATGTCCATAACACCTCCCATAAAACACAAAAATATGAGTGATATGGTAGGTACTGCTATGAAGTGGTATTAGACCATAGGTTCAACAATTGGACTGGATGGGCCTCGGAAAAATAAAGATTCAAGGATAAAATTTAAAAGCGTCATAGAAAATGCACTTATGATTATTATGAATGAATACTTTGTTAGAATTTTGATGTATTATATCATATTTGACATTCAACTACATGAGTGTAACAACACAAGGCAAGCAACCTACATCCCATCTAAAAAGCAAAAGATGAGTGACAAGATGGTGTAATTTAGTATGAGCAGAGATTTATATGATCAAGAGGATGAATCCATGTGGAAGAGGGTGGAAGAAAACTCTCCTGACTAGATGGACATCCTTAGAAGTTTGAAGGTTAAAACAAGAAGCTGCAACACAAGGCTCAGGAGAAATAAGTAGAAGTGAACATGGTAATCTTACAGAGCCTATAAGACATATAAAGAAGAAAACAATATGATCTTGTTGCCAACTACCTGGACAAACAAAAATCTTGGAAAAGCTCCACTGAAATAGGGAGGCATGAACTAGGAGCTAATAAAGTGGAATACAATAAATAAAAAAGGCACATGAAAGAGAACGAATATACTTTGAGAAGAGATACTCCACAGAACACCTTGAAGAGAAGATCATACAACCTTGATCAATCATAAAAAACGACAACTTGAAGACAATACTAACATGGAAGGAGAGACAAAATCTAAATACCATAGGATTTTAAGAAATCAAAACCTCCCAAGTTTTACAGAGAGAATAGAAAAGTTGATGAAGTAGAAGTCTGGTTACTAAGGATGAAGAAGTATTCTAGAGTACATGACTACTCTAAAAATATGAAGGCCAGGGTCATAATATTCAACTTAAAAAGAAAGATAGATGTCACGCCCATGAGTCGTGTTTTCGATGTGCGACGAGTTGGGGACACACCCTCTCGGTTAAACGCGACCAGTCGGAGGGAAACGAGTTGTGTGCGATGATATGCGACGAGTGCACGAGTCGAGTGTGACATATGTGCAACAATATGCGAAAAAAGAATGCAAGTATGGGAAGAGTTTACACGATGGGTGGAAGGTTGCATGAAGAGGTGGAGCCGACACATGAGTTGGATGAACCGTTGTGAAGGAGGGCGAGCCGACGTGAAGTGGGGGTGAAACTATGTGTGGATAACTAGAACATCTAGGCCAACCACATTATTAACCATGGCAAATAGGTATATATTGGTGGATGACACATGATAGGAGAATCAATGAAGGATCAACACATAACATACTGCCAAAGTGAGCCAAGTGACTTGGAGAGCGAAGGGAGGTGAAGATAAGGCAAGGCAGAGGTGCAGGCAGACGGGTGGACCGAAGCACTAAGGCGAAAATCAAAACAAAATTGCAAGACAAGTTCGGGTACCACAGGTCAAACGGGTCAGAGAGCAAGGAGGGCCTGCCCGCTGGTGCAGCAACTGGGTGGTAGGTCGGGTAGCAAACGGAAGTGCAGAAGGTTGGAGCAAGTCTCAATAGAGCGTCGGGCAGGCGATTTGACACAGGGCACCAACCGGGAAAGTCGACATGGAGCGCCGAGAGGGAATGATGGCACAGTTGCACTGGGTAGGCAAGTTGACACAGAGCGTCAGGTGGGTGAGTCAAGGAGCGTTGGGCACGACGAGTTGGGCGTCGGGGAGATACGAGCTGGGCACAACGAGCTGAGCTCCGGGCATGACAAGCAAGTAGTGTGAACGGTGAAGTGCGACACAGTTGGGCGAGGATGCATGGTATGGTGGGCCGCCCTGAATTCTGAACTTGGGCGAGGCTACACAATAGTGGAGCCGATCTGAATGACAACTTAGGTAGACTTAAGAAGTGATGTTTGGCAATTTTCCAAGGTAATTTTGGGGTTGCCTTAAAAGGCTAACATTGTATATGAAATTTTAAATTATACTGTTATATTATATTTTGGGCAAGCTCTAACCAGGGAGTTTCCCCTCCCTTTAAGAATATTGTACTTGTGTACTTTTATATGAATGAAGTTAAAGATGAATGTTTCCACTGTGTAAAATGAATGATGAATGCTTAGTGAAGTGAAAATATTCTAAGTATTGAATGTTAGCCGTAGTCTGTACTTGAAAGTATTGGTGAAAAGAAATCGGGTAGCGGTGCCACACCTGCCTATGTGTGGTTGAAAGACCACTGCCAAGATAGGGGCATGAGAGCAAATATATGGTCAGAAGACTTATGCAATGTCAAAGCCAGTCGGAAAATGGAGTTGTCATGGGGTGAATTTAAAAAATATTTTTTAGAGAAGTATATGTACAAGGTATTATGATACCAAGGTCAAAGAATTTCATGAACTCAAGTTCGGTAAGCTTACACCAAATTACTATATAAATAAATTCTTAGAACTATTGAGGTATGTACCTTATGTCTGTAATGTACCTTATTAAATACATTTTTTACAAATTTTTTATATAATATTTATTTGTTATTCTTTTATACTTTAGCAATTGGCCATACTTCTTCTTGTTATTATTCTCTAATTTTTCTAATATTCACTTCTGATTCAAGTTCCAACATTTGAACAAGAATTACTTCAAGATAATTCATTTCTACTTTATATTTGCTTATATTACTTTTGATACCCTTCTCTAGGTAAAAAAAATATACTACTTACATAAGATATTTTCTCCTTAAGCCCCAAGAGTTAGCTCAATCGGTCAATCAAGTGCCTCGCCAATGGGAGGTCACAAGGTTGAAACCCAAAAGCTCTTGGGGTCAAGTTAGTAGATAGGCCGAGGGGTGTGACCCCCTTCAGGTGGGGTCCACCCTAGCATTGTTTGATCTTGGACGTAGCGGACCCACTGACCGTGGGTATCTGTGAACCAGTTGTGAAAATATATATATACTCTCCTTATTGTTTAAACTCATTATAAAGTTTTCTTTATCTACCATTAATAAGTTTCTATTATAAATGTTAGTGTATTCGAATAGTAATTCTTCAATCTTTATTAGCATTACTATAGCAACTCAATGTATATACAAAATATTTGTATTCCAAAAATATTATCATATTAATTTATTAAATAATATATACATATCTATACCAAAACCATTGTCATCATACCATATTATTTATATATATGTATATACACACGAAGTATATAAAACAAGGTTTACCCCTTTTCATCCCAAGTCTCAAGTCTCTGTAGTATATACATATTGTCCCTTATATAGTAAGTATATGAGTTATCCTTTTCCACGTCATATGATATATATATCTTGAATTCCTATGTTAACGTGGTGAAATGTTGCAATGTTGCAATTCAGGTTATAATTTTATAAAGGACCTATCTAAGGTGTTCATAGAGCTCAACTTTCACATTTTTTTTCAAACTTGTATAATGTATTCATATAAATGTATATAAGCTCACCTTGTATTTGACATGGCAGAGATAAAAGTACAGACACTCAATAATATATTCTATTAATTTGAATGACGAAATTACACACATATTTATACAATCAATAGTCTCAAGATAGGAATGCTATCTTAGACGTACAGTAGTGTGGTTGAGAGATTCTCTCAACCACACACTAAACTAGGAGAAACTAAATTCCTATTATATAGGAACAAACTCCTCAAATGGCGAATTATAACCATAGACAAGTAGGAATTAATTATTTCTAACTCCCCCCCTTAATGACTACTTGTCATGATAGTCAAATCCACCACCATCACGCGAATTGCATGTACAGAACTTCCAAAAACAAAGAGAGATCAGTGCCTTTCTAAGCCAAATATTCATGCCCAAATAACAATAGCAAACAGTTGCGCTGATTGCGCCTTTTGACGCAACTGTCAGATAGAAAAGTGCACCAACTCTCTTATGCTCAGACACACCAATATCTGAGACCATGAGCCAGGTGTTACTGCAGTCCACCTGCTCCTACGAGCACAAAGCTCTCGTGTACACGTTAGCAACTCAAGCAATATGCCACCACCGGGCAAGTCCGATCTACCACCACCGGGAAAATTCGCCAACTTCAATATGCCACCACCGGGCAAGTCCGATCTACCACCACCAGGCAAATCCGCCAACTTCAATATGCCACCACCGGGGAAGTTCAATCTGCCACCAGCGGGCAAATCTGCCAACTTCAATATGCCACCACTGAGCAAGTCCGATCTGCCACCACCAGGCAAATCTGCCAACTTCAATATGCCACCACCGGGCAAGTCTGATCTGCCACCACCGGGCAAATCTGGAACTTAAATGTGCCACCTCCGGGCAAATCCTGTAGCCACTAAGGCTCTATGGATGGTTTCTAGCTCACCACCAACCAGCCACAAAGGAAATCCATGACAAAGTGGTTTTAAGATCACCACAAACTTTCAAATACCTTTAAAAGGCTTACATTTCATTCAACATTTTGAAGTTTCTAGGTACATACAATGACCATTACAACAACTAGGCTTGCTTATAACATATTAGGGAGTTTATTCCACAAACCACACTAACTTAAACAAACATTTATTTTGCTGTCCACCATAAACATTGTTACTGCTTCTTTGCCTCATCTGTTCATTGTTCACATCTTGGGCATCTTTGTCAAATAAATTCTTGGAACTCCGTGAACCTGTCATTCGTTAGAGTCGCGAATTCTAACAAAATAACTTTACCTACATTGAGTTAGCTAGGCTCAATAAGGCTCAATAACTTTAAACATGATTCCAAGAAACTAAATAAAGCATAAATTCTTCAGTTTTAATTTCTCTATCTCTGCCCATAGATGATTATTTTCCAAACATACCAGCAGCCATACCCACCGATCTCCTCTTTCACCACGGAAGTGAGAGACAAAACACAGACACCGCACCATAACACGCTCACAGCACCATTAGATGGCAGGATCAAACTCGTTTGGGATTGTTGGCACAATGGTGGCACTGTGGTTTAGTTAACCTCCTCTTCTTCCAATGTGCCATGTTGCTTCCCAACACACAACTTTCCTGCACAGCATGTCGATGAGATCTCCTATCGCAACTGGTTGTTGAGTCTGCCCGCGACTTCCGGATATCCTCACGCAGTAACCATCTCCATCACCATCTCCATTCCACCTGCGTGAATGGGCACACCCCCATCGGGTCCGCAAACCACCATGGTATTGGATCCCCGAAGGCCAAGAAGATTGTTGCTGCCATTTTGTTGACGAAGGAGCCCCAACACAAATGGAAAACTCCTAATTACGTTGAAATTACTCCAATGCTCTGTTCAACTTTGACACGAATGTACTTCACAATGTGATTTCTTGGTTGCTTCACGAGTTCCTCAGCATATGATCTGACCCTGATCAGAAAGGAGACCCTTTGGATTGCTTGTGGGAATCGATGTTTGTGTGAGCGACTGCCCAGTCAATTGAGAAGTGACCAATTTCACACTGGCCTTGAGAATAGAGGTTGCCATTGTTGTTACCTAAACTTTCAAACAGAAAATCTCCGAGACTTTAATCAATTGAGACTCAGATTGGGCCTCGTTCCTCTCAGTAAATCTAAGGCCAATGAAGGCATGTTTGCCTCTGTCGTCTTCAATCTTCAATACAAAATAGTGGGAGGAATCAGTAACAGTCTCAACAGAGCTCTACGGCTAAACAATCTACCAGGATCCGCCAACTCAACTGCAGCAGTGGGGTTTCAGGTATCGGATCTGCGAAAAAATCTGCTTCTTTTCGCTCCACGCAATGCCTTTAGATCTGGGTTGTTCAACAAGCCCTCATCACTGTGACAGGCAGCGATCTCTGATCTGATCCGATCTGCCATTTCTCACTGCATCTTTACAATTCTAATTGCGGCTGCACTCGTAGGGCCTAAAGACATATCATCAAACCTTCAAGTCTTTTATGCCAAAGTGATCAATTCTCACAGGCAGATATGTGATGGACAAACAAAAAATGGATTGGAAAACCAATCTCTTTATTTCTCTATGCCCAGGAAGGGCCAGAGGCCCTTACGGGCTCTGAAGCTCCGATACCAAGATAAAATTACAGACACTCAATAATATATTCTATTAATTTGAATGAGGAAATTACACACATATTTATACAATCAATAGTCTCAAGATAGGAATGCTATCTTAGATGTACAGTAGTGTGGTTGAGAGATTCTCTCAACCACACACTAAACTAGGAGAAACTAAATTCCTATTATATAGGAACAAACTCCTCAAAGGGAGAATTATAACCATAGACAAGTAGGAATTAATTATTTCTAACTGGCAGTCAATAAACTTGGTACGAGGTCCCTTGTAATCGTGACACTCTTTTGTTGAACCACGACAATGATTTCACCTACCCTTCACGTGATGTAACTTGGAATTTGTGAACCTTAATTCCCATGATTGTGATGTTACTTTGGTTGATCAACGACGTACATCATTAGGGTTTTTGTTTTGTTTGAATGACTATGTCCCAACATTCATTTGGTAATGTAATTGCTACCCATTTTGTCCTTGCTGCTCATTGCAAACATTCGATAATGAAGAAATACCATGCCCTTTCCTTCAAAACTTATTAAGTTCTTTTCAAGTGAAAATGTATTTTCTGGTTGATTCAACATGTTACAGTTAATATTTTATTTTCGAGTATGTTACGATTATCCTTTGTGTTATTTAGTGAATTTATGATTAATAGTTTTAATCAATTTTTTTTTAGTTTTTTTTTGCTTTTTTAGGCTTGTATAGATAATTTTTTTGGTTCCAAGGTGTCCAAATCTTCTCAAGGGTTCTTCCCCTTATAATTATAAATTTTTGATATGTAATTCTCTTGCTTGATGAGTAATTTCTCTTTGGCTCCTTGTTTCAAGTGAAATTTTAACTTTCTCTTAACTATTCACTATATTTTTTTGAATTTTTAATTTCCTAAGGGTTTAACCCCTAAAAATTGCAATGTAGGAAATTTTGAGGGTTCTTATGGTTTTCTTTAAACAAGGTTTTTAATTTTATACTCAACGAGATTTGTCGGGGCAAGGTTAAAGTGCTCATATTTAATAGTTTTAACCAACCATCATTTTTATTTTTTGTAGGCTCGTATAGACATTTTTTTTTGTTCCAAAGTGGCCAAATCTTCTCAAGGGTTCTTCTACTTATAATTATAAATTTTTGATATGTAATTCCCTTGCTCGACTACTTCTATTGCGAAGAGTAATTTCTCCTCGACTCCTTGTTTCAGGTGAAATTTTAACTTTCTCTTAATTATTCAGTATGTTTCTTTTGTATTTTTAATTTCCCGAGGGTTTAACCCCTAAAAATTTCAATGAAGGAAATTTAAGGGTTCCTATGGTTGTCTCTAAACAAAGTTTTTAATTTTATATTTGTCGGGGCATGGTTAAAGTACTCATATGTCCCTCTATCCTTACAAGTGAGTTAAATAAGAATTAATTTTCCCTTGGTGTATATATATGTGTGTGTGTTTGTGTGTGTGTGTAAATTGTTCAGTTAACCTTGTACTTGTGTTTCCATAAATGAAAACCATAACTTTCCAAGTTTTTTTATATGGGTATAAAATAGTTTGAACAATATTTTTACCACAACCGTTATTATAATTACTTTAGAATAGTCGTAAAATATGTTTTTTGGAGTATTTTTTATATAAAGCCCTATTGAATTTTCCTTAGGGTTTTATCCCTAGAGGAATATATGTGTTTCTAAATTTCATATTGGTTTCTTATCTCTAGTTTAGGAATGAATATATATATATATAATGGGTTTTATCATAACCATAATAAAATCTACTACATTTTGTTTTTAATCACAAAATTATGGTTTGATTGCCGAGATAAAGCATGGTATCTTGAAAATGTTTACTCTTTCAAGTAATATTTGACACTTGACCTTTTGTTTATTCTTCTTTAATTAGTTTTGATTTCTTGGTTTACTTCCAAACCCTAATTAAGAATTTGTTCCTTGAACACTTATAGGAAAAATAAAACCCTCAAGGAAATTTTTAAATTTTTTCTTTCGAGAACATAATCTAGAGTTTTTTCCAATGCGTAAGGATTAGTCTTTAAAATCAAAACAATTAAACACAATTAATATATACAAATTTACAATATAAGCTCAAAGTCAGGGGATATCACAATATCAAAGACGAAAAAGTAAAAATCCAAAGATACCTCAATGGGATACCTTAGTCATTCAGAGACTGGATCAACTTTAATGAACATAAGACATTGGAAGATACTATCTAGAAAATTGGTTACTGATATGAACAATCCAAACACAAGATTGAGAACCAGATTGACTATAAAAGGAAAGATCAGAGTAACTTCAAGGGGAAAGGATTAAAACCATTTGGGAATAAGTAGATGTAAAAGGGGGGAAATTCACTACTCATGCCAAGGGTGAATTCCATTGGACACATCTTGATAACAAAGAGAAACCCTCCAAGCCATCAAGAGGGGAAGTTAAGGGGTACATGGAAATTCAATGTTGGAATTGTGGAGGAAATCACATGTGAAGGGATTTCCATCAACCACAGAAGAAAAATGGCAAAAGATTATTCAACATGGAAGAGGCGGTGAAAATAAATGACATAGCTCAGAGTATGCCTTAAATTTATGCTGCATTGGACAATCAATAAGAAGATCTCTAGGCCTTAGTCATCGAGATGGAAGGTAAGATCGTTAATCAATCTATTTTAGTTATAATTGATCCACGATCTAACCTTACTTATATTAGCCATAAATTCATAAAATATTTTACCATGCAAAAGAAGGAGCATACCAAGTCATAGATGGTTCAATTATCCACAAGGTCCATAAATAAAGTAATAGAATTGGTATAATCATGCCACCTAGAATCAGATGGCATGGATAAAGCAATGAAGCTTAACATCCTTTCGTTGGGTTCATATGACGTATTAATTGGCATGGACTAGCTGGTGGGCCACAAGACTAAGGTGGATTGTTACAATAAATCATGGAATGCCTAGATGATAAAGGTGAGGAAAGAACATTGCAAGGAAAGAAGAAGCCCATTTCAGTTAGATAAATTTCAATGTTACAAGAAAAGAAGTGTAGTAAAAAAGGGTGTAATTTATTCATGATTTAGGTGAACAATGTATCATAAGACATCAAAGCCAAATTTTAGAACCACCCCATCTTATAACAACAAAATGATGTATTTCTAGATGAAATACTCTATCGAGCTAATTCCTAGTTGAGTGGTAGTATCTAAGACACCTTATCACGTGAGCACCTCTGAATTGATGGAATTGAAACTACAACTAAAGGAGTTATTGGGTAAAGGGTATATCAAGCCCAATGTGTCACCATGGGGAGCATCGATTCCATTTGTGAAGAAGAAGGATGGATCAATGTGGTTATGAATTGATTACCAACAAGTAAACAAAGCAAGAATAAACAATAAATATCCAGTACCAAGGATTGATGATTTGTTTGACTAGCTAAGAGGAGCTACTTTGTCTCAAAAAATTGACTTAAGGTCAGGATATCACCAAATCAGGATAAAGGATAAAGACATTCATAAGATGGCATTTAGAACAAGTTATGGTAACTACGAGTTCATGATTGTGCCATTCAAACTTATTGATGCACTAGCTATGTTTATGTGCTTGATGAACAATCTACTCAGTCAATACCTAGAAAATTTGTATTACACTACTACAAATTCACTCAATTTTCAAAGAGCTTTGGTCATTATTTTGACCCCATATCATCGCAAGTTAAGAAAAATTTGGATTCCAATAAACGTCACATGCGGTATTGTTGAAATTTGGACATCCCAAGTTGGTGTTTCAATTTTAATGCAAGTTGTCTTCAAAACCTTGGTCATCAATGGAATATGTCTTCTTCGAAATCCCTTTCCATAATAGTTGTAAATTCGATAAATATTGCATCAATTTAGAGACATCTAGCCGAAGGCCATCATCACAAAAACCTACACATTTCTATTGGATGACCGAGG
This sequence comes from Pinus tabuliformis, assembly GCA_031772625.1. Classification (NCBI taxonomy): domain Eukaryota; kingdom Viridiplantae; phylum Streptophyta; class Pinopsida; order Pinales; family Pinaceae; genus Pinus; species Pinus tabuliformis. The sequence goes on along the minus strand of CM062820.1, from coordinate 1,164,860,489 downwards.
GAAAGTGATGTCAATCTACCAACATGAGGTGTTTTCATCCGATAATATTTCTATAATCTCCACATTATGTGTTGTTGTAACTATTGTTAGAAGACCAACTAAAACATCTCAAGACCTATGCAGTATCATTGGATGCCTGAACGAAGTTCAAGTCAGTGTATCGATGTTGATTTTTTATTTCGACAAATTTTCCATAGTGGCGACGTACTATGCCATAGGAATTGATGTCAGAAGATCGACGTAGTTGCTAATTTTCAAAAAAAGTTTTGAAAACAATAATGATTTTCTTTTAATTACAAAATATTAATCAATTTTATAATATATATATATATATATATATATATATATATATATATATATATATATATATTACTATAATTTTTTATTTTTATTTTTAAATATGAAATCCCCCCTTTAAAAAATTTACAATACATGTGCTTCTGGGCTTTTGACACATTTTGGAAAAATATAAATATATAACCATGTTTGAAAATAGGTGGATGGCATGAAGGCCCGACAATGACAAAAACCAAAACTGGTTTACGAAAACAAAAAATAGCTAAGTTGGACACCCTTGTAGTGGTTTTAAAAATGTGTGTGTGTGGGAGGGTTATGCTTTTGATCTCAACCGTTGATATTTCATACTAGCATTTTTTTTCAAACCATTTAATGCAGAACCCACCCCCCACGTTAAACTTCAATGAGCCTATAGGTCTCGCATACCATAGATTTGGCGGACTACTAGGCGTTGACTAATATGAGCCATCGATTGCTCCAATATTTGCAAGAAGGATAAAACTTGGTTTGTGTTATCCTCCACTCCATGTATAAATAGTCCCTTGAACCTAATTGCTTCTTGATATTCTTCGAATCCATAAGTGTGCTTTGCATTTTATTCACCTTGATAACTCGATTTTTCTGCATTCAATCATCGACTTGAGCTAGCTTGTTTTGAAGATGAATTCCACAGTTTGACGAGAAGTCAAAATTGAGATGTGTAACAACATGGTTAGATTGATGATGAGTTTGCGTAGCTTCAAGAGTCGTGAACTATTTGGATGTACAATAATTTAGGCAAAGTTAAAAAAAAAAAATTGAAAATCAAAATTTGTCACCAAAAAAAAATTGAAAATCAAAATTTGTCCCCAAATTGGATCTTTTAGTGTCATGCCTTGGCACTTTGAGACTTACAACCTCCGGATCCAACCAAATGATAATCGACCTGCAACCTGATTGAAAATTTAAATCATATGTGATCAAAGACAAGCAACTAATGGTTTATAATAAACAGACAATGTAAGGACCCTCCTGGCTTGAAATCCTATCCCATCATGCTATGGATGGCGACTTCATATTCCCTGGTGTAATTGCATAATCATCAAGGTTGATTTATAAGGTAATACATGTGCTCGACATGCACCCTCCCTCTCCAGGCAAGTCAATCTTTGTACATATGACCGATTCTTTGCTAAAAAATTAATATTCGCTTGAGCTCATAGTGTTAGTTTCTTTTTTCTTTTTTTTTTTGGCATTAGATGGTGTTCTGGTTTCAAAACTTTGTGGAGAGGCTAAAACACATGAATTCTCAAAAACCGAAAAATCGTTTCTGGAAATTCCACCTAGAGATGTCTCAATTAAATTAATTAACGAGCATTTATTTTTCTTAAGTCCAACTTAAGAAAAATTGTTTATTAATAGTAGTTAATTGAGAAATCTGTGAACTCTCTAGAGACTCACATATATCAAATTAGAGATAATCTTAGCCATTGATTAAGATTTAGTGTTCGCCATTGGAGTTCCAAATAGATATTATAAGAAGGAGCCTATGAGTAGATGGATAATAGAGTTTGTAGACACTCAGTGATCTAGATAGTTAGAGAGATCGAGTGAGAGATTGAGTAGCAATTCTCAGAGGGGAAGGGATAGTGATCTGAAGGAGGATTTCTAGTTCCAGAGAAGAGAAAGCAAGTGATTGAAGTATTTCATAATGAAGCTAGCTCATGACAACTCGAAGGGTTGTGAGGAATTGTCTGACGAATCACAGTTACGGTCACGCATGTTTTCCTAGTACAACTGCGAGGATCACACAGGTTTTCCCAGCATAATCGTGTGGATTGATCGTAATCCATGAAGTCTCGCACAAAGGTTAGATGACCAAGTTTTAGAGGGAGACAAAGGCCAGGGTTTGCTGGTGGAGGGCGAGAACCTTCTCTCCAAATATTTTATGTCATATCTTGCTATTTGGATAGCGAGAGAGTGTTAGTTTTTGAAGCATCAAATGGTTCTCTAGTCTCGAAACTTTGCGGAGAGTCTAAAACAAATGAGTTCTCTAAAATCCAGAAATTGTTTATGGAAATTCCACCTAGAGATGTATCAATTAAATTAATTAATCAACATTTAATTTTTACTAAGTCTAACTTAGGAAAAGTGGTTAATTAATAATAATTTATTAAGAAAGGTGTGAATTCTCTAGATACTCACACAGATCGACTTAGAGATGGTCTCAACCATTAATTAGAATTTAATCTTGGCCATTGGAATCTCAACTAGAGATTATAAGGAGTCAATTGGTAGATGGAGAACAGATTTTATAGACACTCAACTGGACAACGTTGGTTACAATTTACGAAGAGACATCTCATCAACTCTTACCCAAGTTCTAAATGTTTCTTAATTTCTAAATTTTCGTCATTGCACATAAATATTTATACCTATAAACTCTTTTATTGTTATGGATTATTTTCAGAACTTCCCATGTATAATTAAGGTCCGAGATTATTTTATAAGTTTAGAGTCCTTAGTTTCTAGGTAATTTGGGCCTCCACCATGGCCTACAACAATACATATACCTATGGTCTAGGGATAGGACTGTCACTCTCACGATACAGGATTCATAACCAATTCTTTTTTCTGGGTGGCTAACCTCAAAATTTTCATATCTAGAATTATGTATAAATAATCCATAGTATTCACAACGATAAGCCCAATATTGAATATCGAATTCTGGCACTATAAAAGGAAAAAATAACGACTGTGTTTCCCTTTGAAAACAATACATTATACCATGAACAAAATTTTCAGGAAACCGATTAATATCCTGACCACAAAGATGGTAAAAGAGAATCCTTTTATGCAATGGAAGTCCATCCAGAAAGAAAATAAGTGCAACAAATTTTGAGCGTTATGGCCACGGCCGAATTCACCAACAATCCAACTAAATAATGTAAATATATAAATATGTATTACAAATGAAACTAATGGAGAGATACCGTGCTGTATTAATAAACTTGTGCTTTGAACAAGTTGGGATTTTTTTTATTAATGTTATAAAATTTGGCCCCCCCACTAAAGAATCCTTAAACCTTAACTCAGAGCTCAAGAAGTATAGTTAAATGAATTCAAGAACCTGGTTTTGCTATGCGGAAGTAATCATTCAGAAGGTGTTGAAGCTACCAACGATCCAACAGGTAGCTAAAAGAAAACATTGACGTTAGATCACTAATATTAAATTTTGTGTAAGAACTAAATGCATGATTAACCACATCATGGTTGGCTAGTTATACTTATTAAGGAGACTTATTAATGTATAAAAAAAATACATAAGTATTTGTATATTGCTAATAATATTTTATAGATTTTAAATTCTTATTATTCATCTAAAAATTATTGATAATTAAATTAAAATTGTGAAAAATTTATTTCAAAATACAAAACATAATTAATATTTTTATAATTAATAATAATAAAATTTAAAATTAAATTATAATTTAATTAATTTTTTTAATAATATGTGAAGTAAATATATTCATATCTTTCATAAATTAATTTCTATCCATATTTATATTTAATTTATATAAATAATCTAATATATTTTAATTTTAATATTATGATATAAAATTTATTAATTTTTATCAATATTTATAAACTAGATCTTAATGTTATGGTATAAAATTTATTACAACTTAACTAATTTAATAATTAAAAAAATAAAAATAGATTCCTTCTTAAAAGCCACAAACTCAAATTCAAATCCAAGTAATAGAAGATATAGGATGTCTACCTCCCTAAAGTAAATGGTTGAAACCTTCGTAAAATGAATGACCTTATGGGTACATATATCATGGAAAAAATCGTTATACTTTACACAGTCACTCACGAGAATACACGTCTCTTTTGACGAGTCCTTCGATTCTTAAAGAACGCTGAGGGTCATATTACAAAATGTATGGATGCTGACATGACAGATAAAGGAATAGGGCAAGGAAGCTCAACACGATCACTATTTGTTCGCGTTGTGTCGCTTATGGCCTCTCTTGTCTTTTGATATTTTTGCATGGCGGAAATATTCATGAAGACTCATAATTTTGAAACCTTGTTCACGAACAGCCCATTAGATCGAAAAGAGCTCCAGTCACAGAAATATAATCATAAAAATGGAGAAACCGACCAATCACCAAGAACGGAGGGCGTTGAGAAAAAGCTGGCAGCCTCTTCTGCTACCGCAGTCCCAATAAATAGTTTTGACTGCACAGCTACATGATGGTGCAGCCCTTTGTATTGTCTTCACTGAACATGCAAGTGTACTGCTCGTCTGTGCGATTAGGGTTCGTCATGTAACCCGGGTCCACGTCCCGAACGTAGCCGCGAGGAGCCTTCCTGTCGTAAGCCCCAGCAGCGTAGGTGTGACGCCCTCGAGTCTCGGGCAGGCGTGCACGATGGGCGGGCGCCCTCGTGCACGATGGCGGGTGCGTTTTGACACGACGACGAGCGGATGGGTGAACCTCTGACACTTGGGCGGACCCGACAATGGGCGGACCCGACGATGGGCGGACCCGGCGATGGGCGGGCGACCCATGGGCGCGCGCCCTGCTACACGATGGGCAGCGGCATACGACGGACGGCGGAACGATGTGCGACGAGCTTCAGACGACGGACGGGCGGATGCGACGAACAAAGGTAGCGGGCAGCGTGCGACGAAATGACGAGCCGGTTGCGACGATAATGTGATGAACGTGTGCGACAGGAATATGACGAAATACGCTCGGGCCGAAATAAGGCTAAGCGTTGACGAGCATATTAAGGCACATAATTACATATCGTATAAAGGCTTATAAGCATATATAAATATGCTTGGATTATTAAAATATGATATGTGAGGGCTCATATGTAAATAATGGGGCAACCGTGAAGAAGCACACCCCTTAAAACATAAAGGAGGAAGCATATTATATGGAGGAGAACACATATACGAATATGTGTGAATTAATAAGAATAAAATATAATATAATAATGTAAAATAAGACATACGTGGGCTTTATATGCTAATTAGGGTGGTCGGCCATAAAGTGAAGCAACCCCCTTGTAAACATAAGGGAAGCATGCGTATATATGAGGAGAGATGGAGCTCATTCTCTCCATCGACTTTCGCTCAACTCTCCTTCGCATAAGAGACGAGGAAAGTGCGAAGGTTCACATAGGTGATGCGGATTCCTCATGCGCATAAGGTGAAGAAGGTCTTCGCATATTTCAGATTGGCTTGTGTGGAATAAGGTCTCGGTTAAGGGAGATTTTATGGTCACGGTTGAGGAGGTTTAGTACACGGTTCGGTGCAGAATTACGTGAGTGTCTTGGTGACCCGGGTGGGTACCCACTCACATGTAAAGGTGCAGAATTGTGTATGTATAAGGCTGTCTTTGCCTTGTTGTAATATTGTAAAAGAATCTAAGTGTTGGCCGAGGACTTTGCCCGGCACACTTGTGTATTGATGTATTATTGAAGGTTCATAATATATTGATTATTTGGGCGGACTCGTTCGGGAGTTGCCCCTCCCATTCTACATGATTGTTTGCAATTGTTGTTCGGTTTAATTGCACATGGAAATGTTATGAATGGTTTATGATGAATTATGAAGTTTAATGCTTTCACATGGTTATAAGATAACGGTTAAGGCATGTTTATATCGGTTAAGGCGTAGTCCATATGTACAAGTATTAACGAAAAGAACGTACACGGTGGTGCCGCACCCCGCCGGGCACGGAAAAAAAGTTACCGTAGACTTGGGGGCGTGACAGGTGGTATCAGAGCTCGGTCGGAGCTGGTGAGCAAGGTTGCTCGTGGCAAGGGAAGATAAGGTCATGGAGAACAACCGAGGTTTTGTAACCTTGAAGATTTGTGGCAAAGATGTTCAAGCGTTGGCAAACACAGGTGGCTCATATAATCTTATATCGGCACGGTTAGTAGAAGAAGTGGGGCTGATATCTTTTATGGAGAACTGGGGGATAACCTCGTGGAATTTGGCAATAGGCATGATACGAGATGTACCTGTACAGTGGGAAAGATGTAGGGGTCAGCTGGACTTCGTGGTGATAAATACAGATGGCATTGATGTGATGCTTGGACGAGATGGACTTCTTCAAATCAGTCAGGCAATAGATGAGGTTGCAGACCAGGAAGAGGAAGTCATGGTGACCGAAGATGTTGAAGACTTAACTATGATGGAGGTTAGACTTGAAGGTGATCAAGCTAAGCCCGAATCATGCAGCTCATGGACATGGACCGACGAAGATACTCATATGGAAGGACCATGTGATGATGAGGATATGATGGAGGCCGAACTTGAGTTTAATCAAGTTGAACCAAGGTCATACAGGTGGACAACATGGATGGACACTCACATGGAAGAACCACATGATGATGAGGACCCGATGGAGGCAGAACTTGAAGGTAATCAAGTTGAACCAGGATCGTGCAGCTTATCGATATGGATGGGTGAGGTCACTCATATGGAGGAGCCTCATATTGATAAAGTAAGTATTAGTACTTGTGTTCCATTTGAGCATTTGGTAGATGGACCATGTGCAGTGGGGGGCAAAATCAGTTTACCTATGCTATGGAGGACCTTGCCATGGATGACTATGGTGGAACCTTGTATGGAGAAGCAAGGGTTGTTACCGGCTGAAGAACTTGTTGAGGTTGCTTGCTACCTTGAGATGAAAGGTGCAAGACCCCGAGACAAGGGTGGAACTTGATGAGCATTATGGATGATTTGGGTCATGCTTTAGCCACATGGCTAAGTGCCCGGCATGACTCATGGACAGGTTGAAGGGCACACCTTTGGGTGGACTTCTCATGGCCGAGACCAAGAGATAGTCTTGATGGACACCTTGGTAGAGATGCTGTGATGGAAGGGACTCGTGATGATGATGCTTAGATGGACTTCTCATGGCCGAGACCAAGAGATAGTCTTGGTGGATCTTTGGTGGAGGAGCTCATGATGACATGAGATCGTTGTGACTTTTGGGACATCATATAGGGTGACTTGGAGATCTGATGCATTGAGGAGCTGAGGTTGGGAGACTTTGATGCAGTATGGGATGCATACTTCCAAGATACATGTATGGACATGGCTTGGAAGGGTGACTTGATGAGGAGGATCGATGAGACACTTTGAGGTGATGGGGTCACGATGATGATGATGAGTTGAGCCGAGACTCAACCACTTTTCACACATGATGATGTTGGGATAGATGTGGCAGACTTAGTACATTGACACCAACACTTCGTGGACAGCATGTTGCAGATGAGATGGATGGAGTTTTCATGGACCTGAGCATGGATCATGGGAGCTGATTCTTGATGAGTCGGGGATGTGACAGGATGCTTTGAGGAACGACTGATGGTGGCATGAGGATGTGCATTCTCATGGTTTGGACGTGACGGTTGGACTAGCTACCCAACTAGTTCAGACATGGGGGCTATAGCATGCACAAAGATGTGTTGGCATTTGTTGGAGTATCATGGCAGCAGTTCACATGAGGACGACATATGGTGATCGAGATGACTTCCCGTTGATGGTCTTGGTGGAGAGCTACCGAGATGATATGTTGTCGAGGACGACAACGACTTCAGGTGGAGGAGAGTGTGACGCCCTCGAGTCTCGGGCAGGCGTGCACGATGGGCGGGCGCCCTCGTGCACGACGGCGGGTGCGTTTTGACACGACGACGAGCGGATGGGCGAACCTCCGACACTTGGGCGGACCCGACAATGGGCGGACCCGACGATGGGTGGACCCGGCGATGGGCGGGCGACCCATGGGCGCGCGCCCTGCTACACGATGGGCAGCGGCATACGACGGACAGTGGAACAATGCGCAATGAGCTTCGGACGACGGACGGGCGGATGCGACGAACAAAGGTAGCGGGCCGCGTGCGACGAAATGACGAGCCTGTTGCGACGATAATGTGAGGAACGTGTGCGACAAGAATATGACGAAATACGCTCGGGCCGAAATAAGGCTAAGCGTTGACGAGCATATTAAGGCACATAATTACGTATCGTATAAAGGCTTATAAGCATATATAAATATGCTTGGATTATTAAAATATGATATGTGAGGGCTCATATGTAAATAATGGGGCAACCGTGAGGAAGCACACCCCTTAAAACATAAAGGAGGAAGCATATTATATGGAGGAGAACACATATACGAATATGTGTGAATTAATAAGAATAAAATATAATATAATAATGTAAAATAAGACATACGTGGGCTTTATATGCTAATTAAGGTGGTCGGCCATAAAGTGAAGCAACCCCCTTGTAAACATAAGGGAAGCATGCGTATATATGAGGAGAGATGGAGCTCATTCTCTCCATCGGCTTTCGCTCAACTCTCCTTTGCATAAGAGACAAGGAAAGTGTGAAGGTTCACATAGGTGATGTGCATTCCTCATGCGCATAAGGTGAAGAAGGTCTTCGCATATTTCAGATTGGCTTGTGTGGAATAAGGTCTCGGTTAAGGGAGATTTTATGGTCACGGTTGAGGAGGTTTAGTACACGGTTCGGTGCAGAATTATGTGAGTGTCTTGGTGACCCGGGTGGGTACCCGCTCACATGTAAAGGTGCAGAATTGTGTATGTATAAGGCTGTCTTTGCCTTGTTGTAATATTGTAAAAGAATCTAAGTGTTGGCCGAGGACTTTGCCCGGTACACTTGCATATTGATGTATTATTGAAGGTTCATAATATATTGATTATTTGGGCAGACTCGTTCGGGAGTTGCCCCTCCCATTCTACATGATTGTTTGCAATTGTTGTTCAGTTTAATTGCACATGGAAATGTTATGAATGGTTTATGATGAATTATGAAGTTTAATGCTTTCACATGGTTATAAGATAACGGTTAAGGCATGTTTATATCGGTTAAGGCGTAGTCCATATGTACAAGTATTAACGAAAAGAACGTACACGGTGGTGTCGCACCCCGCGGGGCACGGAAAAAAAAGTTACCGTAGACTTGGGGGCGTGACAGTAGGGGTGGTATGCCACTTCGGCACTGCTCGTCTGTGCGATTAAGGTTCGTCATGTAACCCGGGTCCACGTCCCGAACGTAGCCGCGAGGAGCCTTCCTGTCGTAAGCCCCAGCAGCGTAGGGGTGGTATGCCACTTCGGCAGGTACATAAGGCCAAATCTCTGTGGGCTTGCCGGTGCGCTTCACCCTCCGCAGCACTTTGTATACCTCCACGTATCCAGTTACTGTTAACTTTTGCTCCTTTCTGTCCACATCCACTAATTGCACGCCTGCGCATGTGAGATTCATCACATGAGATAAGTTGCTCTAAGAGATGATTTAATCACCACTAAGGTTTATATTTATGATAGAAGTATTGTATGACCGATAATAATATCTGAGAACATCTTAATATGATTTAATATAATGCACCATGTGAACAAACCCAGTTAAAGAACCACACCGAAAACTCAGTGCTCACCTTTCATGGACGAGACTGACCTCCTCACTTTCTTCTCACAACCGTCACAATCTATATTGCGAACCCTCAACACCACAGTCTGATCCAGTTCCAGAAATTAAAACAATGATCAGCTTTGCAGGATCAAATTTACGGCTTTGTCTGGGTTTTGGAGTTTTGGGTGGAATATGGTAAACCATTTGAGAAAAAAATGTAATAATTTGTAATAATTTGTTGTTTAAATTGTATTTTTATGTGTATATAAGATTCATCATCTTAAATTTTTTTGGAATATTTATTAATTTAATATTTTTTTTTTAAGTAAAACTATTCAAACTTGTAATTACAATAAATCCGTATCAAATTCTTAATCAATTCTAACTCAAAAAAGAAAAGAAGACGAAGTTGAGGGCTCTGCAACTTTTGGGCTAGGGTTTCTAGCTTCCCTGTTATGGTGCTGCACACTGCAAATTTTTCTGCCAACGATCTCTAACCCAGTCCTGATTCGGGGCGGTTACACCTACTGATCCCTCTCAATGGTAGCGTCTCAGGGGGAGGCTCTCAATGCCTCCCCCAACATCAATGTTGATATGACCCAAAAGACGTTAGCTGACAAAAACCAACCTACTCAAGGCAATGCACACGGCTCTGCAACAGGCCAAAAACCGCAGGATAACAATACGCAGAAGATTCCACCAAGCTAGACAGTCAAGAGGACAAAACAATGGAAGCGCAAGGTACCACAGAGGTACCCAAAGCCACCTCTACTACCTGCAAACCAATAGCAACAGAATGTCCCAAAATCGAGCTACCAAGCCACAGGATCAATGCCCAGATCCAGTACATGAGAGACCACGCGCTGATTGGCAAATTCGTCGGGTTCTGGCCAACTGAAAAGGCCCTACATGGATGGATTAGGGCCAAATGGAAGCCAAAAGGGTAGGTAACACTACAACTCGGACCCAAAGGATTCTTCACTGCCATTTTTGACTGCGTCGAAGACAAGAATCGAGTCATGGATGAGGGCCCCTACTTTTTCAACTCCTCAGGTCTCTATCTCCGGGACTGGATCGAAAGATTCAACCCGGATAAAGAGGACTTTAGCTGGGCGCCTGTCTGGATTCGACTCTACTCCCTGCCGCTGGAATATTGGGACGAAGAATCCCTAAAGGATATTGGCAATGGTCTTGGCGAATTCATTAAAATTGCAGAGGAAACAAAGCTCAGGCGGTACACCTCCTATGCTCAGATCTGCATCTTCATACACCTCATGTAAGCTCTCCCCGACTCAGTAAGTCTCTATCATGATGATTATGAATGGGTTCAAACCATAGATTATGAACATGTGCCTTTTAGATGCAGGAAATGCCATACCCATGGCCATTTATTCTGTGATTGTCCTCTGAATGCGCCTCCTTGTAAGCCCTCGGATCCTGCCTCTACCCCTGATGCTGAAGGCTTCACTAAAGTCCAGAACCGGCGCCGCCACAACAAGAAATCCCCTCCTCTGAACCCCAAACCCCCCTCTCAAGCCCCGATTCCACCCTCTTCCCGCAATAGTTTTCAAATCCTATCCACCCCTATTTCTGATACCCCCCTCTCGGAAGCCACCCCCAAGCCCCCGCTTAACTCGACGCCTGAATCTAGCTCTAGCCATCTTCACAACATGGAGGTTGACACTGCTGGGGCTAATGAGAGCCAGATCACTCCCATGGAAGATGAAAATGAAATGGTCGATATAGGAGACCTAGACATCTTCACTCTAGAGCAAGCATGCAAAAAAAAGGATTTTGACCAGATCTCGGAGAAGCAGATCGAGAACCTAACTGTGGCTCTTGCCCGCGTGCAGCAGCATCAAAATCCCTAGGCATCCAACAGGGAAGCCCATGGGATGGGAAGAAACTCTTTAAAGACTCAAAGAAGAGAGGGAGGAAATCTGATCTATAGAGGACTATCCTCTTGGGGGAGATGCTTGTAGAATCTGGTAGGTATCCCAAACTTACCAAGTTTTTCCCGCTCCGTGAAGGAAGTTCTCAATGAAACTCATCTCGTGGAATATAAGGGGTCTAAACGGCCCCTCAAAAGTCTATATGATCAAAAATATGATACAGATGGAAAGACCTCAAGTCTTTTTCCTGCAAGAAACTAAATGCACAAGTCAAACCCTTGGCCCCATTCTTTCAAAAGCCTGGCCAGGGTGTCACTCCGTCGCGGTAGATGCCTCCGGAGCCTCAGGCGGTCTAGCCATCGCTTGGGATCCGAAAGCTGTTTCAATAAATGATGCCCATGCTGCTCATAATCTAATTCAGGCCTCTTTCCACATCCATGGGACCAATCTGCATGGGCATCTATCTAATGCATATTTCCCTCAGGAGGCTGCAAGGAAAATCGCTCTGTTAAACACGGTAGAATAGCTCAATTCTACCAGAGCTCACCCCCTCTGGATCCTGGGGGGCGATTTTAACATGATAACCAGCCTGGACGAAAAAAAGGTGGCAGAGCAAAACTAGAGGTGGACAACACCCATTTCAAAGACTTCATCCAGCGGAACTGGTTGATCGATCTTCCCTTTGCCAATGGAAATCACACCTGGAACAACAAGAGAGTGGGCACACAACAGATAGCATCCAAACTGGATAGATTTCTCCTTTCTGACAATGCTATACATATTGGAGGCGATTTCCAAGCCACAATATTGCCTTTTTCAGGGTCGAACCACTAGCCTATTTCTCTGCAATGGTCCAGACCAGGGGACCGCATCAAAAGACCCTTCTGATTCGAGGCTTTCTGGCTTTCCCACCCAAGCTTCAAGGAAATATTTCACCCTCCTTGGCGGGCTTTCATTCCTCCTCCAGGTTCAAAGATGATCCAGTTTCAGCAGCACCTCAAAGATCTCAAAGCCTGCATTAAAGACTGGAACCATTCTACCTTTGGCAACATTTTCCAATAGAAAAAGCTCCTGGAACAAGAAATGGTAGAGCTACAGCTTCGCATCATCCAAGAAGGCCGCAATGAAGCATCTGACCTGAAAGAGAAAAGTCTCCTCAAACAGTTGGAGGAAAGAAGGCAGCAAGAAGAGATTCTTTGGAAACAAAAATCCCGGATCAGATGGTTAAAGGAAGGGGAACAAAATACTAAATTTTTCCGTCGTTCTCCCATTCAACATAGGATGTGTAACAATATTAACTTTCTCCTTAGCCCAACAGGAGAAACACTGGAGAAACATCAGGCCATAGAAGCTGAATTGGTCTCTCATCTCAAATCGGTGGTGCAGGAAGACCAGTTTGACAGGCAACCAGCAATTAACAAAATCCTGCAACACATACCAAAGCTAATCATGGAGGAACACAATCAACTTCTTCTTTGCCCTGTCACTCTTTTGGAAGTTGAACAAGTTGTCCTCCAAAACAAGGGAGGTAAAGCTCCAGGACCTGATGGCTTCACTTCCAACTTCTTCCATCATTTCTGGGATTTGATCAAAGATGAGACCTGGCAGTTAGTGGAGGAGTCCAGATCCATGCATTGGCTTCTCCCATATATTAATGCTACTTTCATAACCCTAATCTCTAAGGAGGACCAAGCAGCAACTCCTGACAAATTTCGCCCCATTTCCCTCTGCAATGTCATCTACAAGATCATCTCCAAAGTAATTGCCAACAGGTTAAAGCCACTGCTTCCTTTGCTCATCTCTCTTGAGCAAACTGGTTATGTAGAGGGGCGACAAATCCTTGATGGCATCATTCTCACTCATGAGATTATTCATTCACTAAAGCAGACCAAAAAGCCAGGTATGCTCCTTAAGATTGATTTATCAAAAGCTTTTGACAAACTTAATTGGAATTTCATTCAACATATGTTAGAAGGTTTTGGTTTCAGCCCTCCTTGGATAAGATGGGTCATGAGCCTAATCTCCTCTTCCTTTTTCTCCGTCCTAGTCAATGGTATCCCTTCTCATCCCTTCTCCCCCTCTCGTGGCATTCGCCAAGGCGATCCCCTGTCCCCCTTTCTCTTTGTGCTCATGGCGGAGGGGCTAGGTCATACCATCAATCATGCCCTTCATTCGCATCAGCTCCATGGCATCTCCGTTCATGAGACCCCAACTCACACCCACCAGCAATTCATGGATGACACTATGCTATTTGGTCATCCTTCTGCCCAAGAAGCCTCCGCCTTCAAGAGCTTGCTTGATTTGTTTGCCGAAGCTTCAGGAATGACTGTCAATGCCTCCAAGTCGCAAATCTTCTTCTTTAACACTGCTTTGCTCATTCAACAATGCATTGCTAGAATCCTCGGATTCTCCATTGCCAAGCTACCTGCCAAGTACCTTGGAGCCCCCTTGATTGTCTCAGCTCTCAAGCACTCTTCTTGGAGAACTCTCTTGGATAAACTCGAAGCTAAATTATCCTCCTGGACTTTTCGCCCCCTCAACCTTCCTAGTAGACTTATTCTGGTCAAGTCTATCCTTCAATCCATGCCCCTCTATCTCTTCTCGGTCCTTGCAGCCCCGAAATGGGTCCTCAAGCAGATCAGATCTCTTCAGCGCAACTTCCTGTGGGGAGCATCCGGACAGAACAGAAAATGGGCCTTGGTCAAGTGGAATACGATCTGCAAGCCAAAGTTAGCGGGGGGTCTGGGCCTCCGCAACCCTCAGCACAGCAACGCTATCATGGGGGCTAAGATCTGGTGGCAATGGCTATCCTCCCCCTCCTCCCCATGGGCGAGACTCTGGAATGCCAAATATGCCAACCATAGACCCCATTCAGAGCTCATTTGACTATCTATTGCGGAAGCAAGCTCACTGATCTGGAACGCTACTAAACAACACCATCTTCTTATTCAGGAACATAGTTTCTAGGAGGTCTGCAACAGTCGCACAGCCCAGTTCTGGATAGACTCGTGGCAACAGCAACCCAAGCTCCTCTCAACCATCAAACCGCCCCTCCAGCTTGATTTGATCGCTCCTCTGGAAGCCACGGTTCACCAATTCTGGGAGGAAAACCACACTTAGGGGTACAGGCGCTGGAAAACGGCTGCAAGCTATTTGAACAACCAGCAAGTTCAGGCTCATCCAGCGTTGGAAGCAGAACTAATCAGCAGGAAAATCAGATACACGGACAAGCAGGATGTCCTTCGCTAGGGACACTCTCCCAAAGGCAAGTTCACCACTCAGGAAGCCTATGCCCTGATGACCCAGACTCTCGACCCCCTTGACCCCATCTAGAAAGAGTTGTGGTCATTGTAGCTTTGGCCCAAGGTTTCCTCATTCTTGTGGCTACTCTGTCACAAGAAAATCCTCACATGGGACAATTTAATGAAGAGAGGCTTCACTGGGCCTTCCAGATGCCCCAACTGTAATAATCAAGAGGAGACCATTCAACATCTTATGCTGACTTGCCCTCTGGCTGCCTTCTTTTGGGAAAGTGTCAGCTCTAAGTGCAGAAGGGACGGCCGATAGTCCGAGGACTTAAATACTATCATTCGTAACTGGCCAGCTGCACCCTACTGATGCAATCTGCTCAACTCTCTCTGGAGGCACACTCCAGGTCTCACCTTATGGCATATCTGGAAGGAGAGGAATAGATGGATCTTCAAGAACCAGTCCACCCCTCTGGAAATCCTCTGGTTCAATTACTGCAGTAATCTCCAGGAAACCTTAGCGCTGCAAAAATGGCAGCAGGAAGACTTCCCCACTCTGCCCCTTGAGCATACCTGCAACTGTAATATCTATTTTTTGTCTGAACAAAGCGAGAGACGCCCGTTTCTACACGATTACACAATTTTTTTAGGAAGATGAAGGATAACGGGTCATTATATGACAAACATCCAACACGGTTCAATGGCCGAAGTAGCAACTTCTCATGGCCTTAAATTTTGTGATAGGGTAATGTTGTAATTTCATTTCTATATATATATATATATATATGACAAACATCCAACACGGTTCAATGGCCGAAGTAGCAACTTCTCATGGCCTTAAATTTTGTGATAGGGTAATGTTGTAATTTCATTTATATATATATATATATATCTATTTATTTATCTATTTCATAAAACTGTAACAGAATCTGCATAGGTTGAATTTAGCTTAAAATTCAATAAAATAACCAAATAACAAAATAGCAACAAACATATAAAATAAAATTGACTAAAATAAGAATTAATAAATTTATTAGTGCACAAAAAATAAAGTAATAAAAAATTATAATTCAATGAAATATATTTTTCGTGGCTAGTAGAAAGATGTGAATATGCACTAAATATACAAATAATTTTAGTTAATTTGTCCTGAAGTCATCAGTTAATTGTCTCATGTAAGTGGAGATAGTTATAGTTAAGTAAGAGACCATGTTTCACAGAGCTTGTAAGGTTATTGTGGAGCATGGATTATTCTACACCTATCATCTTCTCACATTTTCTATTTAAAATTGAGGTTATGAAATGGCACTAACCAAAAGACAGAGATGACTAGTCTTTGGGGGCTGCTACATTTTTCCTTATTGAAGAATAAAAGTTTATGGCAATTCAAAGACAATGTTGAACGGGGAAACAAAAAATCTGGGTTTCATTGTCTTCATCTTGAGGCTTGACAACCTAAAATTTCAGCCCAAATTTATCACATTTCAGGGAATCAAATGGTTTCACTGATTTCTTATCAAAACAGGCAATTTTGTTGGGGAATGGTTTTGTTGAGATTACAGAATTAAGAGATAATCAAGTGGTATCCTATTTCTTTGTCTATCTATTTTGATGCTTTTCCTTTCTTTGTTTCTTTTTAGTAACCTTCGTATTACCTAGAATCAGAATTCAAACTTCAAAATTGTGATCACAAGACATTGTGTCTTTTAATCTTTATCAATAACAAAGATACATTTTTCTTTTGAAAAAATAATAGAGACTATATGACCATTAATTAACTATCTCATGTAAATAAAGATAGCTCTAAATAAGTGAACCCAACTACTTATGTGTTATCTTCAATATTTTAATTCTCTTTGTAATTTACAAAAATATAATATCCAATATTTTTTGATATATTAAATCCAATTTTACATTAAAAACTCACACAATCTAGCCAAAAATTATATCACCGCAATTTTGAAAAAAAATGGTACCATAAGGAAACAAAAATAAGCAGACTGCTCCTTTCCTTTACGCTTACGCAGGCAGTCACATTGTTTGAATCAACGGTTAATACATTGTTTAAATCAACGGTTCATTCGGTTCTACACGATTAGACGTCTCCTTTCCTTCAATGCATGTAAATGGATAGTCCGTCATTACATGACAAACTCAGGCCCTCAGATTCTTTGAATCAACGGTTCACACATTATTTCATTCAACGGTTCACTCGCTTCTACAAGATTACACGCCTCCTTTCTTTCGACGAATGGAAAATGGAGCACGATGACAAACATGCTAAGACTATTCAATCGCTGAAGCAGCGCCTTCACCTGGCCAAAATTTAAGTAAATTATATTCTCACTCAGGCAGCCGCATTGTTTGAATCAACGGTTCGCCTCAATGATCGAAACATTTCGCTGCCAGCGGACATGTGGATCAGGATCAAATGTCAGGGTCATAATATTATGATTTGAAGGGTTGTAGTTTGTTTAATGTTTCCTTATATTTGATAATTTTTAGTCCAATAAAACGTGTGATTAAAATCAAATAAGGATCAAATGTCAGGGTCATAATATTATGATTTGAAGGGTTGTAGTTTGTTTAATGTTTCCTTATATTTGATAATTTTTAGTCCAATAAAACGTGTGATTAAAATCAAATTAAGGTATCTATTGTTAATTTTTTTATGAATAATATTACATTATATATAAGTCTCAAGGTTAGTTTAATTGGTTGAATCCCCATTGTTAAAGTACCTCACTAATAGGGAGGTCACAGGGTCAATTCTCCTAGACTCAGCTAGTAAACCGTGGAGAGGGGGATGGAACAATTTTTATATTTAATTAACTAAAAATGTTTTTTTAATGTTTTTATTATTATTTTCGTTACCCTCCACCTTAAATATCTTAAGCGTTGATTTCATAAATTTTTAAAATATATATTTAAATGGAACAATTACTATCTCTATTTATTCAAAAACATTTTTATATTTTCTTTATTATTTTTCCCACTCTCAAAAATATGTTTTCCTTATTATTTACTTAGCCTCCATCTCAGAAATACTGAAGAAAATATAAAAAAATGCTTTTATGTTTTCTTTATTGTTTTCCCCATGAGACTTTAAGAAATAACAAATAAAACATAAAAATTATTTTATGTTTTTCTCTATTATTTCCCTCGCCCATTACTCTCAAAGTAGATATAAAAACTAATAAATATATTGTAAGACACTTAAATAACATATTTCACCGCAACCCATGCCACCCCACCTTTATATTTTACCCAACATTTCCTCTCACCCACACTTTTATATATATGTTATACCCAATATTTTCATCCACCCACACAAATTAAATTTTGTTTTTGTTAATTTCTTCGCACATAACTAAATCCATACAAAACATGAAAATATTTTTAAGTTTGGCGGCAACAGGTGGGGGCAAATAATAGAGAAAACATAAAAATATTTTTCTATTTTTTCTATTATTTGCCCCCATCCTCCACCCATGTTTTTATGTTTTCTCTATTGTTTTCCCCACGAGACTTTAAGAAATAACAAATAAAACATAAAAATTATTTTATGTTTTTCTCTATTATTTCCCTCGCCCGTTACTCTCAAAGTGGATATAAAAATTAATAAATATATTATAAGACACTTAAATAACATATTTCACCCCACGCCATGCCACCCCACCTTTATATTTTACCCAACACTTCCTCTCACCCACACTTTTGTATATATGTTATACCCAATATTTTCCTCCACCCACACACATTAAATTTTGTTTTTGTTAATTTCTTGGCACTTAACTAAATCCATACAAAACATAAAAATATTTTTAAGTTTGGCGGTGACAAGTGGGGGCAAATAATAGAGAAAACATAAAAATATTTTTAAATTTTCTCTATTATTTTCCCGTAGCCTCCACCCATGTTTTTATGTTTTCTCTATTGTTTTCCCCACGACACTTTAAGAAATAACAAATAAAACATAAAAATTCTTTTATGTTTTTCTCTATTATTTCCCTCACCCGTTACTCTCAAAGTGGATATAAAAAATAATAAATATATTATAATACACTTAAATAACATATTTCACCGCATCCCACCCCACCTCACCACCCCCCGCCCCTCCAACCTTTATATTTTACCCAACATTCCTCTCACCCACACTTTTGTATATATGTTATACCCAATATTTTCCTTCACCTGCACAAATTAAATTTTGTTTTTGTTAATTTCTTCGCACTTAACTAAATCCATACAAAACATAAAAATATTTTTATGTTTGGCGATGACAAGTGGGATAAATAATACAGAAAACATAAAAACATTTTTAAATTTTCTCTATTATCTGCCAACACCCTCCACCCTCAAACTCAGAAACATTTTTATGTTTTCTCTATTATTTCCTCCACCCCACCCTTGGACTTTTTTGTTTATTCTTTCTATATTTTTCCCTCCACTCCCTACTCTCAAATTTGAAGACATCTGTGTCTACATTTTTACATTTAGCAATATCTTTGTTGTATATATTTTTTTGTATTATTTCCCTCATCCCCCATCCCCAAACTTCAAGAGGTTTATGTGTCTCTTTTTATGTTTTTTTATAATTTTTTCTAGTCTTCTCTCTTAACTTCAAGAGGTTTTTGTGTACCTTTTTATATTTAGTAATTTTTTTTATTTTTTATTTTTAAATTATTTTTCCTATCTCCCAATTTCAAGAAGTTTTTGTGTATTTTTTCACATATACTAATATTAATTATTATATAGTTTTATAAATATATTTTAAAATATTTCATAATTAGAATTTGACATAGAAATTTATGTCTTTTTATTGGGATGTGTTAAATATATTTTGATTTGAGCTCATTAATAGTGATTATAATGGTAAAATTGAAAATTAATAAGATTTTGATATCCAATTTTGAAATTGATGAGTTGTTTATAAAATATCATAGTTGTTAAAAAATATGAAATTATATTATTGAAAAATTGTCATTTTCTTATTGTAACAATTATTAATTGATGCAATACCTCGATGGGGGTGGGTGAGCAGGCAATACCGGACCTAACTCCCAAAAGGTGAAATTATTTCGAATGACGCATGCTCCTCGTCGTGACGACAACTAAGCTAAGTGGCAAAGGTCGGCTAGAAGAATCAAGAAGGCATCAATTTATTACATATTAAAACTGACCAACATTCTAAGCAACATTTGATGTCTTGGTACGGGAGGGAGGGCGAGTGGAATTAAGTTGTCTGAGTGTGCACAAACCTATTACCTACGCATGCCCATTGGTCTAGGTGGCTTGAATTTGAACTGGTCTTGCTATGGGAGGTATGTGTTCAAGGTGTATACTATTCGGGTGACTTGTAAGATGGTGTGGGGTCTTAGAGAGAGGAGCTAGGGTTGCTCATAGAATAGGCTCATAGAGTCGAATGCAACACTTTCAATGCTAATTTGAGTGACATTGCTTGACCCTGGTCGTAATTCCTTAGCCATTGCTGGAGTTTTGGTAAGTGGAGGTTTTTCCTTCTGTCTTAATTACCAACTCTCTTTTGCTTTTGGTCAATGTCTCGTGGTTTTGGTCTTGTTTTTATAGTAGGATAGTGTCTCTCTAAATCATAATTGTGTACTGGGCATCTAGAGAGGTGGTATTATGTGGCCCTATTACATAAGAGGCACTATAAAGGACTTTCTTTTTAATGGTGGTAGTAATTTGGTTAATAGTTGGCATGCTGCTAGTGCCTATGGATGCTGCAGGCATGGGGTAAATGCACTCCCTCTAGAGGTTTGGATGAGCCGAAAGTGCGGGTGTGGTTCAAGCACTCCCTCCATTCCGAAGAACTAGTGTTGTTTTAGTTGGGAGGGTATGAATCGCTAATGAGGGTGTGCTACGCATGGAGATGAACCTAGGGTCTAGCAGGGGGAGTAGGCAATCCACGTAGAGGAAGTGAACGAGGATGTGGAGGAGGTTGTGGGTGGTCCGCATAGAGGAAATGAACGAGGACGTGGAGGAGGTCATGGGCATGGAATGGGAAGTGGCATATTTTTGTGCCCAATCAGTAGGCTGGGTGGAGCAGTCACCATCATTGGCATCCATTGCAAAGCAACTCCTCAAAATTTAGGCCAACATGGAGCTCATCCTTCAGCAGAGATATGATGACAGAAATGAGACCATATCATACATGAACAACATCCAATTTAGGTAGGGGGATATTTTGACAAAATTATCTCCATGCGCAGAAGTCAACGTCACACTGACAAGCAACTGGATGAGATAGAAACGAGACTTGCCCACATTTAATTCAAATTTCATGAAGGTCACAACACTCCAGGGACCCCAATTGCTCGTCAAGCACCGATTCATCCCCCTTGACATGTCATCTACTAATTTTTTTTTTGGTTTTGTTAGTGTTTTTGGATATCTGGCTAGTTTGCCTTCAAAACTCCTGCAAGAAATGGTATTACCTTCCGTGTTTTTGCATTGATCTCCTCACTAACAAATCTAGTTGGAGTGAAGTCGGGAGAGAAGAAGACATATGGATTAAACAATGTAACTTTTTAGAAAATTATTGATCACATTTTGATCGACAAAAAAAATAAAAGTATTAATTGATGCAATATAAATAAAATTTATAGTTTTAATGGAAAATTAATTCTCATGACTAGAAAAACAATATTACTAAAAAAATACATTTAATTAAAAACCAATTTTTAACATATTTTTGTAACTTCTCAAAAACAACTATTAAAAAAAGTGTCTTGAATTATTTTTAAAATTAATATAATAGGACCATATTTCCCTTGAAAACACTAAGATCCTTAATGAAGAAGACCATAAATACAAAAGAAAATACAGAGAGACACTATATATAATGAAGCATCCCCTAAATCTCAATAGGGATGGTGGAATTGAAGTCAATAGAAACTAACTCTCTTTACTGCCATTGCTCCACTCATAATTTACATGGTTGTCCTTTTCCCCTTATTTTCTTATTTGCTCCTTTTTTATTTCTATTTTTGATTGGTGGTCTCCTCACTTTTCCCCTTCTCCTTTCTTTTAATTTCCCTAGTCCCCCCCATTTTATTTTATTCCTTTCCTCTCACTCTCTTCCTCCTTTCATATTTCATATGTTGCTCCTTTACCCTCCTTGTTTCACTCCCATGTTTCTTTTATTCCTTCCCTCTCCCTCTCTTCCTCCTTTATCTTTCCCATGTTTCTCTATTACCCTCCTTGAATTTTGACTTGTTTTTTTTTCTTATTATTTTTTATGACCATTTTCTCTCCGATCCTTCTTTCTTCTCTTTTCCTTTCTCTTCTTCTCTTCTCCATTTTTTTTATTCTCTTTAGTCCCCTTACCCGTTGTCTTGACTATATATGGTTCGCCCCCCTTTTTTCCTTTACCATCTCTACTTTTGTTTTTGTTTTTCCTTTCTTCTATACTTCTCCTCTTCCCTTTCATTTATTTTTCTCTTTCCCTTCCTTGTCATATCTCATACATTTTTTACCATAGGTAGGGTTATGTCTATGGTAGGCCCCTGTCTTTTTGAACCCCTGGAATTAATCTTCCTCATCTCCCCACCCCATTTTAGTTGTCCTTAGTATTATATATTAATTCCCTTTTCCTTTGTCACTAATTATCATCTAGGTCTTAGGAATATTCTAACTTATTTATGTAGCCACATTTATAATGTAGTATTATTTGTTTATACTATTTTAAATATTATAGGTTAGTTAGTCTTATTACACTTATTGCTACTCTTTCTCCTATCGAACATGCCAAATTTGACATGTCTTTTGCCTTCATGAAAACAATCTTAATGGTCATGGTTCTTACATATTTTCCATCAAATCCTAAGCCTTCATTCTTGACCCATGATGTCACTACAATGAGGGTTCAAGGTGCTTTGTCTTCTCTTTCTTGGCCTTTATCCATCTAACTCATTTCATTTAATAGTTTTAGGTCAACGCCCTTTCCATGCTTTTCAAATTCACAAGATACTCTTGAGAAATATCTATGGAAGGTGATATTACCAAAGTGGTCTTGGTAATGATGCCTACTTGGGTAGTAGAAATGGAAGGTGGCCTTACTTTCTAGTGCTCTTGGACAATTTCTTGGAGCATTTCTAAGGCCACCTCGTTCTTTGCTAAATGTTGTTGTATTTATGTCATCATTTGAGTGATCATATCTTCTTTCCATCTATCCATGTAGATGATTTTATCACAAAGGAATACAAACTGCACTCTATGCTTGTCCCAATCATAACACCCGTATGTCAATATGATCTTTATATTTTTTTTGTGTAACTAAGAATATCAACACAATATTAGATTGCTAGAAGAACATCCATCTTCATATGATGAAGAGCATTACTGTGAAACCTATCCTTACTTCTATGTTGATACCAAGTTGTGTGAATGCCGTGTTTAAATATTAATCACATTTAAAAAATAAATAAATAATTAATTGAATTTTAATGTTACAATTAAAATTAATTATATTCATAATAATTGAGCAACATAATTAATCATAGTTGATTATGATTAATTACAATTAATTAATCGTAATTATGTGCTAACCATGATTAACTTATAATCATGATTAATTATATTTAATTCATTAAAGTTATATGGTGATCATAATTAAATTATAATTCATTTAATTATTCATAACTTGTGGAGAAGAGACAGGCCATAGGTTGAGAAGGGGTAGATTATGGCATGAATCACCATGCCCACTCACTTAAAAATAAATACCAATATTGTGGCTGGAAAAAGGATTGCGTGATTAAGTGGAAATTAATGCAGTTCCATTGCCCACCATAATTGGATTACCTTCTCATTGATCTGTAAAATTATGTGGATATTCCAAACTACATATTGTCACAACAGATATGATAATATTATATTAAAAATATGAGATTATACACTATTACAATTTTATTAAATTTCTATATTTGTAGTTTTTACTGTAATTAGTGCATGCATGTGAATGAAAATTATGCAAAAAAATAGTGAACAAAAAAATAAAATCTCACAAACACATAAGACATAATATATGCTCTGGGAAACACTTTTAGGAGAAAACCAAGCTAGAAGGTGAGGCCACTCCGCTTACTTTCTATGTCTGGAAATATGGTTGCATATACAAAGAAGTATGCCCTGTGGCCTGTAGGCTGCTATAGTGCACAAATCCTCTGTGTTCTCTGCCTCCTATCCCTCTTTTCTATTTTTTCTTAGCTATGGAAAAAATGCACTCGAAAGAATCTGATGCCTCTTCCTACTAGTGGCCCATTTATAACACAACCTAATAACCTACTAGTTGTTAAGTTTTACTACCTAAACTCTTAACGAGAGTTACAATATAGAATATTATAGAGTCTTTTACATCACAATCACATGGCTAGCCCCTTTTCCATGAATAATTTGGGTTGACGCGGCATCCTATCGAACCATGGTGGTGAAAACAGGAAGGTCAACTTCTGAGTGGCATAACTTTCGCATACAAATTCCGATTGATGTGCTTCTCATGTTGTTGGAAATATATTTGTGTGTAGAATAAAATGAAAAGGTACAATACTAAAGTGGAAAATTTGATCCCTCAAAACACTCCTGGAAGGTTTTAGAACCCATTTTTCCAAACTAGGTCCCGCTAGTAAAAACAATCTTGTGAGATGATTCCTCCACTTTTCCACTCCCAATGCATTGAGATGGATGACAAACAATCTAATGATCCAATTCAGATCACCCATGCATGGAAGAGGTAAATTTATTGGAAAGGAAATATGAAGAGCGACCACCTGGGTTGGTAACCCCTAAAATGATTTTAAAACTTGAACTGATCTAAATAGGGGGTTCAATGTTTAGTATTGGAGGGCTTTTTTATGAAAGAGAGGGTTGAAAAATGAACAATGACAAGAGTATATAATTATTTGGACTGTCACTTCCCATTTTCCACCCCCAGTCTTTATCCAATGTGACAAAACCTGTATGAAGAGGGGGGTTGAGTTAATGAGCTAGGTGCTTGCTAGGGGATGACAAACCATGATGCTTGCTACGACTGATAAACCACTGTGTTTTCCTCCAGCTGATAAACCACATGTATAATGAGTCACCGGTTCTTACTGGGACTAATAAAACATGTTTTCTTTCTACGATTGATAAACCACCATGCTTTTCCTAGTCTAATAAACCACTTGCAACTATTTTTTTCCATTCCCTTAAATCATTTGGGAAATTGTTCAGAAATTCAATTGTTGAAACCCTGAATGTGTCATGAGAGTTGCATGTCATGGAGCAGAGTGATGTGGTTTCCTACATATGGGAGTTGAGTGTGTCTCCTCTTCTCTAATCACCAATAAAAAATTGGATTACTAGATCATTCATCTAGTACTTGTTTGTGAATTTCGAAATTGCAATACAACTGTGAAATCTATCTATTATTTGGTATAATGTAATAAAATGTGTGTTTTAACTATCTTCTATACTCGAACTTTGTTTTTCATCCTACACCATACATTTTAAGTGTACTATGTAAATACAAAATCAACCCTTGGATTAATTTCATTGGATTTACAATTGGTGTTGTCGCTGCAAAAAACACCCTCCAAATTTTTTCCTACATCCTGAATTTTGGAGCCTCCATGGGATCTTATGATCTATCATCTAAAGTTGTTCATGGTCACTTCATGATTGGTTGATGTTTTTCTAATTATTTAAGTCTTCTTGTGATATTTTAACTGTTGAAGTCACTTGCTTACACATGCCTAAATTTTGATGCATTCATAAGTGCACCCCTTCCTAGTAAGCATAACAGTCAATGTCTCCCCATGGAAGATAGGCATTGTGTAGTATTTGGAGCCACTTCTTGTGTAGTGCTTAGAGAGGATGAATGTGTAGTGCCTAGTGGAAGTAAATGCACAACTCTTGATGATAGTGACTCCACAACCCTTGGTGGTAGTGACTGCATAATTCATAAAGACATTGTTTGCACAACATTTGTTGATTGTCACTGTTCAATTAAGTTTCAAAGTGATTATGCGATTATTCAAGTTAGTGTTGTTACATTTCTTAGCAACAACCATCTCACTCTTGACTCCTGGTCTCCTGACATGCACTAATGAACCCTGATCCTTAGGTGCATGTCTATTCTCCTTGCATAAAGACTCTACCATGGAGCTTACTCAAGTTCATATTTTCCTTTGAGCTCTGTGTAGTTTGGATCATAAGGAGAATTCTCTCACTCTTAGTGGCAACTATACTATCATTTAGGTGATTTTCTTAACTATCACTTTGATGCTCTTTTTCTTTAAAAAAACATCACTTTCACTTTCGTGACTGTTTCTTTTTCTTGCTTTCACTTTCGCAAGTGTTGATTTTGCTTCCTTTCACTTTTGCATGTGTCGCTTTCACTTTCTTTAGATTTATCAAGTGTCACTTTTGATTTTTTCACTCTTGCATGTGTCACTTTCACTTGTTTTCACATATCTTTCTAAAGAACTTTGCTAGAAAACTAGAGGCAGTTCCAATGCATTCTTCTACATTAGCTAATCCCATCTATCATAAGAATATGTTCTAGACACTTTACCATAACTTAGCTCACTTTCTAGTTGTAGTCAATGCTTGTTTTCAAACTTGCATTTTAAGTGTCACAAATGTACGTTTCAACTATCACACTCAAAATTAAATGTCGCTTTGTTGTCATTTCAAGGTATGCATGTTTATTTTGAATACTTTGGATTCTCTTGGCTTGGGCTCAATGGTGTACATGTGTGTGATCATTGTTTTTGGACTTGTTTACATGTTTTGTTCTCTCTTGTTCCATTGATCCCACAGTTAGCCATTTTTGGAGCTCTTCTTGGTCCTCCCATCAGGCACACGTTATGAAAGCACTAACCACCCAACAGGTATGAGCACTGCTCAGCCACAAGCCTCATTAATGCAAAATTCACCTCTTGGACGTGTGCACTGATCTTGTCCCAAAGACAACTCCCATTATTGCACTTTGAGTACCTTTAGAGCATAGTCATTGAACCCTTGATGCTTGTACTGCCTCATTGCACTATTCCTTGATAATTTATACCATATATTGTACATTGAACACTTCTAGTTGAAAACAAGGACTTCTTCATCCCCTTATAGCGTAAAACTACACAATACAATGGCTCTCTCCCCTTCATGGTGAAGTAAGCATCCTCAAGCTACAGTGACTTAACATTTTTTTGCTTACACCAAGTCAAATGAACAATCCCTTCACCATGTGAGCCTACTAATACACATTTCATAGTTATAATGGAAAATAGGTCCATCTCTATGCCACTATAGCCATCAACTACGCAATTTTATATTCTTTCCCTTAATCATTGTGCACTGCATAGTTATGGTGCCTAGTCTTGACACTCCTGCTGAATGAATCCCATCACTGCACAATAAAATTCCTTTCCTTTCATCCTACTATCCATTTCATAATTACAGTGGAGAGTGGGGTAATCCCTCAGTCCTTGTGAAGCTCAACTACACAATCCTTGCATCCTCTTCCTTGAGCACTGCGTAACAACAACCTAATCACCCTTGTCTCCTGGACTTTCCCACTATGAAAAACCTTGAAGGAGCATTCCCATATTTTACATTTTGTAGTTCTAATGGACAACATGGTAATCCCCTAGTGCTCATTGAGCTCAACTACGCAATTTCTAGACCATTTCTCTCAAATCCCTCGCATATTTCCCCACCACAATTAATATGTTACATGAGTAAATACAATTAGAATAGGTAATTATGGGATTGATGTTGTCTTGTCATGAGTGAATAAATTTGCAGGTGATTTCATTGTACCATGACAAGATTATGTCAAAAGGTTCCTTAAGGTGAGGTTACAAGGAGGACACTTTCCAAGATGAGACACAAAGATGATATCATGCAAGAGTAAAAGAATCTTTAACCCAGTCAAAGAGATGGCAACCCATGATGACTTGGAAGGTTCCAACAATTATCTAGACCCTTTGGATGGTGAATATGGATTACAAGGAAAGATCTATCATGAAGAATTCAAAGTCATAGTAGTGAAGAGAATAGCTTGGAATTGATACAATGAAGTCTTATTTCATTGTCGCCAAGTCATGGCTTCTCAAAGTATCACCACAAAATTCACTTGTTTCAATTTATTTTTCCACATCACTCGTGGAATGTAATTATGTAATTTCCAAAAAATGAGAAAATTTAAAATGTGTGTAAGATCAAGGGTTCCACATGGAATTTGAAAAGTCACTAGAAAGTTCTAAAGTCATGTAGAAGCTCAAAGGTCACATAGGAATTCGAAAAGTCATAGTAGGATCTCAAGAGTCATGAGGGAGAATAAGAGTCATGTGGGAGGTGGAGAGTCACCTCATTTGTTATAAATATACCCTCATAGCTCAAGGGAAAGGGCTTTAGAATTTTCACCTTGGCTTATCTAGCTTGGCATAGGAGAGAAGATCATTCTTTGGAGGAGGAAGTGGTGACTTAATGTTCCACTATTGGAGATAGTGTTTCATCACTGTAATTGTGTATCTTGCAACTTTCACTTAATATATGAAGCTCTCATATCTAACGCACTTTCATGCATATGTCGTGAATGATTATAAGACTATTATTTCATTGTTTGTGATGTATGTTTAGGTTTTGCACATACTAATGAAAATGAACTATTTCCTTGGATTTGGTAGGCATCCTATTGAATGTACGTTGTTACTTGCTTTTATTATCGTTATTATCTTTTGAACTAATTTGTAGGCTAACTAATGGTTATTTCCATGCTTTTGTGTCTCTATTTTAGGATAGTACTATTACTTTTCTTCTATAAGCTCACTCTCTCTTTCCCTTATGCAAAAATACTTTATATACGTTGCAATCATATGCCTCATAGTTTCAACTTACTTTCTTGCTTCAAACATTTTTTTCATAATCTCTTATGTTCATAATTGTAGCCAAGGCATGTCCATAAGAATAATGGTGATCGGGCCTATTATTTGGATGGGGATCCTACCCCAAATCGTATGAGGTCTAGTTGGGACTTCATACCGGGAAGACCCCCTTTATTGGCATATTTCCATAATTGTCAACAATTAGGCATTCAAATTTAATATTAATGGTGTTACAAAATGACCTCTTGATTTTCGTCATAGTTATATCTTGAAACATACCAAAATGACCTTGGGCCTCTTGTATTATACTATCAATTGTGTGCTAATATGTTTTAAAAATTACAAATGTATAATTAAAACCTACCCAACGATATTTGTTCACTCATTTCAAACTCAATAAGATTTAAAATGATGATGTTTAATGAGGACTAACCTAGTTACCTTTGATTTCTCATTTTGGGATTAATAAATGATAAGTCGATGTTGATTTATACTACATTCAGTCAAGTCTCTTTTGTATGGCAGTATAACTTAGTTTATGAAATTATAATTCAATTTAATGTGTTACCATTCGGCCTAAGGTTCATGTATTATACATATAAGTGAAAATAATTTGAGGAAGGATGGTCAAGAGTTGCACTCTTTTTATTACTCGCATTATTATATGGGAAAATTCTACATCCCATCTAGATTATGTAATATCGAGTCTTGAATTAGTAAACATAAGAAAGCTGGGATAAGTCCTCATAAATTTTGTTGCTTTATTGTTTTGGAGTCACAAATTTGTTGTAAGTTCCCCTCTTCAGAGTGTTAAACAATACACTCGATCATAGGGCTATTGGGGCACTTGAACACTATCAGACAAGGATGGATGATACACAATCATAATGTTAGATAACAACTTTCATACCATTGGTCAAATTGATTGACTTCAAGAAAATTTGAAAGACCAACTTTTATTTTGTGTTAAGAAATTCGGTCCTCAGAACATTTACATTGCTCCTAATGTTCGACAGGGATAGATACCAACTGATAGGTGATTGTCTAGGGTAGGACCTATCAACCTAACAGGACATCAAGATTGCGGGGAATATATTCTCTTAATGCACCATGCCACAATCTATGGAGACGACTCAAAATTACGTGGCCAGAGGTCGGCTGTCAGTTGTTGGGCCATCGGGACATAGACATTCACTCAATGAATGAGACTAGATAATAACAGAGGGGGGCCCCAGTGGGGTCGTGAGCTATGGGGTTGAGTTTTCATTAGTTGGGAGAAATGGTAGTTGGGATCCTCTGATTCAATGGGAGGAATGTTGAGTGAGCCATATGAAGCATAGATGATAGCCACTAAGACTTCATTAACATGAGGAGTAAGTCATGGGTCTGGTGGGCTGCAAGGCTTACCAACTTGCAGACACTAGGAAATGTGTATGGATATACAAATCAGTAGTGGTTAGTGTGGATCTAGATACAATAAGGACCAAGGGATCTAGTGGAATCTACACTTAATTATATACAAAGTATGTTAGGGTACGATGTGGACATTGGTCATTAGGCTCATATATCTCGTATATATATGTCTGTTCACACAATGTTTTATGCACATCTAATTTCATACATCACTTTATCATGGAGTTTCTCTCATATTCATATATATATATATATATATATATATATATATATAATGTTACAAGTATTATCATCACACATGATTTTATTATTTATTTATTTTTTCTAAAATATATACTTTTATTTATACCACGTGGGTCACCCACATAATAATATTTCATAGAATGTTTGTTTAAACATTGATTCACATGTGTGATTATAGTAGTTATGGAAATTGGGTTATATATACATGTACATATTATAATCACTCAAGACATAACCACATACACCCACCTCTAGCTTGACAAAGTATATATTATGGAAATTTGTAACTTGGAATCTTAATGATCATTGAAGATTTTGAGTTAAAAATGTCTATAACACCTCCCATAAAACATGGAAATATGAGTGATATGGTAGGTACTCCTACGAAGTGGTTTCAGAGCACAGGTTCAACAATTGGATAGAATGGGCCTTGGAAAAAATAAAGATTAAAGGATAAAATTTGAAGTGTCATAGAAAATGCACTTATGATTATTATGAATGAATACTTTGTTAGAATTTTGATGTATTATGTCATATTTGACATGCAACTGCATTTGTGTAACAACACAAGGAAAGAAACATACATCCGATCTAAAAAGTAAAAGATGAGTGACAATATGGTGTAATATAGTACGAACAAAGCTCTATATGATCAAGAGGAGGAATACATGGGGAAGATGGTGGAAGAAAACTCTCTTGACTAGATGGACACCCTTAGAAAACTGAAGGTTAAAACAAGAAGTTGCAACAGAGAAAACGAAATAATTTTCAAGGCTTAGGAGAAACAAGTAGAAGTGAATGCGGTAATTTTATAGAGCCTGTAAGACTTATAAAGTAAAAAACAATATGAACCTAGTGCCAGTTACCTAAAAAAAACACAAATCTAGGAAAAACCCCACTAAAATAGAGAGGCATGGATTTGGAGCTAATAAAGTGGAAGACAATAAATAAGAAAGGAATATACAAGAGAACGAATATACTATGAGAAGAGATACTCCACGAAACACCTTGAAGAGAAGAGCATACAACCTTGATCAATCATAAAAAAATGACAAATTGAAGACATTACTAACATGGAAGGAGTGCGAAAATCTAAATACCAGAGGATTTTAAGAAAGAAAATCCTCCAACATTTGACAGAGAATACGAAAGCTGACGAGATAGAAGCTTGGTTAGTAGGGATGAAGAAGTATTTTAGAGTACATGACTACTCTGAAAACATGAAGGTCGGGGTTGTAATATTCAACTTAAAAGGAAAAACAAATATACGGTGGGAAGACTTATGCAACGTCAAAGCCATTCGAAAAAGGGAGTTGTCATGGGGTGAATTTGAAAAATAGTTTTAAGAGAAATATATGCCCACAAGGTATTATGATTCCAAAGTGAAAGAATTTCATAAACTCAAGTTGGGTAAGCTTACACCAGATTACTATATAAATAAGTTCTTATAATTATTAAGGTATGTACTATATATCTATAATGTACCTCATTAAGCACATCTATTTTTTGTTTTTACTTTTGTTTATTTTTTTTTATACAATCTCTATTTATTATTATTTTATACTTTAGCAATTAGCCATACTTCTTCTCGTCATTGTTCACTATTTTTTCTAATATTCACTTTTGATGAAGTTCCAACTTTTGAACCAGAATTCTTTCAAGATAATTCATTTCTATTTTACATTTGCTTATATTACTCTTAATACCCTTCTCTAAGTAAAGAAGATGAACCTACTATGTTTTTTCCTGATTAGTTAAACTCATTATAAAGTTTTATTTATTGGCCATATATAAATCTTTACTATATCTACAATTAAATAACTTTAGTATGAATGCTATTATATTCAAATGTGCTTAAATATTTCCTCAATCTTTATTAGCATTACTATAACAACTCATTGATATATACAAAATATTTGTATTCCAAAAATATTCTCATATTAATTTATTAAGTAATATATACATATCCATACCAAAACCATTGTGGTGATAACATATTTTATATATATATATATATATATATATATATATATATATAAAGGTTTACCCTTTTCATCCTATGTCTCCATAGTATATACATATTGTCCCTTATATAGTAAGTATATGATTTGTCCTTTTCCCCGTCATATGTTATATATATCTTGAATTCCTAAGTTAACGTGGTGAAATGTTGCAATGATGATTCAAAGTGGGGCCTAACAAACTTTATGCATTATATGTATATATTTCCATTACACCATAAGACTTAGAGGATAGTTACCCAAATTGTTTTGTTCAGGTCATATGCTATGATTGACCTAACGAAGGCGTTTATAGAGCTCAACTTTCACATGTTTTTTCAAACTTGTATAATGTATTCATATAAAGATATATAAACTCACATTGTATTTGACATGGCAGTCAATAAACTTGGTACGAGGTCTCTTGTAATCATGGCACTCTTTTGTTGAACCACGACAATGATTTCACCTTCTCTTCACATGATGTAACTTACAATTTGTGAACCTTAATTCCGACGATTGTGATGTTAGTTTATCTGATCAACGACGTACGTGATTAGGTTTTTTTGTTTGGGTTGAATGATTATGTTTTAACATTTATTTGGTAATGTAATTAGTATATAATTGGTATAGGTTTATTTTAAATATGCATCTAATATGAGTGGAGAGAGATCCATTTTTTTATGAGCTTATATTATTTAAATATTTTGAATAGTTAATTTTTTTTATAGATTTTTTAAAATTTTTATTTGGGCAAACATGAACAAAATTTCAACTCTGATGATGGACGGACATCGTTACACATCATATTGGGCTGTAGAATGAGCCTCTCAGCTCAATTACTCTGCTCTGCTACCCATTTTGTCCTTGCTGCTCGTTGCAAACAATGGATAATGGAAACCATGCCCTTTCCTTCAAACCTTATTAAGTTCTTTTGGGTGAAAATGCATTTCTTTGTTGATTCAACATGTTACAAGTAAGATTTTATTTTCCAGTATGTTACAATTATCCTTTGCGTTGTTTAGTGAATTTATGATTAATAGTTTTAAACCCTCCTTCTTGGTTTTTGTAGGCTCGTATAGACATTTTTTTTTTGTTCCAAAGTGTCCAAATCTTCTCAAGGGTTCTTCCACTTATAATTATAAATTTATGATATGTAATTCCCTTGCTTGACTACTCCTTTTGTGAAGAGTAATTTATCCTTGGCTCCTTGTTTCAGGTTAACTTTTAACTTTCTCTTGATTATTCAATATATTTCTTTTGTATTTTTAATTTCTTGAGGGTTTCACCCCTAAAAAATTCAATGGAGGAAATTTAAGGGTTCTTATGGCTGTCTCTTAAACAAGGTTTTTAATTTTATATTAAATGAAGTTTGTCAGGCAAGGTTAAAGTGCTCATATGTTTTTTTATCCTTACAGGTGAGCTAAATAAGAATTATTTTTCCCTTGGTGTGTATATACATATGTGTGCGTGTGTGTGTGTGTGTGTGTGAATTGTTTAATTAATCTTGTACTTGGGTCTCCATAAATGAAAACCCTAACTTTCCAAATTTATTATATGGGTATAAAATGGTTTGAGCACTATTTTTACCACAACTGTTATTATAAATACTTTAGAATGGTCGTACAATCTTTTATAAAACCCTACTGAATTTTCCTTAGGGTTTTAATCCTACATGAATATATGTGTTTCCTCATTTCATTTCATGTAGCTTATCTCCAGTTTAGGAATATATATATATATATATATATATATATATATATATATATATATATATATATATATATATAGATATAGATATAGATATATAAAATATGGGTTTTATCATAGGCATAATTCTCATTCTCTCTATTGCATTTTGTTTTTAATCCCAAAATTGTGGTTTAATTGTAGAGATAAGGCATGTTATCTTGAAAATGTTTACTCCTTCAAGTAATATTTAACACTCGACCTTTTGTTTATTCTTCTTTATTCAGTTTTGATTTCTTGTTTTACTTCCAAATCCTAATTACGAATTTGTTCCTTGAACAGTTACGGGTAAAATAAAACCCTCAAGGAACTTTTCAAAGTTTTTCCTTCGAGAATATAATCTAGAGATTTTTCCAATAAGAATAAGTCCTTCAAATCAAAACAATTAAACACAATGAATATATACAAATTTACAATATAAACTCAAAGTCAACAGATATCACAATATCAAAGACGAGAAAGTAAAATGCCAAAGATACCCCAATGGGATGCCTTATTCATTCAGAGACCAGATCGAGTTTGACGAAAGTAAGACATTGGAAGATACTATCTAGAAAATTGGTTATTGATATGAACAATCCAAACACAAGGATGAGAACCAGATGCACTTGAAAAGGAAATAGCAGAGTAACTTCAAGGGGAAAGGATTAAAACCATTTGTCCATAAGTAGATGGAAAAAGGGGGAAAATTCACCACTCATGCCAAGGGTGAATTCCATTGGACACATCTCGATAACAAAGAGAAACCCTCCAAGCCATCAAGAGGAGAAGTTTAGGGGTACAAGAAAATTCAATGTTGGAACTGTAGAGGAAATCACATGTGAATGGATTTCCCTCAACCACAAAAGAAGAATGGAAAAGTGTTATACAACATGGAAGAGGTAGTGACAAGGAATGACATAGCTCATAGTATGCCTTAGATTTACATTGCATTGGACAATCGATAAGAAGATCACCAGGCCTCAGTCATCGAGATGGAAGGTAATATCCTTAATCAATCTATTTTAGTTCTAATTTATCCATGATCTAACCTTAGTTATTTTAGCCCTAAATTAACAAAAGATTGCACCATGTAAAATAAGGAGCATACCAAGTCATAGATGGTTCAGTTAGCCATAAGATCCAGAAAGAAAGTAATAGAATTGTTAGAATCATGCCACCAAGAATGAGATGACATGGATAAAATAATG
The DNA here is from genome assembly GCA_031772625.1 of Pinus tabuliformis. Taxonomy (NCBI): domain Eukaryota; kingdom Viridiplantae; phylum Streptophyta; class Pinopsida; order Pinales; family Pinaceae; genus Pinus; species Pinus tabuliformis. The sequence continues at coordinate 1,164,825,117 of CM062820.1, read as the reverse complement.
AAGGTTAACATCCTTCCATTGGGTTCATATGATGTATTAATTGGAATGGACTAGATGGTAAACTATAGAACTAAGGTGGATTGCTACAATAAATCATGGAATTCCTAGATGATAAAGGTGAGGGAAGAACATTGCAAGGAAAGAAGAATCCCATTTTAGTTAGATAGATTTCAACATTACAAGAAAAGAAGTGTAGTAAAAAAGGGTGTAATTTATTCATGATTTAGGTGAACAATGTAGCATAAGACAACGAAGCCAAATTTTAGAACTACCCCATCTTACAACAGTACAACGATGTATTTCTAGATGAAATATAAAGGTTACAACATAAGAGACACATTGATTTCTCTATTGAGCTAATTCCTAGTTGAGTGCTAGTATCTAAGACACGTTAATGCATGAACACATCTGAATTGATGGAATTGAAACTACAACTAAAGGAGTTGTTGGATAAAGGGTATATCAGGCCTAGTGTGTCACCATGGGCATCATCGGTTCTATTTGTGAAGAAAAAGGATGACACAATATGGTTCTGAATTGATTACCAACAACTAAACAAAGCAAGAATAAAGAATAAATATCCACTACCAAAGATTGGTGATTTGTTTGACTAGTTAAGACGAGCTACCATATTTTAAAAAATTTACTTAAGGTCGAGCTATCACCAAGTTAGGATCACGGATGAAGGCATTCATAAGATGGCATTTAGAATAGGTTATGGGTACTGTGATTTCATGATGGTGCCATTCATACTTATTGATGCACTAGCTATGTTTATGTGCTCGATGAACAATGTGCTCAGCCAATACCTGGAAACAATTGTTGTACACAACTACAAACTCACTCAATTTTCAACAACCTTTGGTCATTATTTTGACCCCCTATCATCACAAGTTACAACAAACCCAGATTCCAGTAAATGCCAATTGCAGTATGGTCAAAATTTGGACATCCTAAGTTTGCATCAGAATTTCGACGCAAACCATCGTCAGAACCTTGGTCATCAAAGCTACACATCTTCATCGAAAGCCCTTTCCATAATCATTGTAAATTCAGAAAATATTGCATCAGTCTAGCAACATCTAGCTGAAGGCCATCATTACAAAAATCTACACATCTTTGTTCGATGACGGAGGGAAATTTGGGTTAGTCTACCAACGTTAGTTGTTTTCGTCTGACAATCTTTCCATAGTATCCACATTATATATTGGTGTAACTATTGTCGGAAGGCAACGCCTAACCAGCCATCTATAGAGTATTTAATGCCAAAATATATGCACGCAACTTAGCCCGATAACATGGGAGCACCCAAATATTATTTAATGTCGAAATTGCCCGCTCCCGTGTTATCGCGTTAAGTTGCGTGCATATATTTCGGCATTAAATACTCTATAGATGGCTGGTTAGGCGTTGCCATTGTCGGAATACCAACAAAAACATCTCAAGAGTTGTACAGTATCATCGGATGACCCAATGAAGTTCAAGTCGATGTACCGAGGCTGATTTTTTCTTTCGACAAATTTTCCATAGTGGCAACGTACTGTGCCATAGGAATCCATGTCGGAAGACCGACATAGTTACCGATTTTCATTTTTTTTTGAAAATAATAATTATTTCTTTTAATTACAAAATTTTAATATATATATATATATATATATATATATATATATATATATAGATATAGATATATATATATATATATATATATATATATATATTACTAGATTTGTTTATTTTTTATTTTAAATACAAAATCCCCATTTCAAAACTTTACAATACATGTGCTTCCAACCTTTTGACCCATTTTGGAAAAATATAAATAAATGACCATGTTTGAAAAGAGGTGGAGGGCATGAAGGCCCACAAATGAAAAAAATAAAAAATGGTTTACGAAAACCAAAAATAGCTAAGCAAGACACCCTTGTAGTGGCTTTGAAAATGTGGGGGAGAGGGGTTCCATGTCCCCCGCCCCCCACGTTAAACTTCAATGAGCCTGGGTCCCGCATACCATAGATTTGGATGACTGTTGGGCGTTCACCAATATGAGCCATCGATTGCTCCAAGATTTGCAAGAATGATAAATCTTTGTTTGTGTTAGCTTGCACTCCATGTATAACTAGTCTCTTGCACCTAATTTCTTCTCGATATTCCTCAAATCCGTTAAGTGTGCTTTCCATGTTATTCACCTTGATAACTCTCTTATTTTTTTGTGTATTCAATGCCGAACTTGAGCTAGCTTTTTTTGAAGAGTCCTTCCACAGTTTGATGAGTTAAGTCACTATCAAGATATGTAACAACATGGTCATGTTGATGATGAGTTTGCATAGCTTCAATAATCCTAAACTATTTGGCTACAATAATTTAGAAAAAAGTTAAAAAAAAAAATTGAAAATCAAAATTTGTCACCAAATTGGATCTCTTAGTATCATGCCTTGGCACTCTGAGACTTTCAACCTACGGATCTGACCAGATGATAATCAACCTGCAACCTAATTGAAAAGGTAAATCATATGTGATCAAAGACAAGAAACTAATGGTTTAAAATAAATAGACAATGTAAGGACCCTCCTGGATTGAAATACTTCCCCATCATGATATGGATGGAGACTTCATATCCCCTAGAGTCATTGCATCATCATCAAGGCTGATCTATAGGGTAGTACATGTGTTTGACATGCACCCTCCCTCTCCAAGTAGGTCAATCTTTGTACGGACGACTAGTTCTTTGCTAAAAATCTAATATTCGCTCAAGCTCACAGTGTTATTTTTTGTTGAATCAGATGGTGTTCTAGTCCCGAAATTTTTTGGAGAGGCTAAAACACGTGAATTCTCCAAAACCTAGAAATCGTTTATGGAACTTCCACCTAGAAATGTCTCAATTAAATTAATTAACTAGAATTCAATTTTTCCTAAGTCTAACTTAGGAAAAATGGTTAATTAATGGTAATTAATTGAGAAAGGTGTGAATTCTCTAGCGACTCACACTGATCAACTTAGAGATAATCTCAACCATTGATTAAGATTTAATCTTGGTCATTGGAGTCCTAACTGGATATTATAAGAAGGAGTCAATGGGTAGATGGAGAATAGATTTTGCAAACACTCAGTGACCTAGACAATTCGAGAGATCGAGTCAAAGATTGAGTAGGAATTCTCATAGGAGTAGAGAGAGTGATTTGAAGGAGGACTTCCAGTTCCAGAGAGGCAAAAGAAAGTGACTAAAGAATCCCACATTGAATCTAGGCTAAGATAGCCACAAGAGTTACAAGGAATTCTCAGGCAAATCACAATTATGGCTGCATGAGTTTTCTTAGTACAACTGTGAGGATCACGCAGGTTTTCCTAGGACAACTGCGTGGATCGATCATAAGCCATGAGGACCTGCACAAAGGTTGGGTGACCAAGTTTTAGAGAGAGACAAAGGCTAGGGTTTGTTGGTGGAGGGAGAGAACCTTCTCTCCAAATATTTTATGTTAGATCTTGTTGTTTGGATAACTATCTAGGCTTCCAAAGATTGTACTCATATTTTCACTGTTGCACAATAAAATGAACCCTCAGTTGTTGCACCAATTTTCCCAAGTTGGGTTTCTGTGGGGACTTTTTCCAAAAACAACGGTGTCATTTTTATGAGTGTGTGCTAGCATTTCTCAGTTCATATTTTGCTTCCCAAGTATTTTATTTTTTGTCGTGATGAAATTGCAGTGTGATTAATTCAGTGTTAATCAGAAAAATAATAAATTATTAATAAATTAGGAGAATTAATTCCATTTTGCTGCATTTGAATTGAATTTTCACAGGGTATCATAGCATAATTGACACACAGGAGGCTCAGTTGTAGAAAGGAAAAAATCATGATTCAAAAGGAAAAAAATATCAATTTTTTCGGGGGACCATGCGAGTTAGCTTAGATCAACCGTGAGGAACCTCACATAATTTTCCTGTACAAATGCATGGATCACGCAAGTTCATACTGAACAACTGTGTGATTACAGAAAGAGTCATGAGTGGGATGTCGCATTGTGAAAACACTTGTCTCCATATAAAAATCATGGATAATCATTGTCAACCATGGTCACCCATGCTTGATCATGGTCAAGCATGTTTTATAGAATCAAACATGGTCAACCATGGTCAATCTTGGATTTTTGTATTAATCTCAATGGTTTGTTATTTCTTTGGGTCAAACATAGTGAATCATAATCAACCATGGGAAACCATGCTCAAGTGTTGCTTTGTGGCAAATATTGTCTCAATATGAAAATCAACCACGGCCAACCACGGTCAACCATGGTCCAATGTCACATTGTGAAAAGAAATTAATTATTAATTATTATTATGTAAATAAGAATTAATTTTTTTATTTAATTAATTAATATTCATATTATTATTATTTAATAATATTTCATTAGAAAAATATTATTATTGTTTAACAATAATTAACCTTTTAACTATTCTTTATTTATTTTTATTACTAAATTATTATTTTTATTATAACTTATAAAATAAAATAAAATAAAATATTTATATTTTTTCTAAAAACAATATTAAAATTTAATGTTTTTTAATAAAATAAGTAATTATTTATTTACATTTTATAAAAAATGAATAACAAATTTTTTTATTTTTTTTTATTATACATTTGCAATGATTTGCCTCATAAATAAATAAATATTGTTATTATTAAATAATTATTGTTATTAAAATTATTATGGTTAATTAATATTACTAATATTATTATGAGTTATTAATAATAATAATCATAATAGTAATATACTATTATTATTATTATAATATTAATATAATAACCATAAATATATAAGAATATGGTTGTTATTATTAATATTGTTGGTCTTTAATTCCTATTTTAAAAAGTTTTATGAATCTCCAAATGTCATGGATAACTTTGAAACTCTGCTCACAACGAAAGAAGTTTTCTCATTAGAAGACATTGATTTTGGGGTTAATGGCTTCGCTAATGGGAAAGCTAAGGACATTGAAGGTTACCAGCCGGAATCTTAAAAATTGGAGGTCCCTTCCTCATCCCCCACATTCACAAGCTCTTCAATCAAGCGATCAAGCAAGGGTTCCCTAAACCATGGACTCAAAGCCTCATTATCCCTATTTTTAAAAGGAGGGATACAAATAACCCCTCTAATTATCAGACAATTATGATGAGCCCTCTCCTAGCCAAGTTATATGGTATTATTTTGGAAAGGAAGTTCAACATATGGCTTGAAAGTGAAGGTAAGCAGGCTAAAGGCCAAGCGGATTTTAGAAAGCAGCACTCAACAATAGACCACTTCGTTATGCTTAGGATCGTTGTCGAGGAATACCGCAATTATAAATCCAACCTCTTTTGTTGCTTTGTGGACTTTAGAAAGGCTTTTGATATGGTTCTTAGAAACAACCTTTGGAACAGATTAGAAGAGCTAAAGGTTCCTTTTGAGTTGAGAGTTGTCGCTATAAGGTTATGCGAGAATGTAATTGCCAAGTTAAAGAGCAATGAAGGGTGGTTGAAATATATTAAGTGTAATATCGGAGTTAAACAATGTTGCCCCCTCTCCCCTACCCTATTTGGCATTTACATCGATAAGCTAGAAGGTTGTTTAGAGGAAGCAGGATGTGCTGGCACAATCTTCGCTGGGATAGTCATCATCCTTCTTCTCTACGCTAATGATATTGTTCTTCTCGGAAGTTGCCCATCTAATTTTGATAAGCAACTTTTACTTATTAATGATTTCTGCTCTACCATGGGTATGATTGTTAACACTGACAAAACAAAAGTTATGATTATCAAATCCAAGAAGGACACTTACGCTAATTTTATGTATGACAACAGTAACTTGGAGGAAGCGTCTTCCTACAAGTACCTAGGAATTGATATTCATCACAAGCTCAACTGGAACTATAGCATTGAGAAAAGGATTAATGGAGGATGGAAAGCTTATTTTGGCCTTGAAAATAATTGTAAAACGACAAACCTCGTAATGTGGGATATAAAGAAGTTCCTCTTTGAAACTTTAGTCACTCTAGTTATCTTATATGGATGTGAGGTTTGGGGTTGTAGCATCTCTAGAGAATCCTAGAGAAAGATTGAGCAAATCCAGAAGCGTCTTATAACGTATAATCTCAAAATTAAAAGAAACACACCCTATCCTATTCTCCTTATAGAAGTGGGTCTTTCCCCTATCGAGAGCCTAGCTATGACTAGGCTTCTGTTGTACAAGCACAAACTCAATAACATAGGAGAACATAGACTTCCTAAGCTAGCTTTAAATTCCAGCCAAAACCACCTAAGGCTCAAACAAGGTTAGTATAAAAACACCAGGGCCTGGTTAAACCATTTGGAGATCGACGAGAATGTTGCATTGCAAAACATTAATAACATTAAAAATATGGTTACTCCTAAGTTCAAAGAAAAAAAGTGGTGTGAGAAAGATTTAGTAGCTAAAAGAAAACTATGATATTATAAGGAGGTCATCAACCCCACCCTAGAAGATCAAAAGTATCTCTCTGTTTTAACTAGCTCAAAGAAGAAAATTAATATAGCCAAGATTAGAACAAACTTTGATGAGCTCCATAGTGAAACCGTTCGTTGGGCAGTTCCTAAAACACCATGGATGGAAAGATTCTGCCATCTCTATGAGAATACGAACATCGAGGATGAAAATCACTTCCTCTTAGAGTGTCTCACGTACAACCACATTAGATCTCAATTTTAAAATATTTGTTGCAATATTGACCTTCCTAGCCTTTTACATTGTCAAAATTACAGTGAGCTCGAGAGGCTTCTCTCCAAGCTTTTTGAGCATAGGAATAAATCTTAAATCAAACTAAATAATTCATTTCTTTAGCTCAATTTTAAAATATTTGTTGCAATATTGACCTTCTTAGCCTTTTACATTGTCAAAATTATAGTGAGCTCGGGAGGCTTCTCTCCAAGCTTTTTGAGCATAGGAATAAAATCTTAAATCAAACTAAATAATTCATTTCTTTAGGTCCAGTAGACCAAAGTTTGGTCTCAGTGGACGTTAACCATCATCATCATCATCATCATTAAAAAAATACACATAATAAATAGTTGGTATTTAAAAAAATACACATAATAATTATCGCTGGTTTTTAAAAAAAAATACACATAATAATTATTAATGTGATTGATATAACTCATCTACGTATATCAATCAGATTGGAACCACATTGGAAAATGTGGTTATATATATACTTTATATAGGGCTATTGGTTTATATCAACCACATTGATAAATATAATTATACTAGTTTTAAGACATATTATTTATTTATTTTAAATTAAAATTCGAACTAAAAAATTCAAATTCAAACTTCATAACTTTCAAAAATAAAAAATAAATAAATAAAAATAAAAATACACTGCTCCTTACGCTTATGCAGGCAAAAATAAATAAATAAAAATAAAAATACACTACTCCTTACGGTTACGCAGTCAATCACATTGTTTGAATCAACGGCTGAATTCAAATTCAAACTACATAACTATCAAACAAACAGAAAAAATAAATAAATAAAAATAAAAATACACTGCTCCTTACGCTTACGCAGGCAATCGCATTGTTTGAATCAACGGTTCACACATGATTTCAACCAGCGTTTCACTCGCTTCTACAAGATTGCACGCCTCCTAATTTCCTTCGACGAATTCAAACATGCAAGATGACAAACATGCAAGACAATTCAATCGCTGAAGCAGGGCCTTCACCTCGCCAAAATTTTCGTAATTTTGTGGGTATCTGGTGATTTCAATTTGCTCTATTCTTACTCAGGCAGCCGCATTGTTTGAATCAACGGTTCGCTCATTGTTTTACTCCATGATCGAAGCATTTCAATGCCAGCGGACTTGTGGATCAGGATCAAACGCCAGGGTCATAATATTATGATTTGAAGGGTTGTGGTTGGTTTCAATTTTTCGTGATACTTTTTTAGTCGGATAAAAAGTGTGATTAAAATATGTATGGTTTTACGAATAATATTATATATATAGTTAAGTGTATGTAGTGAAATGTATTTGTTTTATCTTATTTAATTATAAGTTTAAACTAAAAAATTGGAATTTTTATATTTTAGTAAATTTTATAATTAAATTAATGAAATGTATATTTTATAAATAATAAAATCTCAATTGATCCAAAAATAAATAAAATGATTAATTTATGTAATATAAATACGATTTACAGTTTTAATGGAAAATTGATTTTCATTACTAGAAAAACAATATTAAAAAAAACACATTTACCTATAAAACTATTTTTTTAACATATTTTTGTAGCTTCTCAAAAACAACTATTGAAAAAAATTTCTTGAATTATTTTTAAACTTAATATAATTGGACTATATTTTCTTTGAAAACACTAAGATCCTTATGAAGAAGGCTATCAATACAAAATAATATATAGGAAGGCACTAGAAATAATGAAGCATCCCCTCAATCTCAATAGGGATGGTGGATTTGAAGTCAATAATCACTGGCTCTCTTTACTCCCATTGCTCCACTCATAATTTACATGGTTGTCCTTTTCTCCTCCTTTTCTTCTTTTCTCCTTTTGTCTCCCCCATCTTCCCCTTCCTTTTTCTTCCCCTTTCAATTTCTCTTCATTTCCCTAGTCCCCCCCATTTTCTTTTATTCCTTTCCTCTCACTCTCTTCCTCCTTTCATATTTCCTATTTTGCTCCTTTACCCTCCTTGTTTCACTCCCCTCTTTATTTTATTCCTTCCCTCTGCCTCTCTTACTCCTTTATATTTTCCATGTTTCTCTATTACCCTCCTTGAATTTTGACTTGGTTTCTTTCTTATTATTCTTTATGTACCATTTTCCCTCGTATCCTTCTTTCTTCTCTTCTCCTTTCTCTTCTTCTATTCTCCATTTTTGTTGTTCTCTCTAGTCCCCTTAGCCTTTTTCTTGACTATATATGGTTCTCCCCCCCTTTTTAGTTGTCCTTAGCATTATATATTAATTCCCTTTTCCTTTATCATTAATTATCATCTAGGTCTTAGGAATATTCTAACTTATTTATGTAGCTACATATATATGTAGTATTATTTTTTTATACTATTATAAATATTATAGGGTAATTGGTCTTAGCACATTTATTGCTACTCTTTCTCCTATCGAACAGGCCAACTTTGGCATGTATTTTTCCTTCATGAAAACAATCTGCATGGTCATGGGTCTTACATCATTTCCATCAAATCCCAAGCCTTCATGCTTGACCCGTGATGTCACTACAATGGGGGCTCAAGGTGCCTTATCTTCTATTGCTTGGCGTTTATCCATCATAACTCATTTTCTTTAATAGTTTCGAGTCAATGCCCTTTCCAAGTTTTTCAAATTCACAAGATACTCTTGACAGATGTCTATGGAAGGTGACCTTACCAAAGTGGTCTTGGTCATGGTTTCTCCTCAGGTAGTAGCAATGGAAGGAGACATTAATTTCTAGTGCTCTTGGAAAATTACTTGGAGCTTTTCTAAGGCCACCACCTTCTTTACTAAATATTTTTGTATTTGTGCCATCATTTGAGTGATCGTATATTCTTTCCAACTATCCATTTAGATGAACCTATCACAAAGGCATACAAACTACACTCTATGCTTGTCCCAATTGTAACACCCCCATGTTAATATGATCTTTATAATTTTTTTTTGTAACTAAGCATATCAACGCAATATCAGATTGTTGGAAGAACATCCATCTTCATATAATGAATATCATCACTGTGAAACCTGTCCTTACTTCTATCTTGATACCAAGTTGTGTGAATTCTTTGTTTAAATATTAATCACATTTTAAACATGAATAAATAATTAATTGAATTTTAATGTTATAGTTAGAAGTAATTGTATTCATAATAATCGAGTAACATAATTAATCATAATTGATTATGATTAATTAATCATAATTATGTGGTGACCATGATTAAATTATAATCATGATTAATTATGTTTAATTAATTGAAGTTATATGGTGATCATAATTAAATTGTAATTCATTTAATTATTCATAACCTGTGGAGAAGAGACAGTCTAGAGGTTGAGAAGGGGAAAATTATGGCATGAACCACCATGCCCACCACCTTAAAAACTAAATGCCAATCTTGTGGCTAGAAAAATGATTGTTTGGTTAAGTGGCCGTTAATGCATTTTTTATGCCCGCCATAATTGGATTACTTTCACATTGATTTGTAAAATGTTGTGGATATTCCACAGGACAGTTCATCACAACAAATCTGATAATAATATATTAAACATATGAAATTCTACACTATTACAATTTTTTTAAATTTCTAGATCTGTAGATTTTACTGTAATTAGTGCATGCATGCGAATGAAAATTATGCAAAAAATGGTGAACGAAAAAATAAAATCTCACACGCACATAAGACACAATATATGCTTTGGGAAACCCTTTCGGGAGAAAACCAACTAGAAGGTGAGGTCGCTCTACTTTCTTTCTATGTCTGAAAATATGGTTGCAGGTACAAAGAAGTATGGCCTATGGCCTGTGGGCTGCTATAGTGCACAAATCCTCTCTGTGTGCTCTACCTCATATCCCACTTGGTTATTTTTTCTCAACTATGGAATAAATGCACTTGTAAGAATGTGATGCCTCTTCCTCCTATTGACCCAATTACAACACAACCCAATAACCTGCTAGTGATTAAGTTTGACTACCTCAACCCTTAACCAGAGTTACAATATAGACTCTTATAGAATATTTTAAATCACAATCACATGGCTAGCCCATTTTCCATTAATAATGGGAGATAAAATGACATTCTCTCGAAACACGGTGGTGAAAACAAGAAGGTCAACTATTGAGTGGCATAAATTTCGCATACAGACTCTGAATGATTCACTTATTGTGTTGTTGGAAATATCTATGTGTCTAGAGTAGCATGAGAAGGTGCTGAACTAAAGGGGAAATTTTGATCCCTCAAAAGGCTCCTGAAATTTTTCAGACCCCATTTTTCCAAATTGGGTCCCGCTAGTAAAAACAGTCTCGTGAGCTAATTCCTTCACTTTTTCCACTCTCAATGCATCAAGATGGATGAAAAAAATATAATGATCCAATCTAAATCACTAAGGCATGAAAGAGGCAACTTGATCGGAAAGGAAATATGAAGAGCGACCACCTAGGTTGGTAACTCCTAAAATGATTTAAAAACATGAACTGAGCTTAGTAGGGGGTTCAATGTTTAGTATTGGAGGGATTGTTTATGAAATAGGGGGTAGCACAATGAACAATGACAAGAGTATCTAATTATTTGGACTATCACTACCCATTTTCCACCCCCAGTCTTTATACAATGTGACAAAAATTGTATGCAAAGGGGCCCAGGTTGAATTCACGAGCTAGGTGCTTGCTAGGGGACGAAAAACCGTGATGCTTTCTACGACTGATAAACCACCGTGTTTTCCTCCAGTTGATAAACCACCTATATATTAATTCATTGGTTCTTATTAGGAATGATAAACCACATGTGCTTGCTACGATTGATAAACCACAATTCTTTTCCTTGACTAATAAACCACTTGCAACTATTTTTTTCATTAGCTTAACTCATTTGGTAAGTTTCTTAGAAATTCAAGTGTTGGGACCCTTAACCTGTCACACGTGTGGCAATTCATGGAGCATAGTGATGTGGTAGCCTACAAATGGGAGGTGAATGTTTCTCCTCTTCTCTAATTACCAATAAAAAATCATCTTACTGGATAAGTAATCTAGTCCTTGTTTGTGACTTTTGAAATTACAATATAGCTGTGAAATGTGTGTATTATTTGGTATGGAATGTAATGTGTGTTTTAACTATGTTATATACTCAACCTTTGTTGTTCATTCTACACCATATGTTTTAAGTGCACTATGTAAATACACAACCGACCCTTGAATTGGTTTCATTGGCTTTATAACTTGTGTTGTCGCTGCGAAAAACACCCTCCAAAGTTTTTCCTACATCCTGAATTGTGGACCCTCTTGCGATCTTATGATCTGTCATCTCAAGTTATTCGTGGCCACTTCATGATTGGTTGATTTTTTTCTAAGTCCTTAAGTCTTCTTGTGAGATTCTAATTGTTGAAGTCACTTTCTTACACATGCTTGGCTTTTGATGCATTCATAAGCGCACCCTTCCTAGTAAGCCTAGCAGTCAATGTATACCCCTGGAATATAGGAATTGCGTAGTCTTTGGAGGAAGTTCCTACGCAGTGCTTAGAGACAGTGACTACACATTCCATAGTAGAAGTAACTATGCAACCCTTGATGATAGTGATTGTGCAACCCTTGGTGGTAGTGACTGCATAATTCATAAAGACAGTGTTTGCACAACCTTTGCTGACACTTAGTGTGAAATTAAAGCCGACAGTGAGTATGCAGTTCCTCACGTCATTGTTGTTACACTTCTTAGCAACAACCATCTCACTCTTGGCTCTTGGTCTCCTGACATGCACTAATGAACCCTGATCCTTAGCTGCATGTCTCCTCTCCTTGCATAAAGAGTCTACCATGGAGCTCACTCAAGTTCATCTTTTTCTTTTGAGCTCCGTGCATCTTGGATCATAAGGAGCATTCTCTCACTCTCAGTTACAATTGTACTATCATTTGGGTGAGTTTCTCAACTATCGCATTCACACACTTTTTCTTTCAAAAATGTCACTTTCACTTTCACGACTGTTGTTTTTTCTTGCTTTTACTTTCACAATTGTTGCTTTTGCTTCCTTTCACTTTTACATGTGTCCCTTTCACTTTCTTTAGCTTTTGCAAGTGTCACTTTTAATTGTTTTCACTCTTGCATGTGTCGCTTTCACTTGTTTCCACATATCTTTCTAAAGCACTTTGGTGGAAAATTAGAGGTAGATGCAATGCACTCTTCTGCATTATCTAATCCTATCTATCATAAGAATATGTGCTAGACACTTTCCCATAGATTAGTACACTTTCTAGTTGTACTCGATGCTTGTTTTCAAACTTTCATTTTAAGTGTCGCAAATCTATGTTTCAACTATTGCACTCAAAAATAAATGTCACTTTGCTGTCGTTTCAAGGTATGCATGCTTATTTTGTGTATTGTGCATTCTCTTGGCTTGGGTTAAATGGTATACATGTGTGTGATCATTGTTTCTGGACTTGTTTACATGTTTTTCTCTCTCTTGTTCCATTGATCCCACACTTAGCCATTTTTGGATCTCTTCATGGTCCTCCCATCAGGTGCAAGTTATGAAACCACGAAACCTCCACCAGGTGATGAGCACTGCTCATCCACAAGCCTCATTTATGAAACCTTCACCTCCTGGACTCCTACACTAAGCTTGTCTCAAAGATAACTCCCATTATTGCACATTGAGTACCTTCAGAGCATAGTCACTGAACGCTTGATGCTTGTACTCCCTCATTGCACTATGCCTTGATATGTTCTAACATGTATCACACATTGAGAACTTATAGTTTACAACAAGGACTTCTTCATTCCCTTACAATGGAAAACTACATAATACAAAGGCTCTGTCCCCTTCATGGTGAAGTGAGCATCCTCAAGGTACAGTGACTTAAACTTCTATTGCTTACACCAATAAATTGCATAATCCATTCACCAGGTGAGCCTCTTACTATGTGTTTCATAGTTCTAATGGAAAATAGGTCCATCTCTAGGCCATTGTATCCGTCAACTATGCAATTTTGGAGTATGCCCCTCAATCGTTGTGCACTGCGTAGTTATAGTGCCTATTCTTGCCACTCTTGTTGACTAAAACCCATCACTACACAATCCATTACCTTTCCTTGCCTCCTACTATCCATTGTATAGTTCCAGTGGAGAGTGGGGTCATCCCTCAGTCCTTGTGAAGCTCAACTGCGCAATCCCTGTGTCCTCTTCCTTGAGCACTACACAACAACAAGCTCATCACCCTTGTCTCTTAGACTTGCCCACTGCAAAAACATCAAGGGAGCCTCCCCTTATTGCACATTGCATAGTTCTAGTGGACAACATGGTCATCCCTTGGTGCTCTTTGAGCTCAACTATGTTATTCCTAGACCCTTTCTCTCAAATCCCTTGCATATTGCCCCATGACAATCAAAATGTTACATGAGTAAATACAAGTAGAATAGGTGATTATGGGACTAATATTGTCTTGTCATAAGTGAATACATTTGCAGGTTATTTAATTATACCATGACAAGATGATGTCATAAGGCTCATCGAGGAGAGGTCACAAGGAGGACACTTTCCAAGATGAGACACAAAGGTGCTATCATGCAAGAGTAAAGGAATATTTAACCCAGTCAAAGAGATGGAAACCCATGCTAACTTGGAAGGTTCCAAAAATTATCTAGACCCTTTGGAGGGTGAAGATGGAGTACAAGGAAATATCTATAATGAAGAAGTCAAATTCATAGAAGCGAATATAATAGCTTGGCATTGATACAATGAAGTCTTATTTCATTGTTGCCAAGTCATGGCTTCTCAAAGTATCACCACAAAATTCATGTGTTTCAATATATTTTTCCACATCACTCATGGAATGCAATTATGTAATTTCCAAAAAATGAGAAAATTTAAAATATGTGGAAGCCCAAGGGTCCCACATGGAATTTGAAAAGTCACTAGAAAGTTTTAAAGTCATGTAGAAGCTTAAAGGTCACATAGGAATTCGAAAAGTCATAGTAGGAGCTCAAGAGTCGTGAGGGAGATCACAAGTCATATGGGAGGTGGAGAGTCACCTCATTTGTTAAAAATACACCCTCATAGCTCAAGGGAAAGGACTTCATACTTTTCACCTTGGCTTCTCTAGCTTGGCATAGGAGAGAACATCATTCTTTGGAGGAGAAAGTGGTAACTTAATGTTCCACTTTTGGGGCTAGTGTTGCATTATTTTAATCGTGTATCTTGGGACTTTCACTTAATATATGAAGCTCTTAGATCTGGCGCACTTTCATTCATATGTCGTGATTGATTATAAGACTATTCTTTCATTGTTTGCGATGCATGTTTACATTTTGCACATACTAATGAAAATGAACTATTTCATTGGATTTGGAAGTCATCCCTTTGAATGTGCATTATTACTTGCTTTTATGATCGTTATTATCTTTTGAACGACTTTGCAGGCTAACTAATGATTCTTTCCATGATTTTGTGTCTATATTTTAGGATAGTACTATTAATTTTCTTCTAGAGGCTCACTATCTCTTTCCTTTATGTGAAAGTACCTTATATACATTGCAATCATATGCCTCATAGTGTCAACTTTCTTTCTTGTTTCAAAGGTTGTTTTCATAATCGCTTATGTTGATAATTGCAGCCAAGGAAAGTCCCTAAGAATAATGGTGTTTGGGCCTACTATTTGGATGGGGCTCCTACTCTAAACAGTGTGAGGTCTAGTTGGGACTTCATATTGGGGAGACCCCCCTTTGTTGGCATATTTCCAGCACTGTCAACAACTGGACATTCAATTTAATCTTAATGGTGTTATAAAATGACTTCTCAATTTTAGTTGTAGTTATATCATAAAACATACCAAACGACCTCGGGCCTCTTGGATTATACTATCAAATATGTGCTAATATGTTTTAAAAATGACAAATGTATAATTAAAACATGCCTAACGATATTTGTTCACTCAATTGAAAATTAATATGCTTTAAAATGATGATGTTTACTGAGGACTAACCTAGTTACCTTTGATCTCTCATTTTCGGATTAACACGCGATAAGTCGACGTTGATTTCTACTACATTAATTTGGGTCTCTTTTGTATAGCGGTATAAATTAGTTTATGAAATTATATTTCAATTTAATGTGTTACCATTCATTCCAAGGTCCACATATTATACATATAAGTGAAAATAATTTGAGAAAGGATGGTCAAGAGTTGCACCCTTTTTGTTACTCGCATTATTATATGGGAAAATGCTACATCCCATCTAGATTATGTAATATCAAGTCTTGAATTAGTAAACATAAGAAAATGACGAGAAGTCCCCATAAATTTTGTTGCTTGATTGTTTTGAAGTCACAAATTTGTTGTAAGTTCCCCCCTTCATATTGTTAAATAATACACTCAATCCTAAGGATATTAGGGCACTTGAACACTATCAGACAAGGATGGATGATGCACAACCGTAGTGTTAACATGCAACCTTATTACCATTGGTAAGATTGGTTGAATTCAAGACAATTTTAAAGACCAACTTTTATTTTGTGTTAATAAATTTGGTCCTCAGACCATTTATGTTGCTCCAAATGTTCGACAGGGATAGATCCCAACCAATAGGTGATAGTTTGGGGTAGGACCTTTCAACCTAACAAGACATCAAGGTTGCAGGGAATTCATTATCCTAATGCACCATGACATAGTCTATAGAGAGGACTTGACATTACATGGACAAAGGTCAGTTGTCGGTTGTTGGGCCATCAGGACATAACCCCTCACTCAATGAATGAGATGAGATAATTCCCAAGGGGGGTCCCGCTGGGGTCATGGCCTATGGGGTCAGGTTTTTGTTAGTCAGGAGAAATGGTAGTTGGGATCCTCTTATTCAATGGGAGGAATGTCGATTGAGCCATATGGAGCATAGATGGTGGCCACTAAGACTTCCTTAACATGAGGAGTAAGTAGTGGGTTTGGTGGGCCACAAGGCTTACCAACTTGCAAACACCGGGAAATGTGTACATATATACAAATCACTAGTGGTTAGTGTGGAGCTCGATACAATAAGGACTAAGGGATCTAGTGGGTCCCACACTTAATTATATATGAATTCTAATTAAGTCTTCAAGGGAATGACATGGACATTGGTCATTGGTCTCATACATCTCGTATAAATATCTGTTCACACGGTGTTTTATGCACATTTGATTTCATACATCACTTTATTATGAGTTTCACACACACACAATGTTATAGGTCATATCATCACATATGATTTTATTGTTTATTCATTATTTAAAATAAATACTTTCATTTATACCATGTGGGTCATCCACATAATAATCTTTCATGGAATGTTTCTTTAAACATTGATTCACATATGTGATTATAGTAGTTATGGAACTTGGGTTATATAGACATGTACATATTATAATCACTCAAGACACATACATTCATATAGAAACCATAAAGAACCACATACACCCACGTCTAGCTTGACAAAATATAAATTTATGGCAATTTGTAACTTGGAATCTTAATGATCATTGAATATTTTGAGTTAAAAATGTCCATAACACCTCCCATAAAACAAAAAAATACGAGTGATATGGTAGGTACTGCTACAAAGTAGTATTAGAGCATAGGTTCAACAATTGGACTGAATGGGCCTTGGAAAAATAAAGATTCAAGGATAAAATTTAAAAGTGTCATAGAAAATGCACTTATGATTATTATGAATGAATACTTTGTTAGAATTTTGATGTATTATGTCATATTTGACATACAAATACATGAGTGTAACAAGACAAGGCAAGCAACCTACATCCCATCTAAAAAGTAAAAGATGAGTGACAAGATGGTGTAATTTAGTATGAACAGAGCTTTATATGATCAAGAGGATGAATCCATGTGGAAGAGGGTGGAAGAAAACTCTCCTGACTAGATGGACATCCTTAGAAGTTTGAAGGTTAAAACAAGAAGCTGCAACATAGATAAAAAAAAGGTTTTTCCAGGCTCAGGAGAAACAAGTAGAAGTGAATGTGGTAATCTTACAGAGCCTATAAGACTTATAAAGAAAAAAACAATATGAGCTTGGTGCCAACTACCTAGACAAACACAAATCTAGGAAAAGCTCCACTAAAATAGAAAGGCATGAATTAGGAGCTAATAAAGTGGAATACAATAAATAAAAAAGGCACAGGAAAGAGAACAAATATACTTTGAGAAGAGATACTCCATGGAACACCTTGAAGAGAAGATCATACAACCTTGATCAATCATAAAAAATGACAACTTGAAGACATTACTGACATGGAAGGAGTGACAAAATCTAAATACCATAGGATTTTAAGAAATCAAAGCCTCCCAAGTTTTACAAAGAGAATAAAAAAGTTGACAAAGTAAAAGCTTGGTTACTAGGGATGAAGAAGTATTCTAGAGTGCATGACTACTCTAAAAATATGAAGGCCAGGGTCGTAATATTCAACTTAAAAGGAAAGGTAGATGTCATGCCCGTGAGTCATGTTTTTGATGTGCAACGAGTTGGGGAGACATGCTCTCGGTTAAATGCGACCAATTGGAGGGCGACAAGTTGTGTGCGAAGATATGCGATGAGTGCACGAGTCAGGTGCGACATATGTGCGACAATATGCCAAAAAAGAATGTGAGGATGGGAAGAGTTTATACGATGGGTGGAAGGTCGCACGGAGAGGTGGAGTTGACCCACGAGTTGGACGAACCATTGTGAAGGATGGGTGAGCCGACGTGAAGTGGGGGTGAAACTATGTGTGGATGACCAAAATGTACCCACGACGACCCCCATTATTAACCATGGTGGATGGGTATATATTGGTGAAGGACGCATGATGGGAGAATCAATGAAGGATCAACACATAACATACTTCCAAAGCGAGCCAAGTGACTTGGAGAGTGAAGGGAGGCGAAGATAAGGCAAGGCTGAGGTGCAGGAGGACAGGTGGACTGAAGCACCAAGGTGAAAAGCAAAACGAGACCGCAAGATGAGTGTGGGTACCACAGGTCGAACGAGTCAGAGAGCACGGAGGGTTTACCTACGAGTGCAGTGACTGGGTGGTAGGTCGGGTAGTGAACGGAAGTGCGGAAGGTTGGGGTAGGTTTGCACGGAGCGTCGGGCAGGCAATTTAACACAGGGCGCTGGCCGGGCAAGTTGACACAGAACGCTGAGTGGGCAAGATGTCATGGCTGCACCGGGCGGGGGAGTTGACATAGAGCACCAGGTGGGCAAGTCGAGGAGCGCTGGGCACGACAAGTTGGGTGCTGGGGAGATACGAGCAGGGCACGATGAGTTGAGCTTCGGGCACGATAAGCCGGTAGTGTGAACGATGAAGTGCGGCACTGTTGGGTGAGGCTACATGGTAGGGTGGGCTACCCTGAATGGTGGACTTGGGCGAGGCTGCACGATAGTGGGGCCAATCTGAATGACAACTTGGGCAGACTTAAGTAGTGAAGTTTGGCAATTTTCCAAGGTAATTCTGGGGTTGCCTTGAAAGGCTGACATTATATATGAAATTGTAAATTATACTGTTATTATATATTTTAGGCAATCTCTAATCAGGGAGTTGCCCCTCCCTTGAAGAATATTATACTTGTGTACTTTTATATGAATGAAGTTAAAGATGAATGTTTTCGCTGTGTAAAATGAATGATGAATGCTTAGTGAAGTGAAAATATTCTAAGTATTGAATGTTAGCCGTAGTCTGTGTTTGAAAGTATTGGTGAAAATAAATCAGGTAACGGTGCCACACCTGCCTATGTGCGGTTGAAAGACCACCACCAGGATAGGGGTGTGACAACAAATATATGGTCAGAAGACTTATGCAATGTCAAAGCCATTTGGAAAAGGGAGTTGTCATGGGGTGAATTTAAAAAATATCTTTTAGAGAAGTATATGTAAAAGGTATTATGATACCAAAGTCAAAGAATTTCATGAACTCGAGTTGGGTAAGCTTACACCAAATTACTATGTAAATAAATTCTTAGAACTATTGAAGTATGTACCTTATATATGTAATGTACCTTATTAAATACACTTTTTAATTTTTTTTTATATAATATCTATTTGTTACTCTTTTATACTTTAGTAATTGGCCATACTTCTTCTTGTTATTATTCTCTAATTTTTCTAATATTCACTTGTGATTCAAGTTCCAACATTTAAACAAGAATTACTTCAAGATAATTCATTTCTATTTTATATTTGCTTATATTACTTTTGATACCCTTCTCTAGGTAAAAAAGATGCTGCTTACATAATATATTTTCTCCTTATTATTTAAACTCAATATAATTCTTTTTTATCTACCATTAATAAATTTCTATTATAAATGTTATTGTATTTGAATAGTATTTCTTCAATCTTTATTAACATTACTATAACAACTCAGTAATATATACAAAATATTTGTATTCCAAAAATATTCTCATATTAATTTATTAAATAATATATACATATCCATACCAAAACACCAAAACCATTGTGATCCTATAATTTATATATATATATATATGTATATATGTATGTATATATATATATATATACATATACACGAAATATATAAAACAAGGTTTACCCCTTTTCATCCAAAGTCTCCGTAGTATATACATATTGTCCCTCATCTACATATTGTCCCTCATATACATATTGTCCTTCATTTATAGGGTACAACTTCCTTCATGTATCTGTATACATGTATTATCTGCATCCATCTTCGAGGTTCCTCTCCCTCGAGCTATTTCCACATATGAATTATGTAACAATCTACTCTGTTATATTTTCTTAATATAATACAATACAGTTTTTCTGTCTTAAAAAAAAAAGAAAAAAAGAAAGAAAAAAGAAGGAAGAAAGAAATATATGATTTATCCTTTTCCATCTCATATGATATATATATATATATATATATATATATCTTGAATTCCTGTGTTAACGTGGTGAAATGTTGCAATGTTGCAATTCAGGTTATAATTTTATAAAGGACCTAACTACGGTGTTCATAGAGCTCAACTTTCATATTTTTTTTCAAGCTTGTAAAATGTATTCATATATAAATGTATATAAGCTCACCTTGTATTTGACATGGCAGTAAATAAACTTGGTACAAGGTCTCTTGTAATCGTGACACTCTTTTGTTGAACCACGACAATCATTTCACCTGCCCTTCACGTGATGTAACTTGGAATTTGTGAACCTTAATTCCCACGATTGTGATGTTACTTTAGTTCGTCAACGACGTACATCATTAGGGTTTTCGTTTTGGTTGAATGACTATGTAACAACATTTATTTGGTACCCATTTTCTCCTTGCTCCTCATTGCAAACGGCAAGGGCTAACCAGTGTGCCATAGGGCATTAAATGCCCGGTTACCTGCATACTCTATAACAAAGTAACACACGTGCGTTGTGGCTAGATAAATAAAAAATATGTGCGGTGTGTTATTTTGTTATAGAGTATGCAGGTAACTGGGCATTTAATGCCCTATGGCAGCTGGTTAGCCTTTGCCATTGCAAACACTGGATAATGAAGACCATGCCCTTTACTTCAAAGCTTATTAAGTTCTTTTCGAGTTTTGGGTGAAAATGTATTTTCTGGTTGATTCAACACGCTAGAGTTAATATTTTCTTTTCGAGTATGTTACGATTATCTTTTGTGTTGGTTAGTGAATTTATGATTAATAGTTTTAACCAACTTCTCTTTTTTTAGGTTCCTATACATAATTTTTTGTTTCAAGGTGTCCAAATCTTCTCAAGGGTTCTTCTCCTTATAATTATAAATTTTTGATATGTAATTCTCTTGCTTGACTACTCTTGTTGTGAAGAGTAATTTCTCCTTGGCTCCTTGTTTCAAGTGAAATTTTAATTTTTTCTTAATTATTCACTATATTTTTTTTGTATTTTTAATTTCCTGAGGGTTTAACCCCTAAAAATTGCAACACAGGAAAATTAAGGGTTTTTATGGTTGTCTTTAAACAAGGTTTTTGATTTTACACTCAACAGGGTTTGTCGAGCAAAGTTAAAGTGCTCATATTTAATAGTTTTAACCAACCATCCTTTTTAGTTTTTGTATTCTTGTACAGACATTTTTTTTGTTCCAATGTGTCCAAATATCCTCAAGGGTTCTTCAATTTATAATTATAAACTTTTTATATGTAATTCCCTTGCTCGACTACTTCTATCGTGAAGAGTAATTTCTCCTCGGCTCCTTGTTTCAGGTGAAATTTTAACTTTCTCTTAGTTATTCAGTATATTTCATTTGTATTTTTAATTTCCAGAGGGTTTAACCCCTAAAAATTTCAATGCAGGAAATTTAAGGGTTCTTATGGTTGTCTTTAAACAAAGTTTTTAATTTTATATTTGTCAAGCAAGGTTAAAGCTTTGATATGTCCTTCTATCCTTACAGGTGAGCTAAATAAGAATTATATTTCCCTTGGTGTGTATATATTATGTATATATATATATATATATGTAATATATATAATATATATATATGTATATATATATATATATATATATATATATATATACATACATATACATATACATATACATATACATATATATATGTAAATTGTTTAGTTAACCTTGTACTTGGGTTTCCATAAATGAAAACCGTAACTTTCCAAGTTTTTTATAGGGTATAAAATAGTTTGAACAAAATTTTTACCACATCCGTTATTATAATTACTTTAGAATGGTCGTAAAATATTTTGTTCGCAGTATTTTTTATATAAAACCTTATTGAATTTTCCTTAGGGTTTTATCCCTATAGGAATATATGTGTTTCTACATTTTGTTTTTAATCACAAAATTATGGTTTAATTTCCGAGATAAGACTGGTATTTTGAAAATGTTTACTCCTTTAGGTAATATTTGACACTCGACCTTTTTTTTATTCTCATTTAATCAGTTTTGATTTCTTGTTTTACTTCCAAACCCTAATTAAGAATTTGTTCCTTGAACACTTGCAGGAAAAATAAAACCCTCAAGGAAATTTTGAAAGTTTCTCCTTCGAGAATATAATCTATAGATTTTTCCAACGCGTAAGGATAATCTTTAAAATAAGAACAATTAAACACAATGAATATATACAAATTTACAATATAATCTCAAAGTTAGGAGATATCACAGTATCAAAGACAAAAAAGTAAAACGCCAAAGATACCTCAATGTGATGCCTTAGTCATTCAGAGACCGGTTCGAGTTTAATGAACATAAGACATTGGAAGATACTATCTAGAAAACTGGTTACTGATACGAACAATCCAAACACAAGATTGAGAACCAAATTGACTATGAAAGGAAAGATTAGAGTAACTTTAAGGGGAAAGGACTAAAACCATTTGGGCATAAGTAGATGGAAAAAGGGGGAAATTCACCAGTCATGCCAAGGGTGAATTCCATTGGACACATCTTGATAACAAAGAGCAACCCTCCAAGCCATTAGGAAGGGAAGTTTAGGGGTACATGAAAATTCAATGTTGGAATTGTGGAGGAAATCACATGTGAAAGGATTTCCATCAACCACAAAAGAAAAATGGAAAAAAGTTATTCAACATGGAAGAGGTGGTGAACATAAATGACATAGCTCAGAGTATGCCTTAAATTTACGCTACATTGGACAATCAATAAGAATATCTCTAGGCCTCAGTCATCGAGATGGAAGGTAAGATCATTAATGAATCTATTTTAGTTATAATTGATCCAGTATCTAACCTTAGTTATATTATCCATAAATTAATAAAGGATTGTACCATGCAAAAGGAGCATACCAAGTCATAGATGGTTTAATTATCCACAAGGTCCATAAATAAAGTAATAGAATTGGTAGAATCATGCCACCTAGAATCAGATGGCATGGATAAAACAATGAAGCTTAACATCCTTCCATTGGGTTCATATGATGTATTAATTGGCATGGACTAGCTGGTAGGCCACAAGACTAAGGTGGATTGTTACAATAAATCATGGAATGCCTAGATGATAAAGGTGAGGGAAGAACATTACAAGGAAGGAAGAAGCCCATTTCAGTTAGATAAATTTCAACGTTACAAGAAAAGAAGTGCAGTAAAAAAGGGTGTAATTTATTCATGATTTAGGTGAACAATTTATCATAAGACATCAAAGACAAATTTTAGAACCACCCCATCTTACAACAACACAAACAATGTATTTCTTGATGAAATACCAGGTTTACCAACTAAAAGAGACATTGATTTCTCTATTGATCTAATTCCTAGTTGAGTGGTAGTATCTAAGACACCTTATCACATGAGCACCTCTAAATTGATGGAATTGAAACTACAACTAAAGGAGTTATTGGATAAAGGGTATATCAGGCCCAATGTATCACCATGGGGAGCATTGATTCCGTTTGTGAAGAAGAAGGATGGATAAATGTGGTTATGAATTGATTACCAACAATTAAACAAAGCAAGAATAAAGAATAAATATCCACTACCAAGGATTGGTGATTTGTTTGACTAGCTAAGAGGAGCTACCATGTTTCAAAAAATTGACTTAAGGTCAGGATATCACCAAGTCAGGATAAAGGATGAAGACATTCATAAAATGGAATTCAGAACAAGTTATGGTAACTACGAGTTCATGATGGTGCCATTCAAACTTATTGATGCACTAGCTATGTTTATGTGCTTGATGAACAATGTGCTCAGTCAATACCTAGAAAATTTGTTTTACACTACTACAAATTAACTCAATTTTCAACAACCTTTGGTCATTATTTTGACCCCCTATCATCGCAAGTTAAGACAAATCTAGATTCCAGTAAACATTGCGTGCAATATTGTCAAAATTTGGACATCCCAAGTTGGCATTTGAGTTATAATGCAAATTGTCATCAAAACCTTGGTCATCAATGCCATACGTCTTCTTCGAAATCCCTTTCCATAATCATTGTAAATTCGAAAAATATTGTGTCGGTCTAGTGACATCTAGCCGAAGGCCATCATCACAAAAACCTATACATTTATGTTCGATGACTGAGGGAAATTGAGGTCAATCTACCAACACAAGGTGTTTTCGTCCGATAATATTTCCATAGTCTCCACATTAACTGTTGTTGTAACTGTTGTTAGAAGACCAACTAAAACGTCTCAAGACCTATGCACTATCATTGGATGCCTGAATGAAGTTCAACTCAATGTACCGATGTTGTTTTTTTCTTTCGACAAATTTTCCATGGTAGCGATGTACTATGCCATAGGAGTTGAAGTCATAAGATTGATGTAGTTACCAATTTTCAAAAAAGTTTTGAAAAACATAATGATTTTCCTTTAATTACAAAATATTAATCATATATATATATATATATATATATATATATATAGATATATATATATATATATATATATATATATATATATATATATATATATAGATATATATATATATATATATATATATATATATATATATATTATATATATATATATTTATTATATTTATACATATAGTGAATTTTTTGTTTTTTAAATATGAAATCCCCCTTTCAAAACTTTACAATACATGTGCTTTCGGGCTTTTGACACATTTTGGAAAAATATAAATATATAACCATGTTTGAAAAGAGGTGGAGGGAATGAAGGCTCAACAATGAAAAAAACCAAAAGTGGTTTATGAAAACAAAAAATAGCTAAGCAGGATGCCCTTGTAGTGGTTTTAAATATGTTGTTGGGGGGGGTGGTGGGGGGGGGGGGGGGGGTGGGGGTTGGTAGAGGGGGGGAATTATGCTTTTGATATCAACCGTTGATATTTCATACTAGCATTTTTTGTCATACCATTTAATGCGGAACCCACCCCCCACATTATACTTTAATGAGCCTGTGGGTCTCGCATACCACAGATTTGACTGACTACTGCGCGTTGACTAATATGAGCCATCGATTGCATAAAACTTGGTTTGTGTTACCCCCCACTCCATGTATAACTATTCTCTTGCACCTAATTGCTTCAGGATATCCCTAAAATCCATCAAGTGTGCTTTGCAGTTTATTCACCTTGATAACTTGATTTTCCTGCATTCAATCCTCAACTTGTGCTAGCTATTTTTGAAGATGCATTCCAAAGCTTGATGAGAATTCGAAATCGAGATACATAACAACATCGTTAGCTTGATGATGAGTTTGCATAGCTTCAAGAGTCCTGAACTATTTGGATGTACAATAATTTGGGCAAAGTTAAAAGAAAATTGAAAATCAAAATTTGTCCCCAAATTGGATCTTTTAGTGTCATGCCTTGGCATTTTGAGACTTATAACCTTCAGATCCAACCAGATGATAATCAACCTGCTACCTGATTGAAAATTTAAATCATAGGTGGTCAAAGACAAGCAACTTATGGTTTAAAAATAAACAGACAATGTAAGGACCCTCCTGGCTTGAAATCCTATCTCATCATGCTATGGATGGCAACTTCATATTCCCTAGTGTAATTGCATAATCATCAAGGTTGATTTATAGGGTAATACATGTGCTCGACATTCACTCTCCCTCTCTAGGTAGGTCAATCTTTATACATACTACTGATTCTTTGCTAAAAATTTAATATTCACTCGAGCTCACAGTGTTAGCATTTTTTTATTTTTTTATTTTTGCATTAGATGGTGTTCTAGTCTTGAAACTTTGTGGACATACTAAAACACATGAATTCTCAAAAACCCAGAAATCGTTTCTGGAAATTCCACCTAGAGATGTCTCAATTAAAGTAATTAACAAGCATTTATTTTTCCTAAGTCTAACTTAGGGAAAATGGTTCATTAATAGTAATTAGTTGAGAAAGGTGTGAATTCTCTAGAGACACACACATATCAACTTAGAGATAATGTCAACCATTGATTAAGATTTAATCTTCGCCATTGGAGTCCCAAATAGATATTATAAGGAGTCAATAGGTAGATGGATAATAGAGTTTGCAGACACTCAATGATCTAGACAGTTAGAGAGATCGAGTCAGAGATTGAGTAGAAATTCTCAGAGGGGAAGAGATAGTGATTTGAAGGAGTGTTTCTAGTTCCAAAGAAGCAAAAGCAAGTGATTGAAGTATTCCATAATGAAGCTAACTTGGGACAACTACAAGGGTTGGGAGGAATTGTCTGATGAATCACAGTTACGGTCATGCAAGTTTTCCTAGTACAACTGCAAGGATCACACAGGTTTTTCCAGCATAACTGTGTGGATCAATCATAAGCCATGAGTTCCCGCGCAAAGGTTATATGACCAGGTTTCAAAGGGAGACAAAGGTCAAGCTTTGCTAGTGGAGGGAGAGAACCTTCTCTCCAAATATTTTCTATCATATCTTGCTATTTCGATAGCGAGATGGGCTTCCAAAAATTGTACTCAGATTTTCACTATTGCATAATAAAATGAACTCTTAGCTGCTACTACACCAATTTTCCCAAGTTGGGCTTTCCTCTAGACTTTTGTCCAAAAAAAATGTTGTCATTTTTGTGTGTGCCAACATTTCTCAGTTCATATTTTGCTTCCGCAGTATTTTATATTTTGTGGTGGAGAAATTGTAGTATGATTACTTCAGTATTAATCAGAAAATTAATAAATTGTTAATCAATTAGGAGAATTAATTCTAGTTGATGCATTTCAAGGGAATTTTCACATGGTATCAGAGAGTAATTGATGGATAGGAGGCTAAGAGGCGAAATAGAAAAATTCACAACTCAGAAGAAACAACAGAACAAATTTTTCGGAGGTCTGTGTGGGTTAGCGTGATTTTCCTATACAAATGCATGGATCAGACAAGTTTAGACTGAAGAACCGTGTGATTATGGAAAAAGTCACGAGTGTAGCACAGGTAGAGAAAAAGTAGCTCAAATTTTTCACATAGCATATTATTGTCTCGGCACAGATGGTTTGCAACAGTTCACTAGAGAAAATTCAATTCCATAATGAAGAGAAATTTCACACATGGAGGGATTTTTATTTAAGAGGGTTTCTATTTATAGAAATCAAAATTTTCAAGTTGCAGGTGGTAGTAGAATCTAACAGAACTATGCATTCCAGAAGGGAGTGAGAGTAGCAGTGCAGGAAGTTATGCAGGAAAGGGAGGAGATTCCTAGTTTTTTCCAAGTTTTTGAGTTTCACAATTTTTTGCAGCTTTTTGAGATTGCCAGAAGAGGTCATGCGAGTTCACTAGAATGCAATTCTGGGCACCAAATCAACTTACAATTGTCAGAGACAAGTGTCGAAGGGAGTACGAATTGTCTAGTGCGAGTTACAAAGTGAAGAATGGTCCCAGCTAGGGACAAGGCTCAAAAGGAAATAGTGGGGCACCTGATCTAGGATGAGACAAAGTATGAATCTCCAATCTATCGAATGGGTAGGACCTAGTACATAAGAAACAAGGAGATCAGTTAAATCAGTTCCAATTGTTACAACAAGTTCAACCCTTTAGAGGGTTCCACAATACCACAATAGCATATTCAATGTCAGTAGGTGCAGTCAGTCATTCAGATGACAACTGCATAGCTAGCTATAGTTATTAAGGAGACAGTTGTAGAACTAGTTGCAGTGACACAGGAAATGTGAATTGCCTAGTTACAGGATGCAGAAGTAGTTATAGCTAGAAGATTCTCAGTGTAGAGCTACACAATCCATTTTCTAGTGTAGAAGGGCAGTGCGAGTTGCCAAGAGGGAGCAGAGAAATTTCCCATAGGGAGATCGAGACTTAGAGAAATCTAGTTTCAGAGGGAGCATCCCTATTGAAGCTATCACTTTAGAATCTAGGGAGACTAGACTGATATTACAGTAGTTACAACAACAATGCAAAAGCATCAACAAGTAGTAGAAACAACAATATGAGTAAATAAGATTTAGCCATGTTTGTAGCTATACCTCTAGGAGTGAGATGGGGCAATATGGAGCTATAGTCCCAAGGTTGCACATATTTGGGTAGGGTCCCTTGAGGTGTCTTCCTCATGGATCGTCACCTTTCTACAGGGGCCCGCAATATTCAGTAGCAAGATGGATCAATGTCAGCTAATGTAGTCAAATTCCAGAGTGACAGTTGCAGACTAGTTACAGTTAAGTGCTGAGGAGCGTAGAGCAGTGTTGACCAAAGAGAAGTAGGCTCAGTAGCAGAGTCGGTAACAATGAAAATTCTTCAGTAGATAGTGTAGAGGCTAGTAGCATTCAGATGATCAAAAGAAAAATGCAACACAGAGACATAGATGATTCAGTATTTTAGATGCTTCTCAGTTGCAGTAGCAACAACAATAGATGAGAGGGAGTTGCAGTGCATATGTAGAGTTGGAAGTAGTATAACAGTGTGAACAACAATAAAAATGCAACATGAGAGTTGCGCAGTGGTTGGTGAGCATTTCCAGGTAGTCATAGTGGCCAAACATCAACAACGTGTATGGAGGATGATACAGAGACAGGGTATTGTAGCAGTTTAACGCTAGAACACCTTTCTCACTGAGAGAGAGTGTTAGTTTTTGAAGCATCAAATGGTTCTCTAGTCTCGAAACGTTGTGGAGAGGCTAAAACAAATAAGTTCTCTAAAATCCAGAAATCGTTTATGGAAATTCCACCTAGAGATGTCTCAATTAAATTAATTAATCAATATTTAATTTTTACTAAGTCTAACTTAGGAAAATTGGTTAATTAATAATAATTAATTAAGAAAGGTGTGAATTCTTTAGATACTTAGACAGATTGACTTAGAAATGATCTCAACCATTGATTAAAATTTAATCTTGGTCATTAAAGTCCCAGATTATAAGGAGTCAATTGGTAGATGGAGAACATATATTATAGACACTAAGCTCGACAACATTACAATTTATGAAGAGACATCTCATAACTCTTACCCAAGTTCTAAATGTTTCTGTTCTCAGGTTTTAGACATATACTTTGTTTGGTCAAGAAACCTTTACGGTGTAGGGTCTTAACATACCATACAAAGATCGACCTTCTTGTGTTAAGGGGTTTGCTATTTAATTAGATATTTCAGGCCTCTCGCGGCCCTGACTTTGAATTAACCACACAATGGAAGAATATCACTCGAGGGTTTGATTACAACTTCTAGGTGTTCCTTTGTTTGAATAGTGCAAGTTATTAATTTGGTTTCTTTATCATAACCTTGGCCAATGGTTGGTATCTTACATACTTTCTTTATTAAGATGTTACCAAAAATTATGGAATGGTTTTGTTAATACAAATTACTACTTGTTTAATGACTCACATGGTATATTATTCCTTTGCTTGCGTATATCTTTAAATGTTCTGTTATTTACTTTTGGGTTCGAAAAAATGAATTTTATTATTACAGGGTTGAAATCTTTGATAATCACTCTAAGGGTTTCTCCCTTATTTTGAAGCACAGTTCTGAGATTTACTATTCCTTGTTTCGCTTCATGCTCGACTGTTGCAGGTAGTCGCCCTGTTAATTTCTGTCAGCAAATGGAAGAGTAGTAGTCCTTACAGACTCAGTTAGTATTGAACAGACCTCATCTGTATTTTCAAGAAATTTTTTCGTCATCATTATACCTATAAATTCTTTTCTTGTTATGTATTATTTTCAGAAGTTGCCACGTATAATTATGTATTACAAGTTTAGAGTCCTCAGTTTCTAGGTAATTTGGGCCTTCACCATGGCCTACAACAATCCATAGACCTATGGTCTAGGGGTAGGACTGTCACTCTCACGATAGGATTCATAATCAATTCTCTTTTCTGGGTGGCTAACCTCAAAATTTTCATATCTAGAATTATGTATAAATAAACATTAATATTCACAACGATAAGCCCAATATTGAATATCGAATTCTGGCACTATAAAAAGAAAAAATAACGATTGTGTTTCTCTTTGAAAACAAAACATTATACCATGAACAAAATTTGAAACCGATTAATATCCTGACCACAAAGACAGTAAAGAGGATCCTTTCATGCAATGGAAGTCCATCCAGAAAGAAAATAAATGCAACAAATTTTGAGCGTTATGGCCACGGCCGAATTCACCAACAATCCAACTAAATAATGTAAATATATAAATATGTATTACGAATGAAACTAATGGAGAGATACCATGTTGTATTAATAAACTTGTGCTTTGAACAAGTTGGGATTTTTTTTATTAATGTTATAAAATGTGGCCCCCTCCACTAAAGAATCCTTAAACCTTAACTCAGAGCTCAAGAAGTATAGTTAAATGAATTCAAGAACCTGGTTTTGCTATGCGGAAGTAGTCATTTGGAAGGACTTGAAGCTACCAACGATCCGACAATCCTTAAACCTTAACTCAGAGCTCAAGAAGTATAGTTAAATGAATTCAAGAACCTGGTTTTGCTATGCGGAAGTAGTCATTTGGAAGGAGTTGAAGCTACCAACGATCACTCATATTAAATTTTGTGTAAGAAGTAAATGCATGATTAACCACAACATGGTTTCCTAGTTATACCTGCAAAAATTACAGGTTGGGCAGGACTCTCGTCCACTCTTGTGAAGATAAGTCTAAATAGGGGTTTACCAATTACCTGGGATTGCCAAGCCATCAATGATGTCGAAGAATTGAAGCTTTCTGGAGGAATAGAATAGCATCAACCATTCTATCCACACTCAGAGCGAAGCCTGTCCCGGCCATTACGAAAATGGCCAGAAAGGAAAACCATGGAAAGTGGTAGTCCTAGCCGAACATAATTCGCATTAGATGACGTAAATCAAGAACAGTTGACAGTTCAAGTAGAGTCGGTGGTGGATTCAATTACCAAAAATATTTTAATCATCATTCGCATTAGATGACGTAAATCAAGGACAGTTGACAGTTTAAGTAAAGTCGGTGGTGGATCCAATTACCAAAAATATTTTAATTATCTAATATTCGATGAATGGTGCAAAGTGGTAGCTACGGGAGTTTTTCTTAAAGGAATTTTTTATGGGAAAGATTGTTAATTACGGATATTCACTTCTACTTTATGATTCTTATATGTAAATAGGCTTTGTTACAATACCATCAGTCAATATCATGACTCACCAATACCACATGCTTACAAAACAATAACTCATTTCATATTGCATTTTTTTAATTAATGAATTTAATTAAAATAAAAAAATACACATAAGTATACTGCTAACAATATTCTATAAACTTTAAATCCCTATTATTCACATAAAAATTATTGATAATTAAATTAAAATTGTTAAAATCTTATTCCAAAATACAAAACATAATAAATTTTTTTATAATTAATAATAAAAAAATTTTAAATTAAATTATAATTTAGTTAATTTTTTTTATATAATATGTGAAAATATAGTCATGCCTTCCACGAATTAACTTTTATCCATATTTTATAAATTAAAATTATATATATTTTGATTTTAATATTATGATATAATATTTTTTATTTTTTATCAATATTTATAAGCTATTTAATTTATATAAATAGTCTAATATATTTTCATTTTAATGTTATGGTATAAAATTTATTACAGCTTAACTCGATTTAATAATTAAAAAATAAAAATAGATTCCTTCTTAAAAGCCACAAATCCAAATCCAAGTAGAGGATGATATAGGAGATCTACCTCCCTCAAGTAAATGGTTGAAACCTTCGTAAAATGAATGACCTTATGGGTACATATATCATGGGAAAAATCATTATACTTTACACGGTTACTCATGGGAAAAATCATTATACTTTACACGGTTACTCATGGGAATACACGTCTTTTCCGACAGAACGCTGAGGGTCATATTACAAAATGTATGGATGCTGACATGACAGATAAAGGAATAGGGCAAGGAAGCTCAACACGATCACTATTTGTTCGCGTTGTGTCGCTTATGGCCGCTGTTCTCTTTTGATATTTTTGCACGGCGGAAATATTCATGAAGACTCATAAATTTCAAACCTTGTTCACGAACAGCCCATTAGATCGAAAAGAGCTCCAGTCACAGAAATATAATTATAAAAATGGAGAAACCGACCAATCACCAAGAATGGAGGGCGTTGAGAAAAAGCTGGCAGCCTCTTCTGCTACCGCAGCCCCAATAAATAGTTTTGACTGTACAGCTACATGATGGTGCAGCCCTTTGTATTGTCTTCACTGAACATGCCAGTGTACTGCTCGTCTGTGCGATTAGGGTTCGTCATGTAACCCGGGTCCACGTCCCGAACGTAGCCGCGAGGAGCCTTCTTGTCGTAAGCCCCAGCAGCGTAGGGATGGTATGCCGTTTCGGCAGGTACATAAGGCCAAATCTCTGTGGGCTTGCCGGTGCGCTTCACCCTCCGCAGCACTTTGTGTACCTCCACATATCCAGTTACTGTTAACTTTTGCTCCTTTCTGTCCACATCCACCGATTGCACGCCTGCGCATGTGAGATTCGTCGCATGAGATAAGTTG